>OX387608.1:17481284-18175659 GCA_947568835.1 Protonemura montana | reverse complement strand
TCTTCGTCTTCGTCCTCGTCCTTGTCTTCATCTTCGTCTTCGTCTTCGTCTTCGTCCTCGTCTTCGTCTTCGTCTTCGTCTTCGTCCTCGTCTTCGTCTTCGTCTTCGTCTTCGTCTTCGGCCTCGTCTTCGTCTTCGTCTTCGTCTTCGTCTTCGTCTTCGTCTTCGTCATCGTCCTCGTCTTCGTCTTCGTCTTCGTCCTCGTCCTCGTCTTCGTCTTCGTCCTCGTCCTCGTCTTCGTCTTCGCCTTCGTCTTCGTCTTCGTCTTCGTCTTCGTCTTCGTCCTCGTCTTCGTCTTCGTCTTCGTCCTCGTCCTCGTCCTCGTCCTCGTCTTCGTCCTCGTCCTCGTCCTCGTCTTCGTCTTCGCCTTCGTCTTCGTCCTCGTCTTCGTCTTCGCCTTCGTCTTCGTCCTCGTCCTCGTCTTCGTCTTCGTCTTCGTCTTCGTCCTCGTCATCGTCTTCGTCTTCGTCTTCGTCTTCTTTCGGTCTTCGTCTTCGTCCTCGTCTTCGTCTTCGTCCTCGTCCTCGTCTTCGTCTTCGTCTTCGTCCTCGTCCTCGTCTTCGTCTTCGTCTTCGTCTTCGTCTTCGTCTTCTTCCGGTCTTCGTCTTCGTCCTCGTCTTCGTCCTTGTCTTCGTCTTCGTCTTCTTCGCCTTCGTCTTCGTCTTCGTCTTCGTCTTCGTCCTCGTCTTCGTCTTCGTCTTCGTCTTCGTCCTCGTCTTCGTCTTCGTCTTCGTCTTCGTCCTCGTCTTCGTCTTCGTCCTCGTCTTCCTCCTCGTCCTCGTCCTCGTCTTCGTCTTCGTCTTCGTCTCCGTCTCTGTCTTCGTCTTCGTCCTCGTCATCGTCTCCGTCTTCGTATTGTATTCGTCTTCGTCTTCGTCTTCGTCCTCGTCCTCGTCTTCGTCTTCGTCCTCGTCTTCGTCTTCGTCTTTCGTCTTCGTCCTCGTCTTCGTCTTTGTCCTCGTCCTCGTCTTCGTCTTCGTCCTCGTCCTCGTCCTCGTCTTCGTCTTCGTCTTTGTCCTCGTCTTCGTCTTTCGTCTTCGTCCTCGTCTTCGTCTTCGTCCTCGTCTTCGTCTTCGTCCTTGTCTTTGTCTTCGTCTTCGTCTTCGTCCTCGTCTTCGTCTTCGTCTTCGTCTTCGTCCTCGTCTTCTTCTTCGTCTTCGTCTTCGTCTTCGTCTTCGTCTTCGTCTTCTTCTGGTCTTCGTCTTCGTCTTCGTCTTCGTCTTCGTCTTCGTCCTCGTCTTCGTCTTCGTCTTCGTCCTCGTCCTCGTCCTCGTCCTCGTCTTCGTCTTCGTCATCGTCCTCGTCTTCGTCCTCGTCTTCGTCTTCGTCTTCGTCTTCGTCCTCGTCATCGTCTTCGTCTTCGTCTTCGTCTTCTTTCGGTCTTCGTCTTCGTCCTCGTCTTCGTCTTCGTCCTCGTCCTCGTCTTCGTCTTCGTCTTCGTCTTTGTCCTCGTCTTCGTCCTCGTCTTCGTCCTCGTCTTCGTCTTCGTCTTCGTCTTCGTCCTCGTCCTCGTCTTCGTCTTCGTCTTCGTCCTCGTCCTCGTCTTCGTCTTCGTCTTCGTCTTCGTCTTCGTCTTCGTCTTCTTCCGGTCTTCGTCTTCGTCCTCGTCTTCGTCCTTGTCTTCGTCTTCGTCTTCTTCGCCTTCGTCTTCGTCTTCGTCTTCGTCTTCGTCCTCGTCTTCGTCTTCGTCTTCGTCTTCGTCTTCGTCCTCGTCTTCGTCTTCGTCTTCGTCTTCGTCCTCGTCTTCGTCTTCGTCCTCGTCTTCCTCCTCGTCCTCGTCCTCGTCTTCGTCTTCGTCTTCGTCTTCGTCTCCGTCTCCGTCTTCGTCTTCGTCCTCGTCATCGTCTCCGTCTTCGTATTGTCTTCGTCTTCGTCTTCGTCTTCGTCCTCGTCCTCGTCTTCGTCTTCGTCCTCGTCTTCGTCTTTGTCTTTCGTCTTCGTCCTCGTCTTCGTCTTCGTCCTCGTCTTCGTCTTCGTCTTCGTCTTCGTCTTCGTCTTCTTCCGGTCTTCGTCTTCGTCTTCGTCTTCGTCCTCGTCCTCCTCCTCGTCCTCGTCTTCGTCTTCGTCTTCGTCCTCGTCCTCGTCTTCGTCTTCGTCTTCGCCTTCGTCCTTGTCTTCGTCTTCGTCTTCGTCTTCTTCGTCTTCGTCTTCCTCTTCATCTTCGTCTTCGTCCTCGTCTTCGTCCTCGTCTTCGTCTTCGTCTTCGTCTTCTTCCTCGTCTTCGTCTTCGTCCTCGTCTTCGTCCTCGTCTTCGTCCTCGTCCTCGTCTTCGTCCTCGTCTTCGTCTTCGTCTTCGTCCTCGTCTTCGTCTTCGTCTTCGTCCTCGTCTTTGTCTTCGTCTTTGTCCTCGTCTTCGTCTTCGTCTTCGTCCTCGTCTTCGTCTTCTTCCGGTCTTCGTCTTCGTCTTCTTCCGGTCTTCGTCTTCGTCTTCGTCTTCGTCCTCGTCTTCGTCTTCGTCCTCGTCCTCGTCTTCGTCTTCGTCTTCGTCTTCTTCCGGTCTTCGTCTTCGTCTTCGTCCTCTTCCTCGTCCTCGTCTTCGTCTTCGTCCTCGTCATCGTCTTCGTCTTCGTCATCGTCTTCGTCTTCGTCTTCGTCCTCGTCCTCGTCTTCATCTTCGTCTTCGTCTTCGTCTTCGTCCTCGTCTTCGTCTTCGTCTTCGTCCTCGTCTTCGTCTTCGTCTTCGTCTTCGTCTTCGGCCTCGTCTTCGTCTTCGTCTTCGTCTTCGTCTTCGTCTTCGTCTTCGTCCTCGTCCTCGTCTTCGTCTTCGTCTTCGTCCTCGTCCTCGTCTTCGTCTTCGTCCTCGTCCTCGTCCTCGCCTTCGTCTTCGTCTTCGTCTTCGTCTTCGTCTTCGTCTTCGTCCTCGTCTTCGTCTTCGTCCTCGTCCTCGTCCTCGTCCTCGTCTTCGTCTTCGTCTTCGTCCTCGTCCTCGTCCTCGTCTTCGTCTTCGCCTTCGTCTTCGTCCTCGTCTTCGTCTTCGCCTTCGTCTTCGTCCTCGTCCTCGTCTTCGTCTTCGTCTTCGTCTTCGTCCTCGTCATCGTCTTCGTCTTCGTCTTCGTCTTCTTTCGGTCTTCGTCTTCGTCCTCGTCTTCGTCTTCGTCCTCGTCCTCGTCCTCGTCTTCGTCTTCGTCTTCGTCCTCGTCCTCGTCTTCGTCTTCGTCTTCGTCTTCGTCTTCGTCTTCGTCTTCTTCCGGTCTTCGTCTTCGTCCTCGTCTTCGTCCTTGTCTTCGTCTTCGTCTTCTTCGCCTTCGTCTTCGTCTTCGTCTTCGTCTTCGTCCTCGTCTTCGTCTTCGTCTTCGTCTTCGTCCTCGTCTTCGTCTTCGTCTTCGTCTTCGTCCTCGTCTTCGTCTTCGTCCTCGTCTTCCTCCTCGTCCTCGTCCTCGTCTTCGTCTTCGTCTTCGTCTTCGTCTCCGTCTCCGTCTTCGTCTTCGTCCTCGTCATCGTCTCCGTCTTCGTATTGTCTTCGTCTTCGTCTTCGTCTTCGTCCTCGTCCTCGTCTTCGTCCTCGTCTTCGTCTTCGTCTTTCGTCTTCGTCCTCGTCTTCGTCTTTGTCCTCGTCCTCGTCTTCGTCTTCGTCCTCGTCCTCGTCCTCGTCTTCGTCTTCTTCTTCGTCTTCGTCTTCGTCTTCGTCTTCGTCTTCGTCTTCGTCTTCTTCCGGTCTTCGTCTTCGTCTTCGTCTTCGTCCTCGTCTTCATCTTCATCCTCGTCCTCGTCTTCGTCTTCGTCTTCGTCTTCGTCTTCTTCCGGTCTTCGTCTTCGTCTTCATCCTCGTCCTCGTCCTCGTCTTCGTCTTCGTCCTCGTCATCGTCTTCGTCCTCGTCTTCGTCTTCGTCCTCGTCTTCGTCTTCGTCTTCGTCCTCGTCTTCTTCCGGTCTTCGTCTTCGTTTTCTTCCGGTCTTCGTCTTCGTCCTCGTCTTCGTCTTCGTCTTCGTCCTCGTCTTCGTCTTCGTCTTCGTCTTCGTCCTCGTCTTCGTCTTCGTCTTCGTCCTCGTCTTCGTCCTCGTCCTCGTCTTCGTCTTCGTCTTCGTCCTCAACTTCGTCTTCGTCTTCGTCCTCGTCTTCGTCTTCGTCTTCGTCTTCGTCTTCGTCCTCGTCTTCGTCTTCGTCTTCGTCTTCGTCCTCGTCCTCGTCTTCGTCTTCGTCTTCGTCTTCGTCTTTGTCCTCGTCTTCGTCTTCGTCTTTGTCCTCGTCTTCGTCTTCGTCTTCGTCTTCGGCCTCGTCTTCGTCTTCGTCTTCGTCTTTGTCCTCGTCTTCGTCTTCGTCTTCGTCTTCGTCCTCGTCTTCGTCTTCGTCTTTGTCCTCGTCCTCGTCTTCGTCTTCGTCTTCGTCTTCGTCTTCGTCTTCGTCCTCGTCCTCGTCTTCGTCTTCGTCTTCGTCTTCGTCTTCGTCTTCGTCTTCGTCTTCTTCTGGTCTTCGTCTTCGTCTTCGTCTTCGTCCTCGTCTTCGTCCTCGTCTTCGTCTTCTTCCGGTCTTCGTCTTCGTCTTCGTCTTCGTCTTCGTCTTCGTCCTCGTCTTCGTCTTCGTCCTCGTCCTCGTCTTCGTCTTCGTCTTCGTCTTCTTCCGGTCCTCGTCTTCGTCTTCGTCTTCGTCTTCGTCCTCGTCTTCGTCTTCGTCCTCGTCCTCGTCTTCGTCTTCGTCCTCGTCTTTGTCCTCGTCTTCGTCTTCGTCTTCGTCTTCGTCCTCGTCTTCGTCTTCGTCTTCGTCTTTGTCCTCGTCCTCGTCTTCGTCTTCGTCTTCGTCTTCGTCTTCGTCTTCGTCCTCGTCCTCGTCTTCGTCTTCGTCTTCGTCTTCGTCTTCGTCTTCTTCCGGTCTTCGTCTTCGTCTTCGTCTTCGTCCTCGTCTTCGTCCTCGTCTTCGTCTTCTTCCGGTCTTCGTCTTCGTCTTCGTCTTCGTCTTCGTCCTCGTCTTCGTCTTCGTCCTCGTCTTCGTCTTCGTCTTCGTCTTCTTCCGGTCTTCGTCTTCGTCTTCGTCTTCGTCTTCGTCTTCGTCTTCGTCTTCGTCTTCGTCCTCGTCTTCGTCTTCGTCTTCGTCTTCGTCTTCGTCTTCGTCCTCGTCCTCGAGCTCGTCTTCGTCTTCGTCCTCGTCATCGTCTTCGTCTTCGTCATCGTCTTCGTCTTCGTCCTCGTCCTCGTCTTCATCTTCGTCTTCGTCTTCGCCTTCGTCCTCGTCATCGTCTTCGTCTTCGTCTTCGTCCTCGTCCTCGTCTTCGTCTTCGTCTTCGTCTTCGGCCTCGTCTTCGTCTTCGTCTTCGTCTTCGTCTTCGTCCTCGTCCTCGTCTTCGTCTTCGTCTTCGTCCGCGTCCTCGTCCACGTCTTCGTCTTCGTCTTCGTCCTCGTCCTCGTCTTCGTCTTCGTCTTCGTCCTCGTCTTCGTCTTCGTCTTCGTCCTCGTCTTTGTCTTCGTCTTCGTCTTCGTCTTCGTCCTCGTCTTCGTCTTCGTCTTCGTCTTCGTCCTCGTCCTCGTCCTCGTCTTCGACTTCGTCTTCGTCTTCGTCTTCGTCTTCTTCCGGTCTTCGTCTTCGTCTTCGTCCTTGTCCTCGTCTTCGTCCTCGTCCTCGTCTTCGTCCTCGTCATCGTCTTCGTCTTCGTCTTCGTCTTCGTCTTCTTTCGGTCTTCGTCTTCGTCCTCGTCTTCGTCCTCGTCTTCGTCTTCGTCCTCGTCTTCGTCCTCGTCTTCGTCTTCATCTTCGTCCTCATCTTCGTCTTCCTCCTCGTCTTCGTCCTCGTCTTCGTCTTCGTCTTCGTCCTCGTCTTCGTCTTCGTCTTCGTCTTCGTCTTCGTCCTCGTCTTCGTCTTCGTCCTCGTCTTCGTCTTCGTCTTCGTCTTCGTCTTCGTCCTCGTCTTCGTCTTCGTCTTCGTCCTCGTCCTCGTCTTCGTCTTCGTCCTCGTCTTTGTCTTCGTCCTCGTCCTCGTCTTCGTCCTCGTCTTCGTCTTCGTCCTCGTCCTCGAGCTCGTCTTCGTCTTCGTCATCGTCTTCGTCTTCGTCATCGTCTTCGTCTTCGTCCTCGTCTTCATCTTCGTCTTCGTCTTCTTCCGGTCTTCGTCTTCGTCTTCGTCTTCGTCCTCGTCTTCGTCCTCGTCTTCGTCTTCTTCCGGTCTTCGTCTTCGTCTTCGTCTTCGTCTTCGTCCTCGTCTTCGTCTTCGTCCTCGTCCTCGTCTTCGTCTTCGTCTTCGTCTTCTTCCGGTCTTCGTCTTCGTCTTCGTCTTCGTCTTCGTCTTCGTCTTCGTCTTCGTCCTCGTCTTCGTCTTCGTCTTCGTCTTCGTCTTCGTCCTCGTCCTCGAGCTCGTCTTCGTCTTCGTCTTCGTCTTCGTCCTCGTCCTCGTCTTCATCTTCGTCTTCGTCTTCGCCTTCGTCCTCGTCATCGTCTTCGTCTTCGTCTTCGTCTTCGTCTTCGTCTTCGTCTTCGTCTTCGTCTTCGTCTTCGTCTTCGTCCTCGTCCTCGTCTTCGTCTTCGTCTTCGTCCGCGTCCTCGTCCTCGTCTTCGTCTTCGTCTTCGTCCTCGTCCTCGTCTTCGTCTTCGTCTTCGTCCTCGTCTTCGTCTTCGTCTTCGTCCTCGTCTTCGTCTTCGTCTTCGTCTTCGTCTTCGTCCTCGTCTTCGTCTTCGTCTTCGTCTTCGTCCTCGTCCTCGTCCTCGTCTTCGACTTCGTCTTCGTCTTCGTCTTCGTCTTCTTCCGGTCTTCGTCTTCGTCTTCGTCCTTGTCCTCGTCTTCGTCCTCGTCCTCGTCTTCGTCCTCGTCATCGTCTTCGTCTTCGTCTTCGTCTTCGTCTTCTTTCGGTCTTCGTCTTCGTCCTCGTCTTCGTCCTCGTCTTCGTCTTCGTCCTCGTCTTCGTCCTCGTCTTCGTCTTCATCTTCGTCCTCATCTTCGTCTTCCTCCTCGTCTTCGTCCTCGTCTTCGTCCTCGTCTTCGTCTTCGTCTTCGTCCTCGTCTTCGTCTTCGTCTTCGTCTTCGTCCTCGTCTTCGTCTTCGTCCTCGTCTTCGTCTTCGTCTTCGTCTTCGTCTTCGTCCTCGTCTTCGTCTTCGTCTTCGTCCTCGTCCTCGTCTTCGTCTTCGTCCTCGTCTTCGTCTTCGTCCTCGTCCTCGTCTTCGTCCTCAACTTCGTCTTCGTCTTCGTCCTCGTCTTCGTCTTCGTCTTCGTCTTCGTCTTCGTCCTCGTCTTCGTCTTCGTCTTCGTCCTCGTCCTCGTCTTCGTCTTCGTCTTCGTCTTCGTCTTTGTCCTCGTCTTCGTCTTCGTCTTTCGTCTTCGTCCTCGTCTTCGTCTTCGTCCTCGTCTTCGTCTTCGTCCTCGTCTTCGTCTTCGTCTTCGTCTTCGTCTTCGTCCTCGTCTTCGTCTTCGTCTTCGTCTTCGTCCTCGTCTTCGTCTTCGTCTTCGTCTTCGTCTTCTTCCGGTCTTCGTCTTCGTCTCCGTCTTCGTCTTTGTCCTCGTCTTCGTCTTCGTCCTCGTCCTCGTCTTCGTCTTCGTCTTCGTCTTCTTCCAGTCTTCGTCTTCGTCTTCATCTTCGTCCTCGTCCTCGTCCTCGTCTTCGTCTTCGTCCTCGTCATCGTCTTCGTCTTCGTCTTCGTCTCCGTCTTCTTTCGGTCTTCGTCTTCGTCCTCGTCTTCGTCTTCGTCCTCGTCCTCGTCTTCGTCTTCGTCTTCGTCCTCGTCTTCGTCTTCGTCTTCGTCCTCGTCTTCGTCTTCGTCTTCGTCTTCGTCTTCGTCTTCGTCTTCGTCCTCGTCCTCGTCTTCGTCATCGTCTTCGTCCTCGTCCTCGTCCTCGTCTTCGTCTTCGTCCTCGTCTTCGTCTTCGTCTTCGTCCTCGTCTTCGTCTTCGTCTTCGTCTTCGTCTTCGTCCTCGTCTTCGTCTTCGTCTTCGTCTTCGTCCTCGTCTTCGTCTTCGTCTTCGACTTCGTCTTCGTCTTCGTCTTCGTCTTCTTCCGGTCTTCGTCTTCGTCTTCGTCTTCGTCCTCGTCCTCGTCTTCGACTTCGTCTTCGTCTTCGTCTTCTTCCGGTCTTCGTCTTCGTCTTCGTCCTTGTCCTCGTCTTCGTCTTCGTCCTCGTCATCGTCTTCGTCTTCGTCTACGTCTTCTTTCGGTCTTCGTCTTCGTCCTCGTCTTCGTCCTCGTCTTCGTCTTCGTCCTCGTCTTCGTCCTCGTCTTCGTCTTCATCTTCGTCCTCGTCATCGTCCTCGTCTTCGTCTTCGTCTTCGTCCTCGTCTTCGTCTTCGTCTTCGTCTTCGTCCTCGTCTTCGTCTTCGTCTTCGTCCTCGTCTTCGTCTTCGTCTTCGTCCTCGTCTTCGTCTTCGTCTTCGTCCTCGTCTTCGTCTTCGTCTTTGTCTTCGTCCTCGTCTTCGTCTTCGTCTTCGTCCTCGTCCTCGTCTTCGTCTTCGTCCTCGTCTTCGTCTTCGTCCTCGTCCTCGTCTTCGTCTTCGTCTTTGTCCTCGTCTTTGTCCTCGTCTTCGTCTTCGTCCTCGTCTTCGTCTTCGTCTTCGTCTTCGTCCTCGTCTTCGTCTTCGTCCTCGTCTTCGTCCTCGTCCTCGTCTTTGTCCTCGTCTTCGTCTTCGTCTTCGTCCTCGTCTTCGTCTTCGTCTTCGTCTTTGTCCTCGTCCTCGTCTTCGTCTTCGTCTTCGTCTTCGTCTTCGTCTTCGTCCTCGTCCTCGTCTTCGTCTTCGTCTTCGTCTTCGTCTTCGTCTTCGTCTTCGTCTTCTTCCGGTCTTCGTCTTCCTCTTCGTCTTCGTCCTCGTCTTCGTCCTCGTCTTCGTCTTCGTCTTCGTCTTCGTCTTCGTCTTCGTCTTCGTCTTTGTCCTCGTCCTCGTCTTCGTCTTCGTCTTCGTCTTCGTCTTCTTCCGGTCTTCGTCTTCGTCCTCGTCTTCGTCCTTGTCTTCGTCTTCGTCTTCGTCTTCTTCGTCTTCGTCTTCGTCTTCGTCTTCGTCTTCGTCCTCGTCTTCGTCTTCGTCTTCGTCCTCGTCTTCGTCTTAGTCTTCGTCTTCGTCTTCGTCTTCGTCTTCGTCCTCGTCTTCGTCTTCGTCTTCGTCCTCGTCTTCGTCCTCGTCCTCGTCTTCGTCCTCGTCTTCGTCCTCGTCCTCGTCTTCGTCCTCGTCTTCGTCTTCGTCTTCGTCATCGTCTTCGTCTTCGTCCTCGTCCTCGTCTTCGTCTTCGTCTTCGTCCTCGTCTTCGTCTTCGTCCTCGTCTTCGTCTTCGTCTTCGTCCTCGTCTTCGTCTTAGTCTTCGTCTTCGTCTTCGTCCTCGTCTTCGTCTTCGTCCTCGTCTTCGTCTTCGTCTTCGTCTTCGTCCTCGTCTTCGTCTTCGTCTTCGTCTTCGTCTTCGTCCTCGTCTTCGTCTTCGTCTTCGTCCTCGTCTTCGTCTTCGTCCTCGTCTTCGTCTTCGTCTTCGTCTTCGTCCTCGTCTTCGTCTTCGTCTTCGTCTTCGTCCTCGTCTTCGTCTTCGTCCTCGTCCTCGTCTTCGTCTTCGTCTTCGTCTTCGTCCTCGTCTTCGTCTTCGTCTTCGTCCTCGTCCTCGTCTTCGTCCGCGTCTTCGTCCTCGTCCTCGTCATCGTCTTTGTCTTCGTCTTCGTCTTCTTTCGGTCTTCGTCTTCGTCCTCGTCTTCGTCTTAGTCCTCGTCCTCCTCCTCGTCCTCGTCTTCGTCTTCGTCTTCGTCCTCGTCTTCGTCTTCGTCTTCGCCTTCGTCTTCGTCTTCTTCCGGTCTTCGTCTTCGTCCTCGTCTTCGTCCTTGTCTTCGTCTTCGTCTTCTTCGTCTTCGTCTTCGTCTTCATCTTCGTCTTCGTCTTCGTCCTCGTCTTCGTCCTCGTCTTCGTCTTCGTCTTCGTCTTCGTCCTCGTCTTCGTCTTCGTCCTCGTCTTCGTCCTCGTCTTCGTCCTCGTCCTCGTCTTCGTCCTCGTCTTCGTCTTCGTCTTCGTCCTCGTCTTCGTCTTCGTCTTCGTCCTCGTCTTCGTCTTCGTCTTCGTCCTCGTCTTCGTCTTCGTCTTCGTCCTCGTCTTCGTCTTCGTCCTCGTCTTCTTCCGGTCTTCGTCTTCGTCTTCTTCCGGTCTTCGTCTTCGTCTTCGTCTTCGTCTTCGTCCTCGTCTTCGTCTTCGTCCTCGTCCTCGTCTTCGTCTTCGTCTTCGTCTTCTTCCGGTCTTCGTCTTCGTCTTCGTCTTCGTCCTCGTCCTCGTCCTCGTCTTCGTCTTCGTCCTCGTCATCGTCTTCGTCTTCGTCATCGTCTTCGTCTTCGTCCTCGTCCTCGTCTTCATCTTCGTCTTCGTCTTCGTCTTCGTCCTCGTCTTCGTCTTCGTCTTCGTCTTCGTCCTCGTCTTCGTCTTCGTCTTCGTCCTCGTCCTCGTCCTCGTCTTCGACTTCGTCTTCGTCTTCGTCTTCGTCTTCTTCCGGTCTTCGTCTTCGTCTTCGTCCTTGTCCTCGTCTTCGTCCTCGTCCTCGTCTTCGTCCTCGTCATCGTCTTCGTCTTCGTCTTCGTCTTCGTCTTCTTTCGGTCTTCGTCTTCGTCCTCGTCTTCGTCCTCGTCTTCGTCTTCGTCCTCGTCTTCGTCCTCGTCTTCGTCTTCATCTTCGTCCTCGTCTTCGTCTTCGTCCTCGTCTTCGTCCTCGTCTTCGTCTTCGTCCTCGTCTTCGTCTTCGTCCTCGTCTTCGTCTTCGTCTTCGTCTTCGTCTTCGTCCTCGTCCTCGTCTTCGTCTTCGTCCTCGTCTTCGTCTTCGTCCTCGTCCTCGTCCTCGTCCTCGTCTTCGTCTTCGTCTTCGTCCTCGTCTTCGTCTTCGTCCTCGTCTTCGTCTTCGTCCTCGTCTTCGTCTTCGTCTTCGTCCTCGTCCTCGTCTTCGTCTTCGTCTTCGTCCTCGTCTTCGTCTTCGTCCTCGTCCTCGTCTTCGTCTTCGTCTTCGTCCTCGTCTTCGTCTTCGTCTTCGTTTTCGTCCTCGTCCTCGTCTTCGTCCTCGTCTTCGTCTTCGTCTTCGTCTTTGTCCTCGTCTTCGTCTTCGTCCTCGTCTTCGTCCTCGTCTTCGTCTTCGTCCTCGTCTTCGTCTTAGTCCTCGTCTTCGTCTTCGTCTTCGTCTTCGTCTTTTTCCTCGTCTTCGTCTTCGTCTTCGTCTTCGTCCTCGTCTTCGTCTTCGTCTTCGTCCTCGTCTTCGTCTTCGTCTTCTTCCGGTCTTCGTCTTCGTCTTCGTATTGTCTTCGTCTTCGTCTTCGTCTTCGTCCTCGTCTTCGTCTTCGTCCTCGTCCTCGTCTTCGTCTTCGTCTTCTTCCGGTCATCGTCTTCGTCTTCGTCCTCGTCCTCGTCCTCGTCTTCGTCTTCGTCCTCGTCATCGTCTTCGTCTTCGTCTTCGTCTTCGTCCTCGTCCTCGTCCTCGTCTTCGTCTTCGTCTTCGTCTTCGTCTTCGTCCTCGTCTTCGTCTTCGTCTTCGTCTTCGTCCTCGTCTTCGTCTTCGTCTTCGTCTTCGTCTTCGGCCTCGTCTTCGTCTTCGTCTTCGTCTTCGTCTTCGTCCTCGTCCTCGTCTTCGTCTTCGTCTTCGTCCGCGTCCTCGTCCTCGTCTTCGTCTTCGTCTTCGTCCGCGTCCTCGTCCTCGTCTTCGTCTTCGTCTTCGTCCTCGTCTTCGTCTTCGTCCTCGTATTCGTCTTCGTCTTCGTCTTCGTCTTCGTCCTCGTCTTCGTCTTCGTCTTCGTCCTCGTCCTCGTCCTCGTCTTCGACTTCGTCTTCGTCTTCGTCTTCGTCTTCTTCCGGTCTTCGTCTTCGTCTTCGTCCTTGTCCTCGTCTTCGTCCTCGTCCTCGTCTTCGTCCTCGTCATCGTCTTCGTCTTCGTCTTCGTCTTCGTCTTCTTTCGGTCTTCGTCTTCGTCCTCGTCTTCGTCCTCGTCTTCGTCTTCGTCCTCGTCTTCGTCCTCGTCTTCGTCTTCCTTCGTCCTCGTCTTCGTCTTCGTCTTCGTCCTCGTCTTCGTCTTCGTCTTCGTCCTCGTCTTCGTCTTCGTCTTCGTCTTCGTCCTCGTCTTCGTCTTCGTCTTCGTCTTCGTCCTCGTCTTCGTCTTCGTCTTCGTCTTCGTCCTCGTCTTCGTCCTCGTCTTCATCTTCGTCCTCGTCCTCGTCTTCGTCCTCGTCTTCGTCCTCGTCTTCGTCTTCGTCCTCGTCTTCGTCTTCGTCCTCGTCTTCGTCTTCGTCTTCGTCTTCGTCCTCGTCTTCGTCTTCGTCCTCGTCCTCGTCTTCGTCTTCGTCTTCGTCCTCGTCTTCGTCTTCGTCTTCGTCTTCGTCCTCGTCTTCGTCTTCGTCTTCGTCTTCGTCCTCGTCCTCGTCTTCGTCTTCGTCCTCGTCTTCGTCTTCGTCTTCGTCCTCGTCCTCGTCTTTGTCTTCGTCTTCGTCTTCGTCTTCGTCTTCGTCTTCTTCCGGTCTTCGTCTTCGTCTTCGTCTGCGTCCTCGTCTTCGTCCTCGTCTTCGTCCTCGTCTTCGTCTTCGTCTTCGTCTTCGTCTTCGTCCTCGTCCTCGTCTTCGTCTTCGTCTTCGTCTTCGTCTTCGTCTTCGTCTTCGTCCTCGTCTTCGTGTTCGTCTTCGTCTTCTTCCGGTCTTCGTCTTCGTCTTCGTCTTCGTCCTCGTCCTCGTCTTCGTTTTCGTCCTCGTCCTCGTCTTCGTCTTCGCCTTCGTCTTCGTCTTCGTCTTCGTCTTCGTCTTCGTCCTCGTCTTCGTCTTCGTCTTCGTCTTCGTCCTCGTATTCGTCTTCGTCTTCGTCTTCGTCTTCGTCCTCGTCTTCGTCTTCGTCTTCGTCCTCGTCCTCGTCCTCGTCTTCGACTTCGTCTTCGTCTTCGTCTTCGTCTTCTTCCGGTCTTCGTCTTCGTCTTCGTCTTCGTCCTTGTCCTCGTCTTCGTCCTCGTCCTCGTCTTCGTCCTCGTCATCGTCTTCGTCTTCGTCTTCGTCTTCGTCTTCTTTCGGTCTTCGTCTTCGTCCTCGTCTTCGTCCTCGTCTTCGTCTTCGTCCTCGTCTTCGTCCTCGTCTTCGTCTTCATCTTCGTCCTCGTCTTCGTCCTTGTCTTCGTCTTCGTCTTCGTCTTCGTCCTCGTCTTCGTCTTCGTCTTCGTCTTCGTCCTCGTCTTCGTCATCGTCTTCGTCTTCGTCCTCGTCTTCGTCTTCGTCTTCGTCCTCGTCTTCGTCCTCGTCTTCGTCTTCGTCTTCGTCTTCGTCCTCGTCTTCGTCTTCGTCTTCGTCCTCGTCCTCGTCTTCGTCTTCGTCCTCGTCTTCGTCTTCGTCCTCGTCCTCGTCTTCGTCCTCGTTTTCGTCTTCGTCTTCGTCCTCGTCTTCGTCTTCGTCCTCGTCTTCGTCTTCGTCTTCGTCCTCGTCTTCGTCTTCGTCCTCGTCCTCGTCTTCGTCTTCGTCTTCGTCCTCGTCTTCGTCTTCGTCTTCGTCCTCGTCTTCGTCTTCGTCTTCGTCTTCGTCCTCGTCTTCGTCTTCGTCTTCGTCATCGTCTTCGTCTTCGTCTTCGTCTTCGTCTTCGTCCTCGTCCTCGTCTTCGTCTTCGTCCTCGTCTTCGTCTTCGTCCTCGTCTTCGTCTTCGCCTTCGTCTTCGTCTTCGTCCTCGTCTTCGTCTTCGTCTTCGTCCTCGTCTTCGTCTTCGTCTTCGTCCTCGTCTTCGTCTTCGTCTTCGTCTTCGTCCTCGTCTTCGTCCTCGTCTTCGTCTTCGTCTTCGTCCTCGTCTTCGTCTTCGTCTTCGTCCTCGTCTTCGTCTTCGTCTTCGTCTTCGTCCTCGTCTTCGTCTTCGTCCTCGTCCTCGTCTTCGTCTTCGTCTTCGTCTTCGTCTTCGTCTTCGTCTTCGTCTTCTTCCGGTCTTCGTCTTCGTCTTCGTCTTCGTCCTCGTCTTCGTCCTCGTCTTCGTCTTCGTCTTCGTCCTCGTCTTCGTCTTCGTCTTCGTCCTCGTCCTCGTCTTCGTCTTCGTCTTCGTCTTCGTCTTCGTCTTCGTCTTCGTCCTCGTCTTCATCTTCGTCTTCGTCTTCTTCCGGTCTTTGTCTTCGTCTTCGTCTTCGTCTTCGTCCTCGTCCTCGTCTTCGTCTTCGTCCGCGTCCTCGTCCTCGTCTTCGTCTTCGTCTTCGTCCGCGTCCTCGTCCTCGTCTTCTTCTTCGTCTTCGTCCTCGTCTTCGTCTTCGTCTTCGTCTTCGTCCTCGTATTCGTCTTCGTCTTCGTCTTCGTCTTCGTCCTCGTCTTCGTCTTCGTCTTCGTCCTCGTCCTCGTATTCGTCTTCGTCTTCGTCTTCGTCTTCGTCTTCGTCTTCGTCCTCGTCTTCTTTCGGTCTTCGTCTTCGTCCTCGTCTTCGTCCTCGTCCTCGTCTTCGTCTTCGCCTTCGTCTTCGTCTTCGTCTTCGTCTTCGTCTTCGTCCTCGTCTTCGTCTTCGTCTTCGTCTTCGTCCTCGTATTCGTCTTCGTCTTCGTCTTCGTCTTCGTCCTCGTCTTCGTCTTCGTCTTCGTCCTCGTCCTCGTCCTCGTCTTCGACTTCGTCTTCGTCTTCGTCTTCGTCTTCTTCCGGTCTTCGTCTTCGTCTTCGTCTTCGTCCTTGTCCTCGTCTTCGTCCTCGTCCTCGTCTTCGTCCTCGTCATCGTCTTCGTCTTCGTCTTCGTCTTCGTCTTCTTTCGGTCTTCGTCTTCGTCCTCGTCTTCGTCCTCGTCTTCGTCTTCGTCCTCGTCTTCGTCCTCGTCTTCGTCTTCATCTTCGTCCTCGTCTTCGTCCTTGTCTTCGTCTTCGTCTTCGTCTTCGTCCTCGTCTTCGTCTTCGTCTTCGTCTTCGTCCTCGTCTTCGTCATCGTCTTCGTCTTCGTCCTCGTCTTCGTCATCGTCTTCGTCCTCGTCTTCGTCCTCGTCTTCGTCTTCGTCTTCGTCTTCGTCCTCGTCTTCGTCTTCGTCTTCGTCCTCGTCCTCGTCTTCGTCTTCGTCCTCGTCTTCGTCCTCGTTTTCGTCTTCGTCTTCGTCCTCGTCTTCGTCTTCGTCCTCGTCTTCGTCTTCGTCTTCGTCCTCGTCTTCGTCTTCGTCCTCGTCCTCGTCTTCGTCTTCGTCTTCGTCCTCGTCTTCGTCTTCGTCTTCGTCCTCGTCTTCGTCTTCGTCTTCGTCTTCGTCCTCGTCTTCGTCTTCGTCTTCGTCATCGTCTTTGTCTTCGTCTTCGTCTTCGTCTTCGTCCTCGTCCTCGTCTTCGTCTTCGTCCTCGTCTTCGTCTTCGTCCTCGTCTTCGTCTTCGCCTTCGTCTTCGTCTTCGTCCTCGTCTTCGTCTTCGTCTTCGTCCTCGTCTTCGTCTTCGTCTTCGTCCTCGTCTTCGTCTTCGTCTTCGTCTTCGTCCTCGTCTTCGTCTTCGTCCTCGTCCTCGTCTTCGTCTTCGTCTTCGTCTTCGTCTTCGTCTTCGTCTTCGTCTTCTTCCGGTCTTCGTCTTCGTCTTCGTCTTCGTCCTCGTCTTCGTCCTCGTCTTCGTCCTCGTCTTCGTCTTCGTCTTCGTCTTCGTCTTCGTCCTCGTCCTCGTCTTCGTCTTCGTCTTCGTCTTCGTCTTCGTCTTCGTCTTCGTCCTCGTCTTCATCTTCGTCTTCGTCTTCTTCCGGTCTTTGTCTTCGTCTTCGTCTTCGTCTTCGTCCTCGTCCTCGTCTTCGTCTTCGTCCGCGTCCTCGTCCTCGTCTTCGTCTTCGTCTTCGTCCGCGTCCTCGTCCTCGTCTTCTTCTTCGTCTTCGTCCTCGTCTTCGTCTTCGTCTTCGTCTTCGTCCTCGTATTCGTCTTCGTCTTCGTCTTCGTCTTCGTCCTCGTCTTCGTCTTCGTCTTCGTCCTCGTCCTCGTATTCGTCTTCGTCTTCGTCTTCGTCTTCGTCTTCGTCTTCGTCTTCGTCCTCGTCTTCTTTCGGTCTTCGTCTTCGTCCTCGTCTTCGTCCTCGTCTTCGTCTTCGTCCTCGTCTTCGTCCTCGTCTTCGTCTTCGTCTTCGTCCTCGTCTTCGTCCTCGTCTTCGTCTTCGTCTTCGTCCTCGTCTTCGTCTTCGTCTTCGTCCTCGTCTTCGTCTTCGTCTTCGTCTTCGTCCTCGTCTTCGTCTTCGTCTTCGTCTTCGTCTTCGTCCTCGTCTTCGTCCTCGTCTTTGTCTTCGTCTTCGTCTTCGTCCTCGTCTTCGTCTTCGTCCTCGTCCTCGTCTTCGTCCTCGTCTTCGTCTTCGTCCTCGTCCTCGTCTTCGTCTTCGTCTTCGTCCTCGTCTTCGTCTTCGTCCTCGTCCTCGTCTTCGTCTTCGTCTTCGTCCTCGTCTTCGTCTTCGTCTTCGTCCTCGTCTTCGTCTTCGTCTTCGTCTTCGTCCTCGTCTTCGTCTTCGTCTTCGTCTTCGTCCTCGTCCTCGTCTTCGTCTTCGTCTTCGTCTTCGTCTTCGTCTTCGTCTTCGTCTTCTTCCGGTCTTCGTCTTCGTCTTCGTCTTCGTCCTCGTCTTCGTCCTCGTCTTCGTCCTCGTCTTCGTCTTCGTCTTCGTCTTCGTCTTCGTCTTCGTCTTCGTCCTCGTCTTCGTCTTCGTCTTCATCTTCTTCCGGTCTTCGTCTTCGTCTTCGTCTTCGTCCTCGTCCTCGTCTTCGTTTTCGTCCTCGTCCTCGTCTTCGTCTTCGCCTTCGTCTTCGTCTTCGTCTTCGTCCTCGTCCTCGTCTTCGTCTTCGTCTTCGTCTTCGTCCTCGTCTTCTTCTTCGTCTTCGTCTTCGTCCTCGTCCTCGTCTTCGTCTTCGTCTTCGTCTTCGTCCTCGTCTTCGTCCTCGTCTTTGTCTTCGTCTTCGTCTTCGTCCTCGTCTTCGTCTTCGTCTTCGTCCTCGTCCTCGTCTTCGTCTTCGTCCTCGTCTTCGTCTTCGTCCTCGTCTTCGTCCTCGTCTTCGTCTTCGTCTTCGTCTTCGTCCTCGTCTTCGTCTTCGTCCTCGTCTTCGTCTTCGTCTTCGTCTTCGTCCTCGTCTTCGTCTTCGTCCTCGTCCTCGTCTTCGTCTTCGTCTTCGTCCTCGTCTTCGTCTTCGTCTTCGTCCTCGTCTTCGTCTTCGTCTTCGTCTTCGTCCTCGTCTTCGTCTTCGTCTTCGTCTTCGTCCTCGTCCTCGTCTTCGTCTTCGTCTTCGTCTTCGTCTTCGTCTTCGTCTTCGTCTTCTTCCGGTCTTCGTCTTCGTCTTCGTCTTCGTCTTCGTCTTCGTCTTCGTCTTCGTCCTCGTCTTCGTCTTCGTCTTCGTCTTCGTCTTCGTCTTCGTCTTCGTCCTCGTCCTCGTCTTCGTCTTCGTCTTCGTCTTCGTCTTCGTCTTCGTCTTCGTCTTCGTCCTCGTCCTCGTCTTCGTCTTCGTCTTCGTCTTCGTCTTCTTCCGGTCTTCGTCTTCGTCTTCGTCTTCGTCCTCGTCCTCGTCTTCGTCCTCGTCCTCGTCTTCGTCTTCGTCTTCGTCCTCGTCCTCGTCCTCGTCTTCGTCTTCGCCTTCGTCTTCGTCCTCGTCTTCGTCTTCGCCTTCGTCTTCGTCCTCGTCCTCGTCTTCGTCTTCGTCCTCGTCTTCGTCTTCGTCCTCGTCATCGTCTTTGTCTTCGTCTTCGTCTTCTTTCGGTCTTCGTCTTCGTCCTCGTCTTCGTCTTCGTCTTCGTCCTCGTCCTCGTCCTCGTCCTCGTCCTCGTCTTCGTCCTCGTCCTCGTCTTCGTCTTCGTCTTCGTCTTCGTCTTCGTCTTCGTCTTCTTCCGGTCTTCGTCTTCGTCCTCGTCTTCGTCCTCGTCTTCGTCTTCGTCCTCGTCTTCGTCCTCGTCTTCGTCTTCATCTTCGTCCTCGTCTTCGTCCTCGTCTTCGTCTTCGTCTTCGTCCTCGTCTTCGTCTTCGTCTTCGTCCTCGTCTTCGTCTTCGTCTTCGTCTTCGTCCTCGTCTTCGTCTTCGTCTTCGTCCTCGTCTTCGTCCTCGTCTTCGTCTTCGTCTTCGTCTTCGTCTTCGTCCTCGTCTTCGTCTTCGTCTTCGTCCTCGTCCTCGTCTTCGTCTTCGTCCTCGTCTTCGTCTTCGTCCTCGTCCTCGTCTTCGTCCTCGTCTTCGTCTTCGTCTTCGTCTTCGTCTTCGTCTTCGTCTTCGTCCTCGTCTTCGTCTTCGTCTTCGTCTTCGTCCTCGTCTTCGTCTTCGTCCTCGTCCTCGTCTTCGTCTTCGTCCTCGTCTTCGTCTTCGTCTTCGTCCTCGTCTTCGTCTTCGTCTTCGTCTTCGTCCTCGTCTTCGTCTTCGTCTTCGTCTTCGTCCTCGTCCTCGTCTTCGTCTTCGTCTTCGTCTTCGTCTTCGTCTTCGTCTTCGTCTTCTTCCGGTCGTCGTCTTCGTCTTCGTCCTCGTCTTCGTCCTCGTCTTCGTCCTCGTCTTCGTCTTCGTCTTCGTCTTCGTCTTCGTCCTCGTCCTCGTCTTCGTCTTCGTCTTCGTCTTCGTCTTCGTCTTCGTCTTCGTCCTCGTCTTCGTCTTCGTCTTCGTCTTCTTCCGGTCTTCGTCTTCGTCTTCGTCTTCGTCCTCGTCCTCGTCTTCGTTTTCGTCCTCGTCCTCGTCTTCGTCTTCGCCTTCGTCTTCGTCTTCGTCTTCGTCCTCGTCTTCGTCTTCGTCTTCGTCTTCGTCTTCGTCCTCGTCTTCGTCTTCGTCTTCGTCTTCGTCTTCGTCCTCGTCCTCGTCTTCGTCTTCGTCTTCGTCTTCGTCTTCGTCTTCGTCTTCGTCTTCGTCTTCTTCCGGTCTTCGTCTTCGTCTTCTTCCGGTCTTCGTCTTCGTCTTCGTCTTCGTCCTCGTCTTCGTCTTCGTCTTCGTCTTCGTCTTCGTCTTCGTCTTCGTCTTCGTCCTCGTCCTCGTCTTCGTCTTCGTCTTCGTCTTCGTCTTCTTCCGGTCTTCGTCTTCGTCTTCGTCCTCGTCCTCGTCTTCGTCCTCGTCCTCGTCTTCGTCTTCGTCTTCGTCCTCGTCCTCGTCCTCGTCTTCGTCTTCGCCTTCGTCTTCGTCCTCGTCTTCGTCTTCGCCTTCGTCTTCGTCCTCGTCCTCGTCTTCGTCTTCGTCCTCGTCTTCGTCTTCGTCCTCGTCATCGTCTTTGTCTTCGTCTTCGTCTTCTTTCGGTCTTCGTCTTCGTCCTCGTCTTCGTCTTCGTCCTCGTCCTCGTCTTCGTCTTCGTCTTCGTCTTCGTCTTCGTCTTCGTCTTCTTCCGGTCTTCGTCTTCGTCCTCGTCTTCGTCCTTGTCTTCGTCTTCGTCTTCTTCGTCTTCGTCTTCGTCTTCGTCTTCGTCCTCGTCTTCGTCTTCGTCTTCGTCCTCGTCTTCGTTTTCGTCTTCGTCTTCGTCTTCGTCTTCGTCCTCGTCTTCGTCTTCGTCTTCGTCTTCTTCCGGTCTTCGTCTTCGTCTTCGTCTTCGTCTTCTTCCGGTCTTCGTCTTCGTCTTCGTCTTCGTCTTCGTCCTCGTCTTCGTCCTCGTCTTCGTCTTCGTCCTCGTCTTCGTCCTCGTCTTCGTCCTCGTCTTCGTCCTCGTCTTCGTCCTCGTCTTCGTCTGCGTCTTCTTCCGGTCTTCGTCTTCGTCCTCGTCTTCGTCTTCGTCCTCGTCTTCGTCTTCGTCCTCGTCCTCGTCCTCGTCTTCGACTTCGTCTTCGTCTTCGTCTTCGTCTTCTTCCGGTCTTCGTCTTCGTCTTCGTCTTCGTCCTCGTCCTCGTCTTCGTCTTCGTCTTCTTTCGGTCTTCGTCTTCGTCCTCGTCTTCGTCTTCGTCCTCGTCTTCGTCTTCGTCTTCGTCCTCGTCCTCGTCTTCGTCTTCGTCTTCGTCTTCGTCCTCGTCTTCGTCTTCGTCTTCTTTCGGTCTTCGTCTTCGTCCTCGTCTTCGTCTTCGTCTTCGTCCTCGTCTTAGTCTTCGTCCTCGTCCTCGTCTTCGTCTTCGTCCTCGTCCTCGTCTTCGTCCTCGTCCTCGTCCTCGTCTTCGTCCTCGTCTTCGTCTTCGTCCTCGTCTTCGTCTTCGTCTTCGTCTTCGTCCTCGTCCTCGTCTTCGTCTTCGTCCTCGTCCTCGTCTTCGTCCTCGTCCTCGTCTTCGTCTTCGTCTTCGTCCTCGTCCTCGTCTTCGTCTTCGTCTTCGTCCTCGTCTTCGTCTTCGTCTTCGTCTTCGTCCTCGTCTTCGTCTTCGTCTTCGTCTTCGTCCTCGTCTTCGTCCTCGTCCTCGTCCTCGTCTTCGTCTTCGTCTTCGTCTTCGTCCTCGTCTTCGTCCTCGTCTTCGTCCTCGTCCTCGTCCTCGTCTTCGTCTTCGTCTTCGTCCTCGTCCTCGTCCTCGTCCTCGTCTTCGTCTTCGTCCTCGTCTTCGTCTTCGCCTTCGTCTTCGTCCTCGTCTTCGTCTTCGCCTTCGTCTTCGTCCTCGTCCTCGTCTTCGTCTTCGTCCTCGTCTTCGTCTTCGTCCTCGTCTTCGTCTTCGTCTTCGTCTTCTTTCGGTCTTCGTCTTCGTCCTCGTCTTCGTCTTCGTCCTCGTCCTCGTCCTCGTCTTCGTCTTCGTCTTCGTCCTCGTCCTCGTCTTCGTCTTCGTCTTCGTCTTCGTCTTCGTCTTCGTCTTTCTCCGGTCTTCGTCTTCGTCCTCGTCTTCGTCCTTGTCTTCGTCTTCGACTTCTTCGTCTTCGTCCTCGTCCTCGTCCTCGTCTTCGTCTTCGCCTTCGTCTTCGTCCTCGTCTTCGTCTTCGCCTTCGTCTTCGTCCTCGTCCTCGTCTTCGTCTTCGTCCTCGTCTTCGTCTTCGTCCTCGTCATCGTCTTTGTCTTCGTCTTCGTCTTCTTTCGGTCTTCGTCTTCGTCCTCGTCTTCGTCTTCGTCTTCGTCCTCGTCCTCGTCCTCGTCCTCGTCTTCGTCCTCGTCCTCGTCTTCGTCTTCGTCTTCGTCTTCGTCTTCGTCTTCGTCTTCTTCCGGTCTTCGTCTTCGTCCTCGTCTTCGTCCTCGTCTTCGTCTTCGTCCTCGTCTTCGTCCTCGTCTTCGTCTTCATCTTCGTCCTCGTCTTCGTCCTCGTCTTCGTCTTCGTCTTCGTCCTCGTCTTCGTCTTCGTCTTCGTCCTCGTCTTCGTCTTCGTCTTCGTCTTCGTCCTCGTCTTCGTCTTCGTCTTCGTCCTCGTCTTCGTCCTCGTCTTCGTCTTCGTCTTCGTCTTCGTCTTCGTCCTCGTCTTCGTCTTCGTCTTCGTCCTCGTCCTCGTCTTCGTCTTCGTCCTCGTCTTCGTCTTCGTCCTCGTCCTCGTCTTCGTCCTCGTCTTCGTCTTCGTCTTCGTCTTCGTCTTCGTCTTCGTCTTCGTCCTCGTCTTCGTCTTCGTCTTCGTCTTCGTCCTCGTCTTCGTCTTCGTCCTCGTCCTCGTCTTCGTCTTCGTCCTCGTCTTCGTCTTCGTCTTCGTCCTCGTCTTCGTCTTCGTCTTCGTCTTCGTCCTCGTCTTCGTCTTCGTCTTCGTCTTCGTCCTCGTCCTCGTCTTCGTCTTCGTCTTCGTCTTCGTCTTCGTCTTCGTCTTCGTCTTCTTCCGGTCTTCGTCTTCGTCTTCGTCCTCGTCTTCGTCCTCGTCTTCGTCCTCGTCTTCGTCTTCGTCTTCGTCTTCGTCTTCGTCCTCGTCCTCGTCTTCGTCTTCGTCTTCGTCTTCGTCTTCGTCTTCGTCTTCGTCCTCGTCTTCGTCTTCGTCTTCGTCTTCTTCCGGTCTTCGTCTTCGTCTTCGTCTTCGTCCTCGTCCTCGTCTTCGTTTTCGTCCTCGTCCTCGTCTTCGTCTTCGCCTTCGTCTTCGTCTTCGTCTTCGTCCTCGTCTTCGTCTTCGTCTTCGTCTTCGTCTTCGTCCTCGTCTTCGTCTTCGTCTTCGTCTTCGTCTTCGTCCTCGTCCTCGTCTTCGTCTTCGTCTTCGTCTTCGTCTTCGTCTTCGTCTTCGTCTTCGTCTTCTTCCGGTCTTCGTCTTCGTCTTCTTCCGGTCTTCGTCTTCGTCTTCGTCTTCGTCCTCGTCTTCGTCTTCGTCTTCGTCTTCGTCTTCGTCTTCGTCTTCGTCTTCGTCTTCGTCCTCGTCCTCGTCTTCGTCTTCGTCTTCGTCTTCGTCTTCTTCCGGTCTTCGTCTTCGTCTTCGTCTTCGTCCTCGTCCTCGTCTTCGTCCTCGTCCTCGTCTTCGTCTTCGTCTTCGTCCTCGTCCTCGTCCTCGTCTTCGTCTTCGCCTTCGTCTTCGTCCTCGTCTTCGTCTTCGCCTTCGTCTTCGTCCTCGTCCTCGTCTTCGTCTTCGTCCTCGTCTTCGTCTTCGTCCTCGTCATCGTCTTTGTCTTCGTCTTCGTCTTCTTTCGGTCTTCGTCTTCGTCCTCGTCTTCGTCTTCGTCCTCGTCCTCGTCTTCGTCTTCGTCTTCGTCTTCGTCTTCGTCTTCGTCTTCTTCCGGTCTTCGTCTTCGTCCTCGTCTTCGTCCTTGTCTTCGTCTTCGTCTTCTTCGTCTTCGTCTTCGTCTTCGTCTTCGTCCTCGTCTTCGTCTTCGTCTTCGTCCTCGTCTTCGTTTTCGTCTTCGTCTTCGTCTTCGTCTTCGTCCTCGTCTTCGTCTTCGTCTTCGTCTTCTTCCGGTCTTCGTCTTCGTCTTCGTCTTCGTCTTCTTCCGGTCTTCGTCTTCGTCTTCGTCTTCGTCTTCGTCCTCGTCTTCGTCCTCGTCTTCGTCTTCGTCCTCGTCTTCGTCCTCGTCTTCGTCCTCGTCTTCGTCCTCGTCTTCGTCCTCGTCTTCGTCCTCGTCTTCGTCCTCGTCTTCGTCTGCGTCTTCTTCCGGTCTTCGTCTTCGTCCTCGTCTTCGTCTTCGTCCTCGTCTTCGTCTTCGTCCTCGTCCTCGTCCTCGTCTTCGACTTCGTCTTCGTCTTCGTCTTCGTCTTCTTCCGGTCTTCGTCTTCGTCTTCGTCTTCGTCCTCGTCCTCGTCTTCGTCTTCGTCTTCTTTCGGTCTTCGTCTTCGTCCTCGTCTTCGTCTTCGTCCTCGTCTTCGTCTTCGTCTTCGTCCTCGTCCTCGTCTTCGTCTTCGTCTTCGTCTTCGTCCTCGTCTTCGTCTTCGTCTTCTTTCGGTCTTCGTCTTCGTCCTCGTCTTCGTCTTCGTCTTCGTCCTCGTCTTAGTCTTCGTCCTCGTCCTCGTCTTCGTCTTCGTCCTCGTCCTCGTCTTCGTCCTCGTCCTCGTCCTCGTCTTCGTCCTCGTCTTCGTCTTCGTCCTCGTCTTCGTCTTCGTCTTCGTCTTCGTCCTCGTCCTCGTCTTCGTCTTCGTCCTCGTCCTCGTCTTCGTCCTCGTCCTCGTCTTCGTCTTCGTCTTCGTCCTCGTCCTCGTCTTCGTCTTCGTCTTCGTCCTCGTCTTCGTCTTCGTCTTCGTCTTCGTCCTCGTCTTCGTCTTCGTCTTCGTCTTCGTCCTCGTCTTCGTCCTCGTCCTCGTCCTCGTCTTCGTCTTCGTCTTCGTCTTCGTCCTCGTCTTCGTCCTCGTCTTCGTCCTCGTCCTCGTCCTCGTCTTCGTCTTCGTCTTCGTCCTCGTCCTCGTCCTCGTCCTCGTCTTCGTCTTCGTCCTCGTCTACGTCTTCGCCTTCGTCTTCGTCCTCGTCTTCGTCTTCGCCTTCGTCTTCGTCCTCGTCCTCGTCTTCGTCTTCGTCCTCGTCTTCGTCTTCGTCCTCGTCTTCGTCTTCGTCTTCGTCTTCTTTCGGTCTTCGTCTTCGTCCTCGTCTTCGTCTTCGTCCTCGTCCTCGTCCTCGTCTTCGTCTTCGTCTTCGTCCTCGTCCTCGTCTTCGTCTTCGTCTTCGTCTTCGTCTTCGTCTTCGTCTTTCTCCGGTCTTCGTCTTCGTCCTCGTCTTCGTCCTTGTCTTCGTCTTCGACTTCTTCGTCTTCGTCTTCGTCTTCGTCTTCGTCCTCGTCTTCGTCTTCGTCTTCGTCTTCGTCTTCGTCTTCGTCTTCTTCCGGTCTTCGTCTTCGTCATCGTCTTCGTCTTCGTCCTCGTCCTCGTCTTCGTCTTCGTCTTCGTCTTCGTCCTCGTCTTCGTCTTCGTCCTCGTCCTCGTCTTCGTCTTCGTCTTCGTCTTCGTCTTCGTCTTCTTCCGGTCTTCGTCTTCGTCTTCGTCTTCGTCCTCGTCCTCGTCCTCGTCTTCGTCTTCGTCTTCGTCTTCTTCCGGTCTTCGTCTTCGTCTTCGGGCAGGAAAATGCCTTGTGCAAATAATTGCTAAAATGAGATGAACATATTAATTAAACTGATCTTGCAATTGCATAAGGTTGTTTTCTTGTAAACAGAACCATAAACATTTGTAATTTCAATTCAATCACGACTGTATACTTTGCATATATCCCTTCACAATTAAACTAAGTCATTGACCTTTGGGGTCACTCCCCACATACATTAAAACTATTCACTCTCTAAAATCAAGCAGTCCAACACCTGGCACAAACAAACTATGACCCGACCAGTCTGGGGTTTTATTACCAAGACTCATGCAGGCCTCTGTTTAGCAAATATAATATCCAGGCATTACCCTGCATGTATATTTATAACACAATTATTGATGTACTGAGAAATAAGAATGTCAACTTGCGTTTAGAAACCTGTGATGATATTTCAAGAAGGAATGACGTGACCAATCAGTAACAAATGTTCAATAAACTTACAAGCACTTTCAAGTCAAGGGTCAGACAAACAAGGTTTTCAATGGAACTGACAAGATTTTTATCAAAAAACAGCTTTAACTCTGAACAAGAATTTGTCAACAACCCACTTGACCAATATTTCAATAATATCATTAATCTGGTTCTAATAAATAAATTAAATTAAATAAATCTCAGTAGATTTCAGGACAAACATGAAGACAGGTAACAAAACTTTGTAGAACTCCAGAATTGCATAAGACAACGTATTAATATTTGTATTTCTACACATGACACCAGTTCCTTGGAATGCTTGTGTACCCTGTTGACCTCTGGGAGCAAACAACAGCACTTGGCCATCGAATGGAGACCGATGCAAACTTCAATCAAAGAACAAAGCTTTGTATGCATCCGAGTCGGCTTCCTCTGAGAGCGACCGAAGACTGGAATCCAAGTCAGACTTCGAGGTGAGGTCATCGTTCCCGGCGCCGTCATCATCGTCCTCATCAGCGCTGGCCAGGTTGTCAACGGCAACAAGGAAGCAATCTTGGTCAGCAACGTTGTCTGCAAGCACCGTAAGACTGAGTAAGAAAATATAAAGCTTGTGTCAAACACAGAGCAGCAACCTTCAACAATAGTGAACTCAAACAAATGACATTGTTGATCAACACTGTTTTAAAATCCAGCTCAAGCCTAGCAGCCTGTAATCTACCTGAAGAAAACACTAATTAACCTTATAAAACTCATTCCATTGCATCACTGTTTACATTGCCATATGTAAACTTATTCTATAAGCCCATATAATTACCATGTGACCTGTCAGCAGCCAAATAAAATACTGCAACAATATCAGAGACTAGAGAATCCCAGTAATTCTAACACTAAACCCATTCTATCCATGCACCAACATTTACAACCATCTTCCAACACAAATATTAACATCTTAAAATATTCAATCTTCGACTCCAGCCTCTGAAACTTCTTTATAATCTCTTCTACTGCTGAGATGAACACCAATCCTCCACGATCCACCCCACATAGAACTACATTAACTATTTATAAAGCTATTCTCACATTGTCTAACTGTAATCATCAAACATATGTACCAACATCTTGTGTTAATATTACTGTTGATCCAGGCTAGCCAACTGATGGAATCTTTACGGATACTTTGTTATTGTCCAGGGTTTCAAATTAATAAATAAATAAATAATGTACCAACTAAATAATTTAGCAAAGGTTTCATGGTCTTGGAAAGGGCTTGAGAAATTGGCATGCAAATTTTGACTGATGAAAACCAAACGATGCAAACTTCAATCAAAGAACAAAGCTTTGTATGCATCTGAGTCGGCTTCCTCTGAGCGCGACCGAAGACTGGAATCCGAGTCGGACTTCGAGGTGAGGTCATCGTTCCCGGCGGGGTCATCGTTCCCGGCGCCGTCACCATCGTCCTGGTCTTCATCAGCGCTGACCAGGTTGTCAATGGCAACAAGGAAGCAATCTTGGTCAGCAACGTTGTCTGCAAGCAAAGATAAGACTGAGCATCGTAACTTAGCAAGGGCTGGCAGTCCCATATGATAACCAAGTTTTAAAATCCTTGTATGCTATGCTTGTGCTTATTGCTATGTCAATTGTGTGCAGTCCCATATGATAACCAAGTTTTAAGATCCTTGTGTGCTATGCTTGTGCTTATTGCTATGTCAATTGTGTGCAGTCCCAAATGATAACCAAGTTTTAAGATCCTTGTGTGCTATGCTTGTGCTTATTGCTATGTCAATTGTGTGCAGTCCCATATGATAACCAAGTTTTAAGATCCTTGTGTGCTATGCTTGTGCTTATTGCTATGTCAATTGTGTGCAGTCCGATATGATAACCAAGTTTTAAGATCCTTGTGTGCTATGCTTGTGCTTATTGCTATGTCAATTGTGTGCAGTCCCATATGATAACCAAGTTTTAAGATCCTTGTGTGCTATGCTTGTGCTTATTGCTATGTCAATTGTGTGCAGTCCCATATGATAACCAAGTTTTAAGATCCTTGTGCGCTATGCTTGTGCTTATTGCTATGTCAACTGTGTGCAGTCCCATATGATAACCAAGTTTTAAGATCCTTGTGTGCTATGCTTGTGCTTATTGCTATGTCAATTGTGTGCAGTCCCATATGATAACCAAGTTTTAAGATGCTTGTGGTTGTGCTTATTTGTATTTAATGCCCACGCATGTGTCGGCTAAGAAATGGAATACACTCACCACGTCATGCGGAGTCAGTAGCATGTAAATCTTCAACAACGTTGGTCACCGAAGAAAGATCGCGACCGAGGGCAGTGAGGTTGATGAACTCAGCCTGTCCAATGCTTGATGACATGTCCATTGTATCCACTGAGAAAAGACAGGCGTGCATCGGTTAAAACTTGGTTAAAACTTGGTTAAAACTTGGTTAAAACTTGGTTAAAACTTGGTTAAAACTTGGTTAAAACTTGGTTAAAACTTGGTTAAAACTTGGTTAAAACTTGGTTAAAACTTGGTTAAAACTTGGTTAAAACTTGGTTAAAACTTGGTTTGGGCTCAACATTTGTTATTCTCTAAATCAATGGAATTATGCAAACATCAAGCAAGTGAATGTAGGCAACAAATACAAAGGAACATTTAGTTATTAGCACAAATTTAAATCAGAATTGAATGTTTTGTGATGTAGAGATACATTACCGTTAAGTCTGGCTTTATTTTCTTTGATGCCACATTAGTAACATCCCTCACTGCCCCCTCAACAAACCATGATGATATATTTCCACTTTGTATTGCATCTTGAAATATTGAAACCTACCTGTCAAGAGTCACATCTGTAGGATGAGTTGAAGTTGACAGCTCAACTCTATGTCCTTCCAGACTTCACTGCAAGCTAGAATCAAACCAACACAAAGTCAGAAGATGGTTGCATTGGCCATGTGGCACTGATCTAATGAGTTCTGTGAATGAGGGGATGATGAGGCTGCTTTTCAGACTCTGAGTAAAAGTACAATGAATACAACAAAACTGGGAGCCGAGATAATCGCAGTGGTTATTTTTAGCACGCTATTTTTGCTATTTTTCCATAAAAGCGCAATGTTCTGAAAGTATTAGAACCAAAAAGTTATTTTATTTGAGCAGACATACTTCTAATTATAAGTAATACAATAGTTTTCTTGGATCTTGCATAGTATTTTCATGTTTGACGCGTTTTGCTGACCAATAAATTCCACTAAATTACTAAATTGTACCACCTGTAACAATAAATTAAATTTGACTTTCTCATTTTGCAAGCGATTCCAGCTCGATAAGAAGGGTTGTCCAAGTTATCTTCCATGTCCTCAAGCTGCCGCTTGCAGTTTCTTCAAATCTGCCTTGCCTTGCGCTCCTTGCTAATCTTTCGTAGACCAAAAACGAAACGTGTATTCACATCATACCAAAAAAGCTTAACCAGCAGCTGCAATTACTCTTTTCTCTGATGAATCGAAGGCGAACTCAGCTTTACAACGTTCACAAAAAGTTTCAGTTTTGATGCAAGACTATTATGCACACTGGTCACTGTAGAGATGCAGGATTTGTCGTGGCACTCGCGACAAGCAACGAAGCTCTGCAGAGCAACCGTCAAAAGTTCCATTTTGATAATTTCGTTACCACTGTCTGGACTATTCTCACTGATTTCTGAATCTTCAAAGTGTCCTTCCAACTTTTGTCTTGACGAACTTAAAAAAGGCGTTATTGAGCGCCTGGTACCAGGCGTATTTAACCCCACTTTTGCTTCTTTTCCACTACAACATCTTGAGGCTTAAAAACTGATTTTATCTGAAAGCTTTGCTTTCGCTTCTTCGTTAAACGTAAACAACAAAGCATTATCAAATATGGCACAAACAAAACCATATAAAACGATCGAAGTAAACTGAAGTATACCACCTCTGATACCACTCAAATCGGAACCAACATTTAATCAACATCTGTTCAACAAGGACAGCCGGTACAGACGAATGTTGGCGCAACTATTTAAATTTTGATTCAGCCAAATTCAGCCTGATATTGAAAATGACAAAGCAGGATTGAAAAATAACAAAACTTGGTTACCATATTCAGAAAATTAATGCCATGCACGATATGCTATTGCAAATCGATCGAAATAAAACAATCCTGTAATTGTAAGAATAATACTACATAACCGTAATTATATATTTGAAAAGCTAAAACATCAAATGGAAAAATAAAAAATTGAAAAAATTGTTTTTTGTACATTTCCTTGAGTCTGGGTCACCTGAAGAAGCTGTAAGAATCTGTGTTCCTTTCAACGGATCGAGATAACATGTCAACTGGTCGCTTGTTCAGCCGACAGTTTTTTTTTTTAAATTGACTAATTTTACTAAACTATCACAAAAGACTAGTAATTTAAACAAGTGTGACTTTTGTGATTTAGCTTTTAGATAACTACTTATTATGGATTACGTTAGAGGCGGTTATAGTTGATGCATGTTTTTACGAACTCATGCATTTGGCACAATTTATTGTAAAACTGATGAAGCCATCAAATGAACAGTATCAATGAAAAGCGTAGCTAACAACTGTATATAATTCTGAAGCAAAAATTAGGGAGTAACTATCAAGTAAATGTGTATCACAATGTATCCTCGTGATTACTCTCATTTCACAACCACCTCCATGCAATCATAGATTGCATCCTTGTTGAGCCTGTACACCGGCCAAATTCCTGAACACAATGGTTAGCTACCCTGAACTTCATTAGCATAGGAATCCACCCTTGCCCTTCTAGAACACCACCTTTATCATGAAGACCAGAGTGCAACATGTGATCTCTTGTCTTAACTGCAATAGCATATAAATCACCACGGTCAACAGCCACCCTTGACTTTCTAGAACACCACCTTTATCATGAAGACCAGAATGCAACATGAGATCTCTTGTCTTAACTGCAATAGCATATAAATCACCACGGTCAACAGCCACCCTTGACTTTCTAGAACACCACCTTTATCATGAAGACCAGAGTGCAACATGAGATCTCTTGTCTTAACTGCAATAGCATATAAATCACCACGGTCAACAGCCACCCTTGACTTTCTAGAACACCACCTTTATCATGAAGACCAGAGTGCAACATGAGATCTCTTGTCTTAACTGCAATAGCATATAAATCACCACGGTCAACAGCCACCCTTGACTTTCTAGAACACCACCTTTATCATGAAGACCAGAGTGCAACATGAGATCTCTTGTCTTAACTGCAATAGCATATAAATCACCACGGTCAACAGCCACCCTTGACTTTCTAGAACACCACCTTTATCATAAAGACCAGAGTGCAACATGAGATCTCTTGTCTTAACTGCAATAGCATATAAATCACCACGGTCAACAGCCACCCTTGACTTTCTAGAACACCACCTTTATCATGAAGACCATCTAGTGCAACATGAGATCTCTTGTCTTAACTGCAATAGCATATAAATCACCACGGTCAACAGCCACCCTTGACTTTCTAGAACACCACCTTTATCATGAAGACCAGAGTGCAACATGAGATCTCTTGTCTTAACTGCAATAGCATATAAATCACCACGGTCAACAGCCACCCTTGACTTTCTAGAACACCACCTTTATCATGAAGACCAGAGTGCAACATGAGATCTCTTGTCTTAACTGCAATAGCATATAAATCACCACGGTCAACAGCCACCCTTGACTTTCTAGAACACCACCTTTATCATGAAGACCAGAGTGCAACATGAGATCTCTTGTCTTAACTGCAATAGCATATAAATCACCACGGTCAACAGCCACCCTTGACTTTCTAGAACACCACCTTTATCATGAAGACCAGAGTGCAACATGAGATCTCTTGTCTTAACTGCAATAGCATATAAATCACCACGGTCAACAGCCACCCTTGACTTTCTAGAACACCACCTTTATCATGAAGACCAGAGTGCAACATGAGATCTCTTGTCTTAACTGCAATAGCATATAAATCACCACGGTCAACAGCCACCCTTGACTTTCTAGAACACCACCTTTATCATGAAGACCAGAGTGCACTATGAGATCTCTTGTCTTAACTGCAATAGCATATAAATCACCACGGTCAACAGCCACCCTTGACTTTCTAGAACACCACCTTTATCATGAAGACCATCTAGTGCAACATGAGATCTCTTGTCTTAACTGCAATAGCATATAAATCACCACGGTCAACAGCCACCCTTGACTTTCTAGAACACCACCTTTATCATGAAGACCATCTAGTGCAACATGAGATCTCTTGTCTTAACTGCAATAGCATATAAATCACCACGGTCAACAGCCACCCTTGACTTTCTAGAACACCACCTTTATCATGAAGACCAGAGTGCAACATGAGATCTCTTGTCTTAACTGCAATAGCATATAAATCACCACGGTCAACAGCCACCCTTGACTTTCTAGAACACCACCTTTATCATGAAGACCAGAGTGCACTATGTGATTTCTTATTACCTTAAGAAGGGTGGTTTTCCAGATATCCGCATTCCAACATATGTGTTCCCACCCTTGGTCGACTGCAGCCGAACACTTGCCAGTATATATAGTCCAGTTTTTGAAAGCAGTAGCAAGAGAGTAGCCAGTACTGAGCCAGTAAGAACACCTCCACGTCAGTCGTCGTCAAAAAGTAACATCTTGTAAAATCACGTTTAGACTTGTAATTCTGATTGATAGAAATACACAGAAACTTATTCAATTTGCCAATTTCCCAACAAGTCTAGTTTTTCAACTAAAGTCTGATTTCAAACTGAGCAAGTGCGACGCTGCAAGAATCCATTCCCCTGGTGAGTTACTTGATAATAATATATACTTGTAAAATCTCATGCATAAATTCAGTGATTGTCTGTAACCACTTTTATACCTCTTTTCAATTCTTTACCACTGTATCATTTACTAAACTTGTCATCTGTTCCAATTTTTCATCACCTATGTTTCTAAATAAAATCCATTGATAAATTCCACGTAACGTTTGTAATTCAGTGTAAAAATCGGGATACCGCCCGTCGAACCCTCGTATTGCTTTCCTCCGAACTTTTGGTTTTCATTGAAATATCAAAAGGGAAAACCCATGATACAAGGATCTAAAAAACAGCAGAATTATCGTCTGTCGGGACTAAAGACTGTCTAGACTTTAGGTCTGGAAGGCCATGCAGATGTCACGCTATTGACGCAGGGAGTTCGCGGTCGACCGGGAAGCAGAGGTTATCAAGGCGTCGAGATAACTAAGAGAGAAGTGTGATTAACACATTTCACAACCACCGCTTTCCAACCGTTTGGTTAATATTGTCACTTTCATTTGTAAAATTCAATGAAAGTCTTCAAGTTGTTTACAAATTGGTAGCATCGAGTTTACAGGTAGACCCGAGAAACTCTATGGTGGTAAAGTTGTATCATTCCCAGGATTACAACATGTAGGAAAATATGGCTGATCTCACAACCATCTAGCAACATTACCCCAAGCTGTCACGTGCTCATGTTGCCACAATTTCTGCATCTGATTGGCCATTATCATTGACAGTTTGGTCCCTGGAAATACTATGTATAGTAAAGTCACTATCACTTGTTCCTGAACCCAATGTTGTTACACTGATCTCATGACCACAGTGTTAACTAGCACCAACGTAACACCTGCCTACCAGGATCCCTGCTCACTAACTTTTTCCAAAGCAATAGCCGCTGCACTGGCTGCGAAAGCCGCAATGTCACACAATAGGGAAATCTCATTAAGATTATTATTTAATTAATATCATTGTCTTCAAATACGCATTCAAAATAAAATGATGGTCACCCATCCAATACCTGATCCAGCGCAGTGTTGCTTAACTTTCATCCCTCCAACCTCTCTCCTGAACAGAACTGGTCATGTGTCATATTTCAGGGAAAAGGTAACCGTGATATATCGATAAACAGTCATTACATTGTGTACATGAAGAGCACGCGAGACAGTCAGCAGATAGCCACTCTAGCGAGACAGTCAGCAGATAGCCACTCTAGCGAGACAGTCAGCAGATAGCCACTCTAGCGAGACAGTCAGCAGATAGCCACTCTAGCGAGACAGTCAGCAGATAGCCACTCTAGCGAGACAGTCAGCAGATAGCCACTCTAGCGAGACAGTCAGCAGATAGCCACTCTAGCGAGACAGTCAGCAGATAGCCACTCTAGCGAGACAGTCAGCAGATAGCCACTCTAGCGAGACAGTCAGCAGATAGCCACTCTAGCGAGACAGTCAGCAGATAGCCACTCTAGCGAGACAGTCAGCAGATAGCCACTCTAGCGAGACAGTCAGCAGATAGCCACTCTAGCGAGACAGTCAGCAGATAGACACTCTAGCGAGACAGTCAGCAGATAGCCACTCTAGCGAGACAGTCAGCAGATAGCCACTCTAGCGAGACAGTCAGCAGATAGCCACTCTAGCGAGACAGTCAGCAGATAGCCACTCTAGCGAGACAGTCAGCAGATAGCCCCTCTAGCGAGACAGTCAGCAGATAGCCACTCTAGCGAGACAGTCAGCAGATAGCCACTCTAGCGAGACAGTCAGCAGATAGTCACTCTAGCGAGGCAGTCAGCAGATAGCCACTCTAGCGAGACAGTCAGCAGATAGCCACTCTAGCGAGACAGTCAGCAGATAGCCACTCTAGCGAGACAGTCAGCAGATAGCCACTCTAGCGAGACAGTCAGCAGATAGCCACTCTAGCGAGACAGTCAGCAGATAGCCACTCTAGCGAGACAGTCAGCAGATAGCCACTCTAGCGAGACAGTCAGCAGATAGCCACTCTAGCGAGACAGTCAGCAGATAGCCACTCTAGCGAGACAGTCAGCAGATAGCCACTCTAGCGAGTCAGTCAGCAGATAGTCACTCTAGCGAGACAGTCAGCAGATAGTCACTCTAGCGAGACAGTCAGCAGATAGTCACTCTAGCGAGACAGTCAGCAGATAGCCACTCTAGCGAGACAGTCAGCAGTTAGCCACTCTAGCGCGACAGTCAGCAGATAGATAGAACACACATGGATAGAGCATAGGATCCAGCCAGCTGATCTCAAATAACCTGAATAGAGCATAGGATCCAGTCAGCTGATCTCAAATAACTTGAATAGAGCATAGTATCCAGCCAGCTGATCTCAAATAACCTGGATAGAGCATAGGATCCAGCCAGCTGATCTCAAATAACCTGAATAGAGCATAGGATCCAGTCAGCTGATCTCAAATAACTTGAATAGAGCATAGGATCCAGCCAGCTGATCTCAAATATCCTGGATAGAGCATAGGATCTAGCCAGCTGATCTCAAATAACCTGAATAGAGCATAGGATCCAGTCAGCTGATCTCGCCAAATCTCGTCTAAATCTCGCCAAATCTCGCCTAATCTCGTCGAAATCTCGCGAAATCTCGCGAAATCTCGTCTAAATCTCGCCAAATCTCGTCTAAATCTCGCCAAATCTCGCCTAAATCTTGTCTAAATCTCGCCAAATCTCGCCAAATCTCGTCTAAATCTCGTCTAAATCTCGCCAAATCTCGCCAAATCTCGTCTAAATCTCGCCAAATCTCGCCAATTCTCATCTAAATCTCGACAAATCTCGTCTAAATCTCGCCCAATCTCGCCAAATCTCGTCTAAATCTCGCCAAATATTGTCTAAATCTCGCCAAATCTCGCCAAATCTCGTCTAAATCTCGCCAAATCTCGTCTAATTCTCGCCAAATCCCGCCAAATCCCGCCAAATCTCTTCTACATCTCGTCTAAATATCGCCAAATCTCGTCTAAATCTCGTCAAATTTCGCCAAATCTCGCCAAATCTCACCAAATCTCGTCTAAATCTCGCCAAATCTTGCCAAATCTCGCTAAATCTCGCCAAATCTCGTCGAAATCTCGCCAAATCTCGCCAAATCTCGTCGAAATCTCGTCTAAATCTCGCCAAATCTCGTCTAAATCTCGCCAAATCTCGCCAAATCTCGTCGAAATCTCGCCAAATCTCGCCAAATCTCGCCAAATCTCGTCAAATCTCGTCAAATCTCGCCAAATCTCGCCAAATCTCGTCTAAATCTCGTCTTAATCTCGCCAAATCTCGTCTAAATCTCGCAAAATCTCGTCTAAATCTCGCCACATATCGCCAAATATGATCGTCTTAATCTCACCAAATCTCGCCAAATCTTACCGAATCTCGTCTAAATCTCGCCAAATCTCGCCAAATCTCGTCTAAATCTCGCCAAATCTTGCCAAATCTCGTCTAAATCTCGCCGAATCTCGTCTCAATCTCGTCAAATCTCGCCAAATCTCGCCAAATCTCACCAAATCTCGCCAAATCTCGTCTAAATCTCGCCAAATCTCGTCTAAATCTCGCCAAATCTCACCAAATCTTGTCTAAATCTCGCCAAATCTCGTCTAAATCTCGCTCATCTCGCCAAATCTCGCCATCTCGTCTAAATCTTGCCAAATCTCGTCTATATCTTGCCAAATCTCGTCTAAATCTCGCCAAATCTCGTCTAAATCTCGTCAAATCTCGCCAAATCTCGCCAAATCTCGCCAAATCTCGTCTTAATCTCGCCAAATCTCACCATCTCGTCTAAATCTCGCCAAATCTCGCCATAACTCGCCAAATCTCGCCAAATCTCGTCTAAATCTCGACAAATCTCGCCAAATCACGCCAAATCTCGCCAAATCTCGTCTTAATCTCGCCAAATCTCGCCAAATCTCGCCAAATCTCGCCAAACCTCCTCTAAATCTCGCCAAATCTCGTCTAAATCTCGCCAAATCTCGTCTTAATCTCGCCACATCTCGTCTAAATCTCGCCAAATCTCGTCATATTCTCGTCTAATACTGGACTTATTCTCGTCTAATTCTCGTCTAATTCTCGTCTACCGTTTTCCGGTCTTCCGGTCTTCCAGTCTCCCGTCTTCCGGTCTTCCGGTCTTCCGGTCTTCCGGTCTTCCGGTCTTCCGGTCTTCCGGTCTTCGTCTTCGTCTTCGTCGTCGTCGTCGTCGGCGTCGTCGTCGTCGTCGTCGTCGTCAACATTTGACTCATTTGACTGACTTAACGTTCTGTCTCTACCTAGAACCTGCACACTCAACAGTTTAACATTAACGTTCTGTCTCTACCTAGAACCTGCACACTCAACGGTTTAACATTAACGTTCTGTCTCTACCTAGAACCTGCACACTCAACGGTTTAACATTAATGTTCTGTCTCTACCTAGAACCTGCACACTCAACGGTTTAACATTAACGTTCTGTCTCTACCTAGAACCAGCACACTCAACGGTTTAACATTAACGTTCTGTCTCTACCTAGAACCTGCACACTCAACGGTTTAACATTAACGTTCTGTCTCTACCTAGAACCAGCACACTCAACGGTTTAACATTAACGTTCTGTCTCTACCTAGAACCTGCACACTCAACGGTTTAACATTAACGTTCTGTCTCTACCTAGAACCTGCACACTCAACGGTTTAACATTAACGTTCTGTCTCTACCTAGAACCAGCACACTCAACGGTTTAACATTAACGTTCTGTCTCTACCTAGAACCAGCACACTCAACGGTTTAACATTAACGTTCTGTCTCTACCTAGAACCTCCACACTCAACGGTTTAACATTAACGTTCTGTCTCTACCTAGAACCTGCACACTCAACGGTTTAACATTAACGTTCTGTCTCTACCTAGAACCTGCACACTCAACGGTTTAACATTAACGTTCTGTCTCTACCTAGAACCTGCACACTCAACGGTTTAACATTAACGTTCTGTCTCTACCTAGAACCAGCACACTCAACGGTTTAACATTAACGTTCTGTCTCTACCTAGAACCTGCACACTCAACGGTTTAACATTAACGTTCTGTCTCTACCTAGAACCAGCACACTCAACGGTTTAACATTAACGTTCTGTCTCTACCTAGAACCTGCACACTCAACGGTTTAACATTAACGTTCTGTCTCTACCTAGAACCTGCACACTCAACGGTTTAACATTAACGTTCTGTCTCTACCTAGAACCAGCACACTCAACGGTTTAACATTAACGTTCTGTCTCTACCTAGAACCAGCACACTCAACGGTTTAACATTAACGTTCTGTCTCTACCTAGAACCTCCACACTCAACGGTTTAACATTAACGTTCTGTCTCTACCTAGAACCAGCACACTCAACGGTTTAACATTAACGTTCTGTCTCTACCTAGAACCAGCACACTCAACGGTTTAACATCAACGTTCTGTCTCTACCTAGAACCTGCACACTCAACGGTTTAACATTAACGTTCTGTCTCTACCTAGAACCAGCACACTCAACGGTTTAACATTAACGATCTGTCTCTACCTAGAACCTACACACTCAACGGTTTAACATTAACGTTCTGTCTCTGCCTAGAACCTGCACACTCAACGGTTTAACATTAACGTTCTGTCTCTACCTAGAACCAGCATGCACTCAACGGTTTAACATTAACGTTCTGTCTCTACCTAGAACTTGCACACTCAACGGTTTAACATTAATGTTCTGTCTCTACCTAGAACCTGCACACTCAAGGGTTTAACATTAACGTTCTGTCTCTACCTAGAACCTGCACACTCAACGGTTTAATATTAATGTTCTGTCTCTACCTAGAACCAGCACACTCAACGGTTTAACATTAACGTTCTGTCTCTACCTAGAACCTGCACACTCAACGATTTAACATTAACGTTCTGTCTCTACCTAGAACCTGCACACACAACGGTTTAATATTAATTGTCTGTCTCTACCTAGAACCTGCACACTCAACGGTTTAACATTAACGTTCTGTCTCTACCTAGAACCAGCACACACAACGGTTTAACCTTAAATGTTCTGTCTCTTCCTAGAACCTGCACACTCAACGGTTTAACATTAACGTTCTGTCTCTACCTAGAACCTGCACACACAACGGTTTAACCTTAAATGTTCTGTCTCTACCTAGAACCTGCACACTCAACGGTTTAACATTAACGTTCTGTCTCTACCTAGAACCTGCACACTCAACGGTTTAACATTAAGGTTCTGTCTCTACCTAGAACCTGCACACTCAACGATTTAACATTAACGTTCTGTCTCTACCTAGAACCTGCACACTCAACGGTTTAACATTAAGGTTCTGTCTCTACCTAGAACCTGCACACTCAACGGTTTAACATTAACGTTCTGTCCCTACCTAGAACCTGCACACTCAACGGTTTAACATTAAGGTTCTGTCTCTACCTAGAACCTTTACACTCAACGGTTTAACATTAACGTTCTGTCTCTACCTAGAACCTGCACACTCAACGGTTTAACATTAACTTTCTGTCTCTACCTAGAACCTGCACACTCAACGGTTTAACATTAAGGTTCTGTCTCTACCTAGAACCTGCACACTCAACGGTTTAACATTAACGTTCTGTCTCTACCTAGAACCTGCACACTCAACGGTTTAACATTAACGTTCTGTCTCTACCTAGAACCTGCACACTCAACGGTTTAACATTAACGTTCTGTCTCTACCTAGAACCTGCACACTCAACGGTTTAACATTAACGTTCTGTCTCTACCTAGAACCTGCACACTCAACGGTTTAACATTAAGGTTCTGTCTCTACCTAGAACCTGCACACTCAACGGTTTAACATTAACGTTCTGTCTCTACCTAGAACCTGCACACCCAACGGTTTAACATTAACGTTCTGTCTCTACCTAGAACCTGCACACTCAACGGTTTAACATTAACGTTCTGTCTCTACCTAGAACCTGCACACTCAACGGTTTAACATTAAGGTTCTGTCTCTACCTAGAACCTGCACACTCAACGGTTTAACATTAACGTTCTGTCTCTACCTAGAACCTGCACACTCAACGGTTTAACATTAAGGTTCTGTCGCTACCTAGAACCTGCACACTCAACGGTCAAATTAACAAACATATGCGAGAAGTCTCGATTGTTTAGTGCGATGCTCATTACATTCAAACTATTGAACTCGATACCCCGCTTTGCCCGGCACAGAATTTGAGCACTCTTCAAGAAAGTTTCATTGACATGAGAAACGTTTGATCCTGAGCCCGTTAGTCACTTGTGTATTTTATAGTTTTTATTGAATTGTTGAGTAAAGTCATAGGCAACTTGATTCTAAATATCGAGTGGCTAAGCATTTCATCGCAGGCAGAAGCAGCCTGCGATGAAATAAATGAATTTGGTTAGGAAATAGAAAAATAGAAAAAATAAATAGCCAGTTGAATGTATTGAAAATGTCTGGGTTGGCACTGCCTACCGTTGACTGCATGCCCCTGTGAACACCTCATCCTGGTGGCAGTGACAGGAAGCTTTCTTCAATAAGCCATCTTGACTTGAAGCGTAGTGCCCGTCGCATAGCGATTGGTCGAGAAGGTTGCGTTGAGGTTGGTCCATCCAGCAGGAGTCTGAGGAAGTTAAGATGCTGCGTTAGAGTCCGCGGCAAGATAATGTCAACCTCCCTTTAAAGCAAGACAAGTATCTAGTGTTCAGCTCATACTTTGTAAGACCAGAGATTGATATTCTGAATGGTTGTTCGAGTGCACGGGCTTTTAAATGTAATATTATAATAACACCAAGAAATGCAGGCTTCTTTGCTAATCAGAGGTTAACAAATGTATTCCAGGAAATTGAATTAAAGCTGTTCATGTTGATTGACTTGCACTGTTTTGACATCTGTCTATGTGGCACTGGTCTAATGGCGTCGGTGAATGAGTGGATGATGATGAACCTAACCTAGCCTAGGAGGGAGGAGGGGAAACCCGGTGCCGGCTCGTAGCCTACTCCTGTCGAATAGCACCAAGGGGACCACCGGCTTAACGTCCCTTCCGAAGGACGGTACAACGCGAACAACAGGATTCCTCCACAAATCCATGCTTTCGAGAGGTTGATAAGCAAGGCGAGTGAAGTTGCTGAACTAACTTTCATCCCTCTAGCCTCTTTCACGAACAGAACTGGTCATGTGCATGATAGGCAACCATTCAATACCCGACCCAGCGCAGTGTTCCTTAACTTTCATCCCTCCAACGTCTCTCCCGAACAGAACTGGTCATGTGTATGGTCACCCATCCAATACCTGACCTAGCGCAGTGTTGCTTAACTTTCATCCCTCCAACCTCTCTCCCGAACAGAACTGGTCATGTGTATGATGGTCACCCATCCAATACCTGACCCAGCGCAGTGCTGCTTAACTTTCATCCCTCCAACCTCTCTCCCGAACAGAAGTGGTCATGTGTATGATGGTCACCCATCCAATACCTGACCCAGCGCAGTGTTGCTTAACTTTCATCCCTCCAACCTCTCTCCCGAACAGAACTGGTCATGTGTATGATGGTCACACATCCAAAACCTGACTCAGCGCAGTGTTGCTTAACTTCCATCCCTCCAACCTCTCTCCCGAACAGAACTGGTCATGTGTATGATGGTCACCCATCCAATATCTGACCCAGCGCAGTGTTGCTTAACTTTCATCCCTCCAACCTCTCTCCCGAACAGAACTGGTCATGTGTATGATGGACACCCGTCCAATACCTGACTCAGCGCAGTGTTGCTTAACTTTCATCCCTCCAACCTCTCTCCCTAACAGAACTGGTCATGTGTATGATGGTCACACATCCAAAACCTGACCCAGCGCAGTGTTGCTTAACTTTCATCCCTCCAACCTCTCTCCCGAACAGAACTGGTCATGTGTATGATGGTCACCCATCCAATACCTGATTCAGCGCATTGTTGCTTAACTTTCATCCCTCCAACCTCTCTCCCGAACAGAACTGGTCATGTGTATGATGGTCACCCATCCAATACCTGATTCAGCGCAGTGTTGCTTAACTTTCATCCCTCCAACCTCTCTCCCTAACAGAACTGGTCATGTGTATGATGGTCACCCATCCAATACCTGACCCAGCGCAGTGTTGCTTAACTTTCATCCCTCCAACCTCTCTCCCGAACAGAACTGGTCATGTGTATAATGGTCACACATCCAATACCTGATTCAGCGCAGTGTTGCTTAACTTTCATCCCTCCAACCTCTCTCCCGAACAGAACTGGTCACGTGTATGATGGTCACCCATTCAATACCTGACCCAGCGCAGTGTTGTTTAACTTCGGTGACTTGGTAGCTAAGTCATACCTATGTGGGTATCCTATGTATCTCCATATGTATTTTTAAGTATTATATTGTATTTTGAAATGTATTTTTAACACTGACCTGTCTGCCCTGCTGAAAATTCTTAGCAAGATCTTGCAAGATCTTGCAAGATCTTGCCAATTTCTTGGCAATTTGTGATGGTCTTAACGCATGAAAGCAAATAAAGACAACATTACATTTTTCACAGAAAATAGAACACGTGATAGGATTTCGATCTGTGATGGTCTAAATTTTTGGCCCAGCTCTGGACAAAAAAAGGCTAATCTCAACCAAAATTTTGTTATCAATTATTTGCGAGAAAATGAAGTGGGGGTACTCCCTTGAAATTTTCACAGATGAATGAGTACGTGATGGGCTTTCGATCAGTGATGGTCTTAAATTTTGGGTCAGCCCTGGACAAAAAAAGGCTAACTTTAACCAAAATTTTGTTATCAATTATTTGCGAGAAAATGAAGTGGGGGTACTCCCTTAAAAATTTCACAGATGATAGAGTTCGTGATGGGCTTTCGATTCGTGATGGTCTTAATTTTTGGCCCAGCCCTGGACAAAAAAGGCTAACTTTTACAAAATTTTGGTTATCATTTTTTTGCGAGAAAATGAAGGGGGGGTTCTCCCTTGAAATTTTCACAGATGATAGAGTACGTGATGGGCTTTCGATTCGTGATGGTCTTATTGTTTATGCCCAGCCCTGGACAAAAAAAGGCTAACTTTTACAAAATTTTGTTATCAATTATTTGCGGGAAAATGAAAGGGGGGGGGGGGGGTACTCCCTTGAAATTTTTACAGATGTTAGAGTATGTGATGGGCTTTCGATCCGTGAAGGTCTAAATTTTTGGCCCAGCCCTGGACAGAAATGAGAATAAGCCTAGAAAACTCATAAACGCTAGCCTTCAAAAATACGTGATGTACTGAACGAAACAGGCTTATCACGTAGGCCATCACGTACATCAGGCCATCACGTACTCAATATACGTACTCAAATACACAATACATTAGTTTTTAAGTTATTGACCCTGATTATTTTGTTTAGATGCATTTAGGAAGCTTAAACTTGGTAATTGTTATAATTTTATGTGGTTCTTTTGTTATTGGAAAATTGTCAGGACTGCTCAAACTTCTGAAGAAGTAACTAGTATATGTTACGAAACGTCGGGAAATTTAGTAGCCCTTTACTTAGCATTCAAAACCCAGTTCAAATAGTTTTTCTAAAAATCTTATAAGAACTTGGCAAGATCTTAAACAATCGTGGCAAGTTCTTGGCAAGATCTTGCAAGATCATACGTAAGATTTTTCAGCAGGGTGTTTAATCAAACAAATTTTAAGAACATTACAAGCAAACAAAAAAAGTGTAGAATTTTGCTCTGATGAAACTGTTTTTTTCCTAAAAAAAAGCTTGGCGTAATTCAACATAAGATGTGTTACAATTGTCGACAATGATTTCTGCAAAGGTGATGTTTGTGACCTCTTTCCGACAGACTTCCTCATCACTGCGTCAATTTAACCGAGCTAAGCCGACGTCAACTTTGTCGTAAGGCCGCGACAATTCAGATAAATCTAAATCATATCAAGCCTAACGAAGAGTTAACGATGAGAATCCAAACCAACGAACCTTTCCGAGACCGACGGAAAGCAGACAGCCAAACGGTCTACACCGAACGGTTTGGCGTGTTGGAAACACCGGTTCTCGTTAGATCACCAAAGTTAAGCAACACTGCGCTGAGTCAGGTATTGAATGGGTGACCATCATACACACGACCAGTTCTGTTCGGGAGAGAGGTTGGAGGGATGAAAGTTAAGCAACACTGCGCTGGGTCAGGTATTGGATGGGTGACCATCATACATATGACCAGTTCTGTTTGGGAGAGAGGTTGGAGGGATGCAAGTTAAGCAACACTGCGCTGGGTCAGGTATTGGATGGGTGACCATTATACACATGACCAGTTCTGTTCGGGAGAGAGGTTGGAGGGATGAAAGTTAAGCAACACTGCGCTGGGTCAGGTATTGAATGGGTGACCATCATACACATGACCAGTTCTGTTCGGTAGAGAGGTTGGAGGGATGAAAGTTAAGCAACACTGCGCTGAGTCAGGTATTGAATGGGTGAGCATCATACACATGACCAGTTCTGTTCAGGAGAGAGGTTGGAGGGATGAAAGTTAGTACAGCAACTTCATTCGCCTTGCTTATCAACCTCTCGACAGCATGGATTTGTGGAGGAATCCTGTTGTTCGAGTTGTACCGTCCTTCGGAAGGGACGTTAAGCCGGTGGTCCCCTTGGTGCTTTTCGACAGGAGTAGTCTACGTGCCGGCACCGGGTTTCCCCTCCTCCCTTCTAGGCTAGGTTAGGTTCATCATCATCCTCATCATCATCCACTCATTCACCGACGCCATTAGACCAGTGCCGCAGGGCCAGTTGTCAAAACAGTGCGTCGTTAAACACCACAAATAATAATAACAAACGGTCTACACACACCGATCGCCACGGTAATGTGAGACCTCACCGCCCGATGTCACGACCGTAACCAATCCCGCCAAGCGTTGCTCGGTCTTCGAGCCTGATGAACGACTGGCCAATCACAGGCTCGCTTGGGCTTCGACCTTACGCTTATCCTGACCACCCAGTACTGAACAGAAAACAGCTGTCAAGGTGTTTTATTATTAACAACACTATAACCGTCTCAAAAATTGATGCCCAAACGCAGACTCAACCCCGATCTCCACCTGTCGCGGGTGTTGCTCTAACCAATTGAGCTACTTGGACACTGGATTGTTTTTAGATAGCTCAATGGTTCAGAGCAACACCCGCGACAGGTTCGAGTCCCCATTTGGCCATCAATTTTTGAGACGGTTATTGTGTTGATAATAATAAAATACCCCGCGCATTGCAAGCGTTTGCAATTAAAATCAGATTTCATCCTAAGCTGTCTAGGTGGCTTATAAGCTGCGACTACCAGCTGTTTTCGCAGTATGAAAGATGACCAAGACAAGGCGGTGGAAACGTTGGTTTAAGCTAAAACAATTTTGACAGAACTGCAAGCTTGACCAACGTCAGCCAGTGGCTCCAAACCACTCCTTGCCGCACTCATCTGTTTCCATCAAGTATCCTTCTTAGGTGCAGACAAGTGCAACAATTGGTTATTAAACAGCTGAGAATGGACGACGCTCACGTGCTTACTGGGTCATTCACCGATCGCTATCAATTCTTGTTAACAAAACTTACCTTCCAGTGACGGGAGCTTTTGTTTGCAGGTCCCTTGCGTTCACAATCGGGTGTCGTTGTATCGGCTTGCCGACGTCAATTGTTATATCAGTCACTTGTTCTCCTCGGCACTCGACTGATCCCTTGCGAAGCGTGGTGTGCGGTCAGTTGTCCCAAGTTTCCCTGATCTGCAATTATACATCAGTGTTAAAGCTTCCTGGAGCGCGTTTAGTCTTTCCTGAAGTTCCTGAAGGCTTAGAGAAACAAGTTCTGCTAGAAGTGTGAAAGTCATTTTATTTTTATGAGTATCAAAGAGTCGATATGATCTCCAAATTTGGAAAAGTAGCGGGAAAATTGTTGAAATGTGTCTGCGGTGTAGCAGCACACGTAAGTTCAGGGCGATATGATGATGAGTTTAATTGTGAAGTATTGTGATGGGATTGGATGGTCGCATGGGACGGCAGCGGAAAGTTTGTATCTGTAACATTACAAAGCTTGTGGCTGCTGTCGAACTGGTCTGGACATTTGAAATAGCGGCAAGGGAGGCTGGGATTGGGCTGAGCTGACAGAGCAAAGTGGGCACAATTTAGGAGCGGTACTTGAGATTGTTATTGAAAATATTATTTGCTAGTTACTAGCAAGCAGAAAAACGTGTAATTAATTTGAAACTATAAAAATGGATTTAAAATTGTCCATACAAAATCAGTATTTGGCCAGAAGGATTTTAGATATTCTGTAAAATGCCAAATATAGCAATTAAAAATCTGAAAAAATAATTCACGTTTGATCACAGAAAGTAGCATTATGAAATTAAAAAGAATGAATCAACATGATGCAGAAATGTGGGATCAGACATGTGAACAAGCCTTGCAATCATCTGGATCAGTTTGCTTTCAATACAATGTATGGAAAGAAAGCCATGAAACAGAAAACTATTATAAAAATGTAGTTGTAAATAATTAATCTCGTAGGTCACCCGAAGTTTTCCAAGAGCTGAGACAGGGAACTGGATGTTGGAAAATTATGCTAACAGATTTTCTATTGGCGAGCGAAAAAGCGAATCAATTTATTCGATCAAGTGTGTGGTTAAATAAAACAAGTGTTTTAGGTGAAAATGGCGAGATAACAGTTGGAAACCTGTTGCTAAGTAAAGCCATCTATATACCTACCCTGAGCACGACCCCCAAGTAACTTTCAATGCACAATTATCTTGCAGTTATTCGGTTTAATAATAGTGCGTAGCTCTCTAATTATTAACTAATATTATATTGGGAGTTTTATCTCACAAACAGAACTGGTTGTGTCAGGATTTGTACATTTATAACGCAATAAATCAAGTTGTCTTATCACCCAGCTAGCGGGTCGACCAGGCGTCCACTCAACGGTTTCCCGGCTCAAAATGGCGGAGCTAGGTAATATTTCCGAGTGCCCCGCCTAACGAAGACTATGGACGGCGAGTGCCGTTAAACCAATGGTAGAACAATGTCAACCAATGACGACCGACTTCACAGTAATATTTGAAATGTGAAAATCACAAATAAATTCGATAAAATTAAAGGCCAATGAAAGAATGATGAAAAAAGTGGAGATTATTATAGAAAATAAATATAATCGTCAAGTTTCCCACGTGTACCACCCGGTATAAGGTTATAAATTATTTATCGATGATGGTAATAATTTGAATATTGTGTTCTAGCCAGCCCTGGCTTTCAGGCAATCTTGAGCCGGCAAAAATAATTTCATAGCACGAGTCGAAACTAAAGTATCAGGATTGTTCAATTATTAGCAAAATCAAAGAAAAACAAATTGTGAAACTTACAGGACGGCGTTGATCGCGGTTAGAGGAACGATTACACTTATTTTTTAAGATTTTAATCGAATGTTTTTAGGACGAGTTCACGTTCATTGGCGGGAAACAGAGCGGGAAGATGTCGCGTCTCTTTGACCCAAGTCAAAAGTCATACTGGAGAGTAATAAAAATATGTGTAATAAAATATCGTCGGGTTTCATGGTGATGTTTAGATGACAAATATCTGCATGGGAGAAACTTGAGATGGGTTGGGCATCAAACGAAATTAAATTAGATGGGTTAATAATATCAGAGAAAATACTCTCAAGTCTTCATTTGTCTCTTGCAGTCACGTGCGACTACGGAGTCAAAATGTTGTCCACGTATAAGCGTGAACTCAAATAAACAGTAAATAATATCTTAGTTGATAATTAGCGCTAGAGAACAAAAAGAAATCACTCACGGAATGACACCGACGCGGTGGAAATGAGTTGGTAGATTTATTTGCAAGACAATGTCTGGGTCGACAAGTTCACCAAGAGTCCAGCTGATCTCGATGTCACCAACCAATCTCCACTCATCACAGTTCGTGTCGTAGTTCGTGAGAGGAATTCATCGTCCGTTCGATCGTTGCCCAAACATCAAAAGTAACAAAATCAAGCAATACATGCAATAACAGCTGCTAGCAGACTTGACACGAGATCACGAGATTAAAACAAACCGACGTCGGCAAGGTACGTATTTGTTTTAAATTTCAGTAACCCATCTAAATTGTAGTCACACAACAAATCGGTCATACTCGTCTCGTCACATTTATTAGAGTCTCAAGCAAAGACCATAGACAATGTTCTTTTAGTATCTTAGTTAAACTGCCCCAAATGACAACAAAACGCCTCGGAATTTTCTGCAGCTGTTCTGGTCGCTGTTTTTGAAATCTCTGGCAAATCGTTGGTCGGGTTGTAAATCATACTTCGCTGCTAGGATCGGTCTGCTCGTACACCTCGAGTCGGTGACATTCCAACCTCAGGGATATGGGATAATATCGAATCAAATCGCAATACCTTCTAAACAGTCCAGTTGACACTGAAACATACGTTGGTATTCGGGTAGTTAGTCGACATGTCTCCAAGATCTGCTTCCTTCCTTCCTTGAGATTGTATGTCTCAATTACTCACGGTTTAATTAACAATTAGTAATCCCTTGGAGTTATTTCTCTGTAAATGCACTGCCGATCAGCGAGAACCAAATCCGCGCTGTTTTGAAAAGCACTCGTATTTGCTTCCTCAACACTCGCCAATGTTTGGCAGACTGACCTACTTACATGCGCTCTGTGACTTCTGCACATGGTCCCCCGAGGAGGGGTGGATCATACCGCCCCTACTCTGACCACAGCTCCCACGTCTCACGCGTAGTACTTTTAAATCTTTCCTGATTTATTCTTACCCAATCAAATTGTTGAATACTAACCAACATTCCTTTATTATCCACTCACCCCACGGTTTGGCGTGTTGGAAACACTGGTTCTCATAAAATCACCTAAGTTAAGCAACACTGCGCTGGGTCAGGTATTGCATGGGTGACCATCATACACATGACCAGTTCTGTTCGTGAGAGAGGTTGGAGGGATGAAAGTTAAGCAACACTGCGCTGGGTCAGGTATTGGATGGGTAACCATCATACACATGACCAGCTCTGTTCGTGAGAGAGGTTGGAGGGATGAAAGTTAAGCAACACTGCGCTGGGTCAGGTATTGGATGGGTGACCATCATACACATGACCAGTTCTGTTTGGGAGAGAGGTTGGAGGGATGAAAGTTAAGCAACACTGCGCTGAGTCAGGTATTGGATGGGTGACCATCATACACATAACCAGTTCTGTTCGGGAGAGAGGTTGGAGGGATGAAAGTTAAGCAACACTGCGCTGAGTCAGGTATTGGATGGGTGACCATCATACACATGACCAGTTCTGTTCGGGAGAGAGGTTGGAGGGATGAAAGTTAGTACAGCAACTTCACTCGCCTTGCTTATCAACCTCTCGACAGCATGGATTTGTGGAGGAATCCTGTTGTTCGCGTTGTACCGTCCTTCGGAAGGGACGTTAAGCCGGTGGTCCCCTTGGTGCTCTTCGACAGGAGTAGGCTACGTGCCGGCACCGGGTTTCACCTCCTCCCTTCTAGGCTAGGTTAGGTTGATCATCATCCACTCATTCACCGACGCCATTAGACCAGTGCCACATAGACAGATGTCAAAACAGTGCAAGTCAATCAACATGAACAGCTTGAATTCAATTTCCTGGAATACATTTGTTAACCTCTGATTAGCAAAGAAGCCTGCATTTCTTGGTGTTATTATAATATTACATTTAAAAGCCCGTGCACTCGAACAACCATTCAGAATATCAATCTCTGGTCTTACATTGCCTGGCGTTGATCTTACAGCATTCGTTTCTCTCTTGAAACTAACATGCGTTTTGTGATTTCAGTTGTGTAAAGCTTCGCTGCTCACTTTTACTCTCTGGGAGCACATTAATTTTATTGAGCAATTATTATTAATTATTATGTCTAACTATTAGTGCAGTGATTGAACTCGGTGAACTATCATCGGTATGACCAACAGATCAGCTCGGTAGGAGATCTAGCAATGCATGGCTCTCTGATTCAAGTTACATTACAGTTTCCTGGGATGAAAGTCAAGAACGAATGACTGGAATTAATGTGTGTTTGTCTAGGTTTAAAAGTGAGGGTAGTTGACTGGAGATGTTACCTACTCTTGCTGATCTATGCGGGTCAGACAGAGACAGACTCTAGCCCCGTCTGTGTTGTGCAAGTGAGAGAGAAGATACTGTCATGTTATGCTCCTCTCATGAACCAGCCTCGTACACATTCCATGAAGCCAATGCTCGGACAGAACTAGTATGAAATGTTGCATGAAATGTCTCCAGATATTACCAATCATCAGCCCACGCTATGACCCGGAGGTCATGCTTTCATTCACCGAGACCCAGACCCCTCTTACACATCCCACCCTGTTGTAATAACTTGCGTCGTCAAACACTAAAAATCAATAAATAAATTGTATACGTAGCTGATAACAATAATAATAATAATAGTAAGATTATTGTCGATTTTGATCAATACATTTGATCAACACAGACAGTCATTATTTAATTAAAAAATACAGAATTTTCAGTGTCATAATTGCTTACATTTGAGATAATTGCTTTCCTAACCTAATCCGTGGGGTCTAAAGTTGATCGAAGAATCTAACGATTTGTTATCTGCGGCTAAAAGCAGCAATAAAACAATGCATGGTTTTTTTCCTGAAGATCGCTATGATGAATTGAGAACTGCCCCATGGAGGCAACAGTTCTTTCAGAGACAAGTTGGTCCAGTGGCTGAACAGCTGTTCTAACTAATAACATTACACAATTATTGAAGGGGGTGAAGGCTATGATGAATTGAGAACTGCCCCATGGAGGCAACAGTTCTTTCAGAGACAAGTTGGTCCAGTGGCTGAACAGCTGTTCTAACTAATAACATTACACAATTATTGAAGGGGGTGAAGGCTATGATGAATTGAGAACTGCCCCATGGAGGCAACAGTTCTTTCAGAGACAAGTTGGTCCAGTGGCTGAACAGCTGTTCTAACTAATAACATTACACAATTATTGAAGGGGGTGAAGGCTATGATGAATTGAGAACTGCCCTATGGAGGCAACAGTTCTTTCAGAGACAAGTTGGTCCAGTGTCTGAACAGCTGTTCTAACTAATAACATTACACAATTATTGAAGGGGGTGAAGGCTATGATGAATTGAGAACTGCCCTATGGAGGCAACAGTTCTTTCAGAGACAAGTTGGTCCAGTGTCTGAACAGCTGTTCTAACTAATAACATTACACAATTATTGAAGGGGGTGAAGGCTATGATGAATTGAGAACTGCCCCATGGAGGCAACAGATCTTTCAGAGACAAGTTGGTCCAGAGGCTGAACAGATGTTCTAACTAATAACATTACACAATTATTGAAGGGGGTGAAGGCTATGATGAATTGAGAACTGCCCCATGGAGGCAACAGTTCTTTCAGAGACAAGTTGGTCCAGTGGCTGAACAGCTGTTCTAACTAATAACATTACACAATTATTGAAGGGGGTGAAGGCCATGATGAATTGAGAACTGCCCCATGGAGGCAACAGTTCTTTCAGAGACAAGTTGGTCCAGTGGCTGAACAGCTGTTCTAACTAATAACATTACACAATTATTGAAGGGGGTGAAGGCTATGATGAATTGAGAACTGCCCCATGGAGGCAACAGTTCTTTCAGAGACAAGTTGGTCCAGTGGCTGAACAGCTGTTCTAACTAATAACATTACACAATTATTGAAGGGGGTGAAGGCCATGATGAATTGAGAACTGCCCCATGGAGGCAACAGTTCTTTCAGAGACAAGTTGGTCCAGTGGCTGAACAGCTGTTCTAACTAATAACATTACACAATTATTGAAGGGGGTGAAGGCTATGATGAATTGAGAACTGCCCCATGGAGGCAACAGTTCTTTCAGAGACAAGTTGGTCCAGTGGCTGAACAGCTGTTCTAACTAATAACATTACACAATTATTGAAGGGGGTGAAGGCTATGATGAATTGAGAACTGCCCCATGGAGGCAACAGTTCTTTCAGAGAAAAGTTGGTCCAGTGGCTGAACAGCTGTTCTAACTAATAACATTACACAATTATTGAAGGGAGTGAAGGCTATGATGAATTGAGAACTGCCCCATGGAGGCAACAGTTCTTTCAGAGACAAGTTGGTCCAGTGTCTGAACAGCTGTTCTAACTAATAACATTACACAATTATTGAAGGGGGTGAAGGCTATGATGAATTGAGAACTGCCCCATGGAGGCAACAGTTCTTTCAGAGACAAGTTGGTCCAGTGGCTGAACAGCTGTTCTAACTAATAACATTACACAATTATTGAAGGGGGTGAAGGCTATGATTAATTGAGAACTGCCCCATGGAGGCAACAGTTCTTTCAGAGACAAGTTGGTCCAGTGGCTGAACAGCTGTTCTAACTAATAACATTACACAATTATTGAAGGGGGTGAAGGCTACGATGAATTGAGAACTGCCCCATGGAGGCAACAGTTCTTTCAGAGACAAGTTGGTCCAGTGTCTGAACAGCTGTTCTAACTAATAACATTACACAATTATTGAAGGGGGTGAAGGCTATGATGAATTGAGAACTGCCCCATGGAGGCAACAGTTCTTTCAGAGACAAGTTGGTCCAGTGGCTGAACAGCTGTTCTAACTAATAACATTACACAATTATTGAAGGGGGTGAAGGCTATGATGAATTGAGAACTGCCCCATGGAGGCAACAGTTCTTTCAGAGACAAGTTGGTCCAGTGGCTGAACAGCTGTTCTAACTAATAACATTACACAATTATTGAAGGGGGTGAAGGCTATGATTAATTGAGAACTGCCCCATGGAGGCAACAGTTCTTTCAGAGACAAGTTGGTCCAGTGGCTGAACAGCTGTTCTAACTAATAACATTACACAATTATTGAAGGGGGTGAAGGCTATGATGAATTGAGAACTGCCCCATGGAGGCAACAGTTCTTTCAGAGACAAGTTGGTCCAGTGGCTGAACAGCTGTTCTAACTAATAACATTACACAATTATTGAAGGGGGTGAAGGCTATGATGGATTGAGAACTGCCCCATGGAGGCAACAGTTCTTTCAGAGACAAGTTGGTCCAGTGGCTGAACAGCTGTTCTAACTAATAACATTACACAATTATTGAAGGGAGTGAAGGGGGGGGGGGGGGGGCAGGGTCTTAATTGTCAACCGTAGAATATTGAACTCGGTGCATTCTCAATAAGTATCAGTTCATACATTTTGGTGGCCTCTTCGCTGGGATCACCGAAGTTAAGCAACACTGCGTTGGGTCAGGTAATGGATGGGTGACCATCAAAAACATGACCAGTTCTGTTTGGGAGAGCGGTTGGAGGGATGAAAGTTAAGCAACACTGCGCTGCGTCAGGTTTTGAATGGGTGACCATCGAACAGTTTGGCGTGTTGGAAACACCGGTCCTCGTCAGATGATCGAAGTTAAGCAACACTGCGCTGGGTCAAGTAATGGCTCGGTGACCATCATACACATGACCAGTTCTGTTCGGGAGAGAGGTTGGAGGGATGAAAGTTAAGCAACACTGCGCTGGGTCAGGTATTGGATGGGTGACCATCATACACATGACCAGTTCTGTTCGGGAGAGAGGTTGGAGGGATGAAAGTTAAGCAACACTGCGTTGGGTCAGGTATTGGATGGGTGACCATCATACACAAGACCAGTTCTGTTCGGGAGAGAGGTTGGAGGGATGAAAGTTAAGCAACACTGCGCTGGGTCAGGTATTGGTTGGGTGACCATCATACACATGACCAGTTCTGTTCGGGAGAGAGGTTGGAGGGATGAAAGTTAAGCAACACTGCGCTGGGTCAGGTATTGGATGGGTGACCATCATACACATGACCAGTTCTGTTCGGGAGAGAGGTTGGAGGGATGAAAGTTAAGCAACACTGCGCTGGGTCAGGTATTGGATGGGTGACCATTATACACATGACCAGTTCTGTTCGGGAGAGATGTTGGAGGGATGAAAGTTAAGCCACACTGCACTGGGTCAGGTATTGGATGGGTGACCATCATACACATGACCAGTTCTGTTCGGGAGAGAGGTTGGAGGGATGAAAGTTAAGCAACACTGTGCTGAGTCAGGTATTGGATGGGTGACCATCATACACATGGCCAGTTCTGTTCGGGAGAGAGGTTGGAGGGATGAAAGTTAGTACAGCAACTTCACTCGCCTTGCTTGTCAACCTCTCGACAGCATGGATTTGCGGAGGAATCCTGTTGTTCGCGTTGTACCGTCCTTCGGAAGGGACGTCGAGCCCGTGGTCTAAGCTTTTCAACAGAAGTAGGGTACGTTCAGTCACCGGGTTTCCCTTGCTCCCTTCTAGGCTAGGTTAGATTCATCATCATCTTAATCATCATCCACTCATTCACCGACGCCATAAGACCAGTGCTGCATGACCAGATGTCAAAACCCCAATAATCAATTATTCAATCAATAGATTTTCGTTCGGTAGTTGAAGCCGGGTTTAGTTACTCAAGATAACAAGAAATCGTGTCGTGGATAATTTTAAACCCATTAAGAAAATACGGGCTCAAATTTTCTTCTACCTCAAGAAACCTCATTATGCTGTCATCATTTTACAAGATGTTTCAATTCGACAATCTGAATGGGCTGCTTGTTGGGGTCCGGCTCAACCAGCGGCACATCCTGATAAAACATGGCTGACATTTAAACACCCCTTAGGAGGCTACAACTATTCCCGCTAAGCCAATCAGGAACTCAGCAATGGACCATGGGAAAAAAGACCATACGCGCAAACTCGAACATAAAGAAATTAAAAATATTGCGAATAATTCAAAGATATACAAAAACAACTTCAATCTATGCACAAAATTAAATAAATCACATAAAATGACATAAAAATGACTTATATACTGAGAATGCACTAAAAGGACACAATTACGACTAAAATAAGAAACTTACCAGACAAGCGTGAATGTCTAAACCTGCTGTAATTACCAGACGAAAACCCAGTCCAACTACAAAATCTTGTACATTAATAAGAACATACAGACGTGCCTTAAGGCGGAAGGAAAATTTGGGTCGGATTTTCTGCAGGGGTTAAACGGCGTCCACATCCCAACACACATACGATTCCTTACTACCTTGAGTAACTAAACCGGCCGTTACTATCAAACGAAAACCCGGCTGAACTCAAAAATCTTGTACAATAATAATATCATACTGAGGTACCTTAAGGCGGAAGGAAAATTTGGAAGTGGAAGTTACAGGGATTCCAGTTTTACAAGCACCGCAAACTCGTGACATTCCTTTTCATCCAGGGATCCCAATCAAAAGGCTATAGGGTTGTAAATTTTTATATCACAACACAATATATATATAATGACAATAACATCGCCATCAAATACAATTCAAATGTTTAACAATATCTGAATTACTATTCACGTGTTTGTGTTTACGTAAATCTTGCTAACTGTGAGAGTGATTCATTTGATATTTCCTAGCGTTTGTTCCGTGAGGTCAGTGGTCATGGCCGATCATAATCTGTGATTTGTGAAGATTATAATCAATCGCCCAGCATTAGCTTAACTTAAGACGCGCGAAAACCATGAAAAACGAACGTCCGAGGCGGGCCCCACGGGTGCAAACAGGAACATTATGCAGGCGAGCGATAAAGTCCTATGGCTTGTAAATTTGGTCACATGAATCTCAAAGCATCTGAGGAAACTCTACTCTCCCCTTATGACTCGATCTGCTATGATTTTACGTTAACTTAATTGACCACAATATTACATATTCTAGGCGTAAGGCAAACTAAGATAAAAAAACACAACATGAGAGAAGACAAAAAAAATTGGACATGAAAACTAGAAGATCAAATTAACCTAATTCCAGCGACCCTCAACGATGGACAAAGCGACAAAGAAACGACCATTCTACACCAAAACCTAACAAACCTAACAAACCTAACCAACCTAACCAACCTAACAAACCTAACAAACCTAACAAACCTACTACGGTTCGGTACCGAACCTATCTAACCGTGAAGAACGAAACAGCCTCTAGCAAGAACCTACAACAATCCAAAACTTGGACAGGAAGTCTAACAACAATGGCCTTGTCCCCAAATTTTCCTCAACTTCTCTCATGTCACACAAATGAATCAAGAATTATGAATATTTCCCGAACTCGAGACTTGAACAGCCTCTGAACTGACGTGACGTTAAGCCCCACAAAGCAAGCAATTAAATATGTTATCTATCTAACAAAAGTTGCCCCATGTTTCCTCAGACGCCTGATAAAACTCTCACAGAGCGTACTTGCTACAATTTCCAGGGCTTGAAGCAAGGTCTCGTCGGAGGAAGCCAAGATGCATCGGCTTCCAGCAGCGACTCGTGGAGTCCACCTGAAGACAACAGAATAAAGTGACATTAGATTCATTGCCAGGTACATGACGACTCTTGCACTCAGTAAAACATGCTCCGGACAGCTACGTTTACTCGGGGAAAAGTGCAAATCCAGCTTTTGAACGAAATGAAACATGGGCTTTATTTTACTTGTCATGAACCTTTGATTGGGTTTAGTTTTGTCAGCTGTTTTCTAGTGTTCACGACGGGTCGAAAGTCAGTGCAAAATGCAAACAAACTGTTGTGGAGATCAAGAACTAGTTTTTGCTAACATTGCACTGCTTCATTGAATGCGGAAAATGTGTGGAAAAAGTGAAGAACTGGCAAACAAAGAACTATTTTCTTGTGGACTTGAGAACTTGGATAAAGCTTGCGCTGATATTTCATTGTTGGGGACGAAGGATTAACATAATATATTTGTGCCAGCATTGTTGGGATCTGTCAATAGAGTGCGTTTACCATTGCGGTAAGTGTATCAGTCATATATTATCAGATGTCTGTGAAGCCTCGTGGCAACTTACATCTATCGACGCTGCAGTAGCGACGTCTCGATGACGCAGGTAGGAGATCGGATTCTGTCCCACCGCGACCAGCAATCAGATCACGGACAACGTTCCATGTAAACCAAGGCTTGAGTGGAAACCTGCGTGAAAAGGAAGGCCGCGGATTAGTCGACACATTCAATTAGTTTCCGCTAGACGGTCGCTAGCAACAACTTTTCGAGGTCAATTCCAAGTATGTGCCACTTATTATTATTTGTGGTGTTTAACTTAGCACTGTTTTGACATCTGGCCATGTGGCACTGGTCTAATGGCGTCGGTGAATAAGCGGATGATGATGAACCTAACCTAGCCTAGAAGGGAGGAGGGTAAACCCGGTGCCGGCACGTAGCCTACTTCTGTCGAAGACCAAGAGGACCACCGGCATCACGTCCCTTCCGAAGGACGGTACAACGCGAACAACAGGATTCCTCCACAAATCCATGCTGTCGAGAGGTTGATAAGCAAGGCGAGTGAAGTTGCTGTACTAACTTTCATCCCTCCAACCTCTCTCCCGAACAGAACTGGTCATGTGTATGATGGTCATCCATCCAATACCTGACTCAGCACAGTGTTGCTTAACTTTCATCCCTCCAACCTCTCACCCGAACAGAACTGGTCATGTGTATGATGGTCACCCATCCAATACCTGACCCAGCGCAGTGTTGCTTAACTTTCATCCCTCCAACCTCTCCCCCGAACAGAACTGGTCATGTGTATGATGGTCACCCATCCAATACCTGACCCAGCGCAGTGTTGCTTAACTTTCATCCCTCCAACCTCTATCCCGAACAGAACTGGTCATGTGTATGATGGTCACCCATCCAATACCTGACCCAGCGCAGTGTTGCTTAACTTTCATCCCTCCAACCTCTCCCCCGAACAGAACTGGTCATGTGTATGATGGTCACCCATCCAATACCTGACCCAGCGCAGTGTTGCTTAACTTTCATCCCTCCCACTTCTCTCCCGAACAGAACTGGTCATGTGTATGATGGTCACCCATCCAATACCTGACCCAGCGCAGTGTTGCATAACTTTCATCCCTCCAACCTCTCTCCCGAACAGAACTGGTCATGTGTATGATGGTCACCCATCCAATACCTGACCCAGCGCAGTGTTGCTTAACTTTCATCCCTCCAACCTCTCCCCCGAACAGAACTGGTCATGTGTATGATGGTCACCCATCCAATACCTGACCCAGCGCAGTGTTGCTTAACTTTCATCCCTCCAACCTCTATCCCGAACAGAACTTGTCATGTGTATGATGGTCACCCATCCAATACCTGACCCAGCGCAGTGTTGCTCAACTTTCATCCCTCCCACTTCTCTCCCGAACAGAACTGGTCATGTGTATGATGGTCACCCATTCAATACCTGACCCAGCGCAGTGTTGCATAACTTTCATCCCTCCAACCTCTCTCCCGAACAGAACTGGTCATGTGTATGATGGTCACCCATCCAATACCTGACCCAGCGCAGTGTTGCTTAACTTTCATCCCTCCAACCTCTCTCCCGAACAGAACTGGTCATGCGTATGATGGTCACCCATCCAATACCTGACTCAGCGCAGTGTTGCTTAACTTCCATCCCTCCAACCTCTCTTCCGAACAGAACTGGTCATGTGTATGATGGTCACCCATCCAATACCTGACTCAGCGCAGTGTTGCTTAACTCTGGGGACGTGCTTCGGCCAACTACGTTTACTTGGGACAAAGTGCAAATCCAATTTTTGAACGAAACGCAACATTAGCTTTTTTTTAACAAAAACTATTTGAAATGGGTTTTGAATGCTAAGTAAAGGACAATTAAATTTCCCGACTTTTCGTAACTTGTACTAGTTACTTCTTCAATGGTTAGGGGATCATGAAGTAGTTATTGCTAGCATTGCACTGCTTCATTGACATTGTAAAATGCGGTGATAAAGTGCAGAGCTGGCAAACAGAACTATTTTCTCTTGGACTCGAGAACTTGGATAAATAACTTGGATAAAGCTTGCGCATATGCTCCATTCTTGGTACATTCTTGTATGTGAAGGCTCGTGGCAACTTACATCTATCGACGCTGCAGTAGCGACGTCTCGATGACGCAGGTAGGAGATCGGATTCTGTCCCACCACGACCAGCAATCAGATCGCGGACAACGTTCCATGTAAACCAAGGCTTGAGTAGAAACCTGCGTGAAAAGGAAGGCCGCGGATTAGTCGACACATTCAATTAGTTTCCGCTAGACGGTCGCTAGCAACAACTTTTTTAGGTGAAGTTCAAGTATGTACCACGTGAGTTAAAGAGGCTGGGGGTCGATTTCACGAATTGGAACAGATTCTTTGAGAGGGTAGTTGTGCACGCTATCAGTTTATTTCTAATTGTTAGCATTTTGAAATGAAATGTCATCTTGCAATGAAAGCTTTAGTTTGGAGCAGGGAGCTTGACATCCATGCAGTACTACTGAAGTAAGATGGTTCAAAGCATACCTCTAGTTTAGTTGTCTGGCACATTCCATCGTAAGTCTCTTGTCGGAGGGAAGTCGTATCGCTCTGGTTCCTCGATGTCTTCACGATCACTTTCCTTGATCGTGACCAAAAACTGCAGACAAAACAAAAAATACGTTAGTCACGAGTACCAGCAGTTGGCAACGCCACTGGGACGGGGAGATGCGACATTTAAACAAGCAAACGATGGACGGACTCGTTTAGTGCAAGGAAAGTTGGAAGAAACGATTCTTTGCAGGGGATTTATTGTGGAAAATGCTGATCGAATCCTGGCTTACCATTGGTCAGTCGAGCAGCGTATCCATCTTCATTCTTAACCAGGGTCTCGGGAGACGAAGAGTTACGGGCGCCGATTCTGTAGCCTCGCGGTCAGCTGGGAATCAAAGGACTTAAATGAAACAAACTTTATGCGGAAAAATTTCATTGGGCGCAGATATGCACCATGTTTGACAGTTATTATGTTAATCTAGTCAAGAGTCGACGATTCATCGGTCTCTACTCAACTTGTTAAATAATTTGTAATATTTATTTGTTGGCTCACCTTTGTTGCCACGGCGACTGGCCAGGTACTGGGAGTCGAACCAGAACCCTCTTCTTAACTGCGTTCCATCTTTGTTGCCACGGCGACTGGCCAGGTACTGGGAGTCGAACCAGAACCCTCTTCTAAACTGCGTTCCATCTTTGTTGCCACGGCGACTGGCCAGGTACTGGGAGTCGAACCAGAACCCTCTTCTTAACTGCGTTCCATCTTTGTTGCCACGGCGACTGGCCAGGTACTGGGAGTCGAACCAGAACCCTCTTCTAAACTGCGTTCCATCTTTGTTGCCACGGCGACTGGCCAGGTACTGGGAGTCGAACCAGAACCCTCTTCTTAACTGCGTTCCATCTTTGTTGCCACGGCGACTGGCCAGGTACTGGGAGTCGAACCAGAACCCTCTTCTAAACTGCGTTCCATCTTTGTTGCCACGGCGACTGGCCAGGTACTGGGAGTCGAACCAGAACCCTCTTCTTAACTGCGTTCCATCTTTGTTGCCACGGTGACTGGCCAGGTACTGGGAGTCGAACCAGAACCCTCTTCTAAACTGCGTTCCATCTTTGTTGCCACGGCGACTGGCCAGGTACTGGGAGTCGAACCAGAACCCTCTTCTTAACTGCGTTCCATCTTTGTTGCCACGGCGACTGGCCAGGTACTGGGAGTCGAACCAGAACCCTCTTCTTAACTGCGTTCCATCTTTGTTGCCACGGCGACTGGCCAGGTACTGGGAGTCGAACCAGAACCCTCTTCTTAACTGCGTTCCATCTTTGTTGCCACGGCGACTGGCCAGGTACTGGGAGTCGAACCAGAACCCTCTTCTTAACTGCGTTCCATCTTTGTTGCCACGGCGACTGGCCAGGTACTGGGAGTCGAACCAGAACCCTCTTCTAAACTGCGTTCCATCTTTGTTGCCACGGCGACTGGCCAGGTACTGGGAGTCGAACCAGAACCCTCTTCTTAACTGCGTTCCATCTTTGTTGCCGAGATGATGATCAAGTTGGTAGCCATGGAGTTGATGCAACAATTGGCCAGTCGAGTTGGTAGCATTGTTCACGTTGCAACTTGAAGACTCCGCTGTCAGACTGCGGACTTTACGTTCGCAACAATGAAATCAAAAAAAAAACTGTGTTATTGCCTGGCAGTTGATTATTAGACGCTGAAAGATGAAGGTGTCCGTCATTAGGTTCCTGTGACGTGGATTAAACATGGACATAAGTTAGTGATAGAGAAAAGCAAGTAGAAATAACATCAAACGCAATTAGTACAGTCAGGTACAAAATCAAAAACATAGTCGCGAACAGGTACATTTATAAACATTAACACAAACATTGACACAAACAGGAACATTTAAAGCCACAACATTTGTTACAATCTCACACTTGACAATCACAACAGTTCCTGATTCCAAACTCTCGTTCCCACCACGATTCCTCCAGTTCAGATCGTGCCAGCTATACGGGCCGGCAGCATAAACGCAGTAAAAACGCAGTAAAATCGCAGAGTAAACGCAGAATAAACGCAGTAAAAACGCAGAATAATCGCATCAAAAACGCAGAATAAACGCAGTAAAATCGCAGAGTAAACGCAGAATAAACGCAGAGTAAACGCAGAATAAACGCAGTAAAAACGCAGAGTAAACGCAGAATAAACGCAGTAAAAACGCAGAATAAACGCAGAATAAACGCAGAATAAACGCAGAATAAACGCAGAATAAACGCAGTAAAAACGCAGAATAAACGCAGAATAAACGCAGAATAAACGCAGAATAAACGCAGTAAAAACGCATCAAAAACGCAGAATAAACGCAGAATAAACGCAGTAAAAACGCATCAAAAACGCAGAATAAACGCAGAATAAACGCATCAAAAACGCATAAAAAACGCAGAATAAACGCAGAATAAACGCATCAAAAACGCAGAATAAACGCAGAATAAACGCGGTAAAAACGCAAGACTAATCACGGTACCGAAGCGAAATCGTAATGAACGCTGAGGAAAGAGGTCGTAGGATTAGCGCTTCGAGTGGAGTGTGCATCATGCGGTGCCCACATGCCATGCAGAAGATGAAGACTCGTCGGCTCGTGGACCCGTTGGCTCGTGGATGACTGCTACCTGTAGATACCTGTTGCCTAACTGGTTGTGTGTTTGTGTGTTTGTTTGTGTGAGGCCTTGTAGCGCTAACCCAAGACCACTTAGCTGACGTAGAACGCAAACATCCCGGCCGGCCGAGGTAACAGATTACGCGACCGTGTAGCGATTCCGATGACGACGAGAACCGCGGGCGAGTCTCGGCGTCGAAGTCTCGGCGTCGAAGTAGACTCAATCTCGGCGGGGCCTGCAACGAACAGAGATATACTCGAATCAATAACCAGCTTCAGTTTTAATTTCATTGTTGAATTTTAAATTGATGCAATCGCTCGCAATTACTAGGGTAGTTTATTGTTAGGAACATAATTAACCCACCATAAATTAGTGGCTAGTCGGGGTCTCGAACCCGGTCCGTCCAGTCATGGTTTTGCTCAAACATCCAAGTGAGCTAATAGGACAAGAGCTTTTCGGGTGGATTTTAAAGCGTCGAATACGAATGACGGGTGAATGACCAAAAGGCCGTGCATGGTCACAGTCACTCTGATTCTATCCACATCCATTCAACCTCGGTGACTCAATGCTTGCGATGGGCAAAGTATTTTTTTTATTAAGAACACAAATACCCTCTAAAATATAGATGATTCAACGAGGACTGGAATCTCGTTCTCCACCTGTCACGAGTATTGCTCTAACCAATTGAACTACTTGGACCCCGATCTCCACCTGTCGCGGGTGTTGCTCTAACCAATTGAGCTACTTGGACCCCGATCTCCACCTAGGTCGCGGGTGTTTCTCTAACCAATTGAGCTACTTGGACCCCGATCTCCACCTGTCACGAGTATTGCTCTAACCAATTGAACTACTTGGACCCCGATCTCCACCTGTCGCGGGTGTTGCTCTAACCAATTGAGCTACTTGGACCCCGATCTCTACCTGTCGCGGGTGTTGCTCTAACCAATTGAGCTACTTGGACCCCGATCTCCACCTGTCGCGGGTGTTGCTCTAACCAATTGAGCTACTTGGACCCCGATCTCCACCTGTCGCGGGTGTTGTTCTAACCAATTGAGCTACTTGGACCCCGATCTCCACCTGTCGCGGGTGTTGCTCTAACCAATTGAGCTACTTGGACCCCGATCTCCACCTGTCGCGGGTGTTGCTCTAACCAATTGAACTACTTGGACCCCGATCTCCACCTGTCGCGGGTGATGCTCTAACCAATTGAGCTACTTGGACCCCGATCTCCACCTGTTGCGGGTGTTGCTCTAACCAATTGAGCTACTTGGACCCCGATCTCCACCTGTCGCGGGTGTTGCTCTACCCAATTGAGCTACTTGAACAGGAGACTTACTTTGGAGAGGATTTTAGTGAATTTAATGAGAACGACGAATCTTCAAGGACCAAGATCACCAATTTCTGAAAGGTTTTTAGTGTTTCTAACAATAAAACATATGCAATCGTGAAATGTTGTTCGGCAATATGAAAGGAGAAAACACAATTTAAATTTTGTCAAATTCAGTGGTCGATTGGGGCAGCCCCAGGAATTGAAATGTGACTAAATCATGACAAAAAAGCACGCTGGGTCTCGGACTACCTCAACGATACAAACAAGGAGGAGACTGGCAAAGTACTGGAGAGCAAGGCAACAGGTGATGAAGGATGATGGAATCTCAATTCATGGAACGAGAGTTCTCAATTGAAATAAACCTTTCCAAAAATCGGGTCCAAGTCTTGGCTTTTAGGTGCTATGTTTCCTTACGATGGTAAAAGATACAAGGTCGTGTGTTCAATTGAAATAAGAAATCAAATCTGTTGAAACAGATAGTAAGCCCGGGATGATGCTTAAGGTTTGGCATTACGTGACGAATTGTTGTTTTTTAAAACCAAGCATCGAAACAAACTGAACGTTTGCACTCTCAAAAACAAGTAACTTGGGGAAAAACTTCACGGCAAGGGAGGGAAGTTCTTTATGAAGCAAAAAAATGCTTTTTTCTTATTATGAACTCTATAGCCGTCTCAAAATTGATGCAAGTTAAATAATATTTTAACTAAATAAAACGCGTCCAACGTCAAATTGAAGTTACTCGAGTTTGACAGGTTGTGACGTGATATAGCGTCACTAGAATCAGAGTGACTGCGAGTATTCACAGCCTCATGGTTCTACTCCTTGGAGATCCGTCATTCTCTTCAAATACACGAAAATCATCTCAAAAAGCCAGTGTCCAAGTAGCTCAATTGGTTAGAGCAACTCTAGCGACAGGTGGAGATCGGATTGACTAAACGATTGTATAAAGGTCTAATCTTTTGAAGAAAGAAACGCAGGTAACCAGTAATTAAATAAACTAGCCAACACGTGAGGAATATACAAGCAATGTTTGTAGCAGGTTTTACGAAATGAAGAAGAATGACAAAGCATTGAAAAACTCACCCAAACAATGAAGCGACGACTCCATCTTGTCTTTCATGGGCGGTCAATGTTCGTCCATGTTGCTGCTCTCGTGTTGAAGGCGTCCCATGTCTGAAAAACAGACGCCATTATTAGACAATTGAACACATTCTAACCACGACTCCTCGTTGCCTGCAACAAGTGCAATTGTACGCCATTCGTTCAGCAAAGCTACAACAGCGTTTTGAAGTTTATTGCAAAAATAATGTCAAAATGAAGTGGATATTGAAATAAACGATAGCAGTAAATCTAATAATGATTGTAATAGCGCCTCTGATATTGCATCCCCGTATTTTCTCTGCTGTTAAAGTTGAAGCCAAATAGATTATTTATAATTAAAAATGCTGGGTTAAATGTCCTCGGGTGGATTCTAATTCATACTAATAACATTAATGTACACGATGTGGCGACCGAGAGTCGAGCTGCGACGATTGAATTATTTAGTTGAATTGTAAAAAACGTAAAATGTCAAGTTACCGAAATAATTTGAGAGACATTTCGAGTCAACAGCAAGCAAGTTGATCTTCCACAGAGTTGTCTTGGCCAAGAGACGAGAAGACAGCACAACGTTCTCGTCGGAGAGTTCAGAAGCGAATGCCCGAGCTCCGCTAAAAACAGCCAGTAAACGGTTGGTGCGTGTTGGCGGGAAGTGAACTACCTGCTAATTGAACGACGCCACCTGGCTGCATGCAGTGGTACTTAGCCGAACTGCTTGGAAAATATGAACACATTCAAGAGAAAACATATTCCTCGGCACAAATTTTTCTTGCACTTACGAAACAAATTGATTTACCGTACAATTTCACAAAATAAATATAGTTTGGTAAATATATGTGTACCCTAGCTACTTCCCCAGTTGCATGCATAGATGGATAGCTCGCTAGGTACATAAATGATGGCGTTTTAATAGCAGTGTTTTATGCAGTTGATCTTTATAATTACAAGAGCATAGCGCTAGATTTTATTAGAATCGTAGTGTTTAATGTCATTGTCAACGGTCTTTAAAATTTACAAAAACTGCGTCAAATCTCCTAAAAATCCGTCAATTAAAGATAAAAATATGAAAATTAGGAATTCCATTTCTCAAAATACTTTTGGTAGCTCTGAAAAAGGCTCGAAGCCTAAGATAAGTGAATATTTGTTGAGTTTTCTTGCTCACTTTCCTAATCTAGTGCATTTATTTGATCGTGTAGCATTTTGTTAGTTTGCATAAAACTTTGATACCGACGGCACACATATCTAATTGAGTGGTGATTAATATACATCGACAAAAAGTCTACCTAAACGAGGCAGTTATTTTCTATAAATAGCTGAACAACGTTTAATGCGTACCCCAACTATTACCTAATCACATACCTGTCCTTTGTGTGGTAAAAATTCGCTGAGAAATATGTGACCCTCTCCGCAGAGAGGTATGCCAATATGTCAAATGTGATTGAAAGCGGTCAAAGTTATTTAAAGCTCAATTCGTCATTTGATCGTGTATCTGCAGTGTACAGGACTTTAGCTCGTCGAAAGATAAAACCAAGAAAGACAAACAAAATGTGAAAAGGGTGACCATCATACACATGACCAGTTCTGTTTGGGAGAGAGGTTGGAGGGATGAAAGTTAAGCAACACTGCGCTGGGTCAGGTATTGGATGGGTGACCATCATACACATGACCAGTTCTGTTCGGGAGAGAGGTTGGAGAGATGAAAGTTAAGCAACACTGCGCTGGGTCAGGTATTGGATGGGTTACCATCATACACATGACCAGTTCTGTTGGGGAGAGAGGTTGGAGGGATGAAAGTTAAGCAACACTGCGCTGGGTCAGGTATTGGATGGGTTACCATCATACACATGACCAGTTCTGTTGGGGAGAGAGGTTGGAGAGATGAAAGTTAAGCAACACTGCGCTGGGTCAGGTATTGGATGGGTTACCATCATACACATGACCAGTTCTGTTGGGGAGAGAGGTTGGAGAGATGAAAGTTAAGCAACACTGCGCTGGGTCAGGTATTGGATGGGTGACCATCATACACATGACCAGTTCTGTTCGGGAGAGAGGTTGGAGAGATGAAAGTTAAGCAACACTGCGCTGGGTCAGGTATTGGATGGGTGACCATCATACACATGACCAGTTCTGTTCGGGAGAGAGGTTGGAGAGATGAAAGTTAAGCAACACTGCGCTGGGTCAGGTATTGGATGGGTTACCATCATACACATGACCAGTTCTGTTCGGGAGAGAGGTTGGAGGGATGAAAGTTAAGCAACACTGCGCTGGGTCAGGTATTGGATGGGTTACCATCATACACATGACCAGTTCTGTTGGGGAGAGAGGTTGGAGAGATGAAAGTTAAGCAACACTGCGCTGGGTCAGGTATTGGATGGGTGACCATCATACACATGACCAGTTCTGTTCGGGAGAGAGGTTGGAGAGATGAAAGTTAAGCAACACTGCGCTGGGTCAGGTATTGGATGGGTGACCATCATACACATGACCAGTTCTGTTCGGGAGAGAGGTTGGAGAGATGAAAGTTAAGCAACACTGCGCTGGGTCAGGTATTGGATGGGTTACCATCATACACATGACCAGTTCTGTTCGGGAGAGAGGTTGGAGAGATGAAAGTTAAGCAACACTGCGCTGGGTCAGGTATTGGATGGGTGACCATCATACACATGACCAGTTCTGTTCGGGAGAGAGGTTGGAGAGATGAAAGTTAAGCAACACTGCGCTGGGTCAGGTATTGGATGGGTTACCATCATACACATGACCAGTTCTGTTCGGGAGAGAGGTTGGAGGGATGAAAGTTAAGCAACACTGCGCTGGGTCAGGTATTGGATGGGTGACCATCATACACATGACCAGTTCTGTTCGGGAGAGAGGTTGGAGGGATGAAAGTTAAGCAACACTGCGCTGGGTCAGGTATTGGATGGGTGACCATCATACACATGACCAGTTCTGTTCGGGAGAAAGGTTGGAGGGATGGAAGTTAAGCAACACTGCGCTGAGTCAGGTATTGGATGGGTGACCATCATACACATGACCAGTTCTGTTCGAGAGAGAGGTTGGAGGGATGGAAGTTAAGCAACACTGCGCTGAGTCAGGTATTGGATGGGTGACCATCATACACATGACCAGTTCTGTTCGGGAGAGAGGTTGGAGGGATGAAAGTTAAGCAACACTGCACTGGGTCAGGTATTGGATGGGTGACCATCATACACATGACCAGTTCTCTTAGGGAGAGAGGTTGGAGGGATGAAAGTTAAGCAACACTGCGCTGGGTCAGGTATTGGATGGGTGACCATCATACCCATGACCAGTTCTGTTCGGGAGAGAGGTTGGAGGGATGAAAGTTAAGCAACACTGCACTAGGTCAGGTATTGGATGGGTGACCATCATACACATGACCAGTTCTGTTGGGAGAGAGGTTGGAGGGATGAAAGTTAAGCAACACTGCGCTGGGTCAGGTATTGGATGGGTGACCATCATACACATGAACAGTTCTGTTCGGGAGAGAGGTTGGAGGGATGAAAGTTAAGCAACACTGCACTGGGTCAGGTATTGGATGGGTGACCATCATATACATGACCAGTTCTGTTCGGGAGAGAGGTTGGAGGGATAAAAGTTAAGCAACACTGCACTGGGTCAGGTATTGGATGGGTGACCATCATATACATGACCAGTTCTGTTCGGGAGAGAGGTTGGAGGGATGAAAGTTAAGCAACACTGCACTGGGTCAGGTATTGGATGGGTGACCATCATACACATGACCAGTACTGTTTGGGAGAGAGGTTGGAGGGATGAAAGTTAAGCAACACTGCACTGGGTCAGGTATTAGATGGGTGACCATCATACACATGACCAGTTCTGTTTGGGAGAGAGGTTGGAGGGATGAAAGTTAAGCAACACTGCACTGGGTCAGGTATTGGATGGGTGACCATCATACACATGACCACTTCTGTTCGGGAGAGAGGTTGGAGGGATGAAAGTTAAGCAACACTGCACTGGGTCAGGTATTGGATGGGTGACCATCATACACATGACCAGTTCTGTTTGGGAGAGAGGTTGGAGGGATGAAAGTTAAGCAACACTGCACTGGGTCAGGTATTGGATGGGTGACCATCATACACATGACCAGTTCTGTTTGGGAGAGAGGTTGGAGGGATGAAAGTTAAGCAACACTGCACTGGGTTAGGTATTGGATGGGTGACCATCATACACATGACCAGTTCTGTTCGGGAGAGAGGTTGGAGGGATGAAAGTTAAGCAACACTGCACTAGGTCAGGTATTGGATGGGTGACCATCATACACATGCCCAGTTCTGTTCGGGAGAGAGGTTGGAGGGATGAAAGTTAAGCAACACTGAACTGGGTCTGGTATTGGATGGGTGACCATCATACACATGACCAGTTCTGTTTGGGAGAGAGGTTGGAGGGATGAAAGTTAAGCAACACTGCGCTTGGTCAGGTATTGGATGGGTGACCATCATACACACGATCAGTTCTGTTTGGGAGAGAGGTTGGAGGGATGAAAGTTAAGCAACACTGCGCTGGGTCAGGTATTGGATGGGCGACCATCATACACATGACCAGTTCTGCTCGGGAGAGAGGTTGGAGGGATGAAAGTTAAGCAACACTGTGCTGGGTCAGGTATTGGATGGGTGACCATCATACACATGACCAGTTCTGTTCGGGAGAGAGGTTGGAGGGATGAAAGTTAAGCAACACTGCGCTGGGTCAGGTATTGGATGGAAGACCATCATACACATGACCAGTTCTGTTCGGGAGAGAGGTTGGAGGGATGAAAGTTAAGCAACACTGCGCTGGGTCAGGTATTGGATGGGTGACCATCATACACATGACCAGTTCTGTTCGGGAGAGAGGTTGGAGGGATGAAAGTTAAGCAACACTGCGCTGGGTCAGGTATTGAATGGGTGACCATCATACACATGCCCAGTTCTGTTCGGGAGAGAGGTTGGAGAGATGAAAGTTAAGCAACACTGAACTGGGTCAGGTATTGGATGGGTGACCATCATACACATGACCAGTTCTGTTCGGGAGAGAGGTTGGGGGGATGAAAGTTAAGCAACACTGCACTGGGTCAGGTATTGGATGGGTGACCATCACACACATGACCAGTTCTGTTCGGGAGAGAGGTTGGAGGGATGAAAGTTAAGCAACACTGCACTGGGTCAGGTATTGGATGGGTGACCATCACACACATGACCAGTTCTGTTCGGGAGAGAGGTTGGAGGGATGAAAGTTAAGCAACACTGCGCTGGGTCAGGTATTGGATGGGTGACCATCATACACATGACCAGTTCTGTTCGGGAGAGAGGTTGGAGGGATGAAAGTTAACCAACACTGGGCTGGGTCAGGTATTGGATTGGTGACCATCTTACACATGACCAGTTCTGTTGGGAGAGAGGTTGGAGGGATGAAAGTTAAGCAACACTGCGCTGGGTCAGGTATTGGATGGGTGACTATCATACACATGACCAGTTCTGTTCGGGAGAGAGGTTGGAGGGATGAAAGTTAAGCAACACTGCACTGGGTCAGGTATTGGATGGGTGACCATCTTACAAATGACCAGTTCTGCTCGGGAGAGAGGTTGGAGGGATGAAAGTTAAGCAACACTGCGCTGGGTCAGGTATTGGATGGGCGACCATCATACACATGACCAGTTCTGTTCGGGAGAGAGGTTGGAGGGATGAAAGTTTAGCAACACTGTGCTGGGTCAGGTATTGGATGGGTGACCATCATACACATGACCAGTTCTGTTCGGGAGAGAGGTTGGAGGGATGAAAGTTAGTTCAGCAACTTCACTCGCCTTGCTTATCAACCTCTCGACAGCATGGATTTGTGGAGGAATCCTGTTGTTCGAGTTGTACCGTCCTTCGGAAGGGACGTTAAGCCGGTGGTCCCCTTGGTGCTTTTCGACAGGAGTAGGCTACGTGCCGGCACCGGGTTTCCCCTCCTCCCTTCTAGGCTAGGTTAGGTTCATCATCATCCTCATCATCATCCACTCATTCACCGACGCCATTAGACCAGTGCCGCAGGGCCAGTTGTCAAAACAGTGCGTCGTTAAACACCACAAATAATAAATAATCGAGTTGAGGAATTCCACGCAGCGAGCATGCGCAGTCAGGACTTGTGGCGAAGAACAATAACAAGAACAAAATGTAGAAATGTTACGATTTGGTATTTTTCGAAGCTATATTGGCTTTTAAACGGGGAAATACGATAGTTAGGCGAATGTCACCGTCTACATCTTTCGATTGTTTTTTTCCAACAAATCGATTGGAAGAGGTTTCAAAGCTCTCCGAGATACAGAAGCTATAGTTTTAAGATCGTGCTGTGACGTCACGAAGTTCGTTCTTGTAATCCTTAGAGAGTCCATACAGCCGTCAATGAAGACGTCTGAGTGATGGCCATCACTTAGAATAAAGACCCCACAACAAAATTTAAGAAGAGATTAACAGAATGAGTAGAGAAAGTGCCAATAGAAGAAAAGTTAATCAGAGAATTAGTTCCAAAAGTTTATGGGTTACCAAAAATTCACAAAATAGATTGGGAAAAGCAGAGGATAGTTGAGAAGAGATACAAGTGCTAATGCAACTAGTAATCAGTGTGATAGGTGCACCAGCACATGAAATAGCTAGAACCATAGGAAAGACCTTGAGAGAACTAGTGGTGAAGGCTAAATAATTTGCAAAGAATTCTCAAGACTTTTTATCAAAGGTAAAACAGGTACATTTGTAGAAGGAGATATGCTGGTTAGTTTAGATGTTGTTGGACTCTTTAGTAACATTCCATTTAACAAAACAATAAGAATTTTGAAGACAAATAATAGAAAGTTTAGGCTACGTTAATCAATTTGATAGAAGAATGTTTAAAGTGCAATTATTTCTTATGGGACGGTCATATTTATCAGCAGAAAGAAGGAATAGCAATGGAGTCAACTTTATCTCCAGCATTAGCAAATATCTTCATGGATAATCTAGAGACAATAGCGTTGAATAGTGCAGAACTCAAGTCCAGATGCTTCTTCAGATATGTAGATGACACTTTGTTGGTTTGGCAACATGAGAGAGAATATTTGAATACATTATTAGAACACATGAATAGACAGCATGATAGGATAAAATTCACTATGGAAGGTAGAAGAGAATAGATGTTCAGCTTTTCTTGATGTTTTGGTTATTAGAAAAGAAGATGGCTCATTAGGGCACAAAGTCTACAAAAATAAAACAAACACAACCAGGGTTTTACACGCAGATTCATGTCATCATCCTCGGCAAGAACACGGGGTACTTAACACATTAGCGACAAGATCAGCGAGATTAACAGATGAGGAACACTTCGAGGCAGAAAAAGAAACATTTAGGACAATTTTTCAACAGAATGATTATAAAACCAAAGAAATAAGAAGAGTACTTGAAAAAATGAACCGATTAAAAAATAAAGAAAGTAGGAAAGTCAATTCTGAGACAGTTGAAAAGGGAATTAGTGAAAACAGTTTAGATGAAATCAAATCCATCGCAGTTTTACCATATGTACCTAAGATAGGAGAGAAAATTGAAAAAGTACTGTCAAAAAAGCAGATTTTTACAGCATTTAGGGCAGATAGAAAAATAAGTACAATGGTAAGACCAGTGAAGGATCAGATTCCATTAGAATGCAAAGGCATCTATGAGGCAAGTTGTGAGTGTGGAAAAGTTTACAAAGGAGAAACAGGTTGGAAAATTAGCACAAGAATCAAGGAACATGAAAGACACATAAGATTAGCAAAACAATCTTGCATTGTTGGGGAAAAACAAAGCCAGTTGAATCAATCAGCTTGTGCAGAACAGGGGAATGAGTTTCAACATCACATTGAAATAGACATGGTGAGGATTTTATGTCGAGATGATAGGAAATTCACTAGAAAAGTCAGAGAAGCAATAGAAATTAAAAAACAGCCCAATAACTTCAATAGAGATGATAGTTTTCAACTTGATAGAGCTTGGGGAACAATTTTACAACAGAATAATAGAATAGAGAATATCAGTGAGGAGACAGAAGAAATCAGCACAAAGAATCCAGAAGAAAATATTTGGACGAGGAGATTAAGGACTAAATGTAATGAATAAGGAAATTTTGATTGTATTACATAACGTTAGGACAACCTCGAAAAATTGGCGTTTTTTCCATAGACATAATTAGTTAGTTAAAAAACACCAATGTGTTCGAGTTCTTATTTCAGAAAATACACAATACATTATTTTTTAAGTTATTGACCCTGATTATTTTATTTAGTTGCATTTAGGAAGCTTGAACTTGGTAATTGTTATAATTTTATGTGGTTCTTTTGTTATTGGAAAATTGTCAGGACTGCTCAAACCTCTGAAGAAGTAACTAGTATATGTTACGAAACGTTGGGAAATAAAGTAGCCCTTTACTTAGCATTCAAAACCCAGTTGAAATAGTTTTTCTAAAAACGTTCCAATATTATTTCTTTTATTGTATTTATTTCTCTTACAAATGTGTATTTGCTGCACTGTGGTAAATTACATACATAATAGGTACACATGGAATATTTATTTACAACTTAAGTACATAGACCAACAAATAATTATAATTATGCATACTTAAAAATCTAATATATAATTACAAATATAGGAACGCAAAATATAATTGGTCGAGTTTTATTTTCTAGCTCGGTGTAATGATTGATTGTAGAAAGTAACTCCCAAGTGTTATCCAAACATAATTATTGTTTGCCGTCTTAAACACACAGTGATTTACAACATTTTTGTAACATTCTTCTTACTAACAGAAAACTATGCGAACGAGCATCGAACCAGGGTCCAGCTACGTCCTGAAACTAGGCACGAGAGAGATATTTGTATGCTGCCGAACTGGCGGGGTAAAGGATGAAGGTAATACAAATATTAATATCATCATGAATTACTTTGATCTCAATTACTTTAATTATTTTCTATATTTTATTGAACCTTTGCTTGTTGGTTATAAAACTGGGTGTAAATTAATTATTTTGTATGGTAATATTTATTAATGAGCCCTGATCGTGTTCAAGCTGAAATAGTTAACCTTTAGTCAACAGTGAAATAGTAAAATATCAACTACTATCGATGTCGTTGTACAATCATCGTTTGACAAATAATATACATCATCATCTTTATATTTTCGAAGTTTACCGCGTGAATTGGATACGACATTTATTTTTTATCAGTTGGAAGCCCTGCAGAATAGCCTGGAAAGAGCTACCTTCACGCGGCATTGCAAGCGTGCTGGCTAGTTTTATTTAACTCCAATATTCTTCTAAATTACGGTACTTTGTCATTGAGAGTATTCCTGGACTGATTCTGCAAAGTTTCTCAGCCTATGAGATTGACTATTTTAAACTTGTTTGGGTAAGTCTCCTGACATTGTTGTTATTCAATCTAGTAGGGTTACGCCTAGGTTATGTCAGAGATAAAGGATAGCTTATGGCCTACATCGCCGTTTTACGTGTAGAAATAAATTCCTTGCCAGGCGATGGTGTCCTATAGCTTTCTGTAAGAATCGGAACCTTTGCTGCGATGCCGTTGATCAATCGGAGCATGGGTACCGGATCATCTAATTGAACGCTTAATTTCTCTTCACCAACCGTTGCGATGCTTTCCATGTTTTAAGGGTGGGTTTGTTTTGCTTCTTGGATACCGCTGATGTCGATTGAAGTGCGAGCTAACGAGATCACAAGGTTGTTCACAATATTGCTGCCAAGAGACCTGAACTCCGTAATGGAGCAAGTCATCTTTATGACTGGCAATACTTGCGATTGCAATTCAGGCAATAGACTATGGAACTGCAATCCTCTATAGGTGACTCTTTATGCTATTCCTGACTATTCTGTCTGTAATTTCTGTCTGCTGAAGTTTTCAACTGCCTTCCTGGAAGACTTAATGTTGAATCGTGTTGCTGACATAGTTGCTGGCTGACAAGCTTCAGATTGCAGCTTCATCTGGGTGAACTGTTCATATTTTGCCCAATTGAAGCAATATTGATATATTTTGTATACAATAATTTTTTATCCAGCTTTGTTTCCCTACTCTGGTTGGTGGTTATCCTATTGTTTTATGGGCACTGAGCCCAATACTAATATTGTTTCAATCATTTTTGCAGCACCAGTACTCAGTCAAACAGCTGGCATGAAACCTGGTTTGGAAAACCTACTCCAGACTGAGAATGAGTTCATAAAAAAACTCAAAAATGTTTAAAATAAGCAAACATCCACGCAAACATCACCTCGAGAAGACTTCATCTAGTAGTCACTGTCTATATACTCAGACCCAATTTCTCTCTAAACATCTGTGGTGAGTCCTCTATAATTAACTCTATTTCAACTCTGTATTTATATTCAATTTAAATAACTCTAAACTATTTTCAATCTCTGTATTATCTCGGCAACACTGATGGAACCTAAAAAGAACCTAAAAAGTAGATGTTTGTCTACATTTTAGGTTCCTTGTCAAGACTGCAGTCAATTAAAATACCTTTTCACACAACCCCATCTACCCACGACTGTGAACCACTTCACCAATCCATATATTTGTTTATTTTTAACTGTTTTTGTAATAGTTTCTTAACATGGTAGCATTTTAGATCTTAGAATATATCTTTTAACTTCCTAAAACTATAAACATTCTTTATCACCTGTTTCCAATCACTTAAACCCATTCCACTCATAACTTCTATCTAAAATTCCAATCACTTTCCCAATTAGTCTTACCATTAGTCTCCCCATTAGCTTTTATTCATGTCCATTTTACTATATGTCTGCCAAATAAACAATTTTTTTATGTTTGATTGTTAGGCCTGGAATTTACTCAATGCAGTTTATGTTTAGGTATTAATTGGTTCTTTGTTTCTGTTCCAGCAAGCCCAGCTCAAGGATGGCTACTAGCACCAGCAACACTGCATGCATTAGAGATTCAAGAACCACCAACTCACTTGCTACTGCTATCAATACAACTTAACACAAGGTTAGTTGAAGTTCATACAATTGCTCTGATGAGAAACCAACACAAAGCTATCGATGTCTGAGTCATGAATTCTTTCTTCTAGATTGCTGTCAACGGCTGCTGGAGACCTGCTCTTGTGAAAGACCAACAACAGCGACTGTCCCCAAGGTTCCTTTAAAAAAGCATGTCCTGTCTACTGAAGGGGAGAAATTCAGAGCAATGCTAGATATCAATATTTTAACAATTGTCACTATTGTTTACCTCAATTGAATAAGAATTTCAAGAGCACTCATTTTACAACTAATTCTAGACAAAGACAGTTTGACCTTAATTTAGTAAACAAATCTTTCTGTATTTACCTATAAGAGTGCCTTTTCTAGATACTGCCTAAGAGAGTGCATGCCAGGCATGTTTGAACCAGCCTTTAGCCAGTTTTAACCAGACGATGAGCATGTCATGACATTTGCAAAGGGATTTTTGAAAAATGAACCAGATATAAGCCCTGCGACACATTTTTTTATCGCTAATTTTGTTAAATTTTCTGTTCTAGGCTAGGTTAGATTCATCATCATCCACTCATTCACTGACGCATTCACTCATTCTCCTTCAGAGTTGCCAGTCTGGCACAGTTGGCTATCCTGACTTGTCTTAATGTTTTCCTTATTTTGCAGGTTGGTGTTCCCTCCCCTCTTGGTCGTGAAAGTCGACCCGCTGCCCCAGCGGAAGGAGAACTTGACTGGGGAAACATGGATCTACATTTACTCAAGACCAGCAACTTTGTCTACTTTCTGTCCCTCGGGGAGAAAAGCAAGGTTTTTATTTGACAACCGTGTTCGATTCTCGGCATCGGAAGAAAAAGGCGTAGTTATATACGACAATATAAGCGTTGTTAGGAATTTAACAATCGCAGGATAAGAAGCAAAAGGTCACTGGGATAGAGATCTCTGGAAACTGTCAGCTGACTACTTTCATTGAATTTTTGATCGACCGCGAACTCCCTGCGTCAATGGCGTGGCATCTGCATGGCCTTCCAGACCTAAAGTCTAGACAGTCTTTAGTTAAGACAGACGATAATTCTGCTGTTTTTTAGCTCCTTGCGTCATCAGACTCTTGATAACCCAGAGTGACCCTAGAGCAACGGCAATAATGAAGCCAAGCGAAAACACCACTGAATTTTACTGCACAAAAATTTCGGCAGCGATTGTTGTTCTTGCATGATCTAGGTAATGGCTTACGTTTAATTAGTTCTGGGTTTGCATCCATTACAGGCAGTTACCTGATTGCTACTTTGCAATCACTATAAAAATATAAGTATATATCCATGTTTCAAATACCAATATCTCTTTTGTTTGCACAGGTTCAGGTTTGAAGGTAAAAAATTCCACTGTCTTCTTTAGACAATTATACAGAGTTAATGCACATTCAAGTAAATCCCTGAAGTCTTTATTATTTCTGACAGTGACAGCTTATAAAAATATCAGATTTGTTATTTATTACGTAGAAATCGAAAGCCACCTCAACAATCTGACCTTACTTCTGAAACGTTATCAATCATTAAAACAAACAACACAATACAAGTGGAGATTTAAAAAAAAAGTTAGCCATAAGTAAATTCTTTGTCGATAACATGCTCGATTTGTCGAATTCCAACTTCAATAAAAATCCAGAAAAAATAGTTTCCATACGAGACTTTCCCCGTAATCACAGGAAGTTGTTTTATTTAATAAAATAAATTTACTTCACCAGGACACCTGCTTCTGTCTTAGCGTTCAACGAGGAAGCAGCATTGGGTCTGACCAACCTTGTAGCAAAGACGACTCTGGGCTGAATGTTCGATGTCAACATTAGGAAGATGATTCGATCCAACCTCGAGTGGCTTGTTTAGCTTCATTCCATGATATCATCCTTCGAAAGGTTGCTATGCAAGAGAAAAATATGAAGCTCGCAGACACCACAAGTAAAACACAGGAAATTGACAAAACTCTGCAATATGTAATTATAATAATTGAATGCATTTAAGGCTTGAGAGGATTGCGTTGTTGGCTTGTTTTGAATTTAATGAGTATGGTCTTCGAGGCATTTAGGGCCAGGTAATTTTTGAGACTCCACTCTTCCATTTGTTTAATGGCAGTTTTGCTAGTGTATAAAATTGAATTGAGATGATCGCATACTAATTGGGTCGTGTCGTCTGCAAAGGTGATAAGGGGCCATGTTTTCACTGTCAGGTTTAGGTTGTTTGTGTAAATAATGAATAATATCGGAGATATTGATGCTCCCTGGGGGACACCTGCATTTCCTGTGCATGCATTGGAGTAGATGCATCCCATCTGATGTCAGATTTTTACTTTCTGTTTCCTGTTGTGAAGGAAGGATCCTATCCATTTATTTGCCACCCCACGGACTCCCATATAATTTAGTTTTGCTAATAACACATCATGATTTACTGTATCGAAAGCTTTGGTATAATCATAAAATATACCATAGGAGTTCTTGTTGGTTTGCGAATGAGAAGTTAGCTCGTTTATAAAGTTTGTAATTGCTGTTGTGGTGGAGCGTGTTTTTCTGAATCCATGTTGATGGTCATCTAGTAGGGAATTGTTTTCTAGAAATGCAACCAATCGTGTGCAATATGCATTTTCGATAAGCTTTGAGAAGACTGATAATAGGGTTATTGGTCTATAGTTAGTCACCGAAGTTTTGTCATCTTTCTTGTGAAATGGGCATATGATGGACGTCTTTAGTTCTTCTGGAAATACAATGGTGATTTTTTCCATAATATTATAGTATTCCTTTCCAAGTAGAGGGTATAAAAACATGTTTTGTTTGGAATTAGTTGTGGCTATCTCGATTGATTTAGTAGTGTAATTGTAAGGTATCGCATTTACGAAGTATTCGTTGAATATATTAGCAACTTGATTAGGGGTTGAGATGTCCTTATTTCCGTGTTTTAATGTTGTTGTCTCATTTCGGTCTTTTTTCCTTTATTGTTATCTATAATTGTCCAGGCCGCCCTTGATTTCTTGCTCGATTTACTTATAATTTTGCTGTTATGGTCTTTGATTGCTTTGTCAATTTCTCTGCCATACATTTTTTGCAAGTAAGTATACATGCGTTTGTCTAAAGGATTGGCGCCTAGATCTTTGGTGCAGATGTTTCACCTCTCTACTTCTTTTCAAGAGCTCAGGAGTGAACCACTCTTTGTTCCCTAATGACCTGCTTCCTCTCTTTCCAGATTTTAAACAAGGAAATGCTCTATCAAAACAATCTTTCAACTTATTGCTAAATATTTTGAACGCTTCAATGACCTCTTCTGAATTGATAGCCGTGTCCCAGGACACCTCACTGAGTAGTAATAAAAACATTGCAATATTAGCTTGTTTAAACGACCTCTTGGCGACCTTAGGTTCCTTGTTGTTGGTAACGATTACCTGGTCCCTTTGTATGCTTATTAATTGTCCTAGATGATCAGATAGTCCTAGGTCTAGATTGGCAATGAATGTCACTTGTTTACAGTTTGTGATTATATTGTCAATTACAGTAGAAGTGGCATACGATTTGGTTTTAGCTATTCTAGTTGGACAGACATAAAGAATCTTGTCATTTACTAGAGCAGCTGCTTCTTTAAATGCATTGCCATTATTTTTGTCGTTAAGGTCAAGATTGAAGTCTCCGCCATGTCATAGTCTAAGTCTTGAATTCTTTCCTTCTAGATTGCTGCCAATGGTTGCTGGTGACCTGCACTAGGCAAGAACCAACTACAGAAATCTTTTAGAAAAACTAATTGAACTGGGTTTTGACTGTTAAGTAAATACTAAGTAAAGTAAACTGAACAAAGACCCCACAACAAAATTTGAGAAGAGATTAACAGAATGCTTAGAGAAAGTGCCAATAGAAGAAAAGTTAATCAGAGAATTAGTTCCAAAAGCTTATGGGTTACCAAAAATTCATAAAATAGATTAGGAAAAGCAGAAGTATAGTTGAGAAGAGATACAAGTGCTAATGCAACTAGTAATCAGTGTGATAGGTGCACCAGCACATAAAATAGCTAGAACCATAGGAAAGACCTTGAGAGAACCAGTAATGAAGGCTAAATAATTTGCAAAGAATTCTCAAGACTTTTTATCAAGGGTAAAACAGGTACATTTGGAAGAAGGAGATATGCTGGTTAGTTTTTAATGTTGTTGGACTATTTAGTAACATTCCATTTAACAAAACAATAAGAATTTTGAAGACAAATAATAGAAAGTTTAGGCTACGTTAATCAATTTGATAGAAGAATGTTTAAAGTGCAATTATTTCTTATGGGACGGTCATATTTATCAGCAGAAAGAAGGAATAGCAATGGAGTCAACTTTATCTCCAGCATTAGCAAATATCTTCATGGATAATCTAGAGACAATAGCGTTGAATAGTGCAGAACTCAAGTCCAGATGCTTCTTCAGATATGTAGATGACACTTTGTTGGTTTGGCAACATGAGAGAGAATATTTGAATACATTATTAGAACACATAAATAGACAGCATGATAGGATAAAATTCACTATGGAAGGTTGAAGAGAATAGATGTTTAGCTTTTCTTGATGTTTTGGTTATTAGAAAAGAAGATGGCTCATTAGGGCACAAAGTCTACAAAAATAAAACAAACACAACCAGGGTTTTACACGCAGATTCATGTCATCATCCTCGGAAAAAACAGGGGGTACTAAACACATTAGCGACAAGATCAGCGAGATTAACAGATGAGGAACACTTCGAGGCAGAAAAAGAAACACTTAGGACAATTTTTCAACAGAATGATTATAAAACCAAAGAAATAAGAAGAGTACTTGAAAAAATGAACCGATTATAAAATAAAGAAAGTAGGAAAGTAAACTCTTGAGACAGTTGAAAAGGTAATTAGTGAAAACAGTTTAGATGAAATCAAATCCATTGCAGTTTTACCATATGTACCTAAGATAGGAGAGAAAATTGAAAAAGTACTGTTGAAAAAGCAGATTTTTACAGCATTTAGGGCAGATAGAAAAATAAGTACAATGGTAAGACCAGTGAAGGATCAGGTTCCATTAGAATGCAAAGGCGACTATGAGGCAAGTTGTGAGTGTGGAAAAGTTTACAAAGGAGAAACAGGTTGGAAAATTAGCACAAGAATCAAGGAACATGAAAGACACATAAGATTAGCAAAACAATCTTGCATTGTTGGGGAAAAACAAAGCCAGTTGAATCAATCAGCTTGTGCAGAACACGGGAATGAGTTTCAACATCACATTCAAATAAACACGGTTCAATTCAATTCAAAGTGTGTGTTTATTGTTGCAAGCTTCGTTAGCTTAGGTACAATACATTTAAATACTATTTACATCTCTTTCATATAATTACACAATATTATTTTAATTTATTTGATATAAATTTAATCTATTAGTTAACTCCTCCACTGAGTCCGGCCATGGGTTTAGCACCTCAACGCTCAGCTGGTTCCATTCAGGGATAGCAGTACCAAGGAAGGAGAATTTACCAATATTCATATGGTAGCCCTTTATGTCTAGCTTCAGGGGATGACTTCCTTTACCAAAGAATGAGGCCCTTTGCACGTATTTCCCTAGGTCCTTCCAGGCCGCTTGTTCAGATACAATCTTGTACATTGCCACCAGTGTTGCGTGTAGCCTTCGGATTTCCAACGTTTGCCAGCCTAGACCATGCCGCATCTCCGTGGGACTATGTCTTCTCCCGTACTTGCAGAGGACCTTCCTTACTGCTTTCCACTGTACTTTTTCTAGCAGGTCTTTTAAGATTTGTTGATGCGGATCCCATATCAAGCTGGCATATTCAAGTGCTGGACGAACTATGGTCTTTTATGCCATTTCCTTTACTTTGGTACAACTGCTTAGGAGATTTCTCATAATAAAGTTAAGATTATTCATTCCCTTTTTTGCCACCTCTGTTTGATATTTCCAATCAAGCTTACTGTTTATAGTTAATCCTAGATATTTTCAGTTTTCTGCATAGTCTATTCATACACTATTTATCATATAGTTGTAAGTACATTGACTTGCTGGTCTCTTAGATGTAAACTTAATCAGTTGGCTTTTATGCTCGTTCAGTCTCATTTCATTAATGTTGACCCAATTACAAATTGCATCAATATCATGCTGGAGCCTATCACAGTCGTTCACATCTTTTATTTCCGAGTAAATCATGCAATCATCTGCAAATAGGCGTAGTTTGCAAGATACATTATTTCCTATATCTTTTAAGAAAATACGCTCCCTTGTGGGACGCCTGAGGTAACTGCTAGTTCCAATGACAGCTCTTTAGCAACTCGTACTCTTTGGGATCTGTCAATTAACCATTCTGTTATCCATTTAGCAACTCTAGCGTCCAGATTGAGCTTTATCAATTTCCAAATCAAGATGTGATGAGGGACTAAGTCGAATGCTTTAGCAAAATCTAATAAGATTGTGTCAACCTCTCCATGTCCATCAACTATTTCTGATCTTGTATAAGGCTACTTAAGTTGAGAGTTACATGAATGTCCCCCTCTAAAGCCATGTTGAGCAGCTACTAGTTCATTTGTTTCATTTAAGCAACTCTTCATGTATAAGGATATTAAGGTTTCAAACACTTTGTAGACACTGCAAAATAAGGATACATAAGGATTTTATGTCGAGATGATAGGAAATTCCCTAGAAAAGTCAGAGAAGCAATTGAAATTAAAAAACAACCCAATAACTTCAATAGAGATGATAGTTTTCAACTTGATAGAGCTTGGGGAACAATTTTACAACAAAATAATGGAATAGAGAATATCAGTGAGGAGACAGAAGAAATCAGCACAAAGAATCCAGAAGAAAATATTTGGACGAGTAGATTAAGAACTAAACGTAATAAATAAGGAAATTTTGATTGTATCACATAACGTTAGGACAACCTCGAAAAATTGGCGTTTTTTCCATACACATAATTAGTTAGTTAAAAAACACCAATGTGTTCGAGTTCTTATTTCAGAAAATACACAATACATTATTTTTTAAGTTATTGACCCTGATTATTTTATTTAGATGCATTTAGGAAGCTTGAACTTGGTAATTGTTATAATTTTATATGGTTCTTTTGTTAATGGAAAAATTGTCAGGACTGCTCAAACCTCTGAAGAAGTAACTAGTATATGTTACGAAACGTCGAGAAATTTAGTAGCCCTTTACTTAGCATTCAAAACCCAGTTGAAATAGTTTTTCTAAAAACGTTCAAATATTATTTCTTTTATTGTATTTATTTCTCTTACAAATGTGTATTTGCTGCACTGTGGTAAATTACATACATAATAGGTACACATGGAATATTTATTTACAACTTAAGTCCATAGACCAACAAATAATTATAATTATGCGTACTTAAAAATCTAATATATAATTACAAATATAGGAACGCAAAATATAATTGGTTGAGTTTTATTTTCTAGCTCGGTGTAATGATTGATTGTAGAAAGTAACTCCCAAGTGTTATCCAAACATAATTATTGTTTGCCGTCTTAAACACACAGTGATTTACAACATTTTTGTAACATTCTTCTTACTAACAGAAAACTATGCGAACGAGCATCGAACCAGGGTCCAGCTACGTCCTGAAACTAGGCACGAGAACGATATTTGCAGGCTGCCGAACTGGCGGGGTAAAGGATGAAGGTAATATAAATATTAATATCATCATGAATTACTTTGATCTCAATTACTTTAATTATTTTCTATATTTTATTGAACCTTTGCTTGTTGGTTATAAAACTGGGTGTAAGTTAATTATTTTGTATGGTAATATTTATTAATGAGCCCTGATCGTGTTCAAGCTGAAATAGTTAACCTTTAGTAAACAGTGAAATAGTAAAATATCAACTACTACCGATGTCGTTGTACAATCATCGTCTGACAAATAATATAGATCATTATCATTATATTTCGAAATTTACCGCAAATTTACGGCGTGAATTGGACTCGAAATTTATTTTTTATCAGTTGGAAGCCCTGCAGAATAGCAGGAAAGAGCCACCTAGCCGGCATTGCGAGCATGCTGGCTAGTTTTATTTAACTCCAATATTCTTCTAAGTTACGGTACTTTGTCATTGAGAGTATTCCCGTACTGATTCTGCAAGGTTTCTCAGCCTATGAGATTGATTATTTTAAACTTGTTTGGGTAAGTCTCCTGACATTGTTGTTATTCAATCTAGTAGGGTTACGCCTAGGTTATGTCAGAGATAAAGGATAGCTTATGGCCTGCATCCCCTTTTTACGTGTAGAAATAAATTCCTTGCCAGGCGATGGTGTCCTATAGCTTTCTGTAAGAATCGGAACCTTTGCTGCGATGCCGTTGAACAATCGGAGCATGGGTACCAGATCATCTAATTGAACGCTTAATTTCTCTTCACCAACCGTTGCGATGCTTTCCATGTTTTAAGGGTGGGTTTGTTTTGCTTCTAGGATACCGCTGATGTCGATTGAAGTGCGAGCTAACGAGATCACAAGGTTGTTCACAATATTGCTGCCAAGAGACCTGAACTCCGTAATGGAGCAAGTCATCGTTATGACTGGCAATACTTGCGATTGCAATTCAGGCAATAGACTATGGAACTGCAATCCTCTATAGGTGACTCTTAATGCTATTCCTGACTATTCTGTCTGTAATTTCTGTCTGTTGAAGTTTTCAACTGCCTTCCTATAAGACTTAATGTTGAATTGTGTTGCTGACAAGCTTCAGATTGCAGCTTCATCTGGGTGAACTGTTCATATTTTGCCCAATTGAAGCAATATTGATATATATTGTATACAATATTTTTTTTCCAGCTTTGTTTCCCTACTGTGGTTGGTGGTTATCCTATTGTTTTATGGGCACTGAGCCCAATACTAATATTGTTTCAATCATTTTTGCAGCACCAGAACCCAGTCAAACAGCTGGCATGAAACCTGGCTTGGAAAACCTACTCCAGACTGAGAATGAGTTCATAAAAAAACTCAAAAATGTTTAAAATAAGCAAACACCCACGCAAACATCACCTCGAGAAGACTTCATCTAGTAGTCACTGTCTATATACTCAGACCCAATTTCTCTCTAAACATCTGTGGTGAGTCCTCTATAATTAACTCTATTTCAACTCTGTATTTATATTCAATTTAAATAACTCTGAACTATTTTCAATCTCTGTATTATCTCGGCAACGCTGATGGAACCTAAAAAGAACCTAAAAAGTAGATGTTTGTCTACATTTTAGGTTCCTTTTCAAGACTGCAAGTCAATTAAAATACCTTTTCACACAACCCCATCTACCCACGACTGTGAACCACTTCACCAATCCATATATTTGTTTATTTTAAACTGTTTTTTTAATAGTTTCTTAACATGGTAGCATTTTAGATCTTAGAATATATCTTTTAACTTCCTAAAACTATAAACATTCTTCATCACCTGTTTCCAATCACTTAAACCCATTCCACTCATAACTTCTATCTAAAATTCCAATCACTTTCCCAATTAGTCTTACCATTAGTCTCCCCATTAGCTTTTATTCATGTCCATTTTACTATATGTCTGCCAAATAAACAATTTTTTTATGTTTGATTGTTAGGCCTGGAATGTACTCGATGCAGTTTATGTTTAGGTATTAATTGGTTCTTTGTTTCTGTTCCAGCAAGCCCAGCTCAAGGATGGCTACTAGCACCAGCAACACTGCATGCATTAGAGATTCAAGAACCACCAACTCACTTGCTACTGCTTTCAATACAACTTAACACAAGGTTAGTTGAAGTTCATACAATTGCTCTGATGAGAAACCAACACAAAGCTATCGATGTCTGAGTCATGAATTCTTTCTTCTAGATTGCTGTCAACGGCTGCTGGAGACCTGCTCTTGTGAAAGACCAACAACAGCGACTGTCCCCAAGGTTCCTTTAAAAAAGCATGTCATGTCTACTGAAGGGGAGAAATTCAGAGCAATGCTAGATATCAATATTTTAACAATTGTCACTATTGTTTACCTCAATTGAATAAGAATTTCAAGAGCACTCATTTTACAACTAATTCTAGACAAAGACAGTTTGACCTTAATTTAGTAAACAAATCTTTCTGTATTTACCTATAAGAGTGCCTTTTCTAGATACTGCCTAAGAGAGTGCATGCCAGGCATGTTTGAACCAGCCTTTAGCCAGTTTTAACCAGACGATGAGCATGTCATGACATTTGCAAAGGGATTTTTGAAAAATGAACCAGATATAAGCCCTGCGACACATTTTTTTATCGCTAATTTTGTTAAATTTTCTGTTCTAGGCTAGGTTAGATTCATCATCATCCACTCATTCACTGACGCATTCACTCATTCTCCTTCAGAGTTGCCAGTCTGGCACAGTTGGCTATCCTGACTTGTCTTAATGTTTTCCTTATTTTGCAGGTTGGTGTTCCCTCCCCTCTTGGTCGTGAAAGTCGACCCGCTGCCCCAGCGGAAGGAGAACTTGACTGGGGAAACATGGATCTACATTTACTCAAGACCAGCAACTTTGTCTACTTTCTGTCCCTCGGGGAGAAAAGCAAGGTTTTTATTTGACAACCGTGTTCGATTCTCGGCATCGGAAGAAAAAGGCGTAGTTATATACGACAATATAAGCGTTGTTAGGAATTTAACAATCGCAGGATAAGAAGCAAAAGGTCACTGGGATAGAGATCTCTGGAAACTGTCAGCTGACTACTTTCATTGAATTTTTGATCGACCGCGAACTCCCTGCGTCAATGGCGTGGCATCTGCATGGCCTTCCAGACCTAAAGTCTAGACAGTCTTTAGTTAAGACAGACGATAATTCTGCTGTTTTTTAGCTCCTTGCGTCATCAGACTCTTGATAACCCAGAGTGACCCTAGAGCAACGGCAATAATGAAGCCAAGCGAAAACACCACTGAATTTTACTGCACAAAAATTTCTGCAGCGATTGTTGTTCTTGCATGATCTAGGTAATGGCTTACGTTTAATTAGTTCTGGGTTTGCATCCATTACAGGCAGTTACCTGATTGCTACTTTGCAATCACTATAAAAATATAAGTATATATGGTATGGTGAAGGTTTCCAGAGCCGTTGGTGGATGTAGAGATGTGCTTCACGGTGTTTGCTCTGTTTAATGAGATTGTTGGCCCTAAAAAGGGCCTTGGCTCTCGACGTTTCGACAAGTCACGGCTTGTCATCTTCAGGAGACTGATAGTGCTGTCGTTCGGCCGCTCGGTTTTGTAGCGGAGCGTGTAGCGCAGAGCGCCGCTCTCCCATTGGCTCTTGCGGTAGCCAATCGCGTGTTGCGCGCAGGGGCATCTTGGCGGGCTCGTATGTTCGCCGGAGTGGCGGCTCGTGGGGTCGGTCTCACGGTGGGCTCTGCCGGTGTCACGGAGATCTTGTCCGTGACGGGCTTCCACGCGTGAGGAAGGCGGATGCTGTCATCCCGTTTGTTCATGTTGAACGGGCGCCTTTCGATCTCCACTGCTTCGCGGATGGTTCGTGTTCGGTAGTGCGTCACCGCGGCCAGGGACTTCATGCCATCGAAGTGTATCTCGTGCCCGGTCTGCTCCGTGTGCTGAAACAGAGAGGAGGTGCTTTGGCCGGTCGCGACCGCTCGCCGGTGTTCTTGAAGCCGCTTCGACATGTGCCTACTCGTCTGCCCGACGTATGTGTTGTTGCAGTCGGCGCAGGGCACTTCGTACACCCCGTGTTCTTCGAGCGCTATCTTGTCTTTGGCGCTGCGTAGCAGGTCTTGGATCTTGCGGTCGGCTCGGAAGACGGTCTTGATTTTGGCGGCAGCTAGTCGCTTGCCGATGCGGTCGGTAACCCCTCGCACGTACGGGAGGAAGGCGGTGGCCACCGATGTCTCATCTTCGTCTGGCTTTTCTTTTCTTCTCAAGTTCCAGGCTTTTTGGAAGTCGCGGTTGGTGTATCCGTTTTGCAGGAGAGCGGACTTGAGTGTACGGGCTTCGGTTTTTAGGTGGTCCGCGTCGGAGATGGCTTTAGATCGGTATGCCAGTGAACTAGCTACCGATCGAAGCTGGGCGGGGTGGTGATGCGATGTCGCGTTCAGGTAGCGGTTCGTGTGTGTGGGCTTCCGGTATACCGAGTGGCCGAGCGTCCCATCTGGTCTCTTCATCACGAGGCAGTCCAGGAAGGGGAGTTTGTTGTTCGCTTCTATTTCCATGGTGAACTTGATGTTGGCGTGCCTGCTGTTCAGGTGGGTCAGGAACTCGTCCAACTTCGCCGCGCCGTGTGGCCACACAACGAAGGTGTCGTCGACGTATCGGAGCCAACAGCTAGGTTTCAGAGGCGCTGAGTTGATGGCTTCGGTCTCGAACTCGGTCATGAACAGGTTGGCGATCACGGGGGACAGAGGTGATCCCATCGGTGCGCCTTCCACTTGTCTGTAGAACTGGCCGTCGAACAGGAAATACGTCGACTCCATGCAGTGTCTTGTTAGGTCGACGACGTAGTCCGGCAGTAGGTAGTTGGCGGTGATCTTGTCCATGGCTTCGCCGATGGGTATCTTTGTGAACAGGGATACCACATCGAAGCTGACCAGCATGTCCCCGGGTTCCAGCTTGAGATCTTGGAGCAGGCTGACGAGGTGGGCCGAGTTCCTCACGTAGGACTTCGCCTCTTCGAGCCAAGGCCCTTTTTAGGGCCAACAATCTCATTAAACAGAGCAAACACCGTGAAGCACATCTCTACATAAGTATATATCCATGTTTCAAATACCAATTTTTCTTTTGTTTGCACAGGTTCAGGTTTGAAGGTAAAAAATTCCACTGTCTTCTTTAGACAATTATACAGAGTTAATGCACATTCAAGTAAATCCCTGAAGTCTTTATTATTTCTGACAGTGACAGCTTATAAAAATATCAGATTTGTTATTTATTACGTAGAAATCGAAAGCCACCTCAACAATCTGACCTTACTTCTGAAACGTTATCAATCATTAAAACAAACAACACAATACAAGTGGAGATTTAAAAAAAAAGTTAGCCATAAGTAAATTCTTTGTCGATAACATGCTCGATTTGTCGAATTCCAACTTCAATAAAAATCCAGAAAAAATAGTTTCCATACGAGACTTTCCCCGTAATCACAGGAAGTTGTTTTATTTAATAAAATAAATTTACTTCACCAGGACACCTGCTTCTGTCTTAGCGTTCAACGAGGAAGCAGCATTGGGTCTGACCAACCTTGTAGCAAAGACGACTCTGGGCTGAATGTTCGATGTCAACATTAGGAAGATGATTCGATCCAACCTCGAGTGGCTTGTTTAGCTTCATTCCATGATATCATCCTTCGAAAGGTTGCTATGCAAGAGAAAAATATGAAGCTCGCAGACACCACAAGTAAAACACAGGAAATTGACAAAACTCTGCAATATGTAATTATAATAATTGAATGCATTTAAGGCTTGAGAGGATTGCGTTGTTGGCTTGTTTTGAATTTAATGAGTATGGTCTTCGAGGCATTTAGGGCCAGGTAATTTTTGAGACTCCACTCTTCCATTTGTTTAATGGCAGTTTTGCTAGTGTTTAAAATTGAATTGAGATGATCGCATACTAATTGGGTCGTGTCGTCTGCAAAGGTGATAAGGGGCCATGTTTTCACTGTCAGGTTTAGGTTGTTTGTGTAAATAATGAATAATATCGGAGATATTGATGCTCCCTGGGGGACACCTGCATTTCCTGTGCATGCATTGGAGTAGATGCATCCCATCTGATGTCAGATTTTTACTTTCTGTTTCCTGTTGTGAAGGAAGGATCCTATCCATTTATTTGCCACCCCACGGACTCCCATATAATTTAGTTTTGCTAATAACACATCATGATTTACTGTATCGAAAGCTTTGGTATAATCATAAAATATACCATAGGAGTTCTTGTTGGTTTGCGAATGAGAAGTTAGCTCGTTTATAAAGTTTGTAATTGCTGTTGTGGTGGAGCGTGTTTTTCTGAATCCATGTTGATGGTCATCTAGTAGGGAATTGTTTTCTAGAAATGCAACCAATCGTGTGCAATATGCATTTTCGATAAGCTTTGAGAAGACTGATAATAGGGTTATTGGTCTATAGTTAGTCACCGAAGTTTTGTCATCTTTCTTGTGAAATGGGCATATGATGGACGTCTTTAGTTCTTCTGGAAATACAATGGTGATTTTTTCCATAATATTATAGTATTCCTTTCCAAGTAGAGGGTATAAAAACATGTTTTGTTTGGAATTAGTTAGAATAGAATAGAATAGAATAGGAGTTTATTTACAACTTTGGAAAACATTAAATGGAATGTACACATTTTTCTTCCTGTTGGTTGCAATAAATTTTAGATTTAAAAACTAGATTAACTAGAAAACTAGATTAAGTAGTTTTGTAATACTCGTGGTAGGTAACTAAAAGTCTTTTGCAGATTTGATTTTACTCATTTTCTTTCTGGGGATATTGTTCCAATCTCTTATTGTTCTGCCAATCAATGAGAAACGACCCAGGTCCGTCTTGTACCTGGGCAGAAACAGTTTTCTGTCGTGGTCTCCTCTCCCAGCGAATGTTCTTGTCTTGACACGCTCTGCGAGTTCTTTCCATGCCGGTTCTCCAGAGAGGGCTTTGAAGAGGTACCGTAGTCGGACTGAGCGTCTTCTGTCAACCAGTGATGGCCATTGGAGCATCGCCAAGATTTTTGGCTATCTCGATTGATTTAGTAGTGTAATTGTAAGGTATCGCATTTACGAAGTATTCGTTGAATATATTAGCCACTTGATTAGGGGTTGAGATGTCCTTATTTCCGTGTTTTACTGTTATTGTCTCATTTCGGTCTTTTTTCCTTTATTGTTATCTATAATTGTCCAGGCCGCCCTTGATTTTGTACCAACTACAGTTGATACAGTACCATCACCGAGTATCATAGTACCACTATAGAGAGCGCTAGTAATGCCAGAGAGCGCCTAGCTAGTAAAGTGCAACCCTAGCGTTCTGAGGGATATATCTGGAGTGCGCGAGCCAGGCTCGCTCTCTTAGCTGCTCTTCACTCTCGGGGTCCGGACAGGCCGGACGCCCGTCAACCATCCTTCCAGCCACCAGCGATGTATCTCGTGACTAGTAAACGATAAATCTCTACACGTCGTGTCTTGACTGCAACCCGAACACCTTCCTGTCTCCGCCAAACCTCCGATCACGGCCACATTGGTGTCAGAAGTGGGATCCCGGCCTACGATGTTGGCGGAGGAACATCGAGAACTTCAAGAGATCACGGGTGAGTACTAGCACATGATTACCTTTTGGAGTGGTACTTAAAGGGGTTCGTAGCGCACCTTGCAGTTAATGACTTCATGGGGGGTAATGAGACCGATACGTTTCTTCTCTCTTCTTCCCGTCTATTCCTCGTTCGAATAAAGAAAGTGAGTTTTCTTAGCGCTAGCAGACGCGGTCCGTCGAGTGAGTAGAAATTAATATTCTTCATCCAGGGTCGTAAGTCCAGTTCACGAAGGGTGAACGTCCATATCACGAGTACAGTATAGAATGTATCGTCTCCCATTCCAGTAAGGGTACTGTCCTACAAGGGCTTTACCGATAATCGATCGAGAAGCTTCTTCCTCGTTGTTTCGTCGTCGTCCTCGACTCCCACGATAATCGGTTTCCATCTTAGGAACAAAAGCTAGGTTTTCCTTCGCACCTTTATGTTAAATAAAGCGTCTTTCTTCACTACCGGTTTTCTTCGCCGTTGAAATCGCGACCAGGTCGATTGCCTAGGTGACGTGGTTCCGACCTCTCCACTGACCACGAGTCACATTTACTTACGCCACATTTTACTGCATTCGGGAGTCCGCTATTCCGCGCAACTTAACGTGTGGGTTGCGTCACAGGATCACGTAAGGATCAGAATACACTCTCGGTATTCAATAGCTAACTCCTCGGGTAGACAAGTACTCCAAGTATGAATCGAAGGCGATTCCGGGCGGTAGAGATGCTCAGACAAGCTTCCAGTTGGTCAGCGCATAGTATTGTCCAGTGCAGACTCGCTTAGTGAATTGGGCACGTTTGTTGCTCGTCCCGAATTTCCAGCCAGAAAGAACTAACATAATTTGATAGGTCCAGTAAGAAGTCGAACGCGCTCGTATATGATATCAGAATACACCCTAGGAGGTGTGGAATATCTCCTTGCGCGCAGCCGTAGCGTTATGTCCTTCGAGTTATCCTTCCAGGAGGAGTGCTAATTTCCAGCGTAGTAGTATTATGCATGATACGGTTTCAATGCGGGTAGCTTCCCTGGCCAGCAGCCAGTCCACGGTACAGCCAATCCTTGACCCACAGTACAATCTAACAGGCTAGAGGTGTGCATCGAGCTAACTGCACCCAAGTTCCTTCCCCTTACTAGGACTCCCGTACATACTCCCTATACCCAATCAAAGGAGGCCTACTCATCCTCCCTCACGCGCGGTCTCTCCTCTCAATGGGATTCTGGTGTATATTCCTTGTGCCTAATCAAGGGAGGCATATTGGTGGTCCTTTTCGTCTAGACGGCACGCCACTGACCACAGGCTTCAAGGTACAAGGTCCGGGTCAACTTCACTTAAATTAAGCCTTCCTTAAAACGTTATATCCTTTCTTCGCGGGCGTTGGTCGAAGACATATAGCCATCCCATAGCCTCCCAGCTATGGTACAAAACAAGGTACCACCTAAATACCATTAAACTTTTCCTTATTTTCTCCCTCTCGTTTCCGTTTGTTTTCTTCTTATCGTAATGGCTTCCGAGGGTGGGGGTCTTCCCGAGTCACCGAGGGAGGTCACGGTGACGATGACCGACGTCATGGGCGTCATGAGTTTGATAGAACCCTTTTCCGGGGAGTCCGGTACCCAAACAGTTCAAACCTTCATATCGGCTGTAGATACAGCTTCAGATGTGGGCGGATGGTCCGCTGGTAGAAAATTAGGTATAGCACAGCTCAAATTACGAGGGAGAGCTCGGGCATACGTGGACGCTAGTTTGAGCGATGGGGTGTCATCCTGGGAAGAATTGATAGCGACACTGCGAGAAGGATTTAGACCGAAAGTCTACGCGGAGTTCACGGAACAAGCGTTTAGGAATTGCACGCAGAGGGGCAATGAGTCGGTTTCACAATTTGCAGCACGCTTGAGAGTCAGTGCGAAAGGGCTGCTAGAGGTAAAGGGCGACGCTGGAGACGCCATTCGCAAAGAGTTGCATAAAGAGGCACTGCGGAAACAGTTTTTACATGGAATTAAGCCTTCCTTAAAACGTTATATCCTTTCGAAGACACCTACCACCTTTGAACAGGCAAGGGAAATAGCCGAATTGGAAGAGAAAAATGAAGTAATTGCGGGGGAGGGGCGCCCATCTAATGCCGTACATGTCACGTGGGGAGAAGAGGTAGAGTATGGTGGAAATCATCAACGCGATTTCCCTCACGGAAATGGGGACCAGTTCCCACAGGTCAAGACAGGGACGGAAGTGTCCCTCACTAATAAGGGTGGTAAACAGGGCTCATGGGGCGAATGGCCTAGCCACAATATACATAGAGACCCCTTTCGGGCTAGCGGGCCACGGCAATGGGGACCGACGCAGTTCGGGAAGAACCAGGGTAGGGACCAGTCCCACTGGGGTCCACGACCCAACATTACAAAGTCGGAGCCACGAGCCTGGGGTTTTAGGCCTCCATTCCAGCCAAGATTTCAGCACCCGAACCACGAACCAGGGCAAAATTTGGATGTGGGTCGGTCACCCGTGAGACCAACTGGGTCATTTAGACCGCAAAAGTTCTATGGGCGTAGGGATGAGGTAACTTGTGACAATTGCGGGGCAAGAGGCCATGAGGCGAGAGACTGTGGTCGGCCTTATAGACCAATTTGCCAGCTTTGTGGTTTGCGAGGGCATGTCGCAAAAGACTGTCGAAGGTCGCGGCAGGGAAACTAACGCCAGCCTCATGTCATCGGGCCCGTACATGGGGCGGGATAAAAGTTAGAAAGGACCCTAGCATCCAGGAACCTTGTTCATCAGAGTATATAGCTCATTCACATTACTCGAAGCACCTACCAGATCGTACCGGTCGTAAAGATAGTTCACAGAGAGTGGTGTCGTATGAATTAGGTAATGATACGCCTACTCAGACTTCCCTAGTTAGCAGGGAGTGGCATGCCGATAGCCAGCCGTGTCCAAGGGCTGCGGAACAGGCGGCATTGCGCGCGCCCATGGGGCAGTTGCGATCGGTGGAACTAGTAGTGAACCGTCACAGGCGTTCGTTCCTTGTTGATTTGGGTGCGGCAGTATCGCTACTTAGGGCCGGAGTAGTCCATGACGAGTCTATTATAACAAGCGAGGAAATAAATCCAGGGAATATATATGGATTAGATGGATCGCCAGTGCCAATTTTAGGGATGGCAATGGTCGAGTTTGGATTGACCATGAAGGGTCGCGCTGAGTTCACGTCTCGGTGTTATGTGTGTGCGGCAGAGTTGCCACTCATCGCGGATGGTATTTTAGGTATAGATTTCCTAGATAAATATGCAGCTCGTATAGATTTACCTAGCAATACACTACTTTTAGGAACTAATGTTATTCCATTACGGTTTTTGAGTACCGCCGGGGTGAGTTCTGGGGGGTCTTGCAACATTTATGGTCCGTCTCGAACACGCAGCATTATTCCGATAACTCCAGAGATAAGCGATAGGAGTGCGCCTCTTAAGGAAACAGAACTCGTAGAAACCCCTTGCGAAGTCGAGAAGAGACCACCCGCACTGGTAGACAAGAAAGCTTACAAGATGCAGGTTTTCCAGCCTTTGAATTGCACAAGGTTTTGATGGAGAGATTTTTAGTTCGCAGTCTTCACAGATATTTCTGTCGGCAAAGTCTGGGATTCTTGACAGCGAAACAAAGTCTTCCAAATTAGCTGTCCAACTTTCTCATAGAAGTATACAGATGAATGTTGGCAGTGTTGGTACGTACCTCATTAACATGATCCAAGTAATTACTGTACTGGAGAGACAAACATTGAATGGTATATCACAATTCATTACACTTTAGAGCCCACACTTTGTTGGGTCTTCTTGTTAGCAAATAGGAGACTTACTTGACCACAAGACCCCGAAGATAGCAGAACTGGGTTTTTTTAGGTTTCAATCAAAGATGCTGCATAGAGAAGATTCTTTGATATCGGTCGGGAGGTGGTTATACATTTTTTCACAGATGTGGAGGGGACTTTCTATGAAGAGGGCAAGATGACGCTGAGCCAATGGAAGTCATGGATTCAATGATTTGGCTGCCGTCTGATTCACTTTGTTGCAGCTGATATCAACCGGTGAGAAATATCCTGGAAAACTCAGATTAAGTCTTCCCAGTCTTTGCCGATACTAATACTCTAATTATCACTGAAATATTTAAACGTGCATCCTCGTAAGCAGCTTGAGGATAACAAAAACACATCGAAAAGATAAGAACAAAGTTTTTCCGTCATCATTCAACAAAGTATATTATTCCATTCCATCTCAATTTATCATATGATGGTCTCAGGTTGAAATAAGCCAGGCAATCCACACTTTCACTGCTGTTCTTACATTCTTTTCATAACCAATCAAAGTTATACAAAATGCAAATCCTCAAAAACAAAGTAATGAGATCTATCCCACGGGTGCAGAAACGTACTCCTAATCTGGAGAAATGTTAGATGTTTGTAAAGCAAAGGATTTTGATTAAAACTCCTTCATTAATTTTTAAATCAACTACGGGACTCCTACCACGAAACCTGTTTGAGAAAATAATAAATTACTTGATGCTGTCTGTTCCTAATAGTAGAGATTGTAACAATATCTTTTTTTTTTTTTTTTTAATTTAATTTATTGTCTTTGAAACATTGTACATGTTATGGGACAGTCAGTTATATACAAATCAAGCATGCTATACTAGCTGCTGTAAAACTCATTAATAGAATAAAAACAATTTGTGATAAAATACTCCTTCAATTGACCTTTGAGCTTAGGAAGCGGTAAACATTTGATCGACCCAGGTAGAGCGTTAAATAATTTGCTCCCATTATAGATGGGGTCTTTCGTATAGATGCTCAATCGGTGTGATTCGGTTCGAACGTCTGTTTTGAACCTAGTGTTATGGTCATGAATGGTCTCATTAGTACGACTCAAATAGTTGTTCTCTATGCAGTACATTATGGTATGATACATATATAAACTAGGTAATGTTAACATTCTGAATTTAATAAATAAATTTCTGCAGGAATCTTTATAAAAAACCTCAGCGCACGGGTTCAAGCTGGCCCGTGCCATGTATCTCAGTGCACGCTGCTGAAGGACAAACAGTCTCTTGGCCTGGGAACTGTTCCCCCAGACGATGACACCATATTGCAAATGTGATTGTAGTAGTCCAAAATATATGAGCTTCACAGTATCAATATTCACTAATTTCATCATTTTGCCTATAAGATAGCATGCAGAGGCTACCTTGGCACATACCGATTTCACGTGGCTATCCCAGTTCATTGCACTATCAATTTTAATACCTAGGAATTTAGTTACTTCGAGACTATGGATTGATTTGCCGTCCAGTCTGATAAGAGGTGAACTTTCCATAGTCATTCGTTTTGTGCTGAATTTCATTGCAGTAGTTTTTTCCCTGTTTAAGTATAGGCCATTCTTATTACTCCAGGATTCCAGTTCAAGTACCCCTTTTCTTGCTTCAGCGCAAACGTCCGCTGTGTGGGAGCGGAAAAGATGTGAAGTGTCATCAGCGAAGAGCGTCAATTTTCCTGTCGTCACATGATTAGGTAAATCGTTGGTAGATAGGATGAAGAGCAGGGGGGAGAGGGTGGCTCCTTGTGGCAGCCCTATTGACGAGGTCGTCTCTTCTGATTGGGAGTATTCACCTTGCCGTGAGACAAACACCGACTGTTTTCTGTTGATGAGAAAAGATCTTAACCACTCGTTTGCTTTACCGGCAATTCCGATCCTTGCTAGCTTCGTGAGGAGGAGCTCGATATTAACAGTGTCGAACGCCTTTGTGTAGTCGTAGAAGACTCCCATCACCTCTTCATTGGCATCCAAAGCTTTCAGCACCTCGGTGACGTAACTTCCCACCGCTGTATTTACAGATCTTCCCTTCGTGAATCCATGCTGGCAGTAATTGTGAGTGCCGTGCTCTTTTAAGAATGCTGTTATCTTCATCGCAAACGCGTTTTGCAGTAGTGTGGAAAATACAGACTGTATTGCAATGGGTCGATAGTTTTCGGCAAGTCTTCTGTCCCCCTTCTTGAAAATAGTATTTTAAATACTGCTTTGTACATAGAACTTTAACTTTATTTAATAATAAAACTATATTTTCAAAAGGCAGACTACTTTTCAATAAACTACTGCATGAAGTCAGGAATGCAACTAATTTTGCAATTGCTCAGACAAGAATGCCTGCTAATAAATAGCAACCAAAGAAAGTGAAAACTAATAAATACTGGAAAAAACAACTTTTAGAGCACCCCGTGAATTTACTGCTTAGAGTCCAAATATCACAGTAGAAATAAGTACAACTTTTAAATTATAATAAACATTAACTTTATACAAGAACATTTTTAAATTACATAATGTTTAAAAAAATGTTAGCATTGCTATTATGTTTGTATTATTATTATTATTATGTATCAATATGTTATGTTAATGTATTGTTATAATATTGTGTTAGCTGCTATACGTGATGCAATAACTTGACAGCTAAATATAAATATATTCATTCATTTATTTCTTCTCCAACTTTCGCGCTGAAATTTCGCTTGAAACTCGTCTGATAGTTGAGCTCGTAGCTACCAGAGGCGCAAACGACGGAGTTCATGATGCACTAGCACATGGCTGTGACGTCATACTCCGCAAAATGGCCGGCTGTCACAGCTGAGCTTGGCGAAGTAGGATCGTATTTTTGTCTCACATGTAAATTACGTCTTGGATAACTAGAATTTCGCTGTTGACAGTGAATAAACAATGCAGGACGCGTATCAAGTAAATGATTTTGTTCCTGATGGTCGGTACGAGAGATCTAACAGAAGATATCATTGTATGATCCTAGCATAGAATTATTTATTCTATAGTCATAGTTTTTCTCTCTTGATTATGAAATGTTTATAAATTGGTTTGTTCTCTTCACCAGGACACCTGCTCATGTCTTAGCGTTCAACGAGGAAGCAGCATTAGATGAGACCAACCTTGTAGTGACACGGTCTAAGATCTCATCCGAGGCAAGTGTCAACTCACTGAGCTGAATGTTTGATGTCGGCATTAGGAAGACGATTCAATCCAACCTGGAGCGGCTTGTTTAGCTTGATTTCATTATATCCATCTTCGAAGCTTGCTGCCCAGAGAAAAATTAGAAGCTCACAGACACCGCAAGAAACACACAGGAAATTGACAAAGCTCTACAGTATGTAATTTTGTTATTTGTTGGGATTTGTTGAGGTTTGTTTGGATTGAAACATGTTTCATGATTTCTGATAGAAATGTTGGTCTACGGTGAAGAGATTATGATTGACTCTGATGTACGTAGTCGAAGGGCAGAAGCAATCTGTTGCATATCTTGTATTTATAACAATTTTGCAATGCAGACAACGTGATGGGCAGCTCAAGAATATGCCCCATACAAAAAGTGCTACCTGATATCAGCTGGCCCCATTTTTAAACCTTTCAGCTTCTCTTTTGCAATCAAATCCAGTTTGCCCAACTTTCAATTTCATTGGCATCAACAGTTCTTGTGGAAGGAATGAAGGTACTGATGTGTAATGCATATTTTTAAAAGTAGTGCATCGCTCTCTCCACCACAATTGCGTTGGTAACTAATTGCAGGTGGTAATTAATTTATTTATTAAGAGATTGTAAAAGAAGTAAATGTCAGCCATTAATTTTACTGCTAATTATTCTCTTTTCAATACATCAAAAGTTGCTTTAGGCCTGTGCATTGAAACTTGAAAGTTATTTTATTAAAACTCTTTATAAAGCAATCATTGGTCAACACTTTCTCAGGAAAATTCAGTGATTCACTTTTCAGATTTCAGATTTGTTTGTTGAATTAAGCAATTAAAGATTTAGCTTCAACTTTTTGTTTTGTTAATTAGTCAGATGCACCAGTATTTGTCACGGAATGTTACGGAGGTTTGATTTGTTTTTATGTCGCTACTGCAGGTTGATGGAACTTTCAACAAGAGCATCGACGTGATCTCCCTGCAACATCAACACATAGCGTGAAGTCACCTGCTGGCTCCTAGTTCAGTGACATCACGGTCCTTGCATTGGTACCACTCAATGATAGTACGTAAGTAACACTTGAAATACAATTGTTGGCTGGATTTGTTGCATGTTGGAATAAAAGTTCATGCAGGTCTGACACCTGTAGACCCGTGACATGCAGTGCTGGGACGTTACGATGCTCAGTCTTACGTTGCTTGCAGACAACGTTGCTGACCAAGATTGCTTCCTTGTTGCCGTTGACAACCTGGCCAGCGCTGATGAGGACGATGATGACGGCGCCGGGAACGATGACCTCACCTCGAAGTCTGACTTGGATTCCAGTCTTCGGTCGCTCTCAGAGGAAGCGGACTCAGATGCATACAAAGCTTTGTTCTTTGATTGAAGTTTGCATCGGTCTCCATTCGATGGCCACGTGCTGTTGTTTGCTCCCAGAGGTCAACAGGGTACACAAGCATTCCAAGGAACTGGTGTCATGTGTAGAAATACAAATATTAATACATTGTCTTATGCAATTCTGAAGTTCTACAAAGTTTTGTTACCTGTCTTCAAGTTTGCCTGAAATCTACCAAGTTATTAATTATTATAATTTACCAATCATATTTGCAGCAAACTCTTGGTGAGATTAACAACGAGGATATGGTTATTATTATTATTTATTTATTCTCATACTTAGACATGGTACATGTTCTCATGCAAGTTCTTAGAGTAATAGGAAAGTACATTTCTGTTGAATCATGATCGCCGGTTGTATGGTGTCCACGTTAGTGTTACATTAAATTAAATGTAGTAATACAGTGAAGTTATACAATGAAATTAGCCAAGTTTTTTGAAGTTAGCTACGTTATTACAGGTCTTGTCTTTTGGATTGTTCCGTCTTTGGATTTCTTTTAACCGGCGTCTAAATTACTTTGCATTCTTAGGGAAGTGGGACGTGACCGGGGCAGGAAGTTCGTTGGTTCTTTGATTCTTGGTTGGGTCTAGTTATATGAAGTTATTTTGCAAGTTCAACATAGTTCTGTCACCTGTCTTGAAGTTTGTCCTGAAATGCACAGAGTTTTATTTTTGAAACCATTCCTTGAGTGAACGTGATTGGCACAATTTGCATTATCTTGAATCTTGGCTGTTTTATTTCTGTTGTTTGTGTGTATAAAAGATTGGATTTGCAACCCGTGTATTACGAGGTGGAAATACAATGACATTGAGTGAAGATCTAAACAATTGTCTTTTAGCTCTTCATGTTCAGACAAGATCTCTCACTGGCACTGGATGGTGTTTGTTGGTTTCTAGATGCACAGCTTGAACTTCATTTCTTAGACCATTTCCAAAACCTTCATCGCACTTGTTCTGATATTACCGCTGTAGGTTTTATTTGTATTTTATTATTATTTAAGTCTGTGATTTCTTGTGCTGTGATGAACAGAATAAGCAGACGTTATCATACAATGGCGTGAATACTATTTAACACATTTACACATTGGACTTCATTTATCTTGATATTAAATATAAAATGTGAATTACAAATAATAATTGTGGAGAACTGAAAGTAAGTATTTATCAGATAATTAAAAGAGTGTATATGATTTGAGTGATTTATGTGCAGGTTTTGTGTGTTAAGAGTTGGGACTGTGGTGGATTTGATCGGTTTGTTCAGCAGACGAAGAGGAAGGTCAGTGTTTACTCCACGTGGCCGTGCTTGAGCTCTGCTCGGTGATATCTGTCGATGAACAAAGTAGACCGGCCAATAGGAAGGCTGGAAGCTGGCCACGTTGGTCCAAGGGATGAAGTGTAGCATCGTTGTTCTGATTCAAACCTGCGACTTCGACGACGTTGCTCCTGCGGGATGTTTTGCGTGGCGTTGATCATCCTCGATGTGGCCAGCTCTGAAGTTGGTCTTCTTATGATACACGAGCAGCCATCGACTCAGCTTTCACATTCTTGCAAGTATTTGTATTAATCTGGTTGGCATAAATGATGAAATAAATTTTAAAGCTGATCTTTCAAATATCTTACATATACTTTTTTACAGTACAAACCGGATACTTAATTAACTTCCTCATTTGTAATTAGAGAATGAAGAATGTGAGTTCACTCAACTCTACGTAAAGTTTAACCCCCATTAGCACCCCTTGTGGTGTGAAAACCATCCATCCCTATACGAGTGAAACAATGTTCACGGGCTGGCACGGCCAGCTGGCAGCTGACATCCAGCTGAAAACACGGCTAAAACTAGCTTCGAAATCCCCGTCTTGTACCAGGCGAGCAGAAGTTGGTGTAGCATTTAGTAGCTCGAGAGCAGAGAGAGAGAAACTATGCTACGAATAGAAGGCAAGAGAGAGACACATTTTTGGGGGGCAGAGCGAGAGAAAAGATGCAAGAGAGAGAAAGATTATCCAGGAGCAGAGAGAGAGAAGGTATGCTATGAATCGTAAGCTAGAGAGAGATAGAACATCATTGGCCGCCATTCAGATCGCTGTCAGCTGTGCAAATTCCGATCGAGGGTGGCGACAGGTGGTCTTGAAAAATGGAACATTCGCCGATATCCGCGACAGCTTGGAGAAGAAAATATATTGCCATGTTCCGAAAAATTGGATTCAGTTAAAGCTTGGTTCAGTTATCTTTGTGCAGGTTGGTTTTGAAAGCAAAGTAGACGAAATTGTTGAGGTTGTGTTGGGCCGATTCCAATTTGGGGCATTTTATTGTATTGTTTAATTACATCATCAGAAAACCTGGCTACAAGGATTCAATGTGGTTCCACCTACCAAGGTTCATGATTTCACTTACACCTGATAGTTAACGATCTTGTCTTGGTGATTTGGTTGACTTGTTGAGAGACGGTCTCTTCAGCCTTTGTATGAAAGTCGGCGGCTAGTGATTGCTATGAGATACATGAGATGTTGGTTGACTCCAAGATTATGATCACAATGGTAACATCAAATCCATAGCATGCTAAGAAATGCACACTTGACTTTTGACCACAAGTATTATCTGTAGCTTTGAGATCATGATATATTTCTTTTTAGTCTGCCATGGGTACCTGTCAATAAAGTCATCGAGCGTCATTTGTAATTCTATTTATAAAAAATGTTTCTAAACTCGTGTGTTCTCTTCACCAGGGCACCTGCTCATGTCTTAGCGTTCAACGAGGAAGCAGCATTAGATGAGACCAACCTTGTAGTGACACGGTCTAAGATCTCATCCGAGGCAAGTGTCAACTCACTGAGCTGAATGTTTGATGTCGGCATTAGGAAGACGATTCAATCCAACCTGGAGCGGCTTGTTTAGCTTGATTTCATTATATCCATCTTCGAAGCTTGCTGCCCAAGAGAAAAATTAGCTCACAGACACCGCAAGAAACACACAGAAAATTGACAAAGCTCTACAGTATGTAATTTTGTTATTTGTTGGGATTTGTTGAGGTTTGTTTGGATTGAAACATGTTTCATGATTTCTGATAGAAATGTTGGTCTACGGTGAAGAGATTATGATTGACTCTGATGTACGTAGTCGAAGGGCAGAAGCAATCTGTTGCATATCTTGTATTTATAACAATTTTGCAATGCAGACAACGTGATGGGCAGCTCAAGAATATGCCCCATACAAAAAGTGCTACCTGATATCAGCTGGCCCCATTTTTAAAACTTTCAGCTTCTCTTTTGCAATCAAATCCAGTTTGCCCAACTTTAAATTTCATTGGCATCAACAGTTCTTGTGGAAGGAATGAAGGTACTGAAGTGTAATGCATATTTTTAAAAGTATTGCATCGCTCTCTCCACCACAATTGCGTTGGTAACTAATTGCAGGTGGTAATTAATTTATTTATTAAGAGATTGTAAAAGAAGTAAATGTCAGCCATGAATTTTACTGCTAATTATTCTCTTTTCAATACATCAAAAGTTGCTTTAGGCCTGTGCATTGAAACTTGAAAGTTATTTTATTAAAACTCTTTATAAAGCAATCATTGGTCAACACTTTCTCAGGAAAATTCAGTGATTCACTTTTCAGATTTCAGATTTGTTTGTTGAATTAAGTAATTAAAGATTTAGCTCCAACTTTTTGTTTTGTTAATTAGTCAGATGCACCAGTATTTGTCACGGAATGTTACGGAGGTTTGATTTGTTTTTATGTCGCTACTGCAGGTTGATGGAACTTTCAACAAGAGCATCGACGTGATCTCCCTGCAACATCAACACATAGCGTGAAGTCACCTGCTGGCTCCTAGTTCAGTGACATCACGGTCCTTGCATTGGTACCACTCAATGATAGTACGTAAGTAACACTTGAAATACAATTGTTGGCTGGATTTGTTGCAAGTTGGAATAAAAGTTCATGCAGGTCTGACACCTGTAGACCCGTGACATGCAGTACTGGGACGTTACGATGCTCAGTCTTACGTTGCTTGCAGACAACGTTGCTGACCAAGATTGCTTCCTTGTTGCCATTGACAACCTGGTCAGCGCTGATGAAGAGGAGGACGATGATGACGGCGCCGGGAACGATGACCTCACCTCGAAGTCTGACTCGGATTCCAGTCTTCGGTCGCTCTCAGAGGAAGCCGACTCAGATGCATACAAAGCTTTGTTCTTTGATTGAAGTTTGCATCGGTCTCCATTCGATGGCCACGTGCTGTTGTTTGCTCCCAGAGGTCAACAGGGTACACAAGCATTCCAAGGAACTGGTGTCATGTGTAGAAATACAAATATTAATACGTTGTCTTATGCAATTCTGAAGTTCTAATGAATCCTGAATGGAATAACCTTGGTGTGGTTCTAAGTTCCTGGCCTGATAAAATAGAAGACTTCAAACAAAGGCTGAGATCCCACAGGGAAATTATATTGTAATCATTCATAAATTCAGAAATCATAACTATGTATCTATTAGTAATAAATAGGATGTATTAACAAGTAAATATGTCAACTATGTATCATGATTAACTGTGTAGGTACCTATAGTTACCAATCATTATAGTAATTATTTACTATTGTCTATTTTAAATGTACTTAAAGCAGGCGCGTGTGGTCAGGGCATGCGGGGCATGCGCCGCATGCCCTGAGCAAATCACCAAGTGGGTTATTTTTAGGTTGTTCTATCATATACGATAATTATTTACAGATTTGGCGGGGAAAAAAGAATCGGACTGATGTTTTCAGTTTTTACAACGTTGAAAGCGCGCTTCCTCTTATGGCGCTATACATGGTGACGCTGGGTGAGCGGAGAGGAGGAGGGTACTTCCCTCTCACTTGCTCTCTCTCAATTGCTCTCGCTCCTCTAGCTCTAGCAACGCGTCATCGTAAGCTACGGCCCCAGTAGCTTTTAGCTCTATCGGCACGGCAGCAGTATTCTGTGAGATGATTCAAATAACTTCCCGCTCTTGCTTAGATTTCCTCTGGCGCCACGAGGTAGCTTGCCGCAGTCAATCAGTCATTGGCCGGCGTTGTTTTGGGTAGAATCGCGTGGGTGACAATAACATTGCCCTGCATCGTCCATATATAAATATATATAAATAAATAAATAAATAAATATATGTATATATCTTTTTTTTAAGAGCATACCTAAGTTCTAGCCCCACCACACGCCACTGACTTAAAGAAATTGTAACCGGGTCAATAATGCCTAAAACAATAAAGATGAATACAATACAATACATTGTTGACATTGAATTTGTATACATTTTTCCAGTACTAAGCTGATTTAAAGTTTATTAACTTTCTTAGTTTTGATAGTAGAATGAAGAATGTGAGTTTACTCATTTCTCCGTAAAGTTTAACCCCCATTAGCACCCCTTGTTGCGTGAAAACCATCCCTAAAGGAGTGAAACAATCTCACGGGCTGGCACGGCCTCAGGAGAGATTCTCTGCTGTCAAGTATGTGTTCTTTCCACCATAATGTAATCAGTCCCTATAGCTGGTTGGAGAAGACGCTACCCTGACAAGCAGACGGCTTGGGTTCGATTCCCGCCCTGATAGCTTTTTGTTTATCAGAGTTGCAACTGGATTGTATTGTGAGAATGACATCACATGTTTGTCTGGGAATCCGTCCTCAATGCATGGATCCATGTGGCTCAGTTGAACGAACAAGTGCTTCAATGCGAGGGGTCTTCGGTTCGATCCCCGTCGCATGCAAGGATTGGAACTACAGTCGCACGGCAATGAGGTGAGTACGATACTACCCTATCTTGAGTTTGAATAACTTGACTGTCTAATGTTCGTTTCATGTCATCAGATCTCGCCTAGCAACAGACCCTGACCGCCTCGTTGCTATGCACTTGTCTAATAATTCAATCAACTGTTACCTCGTCTTCACGGCTGGTTGGAAAGTTCGTTGATCAGTAACCTCCGAGATCGGGTTCGAATCCCGATGAAATGATTTTTATTCTTCAGAGAGCGGCGACTGCAATGCATTATAAGAAACAAATGACATCACCTGTTTGATAATTAATCACTGTACATCAATGAGTCCAAGTGGCTCAGTGTGATGGTTGGGATCTCCGGTGCGTGAGGTCTGCAGTTCGATCCCCGGCGCCGCAAGTTTTTGAGAGTCGAAATTCTCCACCCGAATTATATTCCTGTTGAAGGGATGGCGAAAAAATATTTCAAAGTATTTTTTGAAATTTTTTTACTAAGTCCAAAATCGATGGTACAGATACGACCTAAACCACATCATTATTATCAGGGCAGCGTAGCCCAGTGGTAACGTGCTAGCTTCGTGGCTGGACGAGGAATTATATTCCTGGGTTCGAATCCGGTCACAATAACTCCTTTTAGACAAGGTTTGGGACTTTTTTTTTTTTTTTTTTTTTTTTTTTTTTTTTTCGCGGACAGAGTAAGGGGTAAACGTTTTCTGATATTTAAACAATTGTGTAAGTGAATAATAGTCTTTATTGTAAGTCATTGCAATACATGTCATAATCACGAGCAGCAACAAAGTCATATGTTCTAGATTACATCTTAGCCCTCCAAGCTCAAGATGGAATGTGTGCAGGGGGTGGGGGGTAATTGTTGGTCTTCATTGACCCTATCCCTCACAATACACAACACCAGGGACTTGACATCTTGTCCCAGTTGCTGTTGTAATGGAGGAAAATTTAAATGCAATAAACCCGTGTTGATCAACTTCTCTGAAAAGTTACATTCCTTATGTTCAATGTTGATAGTTTAAGTAATATTGTTAATAATACACGTATTATAACTTTGTACAAAGCAATGACACAATCTTAACTTCAATATGGCATAATTGGTTGGGTGGACGTTGCACAAATATAATCTTAATAATATTAGTGGCACAAAAACAATGCTAAAAGTTGGTCTGAAATGAATAAAAAGTTGATATTCATCAGAACTTGTATTTCCAGAAGCAATTGTTCTTGATATCCGTCAACTTAATTTGAAAATTCTTCTCTCAATAAACTGCTCAACAACAAAACACAATTTGATAGGAAAATAAAAGATGAAGGCTACGTCTTGAGATAAGAACACGAGTCACCGTTTGAAAACAATTGCCTCGGACAAAGCCAGGTAGACTTTAAAGCTGCACAATTTCATGAAATCCCACGTCAACATCTTACAAAAATATGTAGGTAACACAACAAAACAAATAAATAAAATAATGGCTTTATAAGAATGTAAGACATTTCTATGACGTCATTGACAAGAAATTATTATTTATTTATATTTATAGCTTATCTTGGTAAAATTAACTTATGTTATATTTTCCATTGCAGCTTTTCCTGTTCTTATATATATTTCCTTTTCATTCTTGGTATAAATAAATATGTAGGTTCATTGGAAAGAATAAAACTGCATTTAAAAATAAAAATAAAAATAAAAGCCACGAATCAACAGCAAGACTTTGATTGGGAGAGCGTAAAGTGCGCCTCTGTTTTCTGCGCCTCAACGATTGTTTTGTGCGGCTCTGTTTTGTGCGGCTCTGTTTTGTGCGGCCCTGCAAACTGGTTTTGGGATTGTGCGGCTGTGGAAACTGCAGCCGTGTATACTGCGCCCCAACTGGCGACCGATGTTTCTGGGACGGGCATAATAATCTCCTCCCCTACCATAGTACGTCACGTGTTGTTAGTTGGGCAACCCATTCAACTTCAACGTCTTGCTGGCAAGTGTTAACAAGGCGTTTGCAATAAAAGCTATCAAGTGACAGATTGACGACGCATTGACGTGACTTAGGGATAAGGGTTGGCTGCGCGTGGGATTAAAGCGCTTTGCAAGTCATCAATGTAACCGCTAAGGAAAGAAAAGCTTCGAAAAGTAAATTTACACTCGTTGTCTAATTGTGATCCGAATTGTGATGTTTAACGAACGCACTGTTTTAATAACTGGGATTGTTGCACTGGGCTCATGGTGTCGGTGAATGAATGGATGATATTGAGCCTATAATGTGATATATAAGACTTTATTCCCATATTGGAGCGCCCTCTGGTAGCAAACAATAGATAATGCTAAATATATTTCTAATTGAATGAGCGAGGGAAGCGAGCAAAATCCTCTCAATTACACTGCTCCAAAAATCACTTGTCTGTGTGTGTGTGTGTGTGACTGTTTAGAGCAAAGAATAATTTCAACACAAGGAATATACATTTGCGGCCCCAAAATTGCATCAAAAAAACGCATCTATTGTTGATTGGTAACAACTCAAATCAAAAACTCGTCTTAAATCGCTCATCCTTACTATGCGAAAAGGTGATCGAAGCGTTTATTGGTTGGTGTAGATACTGTGACAATGTTGCCAGAACGGGGTACCCTTTTTCTTACAACAAAACAATTGCATAATTTCTGTCTCTAGCATGTCACAAAGCAACCTTCACAACGCAAATGTCAATGTAATGCTGCAACTAAATAAGTGCTTCGTTCGTTTTTAGCCAATGTTCTGAGAAAGTAATTATATTTACATCCAAGCACAGATTGATCCAAGTTTAAGTTTTTTTTGCTATATATAATTCATTGATTTTAGAACGTATTAAACGGTACATTGATATACAATTATAAATTTATGGTAGTTAATTTTCCTCACAGTCGTGTTTGAGTGAATAAGTGAATATTTTTGAGATTGTTATCTATCCACTGCGGTGAACAAAGTGCGCTCTTTCGGGGAAGGTACTGTCATTGTCATTGAATCTTTAAAGAGCGCACTGCAGGTCGGAAGGCCCTACCTAAAATACCTGCTCCCTAATATCGTTTGGCAGCATCATCCGGCCGATTGGTCAAACAATCTTTGGTCGATCCCAAGCCTTGAAGCCTACGATATAGCTTACGATATAAAGATTATATTGGGTACTCTATATACAAACCGAAGGGTTGGAAATACTGGTCCTTGTGGGATGAAAGTTAAGCAACACTGCGCTGGGTCAGGTATTGGATGGGTGACCATTATACACATGACCAGTTCTGTTCGGGAGAGAGGTTGGAGGGATGAAAGTTAAGCAACACTGCGCTGGGTCAGGTATTGGAAGGGTGACCATCATACACATGACCAGTTCTGTTCGGGAGAGAGGTTGGAGGGATGAAAGTTAAACTACACTGCGCTGGGTCAGGTATTGAATGGGTGACCATCATACACAAGACCAGTTCTGTTCGGGAGAGAGGTTGGAGGGATGAAAGTTAAGCAACACTGCGCTGGGTCAGGTATTGAATGGGTGACTATCATACACAAGACCAGTTCTGTTCGGGAGAGAGGTTGGAGGGATGAAAGTTAAGCAGCACTGCGCTGGGTCAGGTATTGGATGGGTGACCATCATACACATGACCAGTTATGTTGGGAGAGAGGTTGGAGGGATGAAAGTTAAGCAACACTGCGCTGGGTCAGGTATTGAATGGGTGACTATCATACACAAGACCAGTTCTGTTCGGGAGAGAGGTTGGAGGGATGAAAGTTAAGCAGCACTGCGCTGGGTCAGGTATTGGATGGGTGACCATCATACACATGACCAGTTATGTTGGGAGAGAGGTTGGAGGGATGAAAGTTAAGCAACACTGCGCTGGGTCAGGTATTGGAAGGGTGACCATCATACACATGACCAGTTCTGTTCGGGAGAGAGGTTGGAGGGATGAAAGTTAAGCAACACTACTCTGGGCCAGGTATTGGATGGGTGACCATCATACACGTGACCAGTTATGTTCGGGAGAGAGGTTGGAGGGATGGAAGTTAAGCAACACTGCGCTGGGTCAGGTATTGGAAGGGTGACCATCATACACATGACCAGTTCTGTTCGGGAGAGAGGTTGGAGGGATGAAAGTTAAGCAACACTGCGCTGAGTCAGGTATTGGATGGGTGTCCAGCATACACATGACCAGTTCTGTTCGGGAGAGAGGTTGGAGGGATGGAAGTTAAGCAACACTGCGCTGAGTCAGTTATTGGATGGGTGACCATCATACACGTGACCAGTTCTGTTCGGGAGAGAGGTTGGAGGGATGGAAGTTAAGCAACACTGCGCTGGGTCAGGTATTGGAAGGGTGACCATCATACACATGACCAGTTCTGTTCGGGAGAGAGGTTGGAGGGATGAAAGTTAAGCAACACTGCTCTGGGCCAGGTATTGGATGGGTTACCATCATACACATGACCAGTTCTGTTTGGGAGAGAGGTTGGAGGGATGAAAGTTAACCAACACTGGGCTGGGTCAGGTATTGGATGGGTGACCATCATACACATGACCAGTTCTGTTGGGGAGAGAGGTTGGAGGGATGGAAGTTAAGCAACACTGCGCTGGGTCAGGTATTGGAAGGGTGACCATCATACACATGACCAGTTCTGTTGGGGAGAGAGGTTGGAGGGATGGAAGTTAAGCAACACTGCGCTGGGTCAGGTATTGGATGGGTTACCATCATACACATGACCAGTTCTGTTGGGGAGAGAGGTTGGAGGGATGGAAGTTAAGCAACACTGCGCTGGGTCAGGTATTGGAAGGGTGACCATCATACACATGACCAGTTCTGTTCGGGAGAGAGGTTGGAGGGATGAAAGTTAAGCAACACTGCTCTGGGCCAGGTATTGGATGGGTTACCATCATACACATGACCAGTTCTGTTCGAGAGAGAGGTTGGAGGGATGAAAGTTAAGCAACACTGCTCTGGGCCAGGTATTGGATGGGTTACCATCATACACATAACCAGTTCTGTTCGGGAGAGGGATTGGAGGGATGAAAGTTAAGCAGCACTGCGCTGGGTCAGGTATTGGATGGGTGACCATCATACACATGACCAGTTATGTTGGGAGAGAGGTTGGAGGGATGAAAGTTAAGCAACACTGCACTGGGTCAGGTATTGGAAGGGTGACCATCATACACATGACCAGTTCAGTTCGGGGGAGAGTTTGGAGGGATGAAAGTTAAGCAACACTGCGCTGAGTCAGGTATTGGATGGGTGTCCATCATACACATGACCAGGTCTGTTCGGGAGAGAGGTTGGAGGGATGGACGTTAAGCAACACTGCGCTGAGTCAGTTATTGGATGGGTGACCATCATACACGTGACCAGTTCTGTTCGGGAGAGAGGTTGGAGGGATGGAAGTTAAGCAACACTGCGCTGGGTCAGGTATTGGAAGGGTGACCATCATACACATGACCAGTTCTGTTCGGGAGAGAGGTTGGAGGGATGAAAGTTAAGCAACACTGCTCTGGGCCAGGTATTGGATGGGTTACCATCATACACATGACCAGTTCTGTTCGGGAGAGAGATTGGAGGTATGAAAGTTAAGCAACACTGCTCTGGGTCAGGTATTGGATGGGTTACCATACACATGACCAGTTCTGTTCGGGAGAGAGGTTGGAGGGATGAAAGTTAAGCAACACTGCTCTGGGCCAGGTATTGCAGTGATGTATTTGGAAAATTTTTAGTGGGGGTATGCAAAAATGACATATTTTATAATTTTTTTGTGTTGGCGGGCCGCGGGGCGGGGGGGGGGGGGGGGGGAGGATGAGGAGACCCAAGGCGAATGCACCGAAAGAGTGGGAAATAGGGGGCTTCGGGCGCAGCTCCAAGTGAATTTTTATTCTAAGGTTTCTTTTGGAGTCAATCTACGAGTTTACGATGAAATTGGGCTTGGAATGACATGGTCAGAACTGCATTTTTAATTACCCGATAGGGAATGCAAATCCACTTGCTTCCTCTTCTGTATCTTGAATTGAACTAACTCGTCCAGTGTGGCTCGTATGTGGCATTTTGGTTATTCTTTGTATTTTTATCTTTCCTGCGAATTCTTATTTTTTAAGCGGGCTTGCTTCTGAGAGCTTGCACCGCCGTGCGACGGCGCGAAAGCGGCTACCGACTTCCCTAAGTGATAACAGTAATATGGTTCTAACTAACCCCTTTGTTGCGAGTCGCGACGCCGACACAATTCCAGCCTACCTACTCTAAGTACGTTCGCAAACAGTGACATTCTTGCTAGGTCTATTTTTAAGTAAGTGGATTATTAGGAATGAAACCCGTAACTGGGATATTTTCGCCTTGAAAATAAAGAAGTGCAGGATATTTCGAATAATCATAATTTAATACTGCTTTCCCGTGCGTTCACCTGCGTTCCCTCAAAAATTCAAAGTGGGGGTACGGCCAAAAATAAAATTAATAGTGGGTGGACTGGGTACACCCGCGTGCATTGACCAATACATCACTGAGGTATTGGATGGGTTACCATCATACACATGTAAGTGCGGGAGCGAGGTTGGAGAGACGTTACGTATTAACAACTTTGTTCAACTTATTTTTCAACCCCTTGTCAGATTAGTGGAGTTGCTCGAGTTCTACCAGTACTTGTGACTTAAAGCCGTTGGTTTCTTAATGCTCTACGACAGAAGTAGGCAAAGGGCAGTCACCGGATCTCCACTTTTCAGTTGTAGGCTAGGTTAGGCTAATCATTATCCTAATTATCATCCACTCATTCACCAAAGATTTTAGCCAGTGCATCGGGCCCCGTTGTTAGATCAGAGCGTTGTTAAACTCCACAAATTGTGTCGCAATAATTCTACGAATTTACCTACCAGTCACTTTGTCACCTGTCGTGGCTGCATAGCTTTGATTTCAAACGCCTTGGTTTTCACTTCCCAGTGAGCCGTTGATGTTGGTTGGGTTGTCTATGGCTAATGGTTAGCACCCCGTGACTGCCCAAGGTCGGCCGCAGAATACACTAGCTGAGAAATAGTTTCTCCGTCCTAAATACATCGGTCACTTTGGGGCGCAGTTTGCTGAGGAGCACATTACGAGTCGGCAGCTAGGGCCGCACAAAACAGAGGCGCACAAAACGCTAGTTTGAGGCGCAGAAAACAGGGCTGCAGAAAACAGAGCCGCAGTTAGACGGCACCCCTTTGATTCACATCCTGCACTTGTTTTATTCCTAACAATGCATTGTGTTTCCTCCATTGCAGCCAAGAATCCATCACAATGATGACATAAAAACCTTGCTTTTCTCCCCGAGTGATGGAAAGTGTACAACGCGGATGGTTTTCCTGATCTTCTATCGACGTAGAATGAAGTTTCCTGAGTTGATGTTGATTGCCGATGTTGCTGGATGCTGCCGGTCCAAGTGCTGGGTCAAGCCAGGAGGGAATACCAACCTACAAAATGAGGGAAGCATTTAGACAAACCAGGACAGCCAACTGTGCCACGTGACCGTCTCTAATTCAGTTCTAAGGTTTTAAACAAGACTCAAATGCAAAACAAAAAAGATTTTTTCGTTAAAATGTGAAATTTTTTTTATCGCAGCCAAATGTTATTCTGAAGCCAGAAATATTTTCTCTTTGTGTGATATTTATTGTAAATATTGTAATAAATATTGTAATATTTGGATCCAAACCAACAGAGATTTAACACTCATAGAAAATAGTGACTGGAAAATATGATTGTTTTTAGACTCATGTCTACTTGATGTAAACTTAGCACTTGTTTTAACAAAAACTATTTCAACTGGGTTTTCAATGCTAAGTGAAGAACAACTAAATTTCCCAACGTTTCGTAACTTGTACCTGTTACTTTATCAAGGGTAAGAGCAGTCCTGACAATTTTCTGATAACAAAAGAACTCTAACAAATTATAACAATTACCTAAAATGTCATCTACAACCTCCAGTAAAACCGTCTCAAAAATTGATGCCCAAACATCCGCGTTTGGGCATCAATTTCTGAGACGGTTATAGTGTTGATAATAATAAAATACCCCGCGCATTGCAAGCGTTTGCAATTTAAATCAGATTTCATTCTAATACAACCTCCAGTTATTCTCTTCTCTCGAAGTCTTGCCAATCAATCTTCCAACTTCCCACATCTCTCCCCATAGAGATTCATTATCATTGCTTTTACACTTGTTATTTTATGTGGTTATTTTGTTATTGGAAAATTGTCAGGACTGCTTTAACCCTTGATAAAGTAACAGGTACAAGTTACAAAACGTTGGGAAATTCAGTTGTTCTTCACTTAGCATTCAAAACCCAGTTGAAATAGTTTTTGTAAAAACTTGTGACATATTTCTAAATCACAAAACATTTCCTTTCAAGCAATGCTTTGTTTTTGTTGACTAACTTGACATAAAATCATGAGCCCAAGTTGAGTTGAAACAAAGTTTAGTTGATGTCAAGGAAAAGTCATGCACTGCACTAGTGAGACCACTGCTAGAGTATGCTGGACATGTTTGGGAGACATCTAATGACAGAGACAACCAAAAGGTGGAAAAAGTACAGAAAAGAGCAGCCCTATACGTAATGGGTAGAGCCAAGATTTTATGGTGTTATGATTTCGATAATTTCGTGGTAAGCTTTTTGGATTTCGGTGTTATGGCGGTGTTATGGAAAAAGTACAGAATTTCATGTCTTTAGCAGATTTCAGACATAGGTGACGAAAAAAGAAGGTACTACGTGTTTTTAACATTAGTTTTATCGAAATTTTAGTGCTTATTATTTGAATTTTAGCGTTTATAGCTAAATAGAAGAAAAGAGCTTTTTCGATCTACATTCGAAAGGAATGAAGATTTAGGGTAAGCACTGGGATCTCTAATAAAGAAATGATCAATAATAATTACAATAAAGCAAATATTTAGTGTAGGTCCTCAACATCGGTATTTGTAAGGGACTTGGAACAAAATTAATAGCACAAATAAATATTTTTCAGAAATGCCACTATGAAATACATTGTATGGCAGCATGAGCAACACCTACTACTTGTTAAAACTTAACATTGAATAAGTTTCAATGGTAGCTTCCTTCATTCTTGTTCCTTTGTCAGTCAGCACAAGGTTTTATTGACTAAAAAACCTCTCTGCATCAACACTGTTCACTGGGGCTCAAATAGTTTGCTAAGTCAGAACTGCAAATGAGGGGTTTGAGATTTTTATGTCCATTAGAATTTGAATTAGACCCACTGCCTGGTAGTAACATACTTTGCAAGATTGTCTTTTTTCTCCCAGACAAGTCTAGTGTTCTAGATTCCACACATCAAAATATATCCATCACTCACAAAGAGTTGCTTTACTTGATCCTCAAAAGTCAAAGATTTATTACACCCCATTGAAATTTGAAATCCCAGCTAATCTCTATGTAGACTGAATGCATGTGGTGCTGGTGCGCACATGGCAAGGAGGGGAAGATTCAGCCAACCAATGGCAATGGTTTCCTACAGCAAACATTTTGCCCCACTACTTCTACCCCCTAAGCTTAGGAATGTTGACAGCATTTGATGAGAAACAGACCTGAATATGACAAATTCATGGAAATGTGTGTTTATAGAGATAAAATAAACATTTTTAATTTTTGTATGGAAATAAGTGGTTATTTCGCAAAATACACATATTATAGGGTCATTCCATGTGTAATCACTCACTTTTAATTAAATTTCACTTTGACCGACCCAGATTTTGATGAAAATTGGTATACTTGTTAAGTTTGTTGACTTAGGGGCTATTTTTTTTTTTTTTTTTTTTTGGTCCAACCGTTCGGATATTACAAGGGGGGGAAGTTGGGGTCATTTTGCCCCCCGGGCGTGTAGTGACCACCCTTTCTACGCAATATCTAGGGTTCTATGGGAGCTACAGAGCTGGGAAAAAAATCATCTGAAAGGTAATTTCATACCCTACCTGAATATGGAAACAAAAATGACGATATGTTAATACGAATTTAATTGTGATTTTACACATCTGCATTTTCCAAAATGACCATATCGCTGATGAGTCATTTTTGATTTGCCTGATTTTTTTTCTATATATACAGAACATACATATGATCATGTGTTCCAAAAATCAAGATGGGTGTTTTACCACTTTCCAAGAAAAAAAATTTTTTCTATAAAAAAGTGCCTTTTTGCCAGTAGAACAGCATTTTGATCACAATTATTGTGATCAGAGCACTGGCATATATTTTATATTAAAGTTGATTTTTGTTTGCACAGTTGCATGTTCTTGAAATGTTATTCTCTACAATACAAATCGATTGTTTGCCATATTCCTGTAAATCATGGATCAAGTTGAAACAGTTCATAGAAGTCAAAAGTTTGTTCATTTCTTGTCTGGACTTGCATCTACAAGAATCTTAAAATGGTATTCCCTAGAATACAACTATAGATTGTTTGTCATGCTCCTGAATCATGGATCAAGTTGTAACAGGTTACAAGTAAAAAGTTTGGTAATTTCTTGTCTGGACTAAAGCAATCAGTCTCTGGCCTCATGTTGATGAGGATAGAAGCTAATTTGCTCTCAAGCACCTTTTATTTAGAGATTCATAATGTGCTCAATTGGACTGTTCTTTGAAGAAGAATGTGGACCCATCGAAGATCTAGCGATTAAAAGCATTGAAAGTTTCAATAGTGACCAGCAGTTATCATTAGCTCTGCGTACTAAGTGTGATAATGTGAAGACCGTGTGTCATTTACATGAAAAGAAATTCCTTCGTCTGTATAGCTGTCACCACAAGTTATGCTGCGATCCGTTTCAGGCTCACTGTGGAATAGTGAAAGTTAATGGGTTAAGAGAAATTAATGCAGCATCCAGGACGAAATACTTGGAGATTGCCGACCTCATCCCTGGAAAGAAATTATGCTCAACTTGCCGTAAGCTGCTCTCGCTCAGGCTGAAGGAACTAACAACCGTTTCTGTTCTAACGCCAACTAAATCCACTGAACTTGACCTACCTTTCGTGGACATACCCTGTGAAGCAGATGCCGTGAATCAGTCTTTAGCTGCATTTGGTGTGTCACCTATTAATACCACCAAACTAAAGGGTAAATCTATGTTTTATTCGAAAAGAAAGTTCAGCGAAATAACACAAGGTGTAAAGAAGAGATTGGAACTAGTATCTCCCAGTAATGAAGAAATCAGCAAAGAAGATTTGACATCTTCAGAGGAGTGCAAGGACAGCATCCGTGATGGGTCAGAGATAATAGCACAACTGAAAGAAAAGTTTAAGACGAGTACCAGAAGCGAGAAAATAACAATTTTATCTGTGCTTCCAAAAAGTTGGAGCATTAAGAGAATAATGCAAGAGTTCAATGCATCTAACCATTTGGTACGTAAAACCAAACAACTAGTAAAGGCCCAAGGGATACTGCCATCTGCAAATCAAAAAGCAGGAAAAACTCTTTCCCCTGATTGCATTCAACTGATTGAAGAGTTTTATGAAAATGATGATGTAAGCCGTGTCATGCCGGGTAAAAAAGATTTTGTCTCGGTTAAAGTGGGTGACAATCGAGTTCACCGCCAGAAGAGACTAGTGTTAAGCAACTTAAGTGAAGTGTATCGCAGCTTCAAAGATAAATATCCTGGCATCAAGGTTGGATTCTCGAAGTTTGCAGAGCTCAGACCCAAACATTGTGTTCTGGCAGGAGCAGCTGGGACACATTCTGTCTGTGTCTGTACGATACACCAAAACGTTAAGTTGATGGCTTTGGGAGCAAAGCTGCCTTTGCTTTCAGACGGTACCATCAAATCATACCAACACTGCCTTGCCAGCCTCATGTGCAACCCCCCGCTTCTCAACTGCTTTGTAGGAAAGTGTGGCAATTGTCCGGGAACCGATGAACTTCGTGAATGGCTAGAAATCTCATTCAGTGAAAATTTCATAGACTCTGTGACTTATAAACAGTGGCTGTCAACAGACAGATGTACCCTAGAGACAATTACGAAACCTACAGATGAGTTTGTTGACTGTTTTATTGAAAAATGCATTTTATTAAGAAATCATGATTTTATTGCACGGCAGCAAGCGGCATTCATGCAGGAGAAGAAAGCCAACCTTAAACCAGGGGAAGTTTTAGTAGTGGGCGACTTCGCTGAGAATTATTCTTTTGTGCTCCAGGATGCTGCACAAGGTTACCATTGGAATAACAGCCAATGCACCCTTCACCCATTTGTGTGTTACTTTAAGCCTGAAGATCGAGACATACAACATTTAAGTTACGTTGTCATTTCTGACTCGCTAACTCATGACACCGTTACTGTGCACACTTTCCAAAAGCACCTGATAAGACACCTGAAACAAAACATTTCGGATGTATCCCATTTAATTTACTTTTCTGATGGAGCGGCAGCCCAATATAAGAATAAGAAGAATTTTTCCAACTTGTGCCATCATGAAGTTGACTTCGAACTAACTGCTGAGTGGCATTTTTTTGCCACATCCCACGGTAAAGGACCATGCGATGGAGTTGGTGGGACTGTAAAACGAAATGCAGCACGGGCAAGTTTACAGAAACCATATGCCGACCAAATAATGACGCCGATAGACTTTTACCGGTGGGCAACAGAAAATGTGTGGACTGTAAATTTTGTGTTTGTAGCCAATGAAGAGATTACAGCAAATGGCATCAAACTTAAAGAACGATTCAAAGAATTAAAAACTATCGTAGGCACAAGAAGCTTTCATGCGTTCTACCCAAAATCGCTAACTTCCTTACATGTGAAACACTTTTCTCTTTCTGAAGAAATCAACATTGTGAAGATTGTTGAGAAAAATGAAGAAGGAGAAGAAGAAGAAGAAGAAGAAGAGGAGGAAGCAACAGCAGCAGAAATACCCGAGTTTGAGTTCAAAGACGTGGGCAGTTTCATCACTGTAGCATACAACGAAGACTGGTGGCTAGCGTGTGTTCTTGAAAAATCATCACAGTCTCTTGAACTTCAAGTCAACTTTCTACACCCTCATGGACCAGCTCCATCATATTTTTATCCCAGTGTACAAGACAAACTAATTGTAGCTTTTGCTGATGTTTTAACACTGGCCGACCCCAACACGGCAACTGGTCGAACATACTTTTTGTCGGCTACAGACACCAACAGGGCAACAGCAGGGCTTATAAAATATGTACCTCAATAAGGTAAACTACATCTCTCTTAAGATATGCAAATTTGTACTTCATAGTAGCTATGATTGTAAGTAATGATCATTTTCTTGAATGTTGTCTTAAATTCAGTTCATATTAATTTATATTATGAATGAATTTGCAGAAAACATTTTTTTTTCTTGGAAAGTAGTAGAACACCCATCTTGATTTTTGGAACACATGATCATATGTATGTTCTGTACATATAGAAAAAAAATCAGGCAAATCAAAAATGACTCATCAGCGATATGGTCATTTTGGAAAATGCAGATGTGTAAAATCACAATTAAATTCGTATTAACATATCGTCATTTTTGTTTCCATATTCAGGTAGGGTATGAAATTACCTTTCAGATGATTTTTTTCCCAGCTCTGTAGCTCCCATAGAACCCTAGATATTGCGTAGAAAGGGTGGTCACTACACGCGCGGGGGGCAAAATGACCCCAACTTCCCCCCCTTGTAATATCCGAACGGTTGGACCAAAAAAAAAAAAATTAAAAAATAGCCCCTAAGTCAACAAACTTAACAAGTATACCAATTTTCATCAAAATCTGGGTCGGTCAAAGTTTGAGGTGAGTGATTACACATGGAATGACCCTCATAGAAAATAGTGACTGGAAAATATGATTGTTTTTAGACTCATGTCTACTTGATGTAAACTTAGCACTTGTTTTAACAAAAACTATTTCAACTGGGTTTTCAATGCTAAGTAAAGGACAACTAAATTTCCCAACGTTTCGTAACTTGTACCTGTTACTTTATCAAGGGTAAGAGCAGTCCTGACAATTTTCTGATAACAAAAGAACTCTAACAAATTATAACAATTACCTAAAATGTCATCTACAACCTCCAGTACAACCGTCTCAAAAATTGATGCCCAAACATCCGCGTTTGGGCATCAATTTCTGAGACGGTTATAGTGTTGATAATAATAAAATACCCCGCGCATTGCAAGCGTTTGCAATTTAAATAAGATTTCATTCTAATACAACATCCAGTTGTGTTCTCTTCTCTCGAAGTCTTGCCAATCAATCTTCCAACTTCCCACATCTCTCCCCATAGAGATTCATTATCATTGCTTTTACACTTGTTATTTATATTGTTATTGTTATTGGAAAATTGTCAGGACTGCTTTAACCCTTGATAAAGTAACAGGTACAAGTTACAAAACGTTGGGAAATTCAGTTGTTCTTCACTTAGCATTCAAAACCCAGTTGAAATAGTTTTTGTTAAAACTAGTGACATATTTCTAAATCACAAAACATTTCCTTTCAAGCAATGCTTTGTTTTTGTTGACTAACTTGACATAAAATCATGAGCCCAAGTTGAGTTGAAACAAAGTTTAGTTGATGTCAAGGAAAAGTCATGCACTGCACTAGTGAGACCACTGCTAGAGTATGCTGGACATGTTTGGGAGACATCTAATGACAGAGACAACCAAAAGGTGGAAAAAGTACAGAAAAGAGCAGCCCTATACGTAATGGGGTGCAAAATACTTGCAAAAAAATGAGATAAAAACCAAACATATAGGAGACCTTAAGGAAGGGGAGTTGAAAGCAGAACTATCAAAGAGGTTACTAGAACCTAGAGCCTAGAACTGTAGTAGTTGCTGTAGTCGATAGAACAGGTCATTTTGCTCGTTTGGTTGACTGGGTGTAATTTTAATTAAGTATCATCCGTGGTCTTCCAAACGTCTAATTGTTCAACTAAAACACTTCAAATTCGATGCTCTGTGAAATTAAATTTGCCGGCCCGAGCAGCGAACCGAAATGAGTATTATTTAAATGACTAACAATTCAAGCAGCCGAGAAAAACCCATGCGAGCTGAAATTTGTATCGCCCAACTCTCGTCTTCGTAAAATATCAGTAGCTGTTGATATTGTAGAGAAATATCCCTGAGTTTTTGCGACCCTTCCCCCGCGTACCTGCTCGTCGGGCCGCGACCATCCCAGACGAGCTGCCGCCGGGTGGTTTTTGCCACAACAATAGCATCGTTTACTACAGTCGGCAAAATTCAGACCTTTATCTGCAAAACTTGTCATATCCGCGTCAAAACTGGCGATGTACCTGACGTTGCTTGGAGAGCTGTGTCGGCGTTAAAAATACCAAAATGCAATTCCTCAAAATGTCAGAAGCTCGATTCCGACAATTATCAAATAACTTGGCTAGCCGGCATAGGTATTTTTTTCCACTACCCGGGCTGTCGATCGTCATTGTTACTTACAAAGTGAATTACCGCCATCAAGCGCAATCTTGACTTTGTACAATTTCAGCAGTAGTTGAAAATGTGGTGGAATCACCCTGGATGATTTATCTTTCCATGCGTACCGTACCTATCCACCCGGCCACGGCCATCCTTGGGCTGCTATCATCGCGTGATTTAGGTAAGGCTAGGTTAGGTTAGGACAAATACACACCTTCTTGAGGGCAGGAGCGTCATTGACACCATCTCCAGTCATAGCAGTGACCTCATTCATGCTCTGCAAGAATTCAACGATCTTTGACTTCTGAGACGGCTCCACTTGAGAGAACAATCGAGAGCGGGCAACGGCGGCCTTCTGTTCAGCTACGGGCAGGTCATCAAACTCACGACCAGAGTAAGACTTTCCAGTTGTGTCCTCTTCTTCAGTGAATACTCCAATCCTGCAACCAATCAGCTGTTAGCCAGGAACATATGTGTCAAGGTATAGGGCATGGTGCAAGCATGGATGTGTAAAGCTGGGTTGGCATCTTCAATGGGAGCCAGGGACATGTGTGTCAAGGTATAGGGCATGGTGCAAGCATGGATGTGTACAGCTGGGTTGGCATTTTCAATGGGAGCCAGGGACATGTGTGTCAAGGTATAGGGCATGGTGCAAGCATGGATGTGTACAGCTGGGTTTGCATCTTCAATGGGAGCCAGGGACATGTGTGTCAAGGTATAGGGCAGGGTGCAAGCATGGATGTGTACAGCTGGGTTGGCATCTTCAATGGGAGTCAGGGACATGTGTGTCAAGGTATAGGGCATGGTGCAAGCATGGATGTGTACAGCTGGATTGGCATCTTCAATGGGAGCCAGGGACATGTGTGTCAAGGTATAGGGCATGGTGCTAGCATGGATGTGTACAGCTGGGTTGGCATCTTCAATAGGAGCCAGGAACATATGTGTCAAGGTATAGGGCATGGTGCAAGCATGGATGTGTACAGCTGGGTTGGCATCTTCAATGGGAGCCAGGGACATGTGTGCCAAGGTATAGGGCATGGTGCAAGCATGGATGTGTACAGCTGGGTTGGCATCTTCAATGGGAGCCAGGGACATGTGTGCCAAGGTATAGGGCATGGTGCAAGCATGGATGTGTACAGCTGGGTTGGCATCTTCAATGGGAGCCAGGGACATGTGTGTCAAGGTATAGGGCATGGTGCAAGCATGGATGTGTACAGCTGGGTTGGCATCTTCAATGGGAGCCAGGGACATGTGTGTCAAGGTAAAGGGCTTGGTGCAAGCATGGATGTGTACAGCTGGGTTGGCATCTTCAATGGGAGCCAGGGACATATGTGTCAAGGTATAGGGCTTGGTGCAAGCATGGATGTGTACAGCTGGGTTGGCATCTTCAATGGGAGCCAGGGACATGTGTGTCAAGGTATAGGGCATGGTGCAAGCATGGATGTGTACAGCTGGGTTGGCATCTTCAATGGGAGTCAGGGACATGTGTGTCAAGGTATAGGGCATGGTGCAAGCATGGATGTGTACAGCTGGGTTGGCATCTTCAATGGGAGCCAGGGACATGTGTGTCAAGGTATAGGGCATGGTGCAAGCATGGATGTGTACAGCTGGGTTGGCATCTTCAATGGGAGCCAGGGACATGTGTGTCAAGGTATAGGGCATGGTGCAAGCATGGATGTGTACAGCTGGGTTGGCATCTTCAATGGGAGTCAGGGACATGTGTACCAAGGTATATGGCTTGGTGCAAGCTTGTGTATTATACGTGCCTGCGGCAGATGGCTTCAGCTGTAGCCTTGTTATCTCCAGTGATGACAATGACTCGGATTCCAGCGGCCCTGCATCGTACAATGGCGTCGAAGACTTCCTTGCGAGGAGGATCCAACATTCCAACGACTCCAACGAAGGTAAGGTTGACTTCATAAGTGTAGAACTTGGTCGAGTCTGTCAGGTTCATGTCCTCCAGTTTCATTGGGGTATCAGCGACAGCCAGGGCAAGACAACGGAGAGTCTCTCTTCCGCAACCGTAGGTGGCAGTGAGCTCCAGGATGCGTTTCTTCAACGTGGGCGTCAGCGGCACTTTCTGTGTACCAACTCGGGCATGTGTGCAACGTTCAAGTACAGCAGTCTCGGTGGCTTCTCCTACTTTCTCAAAAGCTTGCTTGAATTCGTTGAAGTCAATTGAAGAGTCATTGCACATGATGCAGATGTTTCCTAGAATCAGAACAACAGAATTACTAATACAGCCTCTAGGAGTTTACTGGGTTCACAAGCCTCAGCTTTCTTTATGCTTAACAGATGAAAGCCAACAGTGCAAGCTGTCATATTTACTAAATTATTCTGAATCTCAAACAGAGCTGGGATTCTCATTGAAAATAATGCCAGCTATATTTACAATTGGGTGTTTTGACAGCTATTGGTTACCGTAGCAAATCTAGATTAATTTCCAACAACTAATCACACAGAATCTCTCTTTGTGTGTGGGAAGAATCTCACCCATCTCGTGAAGGATCTCGTAGTCTGCCGCCTTGACTTTCTGTCCACGAAGGAAGACTTCACCGATTGGTACGTATGTTGATCCAGTCACCTCGAACTCGGAGAATGAGCTGTCGTTACCGTCGATCTTGTCAAATACAAACAGTCGGCTAACTGACATCTGATTGGTGGTCAGAGTTCCAGTCTTGTCGGAGCAGATGACAGATGTGCAACCCAGGGTCTCCACCGACGGAAGGGAACGTACGATAGCGTTCTTCTTGGCCATCCTTCGAGTGCCCAAAGCCAAGCAAGTTGTGATGACAGCAGGGAGACCTGGGAACCAATCAAAACTTAGCATCTTACAGCGTAGACCAATCAAATCATATGACATGAACATATGACAAGAACATAATAATAATAATAATATTTATTTATTTTCATATTAAAGCATGGTACATGTTTTATGATTGCCAGTTCTATGGTATCCACTTGAAGTTAGCTACGTTATTTACAGGACTAGTTGTTTGGATTGTTCCGTCTTTGATTTCCTTTTAGCCGGCGTCTAAATTCCTTTGCGTTCTTGGGGATTCTTGGGGACATGACCATGACATGACCATGACATGAACATATGACAAAACTTGCTTACAATAGTGAAAAAGTGAATGGGTTTATGAACTGTAAAGATGGTCTCTGTATTTTAAAATAGTTCTAATGAATAATAACAAAGAAACAGTTTTAAATCAGCAAAAGACCCAGTATTAGCTTGATATGTCACCTTCAGGGATAGCAGCAACAGCAAGTGCCACAGCAATCTTGAAGTAGTACACGGCCCCCTTGATCCAGGAACCACCGTGAGCCGGATCGTTGAAATGTCCAATGTTGATCGCCCAGACAGCAACGCAGATCAGAGAGATTACCTTGGAAAGTTGTTCACCAAATTCATCCAACTTCTGTTGAAGTGGAGTCTTGATTTCCTCAGTCTCTGACATCTCAGTCCTGATCTTGCCTGGATAAACAAACAAACAAACAAGTTTTAATGTTGGGAAAACATTACCAGAACAAATCTACTGGACATGCCAGACACTAGTTTAAATTTTAGTTTAAATTATAAACTAAAGAAAATAAAACTAGAAATAACAAAGAAAGACCCAGATTTTGCAGGTGCAAAACTGCTAAAACTGCAATGCTCTACCGAATTATATCAAGGAAAAAAAAGGACCGGCGCTAAGGAATAGCATAAAATAGTTTTTAATTGAGAGATGTTTTTATTCTGTCAAAGAATATTGTACCATTTAATTTTAAAACAATTACTGTCAAATTACTTGTATATGTTCTAAATGACAATAAACAAATTATTATTATTATTGTTGTAATGTTTGGGCAGCATAATAAATGTTAACTATTTTATTGCATAGCTTTTTCTTTTCACAATCTGTCTGGGATCATTCAAACATTTTGTACAGGAAATCATTATTATGTTTTGACATCTGGCCATGTGGTGCTAGCGTTGAGTGTAGGTTCTAGGTGGAGAAACAACGTCAATGTTTCAGTCTCTGCGTGAAAGATGGCCGCCAAATGACTGCCTTACCGACAAAAATACAGAGTACCGGAACATCACATTAAGTGGAGCCACTGTCGTATGAAATTTAATTTCAATATTTCTCGTAGGTTAACTCGCTTTTGTAACTTTTCATGCTCAAAAAATCTCCATCAATGTTTACCTCAACGATTGATAAACACGTAACGATATTAAAAAGCGAGTTAACCTACGTTATTATTATTGAAGTTAACTCACCGATTGCAGTTTTGAGTCCAGTACCGATGACAACTCCCCTTGCTTTGCCGGCAGCTACGTTAGTTCCAGAGAACAAGATGTTCTTCTTGTCTTGATTGACAGCTTGAGGATCTGGGATCGCATCTGTGTGCTTGATGACGGACACAGACTCTCCTGTCAGGATCGACTGGTCGATACGTAGTGTGGTTGACATGATCTTGATGAGTCTGATATCAGCTGGAATCTTGTCTCCCACTGTAAGAACAAGACAAGATAATCAAACACATGGACCAAGATCTCAACCTGTCCCAGGTGTTGCTCTACCCAATTGAGCTACTTGGACCCCAATCTCAACCTGTCGTGGGTGTTGCTCTAACCAATTGAGCTACTTGGACCCCGATCTCCACCTGTCGTGGGTGTTGCTCTAACCAATTGAGCTACTTGGACCCCAATCTCCACCTGTCGCGGGTGTTGCTCTAACCAATTGAGCTACTTGGACCCCGATCTCCACCTGTCACGGGTGTTGCTCTAACCAATTGAGCTACTTGGACCCCGATCTCCACCTGTCGCGGGTGTTGCTCTAACCAATTGAGCTACTTGGACCCCGATCTCCACCTGTCGCGGGTGTTGCTCTAACGAATTGAGCTACTTGGACCCCGATCTCCACCTGTCGCGGGTGTTGCTCTAACCAATTGAGCTACTTGGACCCCAATCTCCACCTGTCGTGGGTGTTGCTCTAACCAATTGAGCTACTTGGACCCCGATCTCCACCTGTCGCAGGTGTTGCTCTAACCAATTGAGCTACTTGGACCCCGATCTCCACCTGTCGCGGGTGTTGCTCTAACCAATTGAGCTACTTGGACCCCGATCTCCACCTGTCGTGGGTGTTGCTCTAACCAATTGAGCTACTTGGACCCCGATCTCCACCTGTCGCGGGTGTTGCTCTAACCAATTGAGCTACTTGGACCCCGATCTCCACCTGTCGTGGGTGTTGCTCTAACCAATTGAGCTACTTGGACCCCGATCTCCACCTGTCGCAGGTGTTGCTCTAACCAATTGAGCTACTTGGACCCCGATCTCAACCTGTCGCGGGTGTTGCTCTAACCAATTGAGCTACTTGGACCCCGATCTCCACCTGTCGCGGGTGTTGCTCTAACCAATTGAGCTACTTGGATCCCGATCTCAACCTGTCGCGGGTGTTGCTCTAACCAATTGAGCTACATGGACCCCGATCTCAACCTGTCGCGGGTGTTGCTCTAACCAATCAAACACATGGACCAAGATCTACACCTGATCTCCACTTGGACATCTTAGATCTCCAAGGAGTAGAACCAAGAGGCTGTGAATACTCAGAGTCACTCTGATTCTAGTGACGCTATATCACGTCACAATCATTGTGTTTATTAATGGCAATCGCTAGCAATGTCGATGGTATTTTATTATTAACGACACTAATAACCTCCCAAACATTGGTTTCCATGGTTACAACAGAAGGTTGAAAGACTTTATGCTGAATAGATACAAAGATTGGTTTAAACGGCTGACCTGAGATCTCAACAACATCTCCGGGAACAACCTCCTTGGCGCGGATCTTCTGGATTCCAGACTTATCCCCTCGGAGGACCTTTCCCATCTCGGGCTCATACTCCTTCAGAGCTTCAATAGCCGACTCAGCATTCCTTTCCTGGAAACACAACAACAATCAGGATCATCTTGAGATCCATTTTATACCAATTCAAGTCCATCTCATTTAAACCACTTCCTAGATTGGGAGACTGAAGTCCCAGGCTTAGATTTGGTCTGGTCAGGTGAGGTTAGGTTAGGTTAGGTTAGATTAGGTCAAGGGGATCTTTAGGGGTGGTTAGGTGTGGTTAGGTAAAGTTAGGTTAGGTTAGGTTAGGTTCGGTTATGTTAGGTAAAATTAGGTATGGTCAGGTTAGGTCAGGTTAGGTTAGGTCAGGTCAGGTCAGGTCAGGTCAGGTTAGGTCAGGTCAGGTTAGGTCAGGTCAGGTTTGGTGAGGTTAGGTTAGGTTAGGTCAGGTCAGGTCAGGTAAGGTCAGGTAAGGTTAGGTCAGGTCAGGTTAGGTTAGGTCAGGTCAGGTCAGGTCAGGGGCATCTTTAGGGGTAGTTCTCTTACCTGCCACACTCCAACGATGGCGTTGGCGATGAGAATCCGCAGAATGACGAAAGGTTCAACGAATGCTGTGATTTGGTCTTCATTATCTTCAAACAAGGCTAGTACCTGGAAGACAAGGGACGGCGTGAGACAGCAAGAGAGAGAGCAATGCAGGGCAAGAGAGAGGCGATCTTGTACTTACAAAGGAGATGATTGCGGCTAATAATAGGATCTTGACTAAAAGGTCGTCGAATTGTTCCAGTACCAACTGCCATATCGATTTTCCTGCGGGAAATAAAAACAATTTAGAGTCAAAGTGCAACAAAGACAACTTGTTTCTGTCATTTAGGAATTAATCTTGTAAATGAAACTCACCTTCTTCAGCAGGTAATTCTGAAACAAAAGAAACAAGTGAATGAAGTACCAAGTGTAATAAGAGTTTGTTCTGCTAGGGACCCTAGATTCAGTGTCTAGAAGGGGAGGGGCGTTTAGAAGGCTTCGTTCAACACGCGAGCTCAAGGCGTGTACAGATATCAGTCTACTGTCTGACGTCACCAGCTACTGTCTGACGTCACAGCGATCGAGTTAAGCGACAACACCGTCATTCAACGTCGATGCACTCGGCGAGAGTCGGAAATAGCGGCGACTCAAGATCTTGCCTCGGTAAACCAGTTTCCGTTTGAAACAACGCACAAACATCAACCGAAATAGAAGTTAAATAGAAGCCAAAGAGAAGCCAAAGAGAAGCCTCTAGTAAATCTGACAGCAGACAAAAAGCCATCAAATCATAACGGCCATCAAGAATCAACAGATCAATGCAATGTAATGGAAGCCAGCAAACATCTCTTTAGTCAGAGACAATGGAAGGATTGTTCGATTGTTTACTCTAAGCTTAAAAACTCTAAAGATACAGAACCACAGCATCTTGTAAGATCAACCATTTCTAGCAGCACCAGCACCAGCCACGTGGAACAAAACCAAATATTGCTCGGGAAATATTGGTCAAAAGTCCCTCATTTGGCAAGGCAAGGCAAGACATGGCATGGCAAGACATGGCAAGGTATGGCATGGCAAGGCATGGCAAGGCATGGCAAGGCATGGCATGGCATGGCAAGGCATGGCATGACATGGCAAGGCAAGGCATGGCATGGCAAGGCATGACATGGTATGGCATGGCATGGCAAGGCATGGCATGGCAAGGCAAGGCATGGCATGGCATGGCAAGGCATGGCATGGCATGGCATGGCATGGCATGGCAAGGCAAGGCATGGCATGGCATGGCATGGCAAGGCAAGGCATGGCATGGCAAGGCATGGCATGGCAAGGCATGACATGGCATGGCATGGCATGGCAAGGCATGGCAAGGCAAGGCAAGGCAAGGCATGGCAAGGCAAGGCAAGGCATGGCATGGCATGGCAAGGCATAGCATGGCATGGCAAGACATGGCATGGCATGGCAAGGCATGGCAAGGCATGGCATGGCATGGCATGGCATGGCAAGGCATGGCATGGCATGGCATGGCATGGCATGGCAAGGTATGGTATATCTAATGGTATGGTATGACATGGTTTGTTATGGCATGTTATGGCATAGCAGGAAGCCTTGGTGTTGCGATAGCAAGATAAAGTGTGATTGGAGTTTTAAATCACGTAGAATAAATACAAGGTGGATTAGCGCCAAGTCTTATCAATATTCCTGGCACACAGCGCCGACTCGGCTGATACGAAGGTTAGGCGAGACTAGCCGAGTCCAGCCGAGTCAAGCTGATTGCAATCACCAATTATTAGCATTCACTATCATGTTTACTATTACCGGCATCGCTAGGGGGAAATTCTTAACCCTGTCAGCTGATAGAGCTACCAGCCTGGTGACAGGACAGGGCTGCAGAGGGTCGCAGCCCTCTCAGCTGATAGAGCTACCAGCCTGGTGACAGGACAGGGCTGCAGAGGGTTGCAGCCCTCTCAGCTGATAGAGCTACCAGCCTGGTGACAGGACAGGGCTGCAGAGGGTCGCAGCCCTCTCAGCTGATAGAGCTACCAGCCTGGTGACAGGACAGGGCTGCAGAGGGTCGCAGCCCTCTCAGCTGATAGAGCTACCAGCCTGGTGACAGGACAGGGCTGCAGAGGGTTGCAGCCCTCTCAGCTGATAGAGCTACCAGCCTGGTGACAGGACAGGGCTGCAGAGGGTCGCAGCCCTCTCAGGCTGGCACATTTAAAACATTGTGCTACGTGTATGTGGTCATATAGCCTATACCTTTTCCATTCATAATTAATCCGTCCCTCGCGCATTAGTTTCGAGCGGGTTCGGGCATCGACTTCAATTATCGTGAAGGTTAATCCACTTTTTTGCGTGATAGTGGTGATGACTTTTAGCGAAAAATGTGGGTCAGTGGGATCCAGTTGGTTTTGAATTATTACTGCTTCTCTGAAGGACTTCGTGTCAGTATTTCCTAGTTCAATATGCATGATTTTTAGTCTGGGATTGAATTTTGTTTTGATTGTGGCTGTGTACTTGTTTCCTAGCACTTGTTCTGCTTCTTTCAGTAATGCTTTAGCTGATTTGCTGTTTGGACAGTTGATCAAGACATCTCCATTTCTGCTTTGTCGCATATTTGAAATTCCTATCGGAAGTTTTGCTGGATTATTCTGTGATTTGACGTCATGTTTTGTTGTTGCTTTGTCTTGGTCAGCCTCTGGTGTAATTTGAATAACTTCAGGCTTACCTCTCAGAATTTGGCTGTAGGACGTTTTTGCTGGAAATGATGTCATATTAGCTGATATGTAGTCGTTCCTGTTTTCTAGTTCAGATATTCTTGCTTTTTGGAGTTGAACAATGTACACGAGGTCCTTGATCCGTTGATGCAGTAGCTCTACATTGGACGTGTGTAGATCAAGCATGGTGGCTTCTCTAATTGTGCAGTCGCCGCAAATAAAGTCATCAATATCTACGTTTTCCTCACCAGAAGTCCCTTGCGCACATCTCAGATGATTGAGTTGGCCACATATTACACACTTCACACCATTTACAACTTTTCTTGAGCACTTCGGACATTTAGGAAGAATATTTAATCTTGGAGCCACCAGACGCACTACTCTCCTCACCCGCCATCTTGAATAGCATATAGACTCTTTAAGCATACTTAACAAGATTAGCGTTGTTGGAAGGCATCATCAAATTTCGGTGACTGCTTGGTCCGACAACTTACAGGAGAATATGCTTCGTGAGAGTCGCCATAACGTGGATAAACTCTTGGTTTTCCAATCAAATTGACTGCCGTGAACGAAATACTAGAGCTATTTCCATATTGAGAACTGCACAGTAATATTTCATTAACAAATTGCTCGATTTTGCCCGCGCTGGTCACACTACTAACCACAGATTCTTCCATGACAGGCAAGCCAGAGTCGATGAAAGTCAGAGCCGATGGATCTGGCGCCCATCGATGATTTTCAACTTTTGCGCTAAACATGTCAGTGCTCCTGACTAAGGGAATGATTTACTCATTTACTCTTAATTTTTAAACGATGGCACAATTGAATGAAAACTTGATTCGTGCCATGGTGTGGGATCTGAAAGAAGTAGTCAATATCTCGATTACATTGTCTTCGTGGATGGGCAAGATTGACTGCAAGTCTTGGAGATGTCCTTCCAAGCAGTCACAATCTGTAGATGTCTTGTCTATTTTTAACAAGCTCAATGGATCTGCTGGTGAATACTACATCAATCTTTTAGAATGCATCTATGACAGGTAACTTAACTATTGTACCGAAATCCATCCAAATAATTCTGGTATTTGGAATAGAATTTGTGAAAAATTATTTTAGAATTCAGCTGGCTATATTTTTTATTCGGATGTGAGCATGAGTTAGCGTATATGACCCTACCAACTGAATTAAAATTCAGAATCTAATACGTACATTCTACCTTCAACCATGGAATTCACATCAACAACTAAAAGTTGCCTGCAGCACACTGAAATATAGGTTGAGTCTTGTACTAAAATAATTACTATACGTACTGGGCATCTTATTATTATGGGAATCTTACTGAATCTATTCTGATACCACAACAACATACTTTATTGGGTGTTCAGAATCTTAAAGTCACAGCAAAGAAGTTTCCAGGAGTTACTGAGTCTACCAGATATATTTTACTGAAGCGGTGCATTTCGGAAGGCGACAAAACTGGCACAAAAGAGCGATTATTGTTCTGTGCTATTAAATGTGAACATCACTTTTACCTCATTCTGTTTTTTTTTTCAGACTTTTATTGATTCTGAATTTACTGATAAAATTTGTGGACAATTTTCCAAATCCCTCGACCAATTTGTATGCGGCTAAAAATGTGATCCGTCCACAACAGCTCTCACTTGGAGGTCTACTAAACATATTCTGGTCGAGAATGCAATCTTTGCAGAAGAGCATGATCGATTGCATGGTTTGGAATGATTACAACTCTTGAATATCATTCTGTAATGTTGTAATGTTACTTTTAAATGCAGATAACCTCCTGATGATGAAAATAATATATCTTTTATGCAGGTTACTCAGAGGAAAATGTTTGAAATGAATGGCAAGCACCAAGATACTGATTCGAATATCAATACAACCAACATTTCCCACACAGTTGTTTCCAGAATTAGTCAAACAGATTTGATTTCCTTGGCTTCATGTGAAAGCTGTCAGATGAATGAAGCACTCATGAAGAAACTAATCACGTGGATAGAAAATACTTGTCATGATATCGACAGAGAATCTTCAGTTGCTGCCCAGAGGTACAATAAATACTTATTTACAAACATGTTATTACCTATAAGCAAAACCTTCTTGTGTTTTATGACTGCGCATATTATTTCAAATAAAAGTTCTGATTCCACACTTCAAGAAATAAAATTCCGATTCCTTTAATTCAAGAATGAGAATAAAGGTTCAGATTGGAAAACACAAAGTGTTTATTATTTGTAATTATTACTTCAACTCCAGCAACTGGTTCATATACTTACCTATTTCTATTTTCATTTTGTTGCATTGACTTGTTTATATGTTTTACTGACTATGTTTCTATCATCTGTGTCTGATCAACTCAAACAATTAACAACATTTTATTAGTGCCAAGCTAAATACTAATATCTTTGGGTAGCGCGTAAAGACCAACTACAATTCTACGACACTTTGCATTCGATATTTGAGGTAGTTTACAGTTAGAAAATACTTTAGCAAGAGCATACAAATTTGATTGTACCCCAATTAAAATGACAGTAATAATCACAGGAAGGTGGCGTCGAAGGAAATAATACAAACAACGCAGTGGCATTGCATGGGAAGTTGGGCTGATGCCATCGTTGAAGATCTTACCAACCTCCAAGTCAACTACAAAGAGATCAGCATTCAAAACACTCAGCTGATCAAGTTGGTGAGAGCTACACAAAGCAAATTGGAGAAAAAAACCCAAAGAAACCAGGATTATATCAAGAAGCTAAAAATACAATGCAAAGATTCTAAAGTGAATCTGGAAGAAAAGCAAAATCAGCTCAGCCAAGTAAACATGAAGTGGCAGCTATTGTTCAGTGATAAAGAAGAAAGTTACAAAATATTAGAAATGAAATTGAAACTCACTGGTTTGTATAGATAATCGATTATTGTTGAATTACACTGAATCTGTCTGTAAAAGTACTTCTAAAAGTACAATACAATCCTACCTATCAGAATGTTGCAGCCCACACAAGTTAGTCTTCTATTTCTGCATTTAGATCAACTACTAGCAGAAAGTGTCTGCAAGGAAAAGTGCACACAAAATGCTCTTGAAGAAATGCACCAGCAGCTGGAGGTGGTTTCTAATGATAGAAACACACAAGCCAATGAAATTGCAGGATTACATGTCAGACTTCTCCGGGAGCAACAGGATTACCAAACTAAATGTGCTGAGTTTCAGATGCAAGCTGCAGGTCTTCAGGTAAAGTAATGTTCAACTGTCGGAAACTTATCGGAAAATATTGTTACTTTACAAGTGAAACAAAAAAGATCTCTAGAAATGTAAAGCTCTGTAATTGCAAGATCTTACCCATGACCAAGGCAATTTTCACAAAGCTTTGCTTCAAGGACCCATAACAAATAACAAGTTGTATTGGCAAGTCCAAGCTCCCAAATGTCAAGAAAAGTTGCATAGCATTGTATTGCAAAGATGTAAACGAATAAAGTTAAGCAGTCTTTACACGTGTATACACGCAGTCTTAACACTGCGTGTACACGCAGTCTTAACACTTGTATCCTAATTATAAAATTAAATTTCTATGGCATAAAAGGGACTGCATTAAAATGGATCAAATCATACCTCTCGGAAAGAAAACAAAAAGTGAAACTGAATTTCAACGATGATGGTTCTGAATGGATAGCAAGTAAACACGGAATCCCGCAGGGGACCTTGCAGCGCCAATCCTTTTTAGTTTATATGTTAACGACCTGGCTTATGCAGCGAAAAATGTAAACACGGATGTAATTTTATATGCGGATGATACGAGCCTAATAGTCGAAAGTAAAAATAGAAATGAACTGCTAGCAAACCTAAAAAGCTCTATCAGCAAGGCAGAAAGATGGTTCAAACCAAACCAACTGAAACTTAATCACGATAAAACCAATATTGTTATTTTCACGGGGAAAGGAAGCGCAAGCGAAACGGAAGTGATATGTGAGGGCAATACTATATATACCAAAGATACTTGTAACTTCTTGGGCACCACAATAGATCACAGACTCATATGGAAAACCCATGCAAATAATCTTAGCTCCTCACTTAGCTCGGCCTGCTTTGTTTTATCCAACCTGACCAGTCATGTAAACAAAATCACCGTCAAGATCGCTTTCCACGCGCTGGTCCAAGCTAAAATTAGATATGGTATCATACTATGGGGTAGTTCGCCATCGGCTGAAAGAGTTTTTAAGAAGCAAAAAAGGGCTTTAAGAATAATCGGAAATTTAAGAAAAAGACAATCTTGTAAACCACTTTTCAAAGAACTTCAATTTTTAACTTTGACATGTATTTATATATTAGAACTGGTTTTATTTGTATTAGACAATATAAGTGATTTCAAGAAAAATTCCGATATTCATAATTTTAACACAAGATCCAACTACTTTCGCAAAAATAAAACTAGACTCAACATTGCAGAACAAAGCCCAAAAAACATAGGAGTTCATATTTTCAATTATCTTCCGGACTGCATAAAAACGCTAACTGAAAAAAGGTCAGTTTTTAAAGAACAAACGAAGAGGTTCCTCTTAAATCATGGTTTTTATACTCTTGACGAATTTCTAGCATCAAAGGATTGTAAATGTATCTACTGTGTAGATTTTATCTGTATAAATTGACTGTACATATGTATTAGGTTTTAATTTTTCATCTCGATGTATTTTATGCACATTCGGACCTTTTTTCATGCTCAAATTATGTTGCAATCCAACTAATGAGTGTTTCTGTAAAGAAATTGAAAAATAAAAAACAATACAATACAATACAATACATTACCTGAGTAATTAGATGGTCCCAGCTGATTGCAAACTCAAACGCATGGCCTCACTTGCAAGTATTCACAATTGCACAAAGCCAAACCTAAAACTCACTCAAAAACAGGAATGTACCTCGGTCAGTGAGGAACACGAGACATGACTTGAAAGTCAAACTCCATTTAAAACACAACGGTTAAATTCAACTCAAAAATTGTCTTTCAATGTTAATAGGATAATGTATCAATGGAATGTCATGAGTTTTCACTCCATTTGCTTGTCTATTGCTACTGGCAAACATATCATCAAATATATCATTAAATATATCATTAGAGGTGTAATTTATGTGAAATACTTGAAAGAAGCTTGAAGCTGAAAGAAAGCGAGGAGGAAGACATCCCAACCACTGGCAACCACGCTGCTCGCTGGCATTCAAGTTCATGGTCGGATAAAACCCAGGCAAGCTCACTCCACTGCACACGTGAAAAGCAAACCCGGCAAACAACACTCGGTGCATTCCTCGTAAAACTCTCATGTTTTTATTAAATTAGCAATCCACTGTCTTATTTGTAAACAACAATGTCAGACAAGTGAAACAAAGTGAACAATACATTATTAGTTTGTAGGTTTATGTACACTCTTGTCCTTGTCTAAATAATTCATTGATTTAACTCCTGATTTCAGTCAAATATTACATACTTTTGGTAGACAAAAGGAGATTGAAAGCAACAATTCATGAAATCTGGTTGAGAAATGTCTGCTAGGCAAACCAACAGCACGCCACGAGGCCAAGCCAGTACTTACGACTTTGCGGCAATTGTCCACTGAAAACTTCGGCGTTTCCACCGGGAACCGAGGGGTCTGGACCAGGACCAGGATCAGGATCAGGGGTTCTTTTGTCAGGAGCTTTGTTAGGGAACACGCATCACTTTCTGTTGCCAGCCCACGCTAGCCTAATCTCTGTGTAGCTAATATCTAGTGTGTGAATAAATAGAAAAGAGGTTAATGAATGCACATTTTGCCCGGCAAATTACTAGTGGAAAGGTGAGTGAGTCTCCGCTTACGTTCCTGCACTAAGTTAAATAATAAATACTCGCTACTAACATATTTTGTTTGTGTGTAATGAATGTATACAAGTACGCTACTACGATTATCACCCAGTGGCGCCAACCCCCACGTTGCGGGAATCACTTTCGTGTAAAATTATTGTCAGGCGAGTAATATTGGGCCGAGGAATCCTCTGCCGGGACGTACTAACTGCTAAAAAAAGAACCGCTTCCTTTCTATATAAAAATAACACCTCGCATACAAAACAAAAGGCACTTCTCTAAGAATTTAAGTGAACTCCTAGAGTTTGTTGGGCTGGAGGTTAAGTAGGTGCTTGGTTGTGGGTATCCAGGGGGCTTATATCGGACCATACAGGATGAAACCGAAGAAGACGGCCCACATGAGCATGATCCAGTGGACCGTGAGCAGCGGACTCTTACCGTCGGTGATCTTGCGGGCTACGAACTTGAGGGTTTCGTCCAGCAGTATTACGGGCAGCGAGAATTTCACGACGGTGACCCATTCATCAACACCCAGAGGAGTTACTTGGAATACACCCTGCGCAGAGATAAACAAACACATGTCAGTCAAGTTGCAGATCTAACAGCCTATATACCGGTAGCCCACCAGGTCCGCCAACTTACCGCCAGCACCTCGACGTGCAGAATGACAAAGTGGAGGGAGAAAGACAGCGCCATCGAGCCAATCAGCCACAAGTTGCACCATGGAGGCATGGCAATCAGGGACTGGTTCTCAGACAAACTGAAACAAAACATGTTGGCATGACAACCAGGAACATAACACATTCAAACAAAACATGTTGGCATGACAACCAGGTTCTCAGACAAACTGAAACAAAACATGTTGGCATGACAACCAGGAACATAACACATTCAAGTTGAACTATTTTGCCATGGCAACCAGGGACTGGTCGACAACAACATGTGTATACTGTTGTCTTGTACAGACCTGTTCATGGCATTGAGCATCTCTATGGTAACAAGCACAGAAAGAGCCATCGTCATGGGATACGGGCTGTGGAAGATGTGACAGTTGATTCCCTTGAAGTCCTCACTCTCTCCAATGCATGACAGATGATGAGTCTAGAAACAAAACAAACAAAACAATTGAAATTACTTGGCTACTGTCACATCATTGCAAACTTTGATAGGATGATGAACCTACATCATCAAAAGTTAATATAAAATCTCTAAATATTCCTATATTTTGAGTCGTTATGAAACTACCAGACCGATATTTCTAAAAACCGCGTGGGGTCGAAGTTGGGAACACTGGAATGTGCTCTGCAAATTTGATTGCAATCGGAGCAGGTGAAAATTGAAAGGTTAAGTCAACTTGAAGATTAAGTTGTGTTGATAAAATGAAACTCACCAGCTGCCAGTAGGTAAGTTGGGGTCCCTCGGGCGCCTACATGAACCACCAGGTGGCAGCACCAACAGTGGCAGCTCCTACGTAAGTTCCAACGGCCATGTAACGGAAGAACAGCCAACCAGAGATGAGAGATTCATCAGCCTTGCGTGGTGGCTTCTCCATGATGTCCAAGTCGGGAGGATTGAAGCCCAGGGCAGTTGCAGGCAAACCATCAGTGACCAGATTGACCCAGAGAAGTTGCACGGGGATCAAAGCTTCAGGTAGACCTAGAGCGGCGGTCAGGAAGATGGAGACAACTTCACCAATGTTGGACGAGATTAAGTAACGGATGAACTGCTTCATGTTGTTGTAGATCGCTCGGCCTTCTTCTACCGCGGACACGATGGACGAGAAGTTGTAGTCGGCCAATACCATCTCGGATGCAGACTTGGCGACAGCAGTTCCAGATCCCATAGCAATACCAATCTCAGCCTGGGGCAAAATAACAATACATGTCAAACATAGCAATACCAATCTCAGCCTGGGGCAAAATAACAATACATGTCAAACATAGCAATACCAATCTCAGCCTGGGGCAAAATTAAACTTATGTCAAACATAGCAATACCAATCTCAGCCTGGGGCAAAATTAAACTTATGACAATTCAAATATGACAAACATAGCAATACCGATCTCAGCCTGGGGCAAAATTTCAACATTAAGTATGAAAATACTTGTAAATACTTGGGGGTAACTCTTAGATCTAACCTGAATTGGAAAGACCATATAAAAAACATAGTTGGAAAGAGAGATTATGGTTAGTAATGGTTACAAATGTACAGGGTACAGATGCAAAGGTATAGGAAGAGGCAGTGGCATGGGAATGTTGTGACTTTTGTTGGAATATGTGGCAGTGGCATGGGACCCACGAACATCAAAACTTGAACAAGATTTAGAAGAAATGCAGAGGACGGCTGCTGGGCTCGTGATTAATAAATAGCAACACAATTCTCAGCCTGAAGTACACGCGAGTAAAACACTTGCAATGCGGGAGGCATTTTATTGCCACGTGTTATTATCAACTACTTGGGATTTAAACTCCAGGTTAAACTTGCTGAGAGTAGGTTCGTGCATTTCAAGAGACTGTTGTTGTGCAAGCAAATCTCTGTCACCAGTCTTTCAGTCAAGACCTGGTCTTGCAGGTAAGGCAAGGTTAGGTTAGGACAAATACACACCTTCTTGAGGGCAGGAGCGTCATTGACACCATCTCCAGTCATAGCAGTGACCTCATTCATGCTCTGCAAGAATTCAACGATCTTTGACTTGTGAGACGGCTCCACTCGAGAGAACAATCGAGAGCGGGCAACGGCGGCCTTCTGTTCAGCTACGGGCAGGTCATCAAACTCACGACCAGAGTAAGACTTTCCAGTTGTGTCCTCTTCTTCAGTGAATACTCCAATCCTGCAACCAATCAGCTGTTAGCCAGGAACATATGTGTCAAGGTATAGGGCATGGTGCAAGCATGGATGTGTACAGCTGGGTTGGCATCTTCAATGGGAGCCAGGGACATGTGTGTCAAGGTATAGGGCATGGTGCAAGCATGGATGTGTACAGCTGGGTTGGCATCTTCAATGGGAGCCAGGGACATGTGTGTCAAGGTAAAGGGCTTGGTGCAAGCATGGATGTGTGCAGCTGGGTTCGCATCTTCAATGGGAGTCAGGGACATGTGTGTCAAGGTATAGGGCATGGTGCAAGCATGGATGTGTGCAGCTGGGTTGGCATCTTCAATGGGAGCCAGGGACTATGTGTCAAGGTATAGGGCATGGTGCAAGCATGGATGTGTACAGCTGGGTTGGCATCTTCAATGGGAGCCAGGGACATGTGTGTCAAGGTATAGGGCATGGTGCAAGCATGGATGTGTACAGCTGGGTTGGCATCTTCAATGGGAGCCAGGGACATGTGTGCAAAGGTATAGGGCATGGTGCAAGCATGGATGTGTACAGCTGGGTTGGCATCTTCAATGGGAGCCAGGGACATTTGTGTCAAGGTATAGGGCATGGTGCAAGCATGGATGTGTACAGCTGGGTTGGCATCTTCAATGGGAGTCAGGGACATGTGTGTCAAGGTATAGGGCATGGTGCAAGCATGGATGTGTACAGCTGGGTTGGCATCTTCAATGGGAGTCAGGGACATGTGTACCAAGGTATATGGCTTGGTGCAAGCTTGTGTATTATACGTGCCTGCGGCAGATGGCTTCAGCTGTAGCCTTGTTATCTCCAGTGATGACAATGACTCGGATTCCAGCGGCCCTGCATCGTACAATGGCGTCGAAAACTTCCTTGCGAGGAGGATCCAACATTCCAACGACTCCAACGAAGGTAAGGTTGACTTCATAAGTGTAGAACTTGGTCGAGTCTGTCAGGTTCATGTCCACCAGTTTCATTGGGGTATCAGCGACAGCCAGGGCAAGACAACGGAGAGTATCTCTTCCGCAACCGTAGGTGGCAGTGAGCTCCAGGATGCGTTTCTTCAACGTGGGCGTCAGCGGCACTTTCTGTGTACCAACTCGGGCATGTGTGCAACGTTCAAGTACACCTTCCGGTGCTCCCTTGACAAACAGCTTGGGTCCAGTTCCCAGACGAGAAGCCTTCAATGGTACGCAGTACGAGGACATGGACTTGCGATCTCGAGAGAATTCCAGAGTAAATTCCTTCTTCCACTTTGTTTCAATCTCTTGACGGACTACGATGGCGGCGGAACGTCGGTCAAGTCCGGTATTGGGCAACGAGAAGGGGTTCATCTTCTCAGCGAGAACAATCAAAGCAGTCTCGGTGGCTTCTCCTACTTTCTCAAAAGCTTGCTTGAATTCGTTGAAGTCAATTGAAGAGTCATTGCACATGATGCAGATGTTTCCTAGAATCAGAACAACAGAATTACTAATACAGCCTCTAGGAGTTTACTGGGTTCACAAGCCTCAGCTTTCTTTATGCTTAACAGATGAAAGCCAACAGTGCAAGCTGTCATATTTACTAAATTATTCTGAATCTCAAACAGAGCTGGGATTCTCATTGAAAATAATGCCAGCTATATTTACAATTGGGTGTTTTGACAGCTATTGGTTACCGTAGCAAATCTAGATTAATTTCCAACAACTAATCACACAGAATCTCTCTTTGTGTGTGGGAAGAATCTCACCCATCTCGTGAAGGATCTCGTAGTCTGCCGCCTTGACTTTCTGTCCACGAAGGAAGACTTCACCGATTGGTACGTATGTTGATCCAGTCACCTCGAACTCGGAGAATGAGCTGTCGTTACCGTCGATCTTGTCAAATACAAACAGTCGGCTAACTGACATCTGATTGGTGGTCAGAGTTCCAGTCTTGTCGGAGCAGATGACAGATGTGCAACCCAGGGTCTCCACCGACGGAAGGGAACGTACGATAGCGTTCTTCTTGGCCATCCTTCCAGTGCCCAAAGCCAAGCAAGTTGTGATGACAGCAGGGAGACCTGGGAACCAATCAAAACTTAGCATCTTACAGCGTAGACCAATCAAATCATATGACATGAACATATGACAAGAACATAATAATAATAATAATATTTATTTATTTTCATATTAAAGCATGGTACATGTTTTATGATTGCCAGTTCTATGGTATCCACTTGAAGTTAGCTACGTTATTTACAGGACTAGTTGTTTGGATTGTTCCGTCTTTGATTTCCTTTTAGCCGGCGTCTAAATTCCTTTGCGTTCTTGGGGATTCTTGGGGACATGACCATGACATGACCATGACATGAACATATGACAAAACTTGCTTACAATAGTGAAAAAGTGAATGGGTTTATGAACTGTAAAGATGGTCTCTGTATTTTAAAATAGTTCTAATGAATAATAACAAAGAAACAGTTTTAAATCAGCAAAAGACCCAGTATTAGCTTGATATGTCACCTTCAGGGATAGCAGCAACAGCAAGTGCCACAGCAATCTTGAAGTAGTACACGGCCCCCTTGATCCAGGAACCACCGTGAGCCGGATCGTTGAAATGTCCAATGTTGATCGCCCAGACAGCAACGCAGATCAGAGAGATTACCTTGGAAAGTTGTTCACCAAATTCATCCAACTTCTGTTGAAGTGGAGTCTTGATTTCCTCAGTCTCTGACATCTCAGTCCTGATCTTGCCTGGATAAACAAACAAACAAACAAGTTTTAATGTTGGGAAAACATTACCAGAACAAATCTACTGGACATGCCAGACACTAGTTTAAATTTTAGTTTAAATTATAAACTAAAGAAAATAAAACTAGAAATAACAAAGAAAGACCCAGATTTTGCAGGTGCAAAACTGCTAAAACTGCAATGCTCTACCGAATTATATCAAGGAAAAAAAAGGACCGGCGCTAAGGAATAGCATAAAATAGTTTTTAATTGAGAGATGTTTTTATTCTGTCAAAGAATATTGTACCATTTAATTTTAAAACAATTACTGTCAAATTACTTGTATATGTTCTAAATGACAATAAACAAATTATTATTATTATTGTTGTAATGTTTGGGCAGCATAATAAATGTTAACTATTTTATTGCATAGCTTTTTCTTTTCACAATCTGTCTGGGATCATTCAAACATTTTGTACAGGAAATCATTATTATGTTTTGACATCTGGCCATGTGGTGCTAGCGTTGAGTGTAGGTTCTAGGTGGAGAAACAACGTCAATGTTTCAGTCTCTGCGTGAAAGATGGCCGCCAAATGACTGCCTTACCGACAAAAATACAGAGTACGGGAACATCACATTAAGTGGAGCCACTGTCGTATGAAATTTAATTTCAATATTTCTCGTAGGTTAACTCGCTTTTGTAACTTTTCATGCTCAAAAAATCTCCATCAATGTTTACCTCAACGATTGATAAACACGTAACGATATTAAAAAGCGAGTTAACCTACGTTATTATTATTGAAGTTAACTCACCGATTGCAGTTTTGAGTCCAGTACCGATGACAACTCCCCTTGCTTTGCCGGCAGCTACGTTAGTTCCAGAGAACAAGATGTTCTTCTTGTCTTGATTGACAGCTTGAGGATCTGGGATCGCATCTGTGTGCTTGATGACGGACACAGACTCTCCTGTCAGGATCGACTGGTTGATACGTAGTGTGGTTGACATGATCTTGATGAGTCTGATATCAGCTGGAATCTTGTCGCGGGTGTTGCTCTAACCAATTGAGCTACTTGGACCCCGATCTCCACCTGTCGTGGGTGTTGCTCTAACCAATTGAGCTACTTGGACCCCGATCTCCACCTGTCGCAGGTGTTGCTCTAACCAATTGAGCTACTTGGACCCCGATCTCCACCTGTCGCGGGTGTTGCTCTAACCAATTGAGCTACTTGGACCCCGATCTCCACCTGTCGTGGGTGTTGCTCTAACCAATTGAGCTACTTGGACCCCGATCTCCACCTGTCGCAGGTGTTGCTCTAACCAATTGAGCTACTTGGACCCCGATCTCCACCTGTCGCGGGTGTTGCTCTAACCAATTGAGCTACTTGGACCCCGATCTCCACCTGTCGTGGGTGTTGCTCTAACCAATTGAGCTACTTGGACCCCGATCTCCACCTGTCGCAGGTGTTGCTCTAACCAATTGAGCTACTTGGACCCCGATATCAACCTGTCGCGGGTGTTGCTCTAACCAATTGAGCTACTTGGACCCCGATCTCAACCTGTCGCGGGTGTTGCTCTAACCAATTGAGCTACTTGGACCCCGATCTCAACCTGTCGCGGGTGTTGCTCTAACCAATTGAGCTACTTGGACCCCGATCTCCACCTGTCGTGGGTGTTGCTCTAACCAATTGAGCTACTTGGACCCCGATCTCAACCTGTCGCGGGTGTTGCTCTAACCAATCAAACACATGGACCTCGATCTCCACCTGTCGCGGGTGTTGCTCTAACCAATCAAACGCATGGACCCCGATCTCCACCTGTCGCGGGTGTTGCTCTAACCAATTGAGCTACTTGGACCCCGATCTCCACCTGTCGCGGGTGTTGCTCTAACCAATCAAACACATGGACCAAGATCTACACCTGATCTCCACTTGGACATCTTAGATCTCCAAGGAGTAGAACCAAGAGGCTGTGAATACTCAGAGTCACTCTGATTCTAGTGACGCTATATCACGTCACAATCATTGTGTTTATTAATGGCAATCGCTAGCAATGTCGATGGTATTTTATTATTAACGACACTAATAACCTCCCAAACATTGGTTTCCATGGTTACAACAGAAGGTTGAAAGACTTTATGCTGAATGGATACAAAGATTGGTTTTAACGGCTGACCTGAGATCTCAACAACATCTCCGGGAACAATCTCCTTGGCGCGGATCTTCTGGATTCCAGACTTATCCCCTCGGAGGACCTTTCCCATCTCGGGCTCATACTCCTTCAGAGCTTCAATAGCCGACTCAGCATTCCTTTCCTGGAAACACAACAACAATCAGGATCATCTTGAGATCCATTTTATACCAATTCAAGTCCATCTCATTTAAACCACTTCCTAGATTGAGAGACTGAAGTCCCAGGCTTAGATTTGGTCAGGTTAGGTTAGGTTAGGTTAGATTAGGTCAAGGGGATCTTTAGGGGTGGTTAGGTGTGGTTAGGTAAAGTTAGGTTAGGTTAGGTTAGGTTCGGTTATGTTAGGTAAAATTAGGTATGGTCAGGTTAGGTCAGGTTAGGTCAGGTCAGGTCAGGTTAGATTAGATTAGGTCAAGGGGATCTTTAGGGGTGGTTAGGTTAGGTTAGGTAAAGTTAGGTTAGGTTAGGTTCGGTTATGTTAGGTAAAGTTAGGTCAGGTTAGGTTAGGTCAGGTCAGGTTATGTTAGGTAAAGTTAGGTCAGGTTAGGTCAGGTCAGTTCAGGTTAGGTCAGGTCAGGTCAGGTCAGGTTAGGTCAGGTCAGGTTAGGTCAGGTCAGGTTAGGTCAGGTCAGGTTAGGTCAGGTCAGGTTTGGTGAGGTGAGGTTAGGTTAGGTTAGGTCAGGTCAGGTAAGGTCAGGTTAGGTTAGGTCAGGTCAGGTTAGGTTAGGTTAGGTTAGGTTAGGTCAGGTCAGGTCAGGTCAGGTCAGGGGCATCTTTAGGGGTAGTTCTCTTACCTGCCACACTCCAACGATGGCGTTGGCGATGAGAATCCGCAGAATGACGAAAGGTTCAACGAATGCTGTGATTTGGTCTTCATTATCTTCAAACAAGGCTAGTACCTGGAAGACAAGGGACGGCGTGAGACAGCAAGAGAGAGAGCAATGCAGGGCAAGAGAGAGGCGATCTTGTACTTACAAAGGAGATGATTGCGGCTAATAATAGGATCTTGACTAAAAGGTCGTCGAATTGTTCCAGTACCAACTGCCATATCGATTTTCCTGCGGGAAATAAAAACAATTTAGAATCAAAGTGCAACAAAGACAACTTGTTTCTGTCATTTAGGAATTAATCTTGTAAATGAAACTCACCTTCTTCAGCAGGTAATTCTGAAACAAAAGAAACAAGTGAATGAAGTACCAAGTGTAATAAGAGTTTGTTCTGCTAGGGACCCTAGATTCAGTGTCTAGAAGGGGACGGGCGTTTAGAAGGCTTCGTTCAACACGCGAGCTCAAGGCGTGTACAGATATCAGTCTACTGTCTGACGTCACCAGCTACTGTCTGACGTCACAGCGACCGAGTTAAGCGACAACGCCGTCATTCAACGTCGATGCACTCGGCGAGAGTCGGAAATAGCGGCGACTCACGATCTTGCCTCGGTAAACCAGTTTCCGTTTGAAACAACGCACAAACATCAACCGAAATAGAAGTTAAATAGAAGCCAAAGAGAAGCCAAAGAGAAGCCTCTATTAAATCTGACAGCAGACAAAAAGCCATCAAATCATAACGGCCATCAAGAATCAACAGATCGACGCAATGTAATGGAAGCTTGCGAACATCTCTTTAGTCAGAGACAATGGAAGGATTGTTAGATTGTTTACTCTAAGCTTAAAAACTCTAAAGATACAGAACCACAGCATCTTGTAAGATCAACCATTTCTAGCAGCACCAGCACCAGCACCAGCCACGTGGAACAAAACCAAATATTGCTCGGGAAATATTGGTCAAAAGTCCCTCGTTTGGCAAGGCATGGCATGGCATGGCAGGGCAAGGCAAGACATGGCATGGCATGGCATGGCATGGCAAGGCATGGCAAGGCATGGCATGGTATGGCATGGCATGGCATGGCATGGCATGGCAAGGCAAGGCATGGCATGACATGGCATGCCATGGCATGGCATGGCATGGCATGGCATGGCAAGGCAAGGCATGACATGGCATGGCATGGCATGGCATGGCAAGGCATGACATGGCATGGCATGGCAAGGCAAGGCATGACATGGCATGGCATGGCATGGCATGGCAAGGCAAGGCATGGCATGGCAAGGCATGGCATGGCATGGCATGGCAAGGCATGGCATGGCATGGCATGGCATGGCATGGTATGGCAAGGCATGGCATGGCAAGGCAAGGCATGGCAAGGCATGGCATGGCAAGGCATGGCATGGCATGGCAAGGCATGACATGGCATGGCGAGGCATGGCAAGGCAAGGCAAGGCATGGCATGGCAAGGCATGGCATGGCATGGCATGGTATGGCAAGGCAAGGCAAGGCAAGGCAAGGCATGGCATGGCAAGGCATGGCGAGGCAAGGCATGGCATGGCATGGCAAGGCATGTCATGGCATGGCAAGGCATGGCATGGCATGGCAAGGCATGGCAAGGCATGGCAAGGCATGGCAAGGCATGGCAAGGCATGGCATGGCATGGCGAGGCAAGGCATGGCAAGGCATGGCATGGCATGGCATGGCAAGACATGGCATGGCAAGGCAAGGCATGGCATGGCATGGCATGGCATGGCATGGCAAGGCAAGGCATGGCATGGCATGGCATGGCATGGCATGGCATGGCAAGGTATGGTATATCTAATGGTATGGTATGACATGGTTCGTTATGGCATGTTATGGCATAGCAGGAAGCCTTGGTGTTGCGATAGCAAGATAAAGTATGATTGGAGTTTTAAATCACGTAGAACAAATACAAGGTGGATTAGCGCCAAGCAGTCTTGAGTAAGTTCCTTTTAAAAAAGAACTTAGTTCAGTTCCAGTTCCTCCTCCTTGAAAGGAACTTAATTCAGTTCCAGTTCCTAAAAATAAATAGGAACTGAATAGTTCCTCAAAAGGAACTAAGTTCATATTTCAGTTCCTTAAAAATTCTCGACTTATACCAAAACTTTTGAAACGGAACACACAAAAGGCATTTAGCACGAAAATTCAAGCCAATGCCGTCTTGCTCTTCCAACAAAAAAAAAAGGCTTGACATTTTCGAATGGTAAAACGACGTTTAAAACGTTTAAGCGAAAACCGAACGAAGGACGAAACCACAGGACGAGTAACGACTGTAAACTGAACGAGACACGGGCCAGGCAAAGATTTAAATGTCGGGGGATGAGCAGATACTTCGGGGTATGGGGGTGTCTCTTCCCTCATGATGCTAATTGCTCATTGGTTGTTTACGATGAACCCCACTTCATCGCTTCTCCAGTCTCCACACCTGCACAGTGATCTTGGTTTTTTTTAGCAAAATGCATGACGCATGGACGGAAAGAGGAACTCAGTCTTTGGAAATCGAGAACAATGCAGCGTTGACTTACTTTGACATGTGACATGTCTTATGGCCAAGTTTATCTATTTTTTGAAATACCCGAAAGGATTAAAAAATGAAATACCAAATACCTACAAGAATGCCAAAATAGGAACTTTAACGGGAACGTAAATGTCGTTTTACGTTCTTGGTATAAAGGAACGGTTATTCCGTTACGTTACTACCAAGAAAAAAGAACGCGTTACCGCGAAAGTTCCCGAAAAAGAACGCGTTACAAGGAACGCGTTATTTCCGTTAAGTTCCTACTCAACACTGGCGCCAAGTCTTATCAATATTCCTGGCACACAGCGCCGACATTAGTAACATCCCTCTTTGCCCCCTCAACAAACCATGATGATATATTTCCACTTTGTATTGCATCTTGAAATATTGAAACCTACCTGTCAAGAGTCACATCTGTAGGATGAGTTGAAGTTGACAGCTCAACTCTATGTCCTTCCAGACTTCACTGCAAGCTAGAATCAAACAAACACAAAGTCAGAAGATGGTTGCATTGGCCATGTGGCACTGATCTAATGAGGTCTGTGAATGAGGGGATGATGAGGCTGCTTTTCAGACTCTGAGTAAAAGTACAGTGAATACAACAAAACTGGGAGCCGAGATAATCGCAGTGGTTATTTTTAGCACGCTATTTTTGCTATTTTTCCATAAAAGCGCAATGTTCTGAAAGTTTAGAACCAAAAAGTTATTTTATTTGAGCAGGCATACTTCTTATTATTAGTAATACAATAGTTTTCTTGGATCTTGCATAGTATTTTCTTGTTTGACGCGTTTCGCTGACCAATAAATTCCGCTAAATTACTAAATTGGACCGCCTGAAGCAATAATTTAATCTTACTTTCTCATTTTTCTAGCGATTCCAGCTCGATAAGAAGGGTTGTCCAAGTTATCTTCCATGTCCTCAAGCTGCCGCTTGCAGTTTCTTCAAATCTGCCTTGCCTTGCGCTCCTTGCTAATCTTTCGTAGACCAAAAACCAAACGTGTATTCACATCATACCAAAAAAGCTTAACCAGCAGCTGCAATTACTCTTTTCTCTGATGAATCGAAGGCAAACTCAGCTTTACAACGTTCACAAAAAGTTTCAGTTTTGATGCAAGACTATGATGCACACTGGTCACTGTAGAGATGCACGATTTGTCGTGGCACTCGCGACAAGCAACGAAGCTCTGCAGAGCAACCGTCAAAAGTTCCATGCTGATAATTTCGTTACCACTGTCTGGACTATTCTCACTGATTTCTGAATCTTCAAAGTGTCCTTCCAACTTTTGTCTTGACGAACTTAAAAAAGGCGTTATTGAGCGCCTGGTACCAGGCGTATTTAACCCCACTTTTGCTTCTTTTCCACTACAACATCTTGAGGCTTAAAAACTGATTTTATCTGAAAGCTTTGCTTCCGCTTCTTCGTTAAACGTAAACAACAAGGCATTATCAAATATGGCACAAACAAAACCATATAAAACGATCGAAGTAAACTGAAGTATACCACCTCTGATACCACTCAAATCGGAACCAACATTTAATAAACATCTGTTCAACAAGGACAGCCGGTACAGACGAATGTTGGCGCAACTATTTAAATTTTGATTCAGCCAAATTCAGCCTGATATTGAAAATGACAAAGCAGGATTGAAAAATAACAAAACATGGTTACCATATTCAGAAAATTAATGCCATGCACGATATGCTATTGCAAATCGATCGATATAAAACAATCCTGTAATTGTAAGAATAATACTACATAACCGTAATTATATATTTGAAAAGCTAAAACATCAAATGGAAAAATAAAAAATTGAAAAAATTGTTTTTTGTACATTTCCTTGAGTCTGGGTCACCTGAAGAAGCTGTAAGAATCTGTGCTCCTTTCAACGGATCGAGATAACATGTCAACTGGTCGCTTGTTCAGCCGACAGTTTTTTTTTTAAATTGACTAATTTTACTAAACTATCACAAAAGACTAGTAATTTAAACAAGTGTGACTTTTGTGATTTAGCTTTTAGATGAATACTTATTATGGATTACGTTAGAGGCGGTTATAGTTGATGCATGTTTTTACGAACTCATGCATTTGGCACAATTTATTGTAAAACTGATGAAGCCATCAAATGAACAGTATCAATGAAAAGCGTAGCTAACAACTGTATATAATTCTGAAGCAAAAATTAGGGAGTAACTATCAAGTAAATGTGTATCACAATGTAATCCTCGTGATTACTCTCATTTCACAACCACCTCCATGCAATCATAGATTGCATCCTTGTTGAGCCTGTACACCGGCCAAATTCCTGAACACAATGGTTAGCTACCCTGAACTTCATTAGCATAGGAATCCACCCTTGCCCTTCTAGAACACCACCTTTATCATGAAGACCAGAGTGCAACATGAGATCTCTTGTCTTATCTGCAATAGCATATAAATCACCACGGTCAACAGCCACCCTTGACTTTCTAGAACACCACCTTTATCATGAAGACCAGAGTGCAACATGAGATCTCTTGTCTTAACTGCAATAGCATATAAATCACCACGGTCAACAGCCACCCTTGACTTTCTAGAACACCACTTTTATCATGAAGACCAGAGTGCAACATGAGATCTCTTGTCTTAACTGCAATAGCATATAAATCACCACGGTCAACAGCCACCCTTGACTTTCTAGAACACCACCTTTATCATGAAGACCAGAGTGCAACATGAGATCTCTTGTCTTAACTGCAATAGCATATAAATCATCACGGTCAACAGCCACCCTTGACTTTCTAGAACACCACCTTTATCATGAAGACCAGAGTGCAACATGAGATCTCTTGTCTTAACTGCAATAGCATATAAATCATCACTTGATAATGATAGACTTGATAGACTTGTAATTCTGATTGATAGAAATACACAGAAACTTATTCAATTTGCCAATTTCCCAACAAGTCTAGTTTTTCAACTAAAGTCTGATTTTAAACTGATCAAGTGCGACGCTGCAAGAATCCATTCCCCTGGTGAGTTACTTGATAATAATATATACTTGTAAAATCTCATGCATAAATTCAGTGATTGTCTGTAACCACTTTTATACCTCTTTTCAATTCTTTACCACAGTATCATTTACTAAACTTGTCATCTGTTCCAATTTTTCATCGCCTATGTTTCTAAATAAAATCCATTGATAAATTCCACGTAACGTTTGTAATTCACTGTAAAAATCGGGATACCGCCCGTCGAACCCTCGTATTGCTTTCCTCCGAACTTTCGGTTTTCATTGAAATATCAAAAGGGAAAACCTATGATATGTGTACCTACTTGAAGACAAGTGTGAACTTGAAAGTGATAGTGGAAAGAGCGTGCAATGAAGCAAAGATGCTTAGCGGTAAGGATTGGCTAATTGTACTGGGGAGATCTAACGATTTGATGAGGCCGTTACCTGAAACACAAGCAACCATCACAAGCAACCATCACAAGCAACCATCACAAGCAACCATCACAAGCAACCATGAATATTCCAATCAGCAGGAAATGCAAGCTTATCGTCAACAACGTAATTCGACGTAAGTTCCAAGTCTCACAGATTGATGATTATTCACGCATTAAGCAAATCAATCTTCTAATTCACAATACAATAAATTTGGTGAAGGATAAATGCTGCTCTAACATCAGAATAAACTTTCTTGACAAAAAAATCTTTGATAAGCACCTTAGTTATGATGGTACACACCTCAACGCACAGGGTAAAGAAGCATTGTGTGACTCGATAGTGCATTTCCTTCCCATCATCAGACTTACCAAACCTGCTAGTGTAATGACCGGCCTAGGCCCTAGAGAGGTGGCTCGGGCAGAATAACATTCGAGCCAAGGTTGATAACAATCACTATAGATCTAGTACAGCTAATGAAAAAAAGAACACTTGTTTAGACAAGTGGGTACTGATAATGGACAGGAATACAGGAAAATAGAAGACAAGACGTGGAGAAAACAAGAAACTAGACCAGCAGAGAAGAAAGAAAAACAAATCTTCTGGCGCGGAAATGTTCAAAAACATTGAGCGGTCAACGCAACTGGAACTGTGACGGGATCCACTAATAAGGTCAAACTTTGACATGTAAATATTACAAGTATAATAAACCAGTTCGACGCACTTGAGCTCGAACTATCAATGTTAAATGATAACATAGATCTACTTTGTCTGTCCGAGCACTGGCTCTCGGGAGACATTCCCAGAGTAGCATCCTTCGATAATTACAAACTAGTATCATAGGTATCATAGGTATCATAGGTATCATAGGTATCATAGGTATCATAGGTATCATAGGTATCATAGGTATCATAGGTATCATAGGTATCATAGGTATCATAGGTATCATAGGTATCATAGGTATCATAGGTATCATGTTTCAGTAGAAATAGTAAAAAGGGCGGTGGTACCGCTATCTATGTAAATAATGTCTCGAAGTTGGTCTGCACTCCCAGAAATGACATCAATCTAAGGGCAATCGAATCTGAATTCGAAATATGCGCAATTGAGTTGAAGTCTCTTTGTAATATTATTTTATTTATTTATTGATTTTATTTCCGTAACATACATGTTATTACAGTTATACTTCGTCAAACAATATAAAATTATTAATCATCATTAAAGAATTCTTCTATGTTATAAAACTCCTTGCCCATTAGGTAAACTTTCACTCTTTTTTTTTTAAGTTTTTGGGGCTGTCTATGTCTCTTAGACTGGCGGGCAGCGTTTTAAATAGTTTTGCTCCCTTAAAATAGAGGCCCGATTGGTAGAGTGCCGTTCTATGTGACTGGCAAGTTGGCAGTTGCCTAGACCTAGTGCTGTGTACATGATAGTCTTGATTTATGAACAGAGAAATATTGGTTTTAACAAATGTGACAGCTTCTAAGATATACAGGCTGGCTAGTGTGAGTATATTAAGCTCTCTAAATGCCCCTCTACAACTGATAATTCTTGCTTTGCTGGTGATAACTCTGATAGCGTGCTTCTGTAGTTTGAAAACCTTCGTCAGCTCCGATTTATAATCTTTACTTGCTACAAGCCCCCAAAAGCCTGAATACTGACTACTGGCTACTGACTGTCACATCTGCTAAACCTGTTGAACCACATAGGGCAACAAAACCTCTTCATCTGTGGAGATTTTAATAAAGACATCAACGATCAAAAACTATCCTTAATGTTTTCAGAAACGGTACTGTTAGGAAACTGCAGACTCCTCAATAAAGAAGCCACAAGAGTAGCAATAATGCAACTGAAAACTATGTCTGCCTCAATTGACAACGTCATTACGAATAACAAGTGTGTTAATCAAATAGCACACGTGGAATTAGGGCTGTCAGACCACAAGGCCCAATTGATATACATTAATATCCCCAATCCTTCAATCACTGGTAACAACAAGCATGAATCGGAAGATAACGTTAAACTCATCAAACGCACATTTAAACAAAATCAAATAAATAGATTATTTCGCCTTTCTATTAAGAGAGATTAATTGGGACTCCCTATATATGCAGAAACTGATATGAATCAAGCTTTCAACGTCTTTCATTCAATTTTTATGAAGTCCTTCGATAGAGCCTTTCCAAAAAGACAAAATAATCACAAACATTTTATTATTAACAACACTATAACCTTCTCAAAAATTGATGCCCAAACGCGGACTCGAACCCTGATCTCCGCCTGTCGCGGGTGTTGCTCTAACCAATTGAGCTACTCGAACCCTGATCTCCGCCTGTCGCGGGTGTTGCTCTAACCAATTGAGCCACTCTAGCGAGACAGTCAGCAGATAGCCACTCTAGCGAGACAGTCAGCAGATAGCCACTTTAGCGAGACAGTCAGCAGATAGCCACTCTAGCGAGACAGTCAGCAGATAGCCACTCTAGCGAGACAGTCAGCAGATAGTCACTCTAGCGAGACAGTCAGCAGATAGCCACTCTAGCGAGACAGTCAGCATATAGCCACTCTAGCGAGACAGTCAGCAGATAGCCACTCTAGCGAGACAGTCAGCAGATAGTCACTCTAGCGAGACAGTCAGCAGATAGCCACTCTAGCGAGACAGTCAGCAGTTAGCCACTCTAGCGAGACAGTCAGCAGATAGCCACTCTAGCGAGACAGTCAGCAGATAGCCACTCTAGCGAGACAGTCAGCAGATAGCCACTCTAGCGAGACAGTCAGCAGATAGCCACTCTAGCGAGACAGTCAGCAGATAGCCACTCTAGCGAGACAGTCAGCAGATAGCCACTCTAGCGAGACAGTCAGCAGATAGCCACTCTAGCGAGACAGTCAGTAGATAGGCACTCTAGCGAGACAGTCAGCAGATAGCCACTCTAGCGAGACAGTCAGCAGATAGCCACTCTAGCGAGACAGTCAGCATATAGCCACTCTAGCGAGACAGTCAGCAGATAGCCACTCTAGCGAGACAGTCAGCAGATAGCCACTCTAGCGAGACAGTCAGCAGATAGCCACTCTAGCGAGACAGTCAGCAGATAGCCACTCTAGCGAGACAGTCAGCAGATAGCCACTCTAGCGAGACAGTCAGCAGATAGCCACTCTAGCGAGACAGTCAGCAGATAGCCACTCTAGCGAGACAGTCAGTAGATAGCCACTCTAGCGAGACAGTCAGCAGATAGCCCCTCTAGCGAGACAGTCAGCAGATAGCCACTCTAGCGAGACAGTCAGCAGATAGCCACTCTAGCGAGACAGTCAGCAGATAGCCACTCTAGCGAGACAGTCAGCAGATAGCCACTCTAGCGAGACAGTCAGCAGATAGCCACTCTAGCGAGACAGTCAGCAGATAGCCACTCTAGCGAGACAGTCAGCAGATAGCCACTCTAGCGAGACAGTCAGCAGATAGCCACTCTAGCGAGACAGTCAGCAGATAGCCACTCTAGCGAGACAGTCGGCAGATAGCCACTCTAGCGAGACAGTCAGCAGATAGCCACTCTAGCGAGACAGTCAGCAGATAGCCACTCTAGCGAGACAGTCAGCAGATAGCCACTCTAGCGAGACAGTCAGCAGATAGCCACTCTAGCGAGACAGTCAGCAGATAGCCACTCTAGCGAGACAGTCAGCAGATAGCCACTCTAGCGAGACAGTCAGCAGATAGTCACTCAAGCGAGACAGTCAGCAGATAGTCACTCTAGCGAGACAGTCAGCAGATAGCCACTCTAGCGAGACAGACAGCAGATAGCCACTCTAGCGAGACAGTCAGCAGATAGCCACTCTAGCGAGACTGTCAGCAGATAGCAACTCTAGCGAGACAGTCAGCAGATAGCCACTCTAGCGAGACAGTCAGCAGATAGCCACTTTAGCGAGACAGTCAGCAGAGAGCCACTCAAGCGAGACAGTCAGCAGATAGTCACTCTAGCGAGACAGTCAGCAGATAGCCACTCTAGCGAGACAGTCAGTAGATAGCCACTCCAGCGAGACAGTCAGCAGATAGCTACTCTAGCGAGACAGTCAGCAGATAGCCACTCTAGCGAGACAGTCAGCAGATAGTCACTCTAGCGAGACAGTCAGCAGATAGCCACTCTAGCGAGACAGACAGCAGATAGCCACTCTAGCGAGACAGTCAGCAGATAGCCACTCTAGCGAGACTGTCAGCAGATAGCAACTCTAGCGAGACAGTCAGCAGATAGCCACTCTAGCGAGACAGTCAGCAGATAGCCACTTTAGCGAGACAGTCAGCAGAGAGCCACTCAAGCGAGACAGTCAGCAGATAGTCACTCTAGCGAGACAGTCAGCAGATAGCCACTCTAGCGAGACAGTCAGCAGATAGCCACTCTAGCGAGACAGTCAGCAGATAGCCACTCTAGCGAGACAGTCAGCAGATAGCCACTCAAGCGAGACAGTCAGCAGATAGCCACTCTAGCGCGACAGTCAGCAGATAGATAGAACACACATGGATAAAACATAGGATCCAGCCAGCTGATCTCAAATAACATGGATAGAGCATAGGATCCAGCCAGCTGATCTCAAATAACCTGAATAGAGCATAGGATCCAGCCAGCTGATCTCAAATAACCTGAATAGAGCATAGGATCCAGTCAGCTGATCTCAAATAACTTGAATAGAGCATAGGATCCAGCCAGCTGATCTCAAATATCCTGGATAGAGCATAGGATCTAGCCAGCTGATCTCAATTAACCTGAATAGAGCATAGGATCCAGTCAGCTGATCTCAAGTAACCTGGATAGAGCATAGGATCCAGCCAGCTGATCTCAAATAACCTGGATAGAGCATAGGATCCAGTCAGCTGATCTCAAATAACGTGGATAGAGCATAGGATCCAGCCAACTGATCTCAAATAACCTGGATAGAGCATAGGATCCAGTCAGCTGATCTCAAATAACCTGAATAGAACATAGGATCCAGCCAGCTGATCTCAAATAACGTGGATAGAACATAGGATCCAGCCAGCTGATCTCAAATAACCTGGATAGAACATAGGATCCAGCCAGCTGATCTCAAATAACGTGGATAGAACATAGGATCCAGCCAGCTGATCTCAAATAACCTGGATAGAACATAGGATCCAGCCAGCTGATCTCAAATAACCTGGATAGAGCACAGGATCCAGCCAGCTGATCTCAAATAACCTGAATAGAACATAGGATCCAGCCAGCTGATCTCATATAACCTGGATAGAGCATAGGATCCAGCCAGATGATCTCAAATAACCTGGATAGAGCATAGGATCCAGTCAGCTGATCTCAAATAACGTGGATAGAACATAGGATCCAGCCAGCTGATCTCAAATAACCTGGATAGAGCATAGGATCCAGCCAGCTGATCTCAAGTAACATGGATAGAACCTAGGATCCAGCCAGCTGATCTCAAGTAAACTAGTACGAATCCCAAAATGAAACTTTCTGTGGGGCTTAAAAGCGCTACGAGACAAAATTAGAAGACATTGTTTTTAGGGTTGAATGCTTGAGTAATGCCAGACCCAACCCCAACCCTTGATAAGCTTTGTTACCGATATTTACAATTGTAGACAGAGCAATGAAATGAAGAGAAATTTAATAAAAACAAACCTTGATAAATGAACTCAATTGAATGACGCCGCACCAGTCATTGTCCGATGTATGTCATCAGCAACAAGTGGAATGGGACCCGACATCTCACCGATAGTTTCAACACAGCAAAGTTGCTTCAGTTTGTAACCCTGGCAACAAATGAGCAAGGAGAGTAATGTTTTAGCACGTGGTTCATTTAGAGCAGTACGGCCGCAAAGTCTTCCAAAGTTAGCCACTGAATTTAATGTTCGCAATATCACGGCCAAGTGGCATTTGCTTCCCAGAATAACAACGCTTAAACATATGAATAAATCGAGCACACGGCAGTGACAGTTCGAATCGAAAGCTTATGACTAAAAAACTGAATTTAAAACACTCGTGAATGATAAACAGAAAGCAGAATCTAATGGAAATACACATTATAAATATAGTTCTAGTAGGATGTATGTTCGCTTTGATTTCAACGTAGAACCGGTTTCAAACACTAGCCTGGCGCGGACCCAGCTGTCCTAGCTCGGGGAAGCCTCGCGACGTACTGAACTTCCTGCTGAGCTCGGTAGTGAGCCGAGCGCCGAGCCGTCACGAAGATTTGAAATTGTTTAGGAGCTGATGCACTCTGCCGGCTAACAGCTGCACTAGCTCCATCACATGGTACAGATTGTCGCTAGTAGATGGCGCATGCAGCCGGTTTTTTTAACATTCCTAGTGTATTGTGATTTTGGTGCTATTTTGAGGGATTATTTGAATAATGTGATCTTGCTCAACAACCCGGTTAACATTGGTGGCCGGTATTTATAGTTTCGCTTTGCCCCTTTGCTTCGGGTTCAGGTTCAGGTTCAGGTTAGTTCCTTCACCCACATCAAAGCGGAAGAAGTGATCAGATTTTTATATAGTTTACCATTGGATTCTAGTCAAACACATGGTTTACTGATTAGTTTACCAGGTACCAATGTTACCAATTTGCAGATTGATTTTCAAAATTGACAGTTCAAACATTTTCAATTTCTGATCAAATGTAATTTTGTATTTTCTTTCATTTCAATATAATGACTAACTTGTCATTTTGATTTAATATTAACATCACCTAGTGCCCGTTGTTGAGGGAGAAAATGCACAGTTGCATTCCTGCTAAACTGATCCTTAGACCATGAGTGTTTTTGTCCACAGTCTATGGTCAATGAATGTGATTGTAGTTTTGTAAATAATTTAGTAATTTAATAACATTTGTTTTTCACCACTGCACAAGTGATTATTTAGACTGCGATGAAGACTTCACTGCGATGAACATTTGTTTTCAAAATACTATAACATTTTTCTTGTGGGGTTGTGATGCACCTCGTTTGTTTTCAATATTTTAATGTTGATTTTTAGTCAAGTATTATTAGAGTTACCACGTCGCTGATTGTTTATCTTAGTTAATCTTAGTTTAATTTTTTCATTACGTTTCTCTAATTAGGTACTTCTTCTATTGGGCTCGTCATATTGCTGGACTGAACTTGATTGTATAAATTAATAAACCAAATTTTTCCCTTCTAAATCCTTTTTAATAATTTATTAATTAATCATTTTTATTTACCTTCTTAATTTTTAGGTTGTTTTTATGAATGACCTAGTCAGCTTGTAGCGTTGCGACGCACTGAAACAATCTGAGTTTCCGCTGAGCTCGGTAGTGAGCCGAGCGCCGAGCCGTCACGAAGATTTGAAGATCATGAAGACTGGCTTTATTTTGTATTCAAAAGTTGGCAACATGTGGTTAATGACGTCATGGTCTACCAGGCTGTGGCAAGGTAAGGCTAACAGGACTGTAGTCAGAGTCCACCAGGCTGTGGCAAGGTTAGGCTGACACAACTGTAGTCAGAGTCCACCTGGCTGTGGCAAGGTTAGGCTAACACAACTGTAGTCAGAGTCTACCAGGCTGTGGCAAGGTAAGGCTAACACAACTGTAGTCAGAGTCCACCAGGCTGTGGCAAGGTTAGGCTAACACAACTGTAGTCAGAGTCTACCAGGCTGTGGCAAGGTTAGGCTAACACAACTGTAGTCAGAGTCCACCAGGCTGTGGCAAGGTTAGGCTAACACAACTGTAGTCAGAGTCCACCAGGCTGTGGCAAGGTTAGGCTAACACAAATTTAGTCAGAGTCTACCAGGCTGTGGCAAGGTTAGGCTAACACAAATTTAGTCAGAGTCCACCAGGCTGTGGCAAGGTTAGGCTAACACAACTGTTGTCAGAGTCTACCAGGCTGTGGCAAGGTTAGGCTAACACAACTGTAGTCAGAGTCCACCAGGCTGTGGCAAGGTAAGGCTGACACAACTGTAGTCAGAGTCCACCAGGCTGTGGCAAGGTAAGGCTAACACAACTGTAGTCAGAGTCCACCAGGCTGTGGCAAGGTAAGGCTGACACAACTGTAGGCAGAGTCTACCAGGCTGTGGCAAGATTAGGCTAACACAACTGTAGTCAGAGTCCACCAGGCTGTGGCAAGGTTAGGCTGACACAACTGTAGTCAGAGTCTACCAGGCTGTGGCAAGGTTAGGCTAACACAACTGCAGTCAGAGTCCACCAGGCTGTGGCAAGGTAAGGCTAACACAACTGTAGTCAGAGTCCACCAGGCTGTGGCAAGGTTAGGCTAACACAACTGTAGTCAGAGTCCACCAGGCTGTGGCAAGGTTAGGCTAACACAACTGTAGTCAGAGTCCACCAGGCTGTGGCAAGGTAAGGCTAACACAACTGTAGTCAGAGTCCACCAGGCTGTGGCAAGGTTAGGCTGACACAACTGTAGTCAGAGTCTACCAGGCTGTAGCAAGGTTAGGCTAACACAACTGTAGTCAGAGTCCACCAGGCTGTGGCAAGGTTAGGCTAACACAACTGTAGTCAGAGTCCACCAGGCTGTGGCAAGGTTAGGCTAACACAACTGTAGTCAAAGTTCACCAGGCTGTGGCAAGGTTAGGCTGACACAACTGTAGTCAGAGTCCACCAGGCTGTGGCAAGGTTAGGCTAACACAACTGTAGTCAGAGTCCACTAGGCTGTGGCAAGGTTAGGCTAACACAACTGTAGTCAGAGTCCACCAGGCTGTGGCAAGGTAAGGCTAACACAACTGTAGTCAGAGTCCACCAGGATGTGGCAAGGTTAGGCTAACACAACTGTAGTCGGAGTCCACCAGGCTGTGGCAAGGTAAGGCTAACACAACTGTAGTCAGAGTCCACCAGGCTGTGGCAAGGTTGGGCTAACACAACTGTAGTCAGAGTCCACCAGGCTGTGGCAAGGTTAGGCTAACACAACTGTAGTCAGAGTCCACCAGGCTGTGGCAAGGTTAGGCTAACACAACTGTAGTCAGAGTCCACCAGGCTGTGGCAAGGTTAGGCTAACACAACTGTAGTCAGAGTCCACCAGGCTGTGGCAAGGTTAGGCTAACACAACTGTAGTCAGAGTCCACTAGGCTGTGGCAAGGTTAGGCTGACACAACTGTAGTCAGAGTCCACCAGGCTGTGGCAAGGTAAGGCTAACACAACTGTAGTCAGAGTCCACCAGGCTGTGGCAAAGTAAGGCTAACACAACTGTAGTCAGAGTCCACCAGGCTGTGGCAAAGTTAGGCTAACACAACTGTAGTCAGAGTCCACCTGGCTGTGGCAAGGTTAGGCTGACACAAATGTAGTCAGAGTCCACCAGGCTGTGGCAAGGTTAGGCTAACACAACTGTAGTCAGAGTCCACCAGGCTGTGGCAAGGTTAGGCTAACACAACTGTAGTCAGAGTCCACCAGGCTGTGGCAAGGTTAGGCTAACACAACTGTAGTCAGAGTCCACCAGGCTGTGGCAAGGTTAGGCTAACACAACTGTAGTCAGAGTCCACCAGGCTGTGGCAAAGTAAGGCTAACACAACTGTAGTCAGAGTCCACCAGGCTGTGGCAAAGTAAGGCTAACACAACTGTAGTCAGAGTCCACCTGGCTGTGGCAAGGTTAGGCTGACACAAATGTAGTCAGAGTCCACCAGGCTGTGGCAAGTTAAGGCTGACACAACTGTAGTCAGAGTCCACCAGGCTGTGGCAGGGTAGGGCTAACAACCCTGTAGTCAGAGTTCACCAGGCTGTGGCAAGGTAAGGCTAACACAACTGTAGTCAGAGTCCACCAGGCTGTGGCAAGGTTAGGCTGACACAACTGTAGTCAGAGTCCACCAGGCTGTGGCAAGGTTAGGCTAACACAACTGTAGTAAGAGTCCACCAGGCTGTGGCAAGGTTAGGCTAACACAACTGTAGTCAGAGTCCACCAGGCTGTGGCAAGGTTAGGCTAACACAACTGTAGTAAGAGTCCACCATGCTGTGGCAAGGTTAGGCTAACACAACTGTAGTCAGAGTCCACCAGGCTGTAGCAAGGTTAGGCTAACACAACTGTAGTCAGAGTCCACCAGGCTGTGGCAAGGTTGGGCTGACACAACGGTAGTCAGAGTCCACCATGCTGTGGCAAGGTTAGGCTGACACAACTGTAGTCAGAGTCCACCAGGCTGTGGCAAGGTTAGGCTGACACAACTGTAGTCAGAGTCCACCAGGCTGTGGCAAGGTTAGGCTAACACAACTGTAGTCAGAGTCCACCAGGCTGTGGCAAGGTTAGGCTGACACAACTGTAGTCAGAGTCCACCAGGCTGTGGCAAGGTTAGGCTGACACAACTGTAGTCAGAGTCTACCAGGCTGTGGCAAGGTTAGGCTAACACAACTGCAGTCAGAGTCCACCAGGCTGTGGCAAGGTAAGGCTAACACAACTGTAGTCAGAGTCCACCAGGCTGTGGCAAGGTTAGGCTAACACAACTGTAGTCAGAGTCCACCAGGCTGTGGCAAGGTTAGGCTAACACAACTGTAGTCAGAGTCCACCAGGCTGTGGCAAGGTAAGGCTAACACAACTGTAGTCAGAGTCCACCAGGCTGTGGCAAGGTTAGGCTGACACAACTGTAGTCAGAGTCCACCACGCTGTGGCAAGGTTAGGCTAACACAACTGTAGTCAAAGTTCACCAGGCTGTGGCAAGGTTAGGCTAACACAACTGTAGTCAGAGTCCACCAGGCTGTGGCAAGGTTAGGCTAACACAACTGTAGTCAGAGTCCAACAGGCTATGGCAAGGTTAGGCTAACACAACTGTAGTCAGAGTCCACTAGGCTGTGGCAAGGTTAGGCTGACACAACTGTAGTCAGAGTCCACCACGCTGTGGCAAGGTTAGGCTAACACAACTGTAGTCAAAGTTCACCAGGCTGTGGCAAGGTTAGGCTAACACAACTGTAGTCAGAGTCCACCAGGCTGTGGCAAGGTTAGGCTAACACAACTGTAGTCAGAGTCCAACAGGCTATGGCAAGGTTAGGCTAACACAACTGTAGTCAGAGTCCACTAGGCTGTGGCAAGGTTAGGCTAACACAACTGTAGTCAGAGTCCACCAGGCTGTGGCAAGGTAAGGCTAACACAACTGTAGTCAGAGTCCACCAGGTTGTGGCAAGGTTAGGCTGACACAACTGTAGTCAGAGTCCAACAGGCTATGGCAAGGTTAGGCTAACACAACTGTAGTCAGAGTCCACTAGGCTGTGGCAAGGTTAGGCTAACACAACTGTAGTCAGAGTCCACCAGGCTGTGGCAAGGTAAGGCTAACACAACTGTAGTCAGAGTCCACCAGGATGTGGCAAGGTTAGGCTAACACAACTGTAGTCGGAGTCCACCAGGCTGTGGCAAGGTAAGGCTAACACAACTGTAGTCAGAGTCCACCAGGCTGTGGCAAGGTTAGGCTAACACAACTGTAGTCAGAGTCCACCAGGCTGTGGCAAGGTTAGGCTAACACAACTGTAGTCAGAGTCCACCAGGCTGTGGCAAGGTTAGGCTAACACAACTGTAGTCAGAGTCCACCAGGCTGTGGCAAGGTTAGGCTAACACAACTGTAGTCAGAGTCCACTAGGCTGTGGCAAGGTTAGGCTGACACAACTGTAGTCAGAGTCCACCAGGCTGTGGCAAGGTAAGGCTAACACAACTGTAGTCAGAGTCCACCAGGCTGTGGCAAGGTTAGGCTAACACAACTGTAGTCAGAGTCCACCAGGCTGTGGCAAGGTTAGGCTGACACAACTGTAGTCAGAGTCCACCAGGCTGTGGCAAAGTAAGGCTAACACAACTGTAGTCAGAGTCCACCAGGCTGTGGCAAAGTTAGGCTAACACAACTGTAGTCAGATTCCACCAGGCTGTGGCAAGGTTAGGCTGCCACAACTGTAGTCAGAGTCCACCAGGCTGTGGCAAGTTAAGGCTGACACAACTGTAGTCAGAGTCCACCAGGCTGTGGCAAAGTTAGGCTAACACAACTGTAGTCAGAGTCCACCAGGCTGTGGCAAGGTTAGGCTAACACAACTGTAGTCAGAGTCCACCAGGTTGTGGCAAGGTTAGGCTAACACAACTGTAGTCAGAGTCCACCAGGCTGTGGCAAGGTTAGGCTAACACAACTGTAGTCAGAGTCCACCAGGCTGTGGCAAAGTTAGGCTAACACAACTGTAGTCAGAGTCCACCTGGCTGTGGCAAGGTTAGGCTGACACAAATGAAGTCAGAGTCCACCAGGCTGTGGCAAGGTTAGGCTAACACAACTGTAGTCAGAGTCCACCAGGCTGTGGCAAGGTTAGGCTAACACAACTGTAGTCAGAGTCCACCAGGCTGTGGCAAGGTTAGGCTAACACAACTGTAGTCAGAGTCCACCAGGCTGTGGCAAGGTAAGGCTAACACAACTGTAGTCAGAGTCCACCAGGCTGTGGCAAGGTTAGGCTGCCACAACTGTAGTCAGAGTCCACCAGGCTGTGGCAAGTTAAGGCTGACACAACTGTAGTCAGAGTCCACCAGGCTGTGGCAAGGTTAGGCTGACACAAATGTAGTCAGAGTCCACCAGGCTGTGGCAAGTTAAGGCTGACACAACTGTAGTCAGAGTCCACCAGGCTGTGGCAGGGTAGGGCTAACACAACTGTAGTCAGAGTTCACCAGGCTGTGGCAAGGTAAGGCTAACACAACTGTAGTCAGAGTCCACCAGGCTGTGGCAGGGTTAGGCTGACACAACTGTAGTCAGAGTCCACCAGGCTGTGGCAAGGTTAGGCTAATACAACTGTAGTAAGAGTCCACCAGGCTGTGGCAAGGTTGGGCTGACACAACGGTAGTCAGAGTCCACCATGCTGTGGCAAGGTTAGGCTGACACAACTGTAGTCAGAGTCCACCAGGCTGTGGGAAGGTTAGGCTGACACAACTGTAGTCAGAGTCCACCAGGCTGTGGCAAGGTTAGGCTAACACAACTGTAGTCAGAGTCCACCAGGCTGTGGCAAGGTTAGGCTGACACAACTGTAGTCAGAGTCCACCAGGCTGTGGCAAGGTGAGGCTAACACAACTGTAGTCAGAGTCCACCGGGCTGTGGCAAGGTTAGGGAGACACAACTGTAGTCAGAGTCCACCAGGCTGTGGCAAGGTTAGGATGACACAACTGTAGTCAGAGTCCACCAGGCTGTGGCAAGGTGAGGCTAACACAACTGTAGTCAGAGTCCACCAGGCTGTGGCAAGGTTAGGCTAACACAACTGTCGTCAGAGTCCACCAGGCTGTGGCAAGGTTAGGCTACCACAACTGTAGTCAGAGTCCACCAGGCTGTGGCAAGGTTAAGCTAACACAACTGTAGTCAGAGTCCACCAGGCTGTGGCAAGGTAATGCTAACACAACTGTAGTCAGAGTCCACCAGGCTGTGGCAAGGTTAGGCTAACACAACTGTAGTCAGAGTCCACCAGGCTGTGGCAAGGTTAGGCTAACACAACTGTAGTCAGAGTCCACCAGGCTGTGGCAAGGTTAGGCTAACACAACTGTAGTCAGAGTCCACCAGGCTGTGGCAAGGTTAGGCTGACACAACTGTAGTCAGAGTCCACCAGGTTGTGGCAAGGTAAGGCTAACACAACTGTAGTCAGAGTCTACCAGGCTGTGGCAAAGTAAGGCTAACACAACTGTAGTCAGAGTCCACTAGGCTGTGGCAAAGTTAGGCTAACACAACTGTAGTCAGAGTCCACCAGGCTGTGGCAAGGTTAGGCTAACACAACTGTCGTCAGAGTCCACCAGGCTGTGGCAAGGTTAGGCTAACACAACTGTAGTCAGAGTCCACCAGGCTGTGGCAAGGTTGGCTAACACAACTGTAGTCAGAGTCCACCAGGCTGTGGCAAGGTAAGGCTAACACAACTGTAGTCAGAGTCCACCAGGCTGTGGCAAGGTTAGGCTAACACAACTGTAGTCAGAGTCCACCAGGCTGTGGCAAGGTTAGGCTAACACAATTGTAGTCAGAGTCCACCAGGCTGTGGCAAGGTTAGGCTGACACAACTGTAGTCAGAGTCCACCAGGTTGTGGCAAGGTAAGGCTAACACAACTGTAGTCAGAGTCTACCAGGCTGTGGCAAAGTAAGGCTAACACAACTGTAGTCAGAGTCCACTAGGCTGTGGCAAAGTTAGGCTAACACAACTGTAGTCAGATTCCACCAGGCTGTGGCAAGGTTAGGCTGCCACAACTGTAGTCAGAGTCCACCAGGCTGTGGCAAGTTAAGGCTGACACAACTGTAGTCAGAGTCCACCAGGCTGTGGCAAAGTTAGGCTAACACAACTGTAGTCAGAGTCCACCAGGCTGTGGCAAGGTTAGACTGACACAACTGTAGTCAGAGTCCACCAGGCTGTGGCAAGGTGAGGCTAACACAACTGTAGTCAGAGTCCACCGGGCTGTGGCAAGGTTAGGGAGACACAACTGTAGTCAGAGTCCACCAGGCTGTGGCAAGGTTAGGATGACACAACTGTAGTCAGAGTCCACCAGGCTGTGGCAAGGTGAGGCTAACACAACTGTAGTCAGAGTCCACCAGGCTGTGGCAAGGTTAGGCTAACACAACTGTCGTCAAGGTCCACCAGGCTGTGGCAAGGTTAGGCTACCACAACTGTAGTCAGAGTCCACCAGGCTGTGGCAAGGTTAAGCTAACACAACTGTAGTCAGAGTCCACCAGGCTGTGGCAAGGTAAGGCTAACACAACTGTAGTCAGAGTCCACCAGGCTGTGGCAAGGTTAGGCTAACACAACTGTAGTCAGAGTCCACCAGGCTGTGGCAAGGTTAGGCTAACACAACTGTAGTCAGAGTCCACCAGGCTGTGGCAAGGTTAGGCTGACACAACTGTAGTCAGAGTCCACCAGGCTGTGGCAAAGTAAGGCTAACACAACTGTAGTCAGAGTCCACCAGGCTGTGGCAAAGTTAGGCTAACACAACTGTAGTCAGATTCCACCAGGCTGTGGCAAGGTTAGGCTGCCACAACTGTAGTCAGAGTCCACCAGGCTGTGGCAAGTTAAGGCTGACACAACTGTAGTCAGAGTCCACCAGGCTGTGGCAAAGTTAGGCTAACACAACTGTAGTCAGAGTCCACCAGGCTGTGGCAAGGTTAGGCTAACACAACTGTAGTCAGAGTCCACCAGGTTGTGGCAAGGTTAGGCTAACACAACTGTAGTCAGAGTCCACCAGGCTGTGGCAAGGTTAGGCTAACACAACTGTAGTCAGAGCCCACCAGGCTGTGGCAAGGTTAGGCTGACACAACTGTAGTCAGAGTCCACCAGGCTGTGGCAAGGTTAGGCTGACACAACTGTAGTCAGAGTCCACCAGGCTGTGGCAAGGTTAGGCTAACACAACTGTAGTCAGAGTCCACCAGGCTGTGGCAAGGTTAGGCTAACACAACTGTAGTCAGAGTCCACCAGGCTGTGGCAAGGTTAGGCTAACACAACTGAAGTCAGAGTCCACCAGGCTGTCGCAAGGTTAGGCTAACACAACTGTAGTCAGAGTCCACCAGGCTGTGGCAAGGTTAGGCTAACATAACTTCTTCCGGTCTTCGTCTTCGTCTTCGTCTTCTTCCGGTCTTCGTCTTCGTCTTCGTCCTCGTCTTCGTCTTCGTCTTCTTCCGGTCTTCGTCTTCGTCTTCGTCTTTGTCTTCGTCCGCGTCTTCGTCTTCTTCCGGTCTTCGTCTTCGTCTTCGTCTTCTTCCGGTCTTCGTCTTCGTCTTCGTCCTCGTCTTCGTCTTCGTCCTCGTCCTCGTCTTCGTTTTCGTCTTCGTCTTCGTCCTCGTCCTCGTCTTCGACTTCGTCTTCGTCTTCGTCTTCGTCTTCTTCCGGTCTTCGTCTTCGTCTTCGTCTTCGTCCTCGTCCTCGTCTTCGTCTTCGTCTTCGTCTTCTTTCGGTCTTCGTCTTCGTCCTTGTCTTCGTCTTCGTCCTCGTCTTCGTCTTCGTCTTCGTCCTCGTCCTCGTCTTCGTCTTCGTCTTCGTCCTCGTCTTCGTCATCGTCCTCGTCTTCGTCATCGTCTTCGTCTTCGTCTTCGTCTTCGTCCTCGTCTTCGTCTTCGTCCTCGTCCTCGTCTTCGTCCTCGTCTTCGTCTTCGTCCTCGTCTTCGTCTTCGTCTTCGTCTTCGTCCTCGTCTTCGTCTTCGTCTTCGTCTTCGTCCTCGTCTTCGTCTTCGTCTTCGTCTTCGTCCTCGTCTTCGTCTTCGTCTTCGTCTTCGTCCTCGTCTTCGTCTTCGTCCTCGTCTTCGTCTTCGTCTTCGTCCTCGTCCTCGTCTTCGTCTTCGTCTTCGTCCTCGTCCTCCTCTTCGTCTTCGTCCTCGTCTTCGTCTTCGTCCTCGTCTTCGTCTTCGTCTTCGTCTTCGTCCTCGTCTTCGTCTTCGTCTTCGTCCTCTTCTTCGTCTTCGTCTTCGTCCTCGTCTTCGTCTTCGTCCTCGTCTTCGTCTTCGTCTTCGTCTTCGTCTTCGTCTTCGTCTTCGTCTTCGTCCTCGTCTTCGTCCGGTCTTCGTCTTCGTCTTCGTCTTCGTCTTCTTCCGGTCTTCGTCTTCGTCTTCGTCTTTGTCCTCGTCTTCGTCTTCGTCCTCGTCTTCGTCTTCGTCTTCGTCCTCGTCCTCGTCTTCGACTTCGTCTTCGTCTTCGTCTTCGTCTTCGTCTTCGTCTTCGTCCTCGTCCTCGTCTTCGTCTTCGTCCTCGTCCTCGTCCTCGTCTTCGTCTTCGTCTTCGTCTTCGTCTTCGTCTTCGTCTTCGTCCTCGTCTTCGTCTTCGTCCTCGTCTTCGTCTTCGTCCTCGTCTTCGTCTTCGTCTTCGTCCTCGTCTTCGTCTTCGTCTTCGTCTTCGTCTTCGTCTCCGTCTCCGTCTTCGTCTTCAGCCTCGTCATCGTCTTCGTATTGTCTTCGTCTTCGTCTTCGTCTTCGTCTTCGTCCTCGTCCTCGTCTTCGTCTTCGTCCTCGTCTTCGTCTTTGTCCTCGTCCTCGTCTTCGTCTTCGTCTTTCGTCTTTGTCCTCGTCTTCGTCTTCGTCCTCGTCCTCGTCTTCGTCTTCGTCTTCGTCTTGTCTTCGTCTTCGTCCTCGTCCTCGTCTTCGTCTTCGTCTTCGTCTTCGTCCTCGTCTTCGTCTTCGTCTTCGTCTTCGTCTTCGTCCTCGTCTTCGTCTTCGTCTTCGTCTTCGTCTTCGTCTTCGTCTTCGTCTTCTTCCGGTCTTCGTCTTCGTCTTCGTCTTCGTCTTCGTCTTCGTCTTCGTCTTCGTCCTCGTCTTCGTCTTCGTCTTCGTCCTCGTCCTCGTCTTCGACTTCGTCTTCGTCTTCGTCTTCGTCTTCTTCCGGTCTTCGTCTTCGTCTTCGTCCTCGTCTTCGTCTTCGTCCTCGTCCTCGTCTTCGTCCTCGTCATCGGCCTCGTCTTCGTCTTCGTCTTCGTCTTCGTCCGCGTCCTCGTCCTCGTCTTCTTCTTCGTATTCGTCTTCGTCCTCGTCTTCGTCTTCGTCTTCGTCCTTGTCTTCGTCTTCGTCTTCGTCTTCGTCCTCGTCTTCGTCCTCGTCTTCGTCTTCGTCTTCGTCCTCGTCTTCGTCTTCGTCCTCGTCTTTGTCTTCGTCTTCGTCTTCGTCTCCGTCTCCGTCTTCGTCTCCGTCTTCGTCTTCGTCTTCGTCCTCGTCATCGTCTCCGTCTTCGTATTGTCTTCGTCTTCGTCTTCGTCTTCGTCCTCGTCCTCGTCTTCGTCTTCGTCCTCGTCTTCGTCTTTGTCCTCGTCCTCGTCTTCGTCTTCGTCTTCGTCTTCTTCCGGTCTTCGTCTTCGTCTTCGTCTTCGTCTTCGTCCTCGTCTTCGTCTTCGTCCTCGTCCTCGTCTTCGTCTTCGTCTTCGTCTTCGTCATCGTCTTCTTCCGGTCTTCGTCTTCGTCTTCGTCCTCGTCCTCGTCATCTTCCGGTCATCGTCTTCGTCTTCGTCTTCGTCTTCGTCTTCTTTCGGTCTTCGTCTTCGTCCTCGTCTTCGTCTTCGTCCTCGTCCTCGTCTTCGTCTTCGTCCTCGTCTTCGTCTTCGTCCTCGTCTTCGTCCTCGTCTTCGTCTTCGTCTTCGTCCTCGTCTTCGTCTTCGTCTTCGTCCTCGTCTTCGTCTTCGTCTTCGTCTTCGTCCTCGTCTTCGTCTTCGTCCTCGTCCTCGTCTTCGTCTTCGTCCTCGTCCTCGTCTTCGTCTTCGTCTTCGTCCTCGTCTTCGTCTTCGTCCTCGTCTTCGTCTTCGTCCTCGTCTTCGTCTTCGTCTTCGTCTTCGTCTTCGTCTTCGTCTTCGTCTTCTTCCGGTCTTCGTCTTCGTCTTCGTCCTCGTCCTCGTCTTCGTCCCCGTCCTCGTCTTCGTCTTCGTCTCCGTCTCCGTCTTCGTCTCCGTCTCCGTCTTCGTCTCCGTCTTCGTCTTCGTCCTCGTCTTCGTCTTCGTCCTCGTCTTCGTCTTCGTCTTCGTCTTCGTCCTCGTCTTCGTCTTCGTCCTCGTCATCGTCTTCGTCTTCGTCTTCGTCTTCGTCTTCTTTCGGTCTTCGTCTTCGTCCTCGTCTTCGTCTTCGTCTTCGTCTTCGTCCTCGTCCTCGTCTTCGTCTTTGTCTTCGTCTTCGTCTTCTTCCGGTCTTCGTCTTCGTCTTCGTCTTCGTCCTCGTCCTCGTCCTCGTCTTCGTCTTCGCCTTCGTCTTCGTCCTCGTCTTCGTCTTCGTCTTCGTCTTCGTCTTCGTCCTCGTCCTCGTCCTCGTCTTCGTCTTCGTCCTCGTCTTCGTCCTCGTCTTCGTCTTCGCCTTCGTCTTCGTCCTCGTCTTCGTCTTCGTCCTCGTCTTCGTCTCCGTCTCCGTCTTCGTCTCCGTCTCCGTCTTCGTCTCCGTCTTCGTCTTCGTCCTCGTCTTCGTCTTCGTCCTCGTCCTCGTCTTCGTCTTCGTCTTCGTCCTCGTCCTCGTCTTCGTCTTCGTCCTCGTCTTCGTCTTCGTCCTCGTCTTCGTCCTCGTCTTCGTCTTCGTCTTCGTCTTCGTCCTCGTCCTCGTCCTCGTCTTCGACTTCGTCTTCGTCTTCGTCTTCGTCTTCGTCCTTGTCCTCGTCTTCGTCTTCGTCCACGTCCTCGTCTTCGTCCTCGTCATCGTCTTCCTCTTCGTCTTCGTCTTCTTTCGGTCTTCGTCTTCGTCCTCGTCTTCGTCTTCGTCTTCGTCCTCGTCTTCGTCCTCGTCTTCGTCTTCGTCCTCGTCTTCGTCTTCGTCCTCGTCTTCGTCTTCGTCTTCGTCTTCGTCTTCGTCTTCGTCCTCGTCTTCGTCTTCGTCCTCGTCCTCGTCTTCGTCTTCGTCCTCGTCTTCGTCTTCGTCTTCGTCTTCGTCTTCGTCTTCGTCCTCGTCTTCGTCTTCGTCTTCGTCTTCGTCTTCGTCTTCGTCCTCGTCTTCGTCCGGTCTTCGTCTTCGTCTTCGTCTTCGTCTTCGTCTTCTTCCGGTCTTCGTCTTCGTCTTCGTCTTTGTCCTCGTCTTCGTCTTCGTCCTCGTCTTCGTCTTCGTCTTCGTCTTCGTCCTTGTCCTCGTCTTCGTCTTCGTCTTCGTCTTCGTCTTCGTCTTCGTCTTCGTCTTCGTCTTCGTCCTCGTCTTCGTCTTCGTCTTCGTCTTCGTCCTTGTCCTCGTCTTCGACTTCTTCTTCGTCTTCGTCTTCGTCTTCGTCTTCGTCTTCGTCTTCGTCTTCGTCCGCGTCCTCGTCCTCGTCTTCGTCTTCGTCTTCGTCTTCGTCTTCGTCCTCGTCTTCGTCTTCGTCTTCGTCTTCGTCCTCGTCTTCGTCTTCGTCTTCGTCTTCGTCTTCGTCCTCGTCTTCGTCTTCGTCTTCGTCCTCGTCTTCGTCTTCGTCTTCGTCTTCGTCTTCGTCTCCGTCTCCGTCTTCGTCTTCAGCCTCGTCATCGTCTTCGTATTGTCTTCGTCCTCGTCTTCGTCTTCGTCTTCGTCTTCGTCTTCGTCCTCGTCTTCGTCTTCGTCTTCGTCTTCGTCTTCGTCTTCGTCCTCGTCTTCGTCTTCGTCTTCGTCTTCGTCCTCGTCTTCGTCTTCGTCTTCGTCTTCGTCTTCGTCTTCGTCCTCGTCTTCGTCTTCGTCTTCGTCCTCGTCTTCGTCTTCGTCTTCGTCTTCGTCTTCGTCCTCGTCTTCGTCTTCGTCTTCGTCTTCGTCCTCGTCTTCGTCTTCGTCCTCGTCCTCGTCTTCGTCTTCGTCTTCGTCCTCGTCCTCGTCTTCGTCTTCGTCCTCGTCTTCGTCTTCGTCCTCGTCTTCGTCTTCGTCTTCGTCATCGTCTTCGTCTTCGTCCTCGTCTTCGTCTTCGTCTTCGTCTTCGTCTTCGTCTTCGTCTTCGTCTTCTTCCGGTCTTCGTCTTCGTCTTCGTCCTCGTCCTCGTCTTCGTCCCCGTCCTCGTCTTCGTCTTCGTCTCCGTCTCCGTCTTCGTCTCCGTCTCCGTCTTCGTCTCCGTCTTCGTCTTCGTCCTCGTCTTCGTCTTCGTCCTCGTCTTCGTCTTCGTCTTCGTCTTCGTCCTCGTCTTCGTCTTCGTCTTCGTCCTCGTCTTCGTCTTTGTCCTCGTCCTCGTCTTCGTCTTCGTCTTTCGTCTTTGTCCTCGTCTTCGTCTTCGTCCTTGTCCTCGTCTTCGTCTTGTCTTCGTCTTCGTCCTCGTCCTCGTCTTCGTCTTCGTCTTCGTCTTCGTCCTCGTCTTCGTCTTCGTCCTCGTCTTCGTCTTCGTCTTCGTCCCCGTCCTCGTCTTCGTCTTCGTCTTCGTCTCCGTCTCCGTCTTCGTCTCCGTCTCCGTCTTCGTCTTCGTCTTCGTCCTCGTCATCGTCTCCGTCTTCGTATTGTCTTCGTCTTCGTCTTCGTCTTCGTCTTCGTCTTCGTCCTCGTCTTCGTCTTCGTCTTCGTCCTCGTCCTCGTCTTCGACTTCGTCTTCGTCTTCGTCTTCGTCCTCGTCTTCGTCTTCGTCTTCGTCCTCGTCATCGTCTTCGTCTTCGTCTTCTTCTTCGTCTGCTTTCGGTCTTCGTCTTCGTCCTCGTCTTCGTCTTCGTCTTCGTCTTCGTCCTCGTCCTCGTCTTCGTCTTCGTCTTCGTCTTCGTCTTCTTCCGGTCTTCGTCTTCGTCTTCGTCTTCGTCCTCGTCCTCGTCCTCGTCTTCGTCTTCGCCTTCGTCTTCGTCCTCGTCTTCGTCTTCGCCTTCGTCTTCGTCCTCGTCCTCGTCTTCGTCTTCGTCCTCGTCTTCGTCTTCGTCCTCGTCATCGTCTTCGTCTTCGTCTTCGTCTTCGTCTTCTTTCGGTCTTCGTCTTCGTCCTCGTCTTCGTCTTCGTCCTCGTCCTCGTCTTCGTCTTCGTCTTCGTCCTCGTCCTCGTCTTCGTCTTCGTCCTCGTCTTCGTCTTCGTCCTCGTCTTCGTCCTCGTCTTCGTCTTCGTCTTCGTCTTCGTCATCGTCCTCGTCCTCGTCTTCGACTTCGTCTTCGTCTTCGTCTTCGTCTTCTTCCGGTCTTCGTCTTCGTCTTCGTCTTCGTCCTTGTCCTCGTCTTCGTCTTCGTCCACGTCCTCGTCTTCGTCCTCGTCATCGTCTTCCTCTTCGTCTTCGTCTTCGTCTTCTTTCGGTCTTCGTCTTCGTCCTCGTCTTCGTCTTCGTCTTCGTCCTCGTCCTCGTCTTCGTCCTCGTCTTCGTCTTCGTCCTCGTCTTCGTCTTCGTCCTCGTCTTCGTCTTCGTCTTCGTCTTCGTCTTCGTCTTCGTCCTCGTCTTCGTCTTCGTCCTCGTCCTCGTCTTCGTCTTCGTCCTCGTCTTCGTCTTCGTCTTCGTCTTCGTCTTCGTCCTCGTCTTCGTCTTCGTCTTCGTCTTCGTCTTCGTCTTCGTCCTCGTCCTCGTCCTCGTCTTCGACTTCGTCTTCGTCTTCGTCTTCGTCTTCTTCCGGTCTTCGTCTTCGTCCTTGTCCTCGTCTTCGTCTTCGTCCACGTCCTCGTCTTCGTCCTCGTCATCGTCTTCCTCTTCGTCTTCGTCCTCGTCCTCGTCTTCGTCTTCGTCTTCGTCTTCGTCTTCGTCTTCGTCTTCTTCCGGTCTTCGTCTTCGTCTTCGTCTTCGTCTTCGTCTTCGTCTTCGTCCTCGTCCTCGTCTTCGTCTTCGTCTTCGTCTTCTTCCGGTCTTCGTCTTCGTCTTCGTATTCGTCCTCGTCTTCGTCTTCGTCCTCGTCCTCGTCTTCGTCTTCGTCTTCGTCCTCGTCTTCGTCATCGTCTTCGTCCTCGTCTTCGTCTTCGTCTTCGTCCTCGTCTTCTTCCGGTCTTCGTCTTCGTCTTCGTCTTCTTCCGGTCTTCGTCTTCGTCTTCGTCTTCGTCTTCGTCCTCGTCTTCGTCCTCGTCTTCGTCTTCGTCCTCGTCTTCGTCCTCGTCTTCGTCTTCGTCTTCGTCCTCGTCTTCGTCTTCGTCCTCGTCCTCGTCCTCGTCTTCGTCTTCGTCTTCGTCCTCGTCCTCGTCTTCGTCCTCGTCTTCGTCTTCGTCCTCGTCCTCGTCTTCGACTTCGTCTTCGTCTTCGTCTTCGTCTTCTTCCGGTCTTCGTCTTCGTCCTCGTCCTCGTCTTCGTCTTCGTCTTCGTCTTCTTTCGGTCTTCGTCCTCGTCTTCGTCTTCGTCTTCGTCTTCGTCCTCGTCCTCGTCTTCGTCTTCGTCTTCGTCTTCGTCCTCGTCTTCGTCCTCGTCCTCGTCATCGTCTTCGTCTTCGTCTTCGTCCTCGTCTTCGTCTTCGTCCTCGTCTTCGTCTTCGTCCTCGTCCTCGTCTTCGTCCTCGTCTTCGTCTTCGTCTTCGTCCTCGTCTTCGTCCTCGTCTTTGTCTTCGTCTTCGTCTTCGTCCTCGTCTTCGTCTTCGTCTTCGTCTTCGTCCTCGTCTTCGTCTTCGTCTTCGTCCTCGTCTTCGTCTTCGTCTTCGTCTTCGTCTTCGTCCTCGTCTTCGTCTTCGTCCTCGTCTTCGTCTTCGTCTTCGTCTTCGTCTTCGTCCTCGTCTTCGTCTTCGTCTTCGTCCGCGTCCTCGTCGTCGTCTTCGTCTTCGTCCTCGTCTTCGTCTTCGTCTTCGTCTTCGTCCTCGTCTTCGTCTTCGTCTTCGTCTTCGTCCTCGTCTTCGTCTTCGTCTTCTTCCGGTCTTCGTCTTCGTCTTCGTCTTCGTCCTCGTCCTCGTCTTCGTCCTCGTCCTCGTCTTCGTCTTCGTCCTCGTCTTCGTCTTCGTCTTCTTCCGGTCTTCGTCTTCGTCTTCGTCTTCTTCCGGTCTTTGTCTTCGTCTTCGTCTTCGTCTTCGTCTTTGTCTTCGTCCTCGTCTTCGTCCTCGTCTTCGTCTTCGTCCTTGTCTTCGTCCTGGTCTTCGTCCTCGTCTTCTTCGTCTTCGTCCTCGTCTTCGTCCTCGTCTTCGTCTTCGTCCTCCTCTTCGTCTGCGTCTTCTTCCGGTCTTCGTCTTCGTCCTCGTCTTCGTCTTCGTCCTCGTCTTCGTCTTCGTCCTCGTCCTCGTCCTCGTCTTCGACTTCGTCTTCGTCTTCGTCTTCTTCCGGTCTTCGTCTTCGTCTTCGTCTTCGTCTTCGTCCTCGTCTTCGTCTTCGTCTTCGTCTTCGTCTTCTTTCGGTCTTCGTCTTCGTCTTCGTCTTCGTCTTCGTCCTCGTCTTCGTCTTCGTCTTCGTCTTCGTCTTCGTCTTCGTCTCCGTCTTCGTCTTCGTCCTCGTCATCGTCTCCGTCTTCGTCTTCGTCTTCGTCTTCGTCTTCGTCTTCGTCTTCGTCCTCGTCCTCGTCCTCGTCTTCGTCTTCCTCTTTCGTCTTCGTCCTCGTCTTCGTCTTCGTCCTCGTCCTCGTCTTCGTCTTCGTCTTCGTCTTCGTCTTCGTCTTCGTCCTCGTCCTCGTCTTCGTCTTCGTCCTCGTCTTCGTCTTCGTCTTCGTCCTCGTCCTCGTCCTCGTCCTAGTCTTCGTCTTCGTCTTCGTCTCCGTCTCCGTCTTCGTCTTCGTCCTCGTCATCGTCTCCGTCTTCGTCTTCGTCTTCGTCTTCGTCTTCGTCTTCGTCTTCGTCCTCGTCCTCGTCCTCGTCTTCGTCTTCCTCTTTCGTCTTCGTCCTCGTCTTCGTCTTCGTCCTCGTCCTCGTCCTCGTCTTCGTCTTCGTCTTTAGTCTTCGTCCTCGTCTTCGTCTTCGTCCTCGTCTTCGTCTTCGTCCTCGTCTTCGTCCTCGTCCTCGTCCTCGTCTTCGTCTTCGTCCTCGTCATCGTCTTCGTCTTCGTCTTCGTCTTCTTTCGGTCTTCGTCTTCGTCCTCGTCTTCGTCTTCGTCCTCGTCCTCGTCTTCGTCTTCGTCTTCGTCCTCGTCTTCGTCTTCGTCCTCGTCCTCGTCTTCGTCTTCGTCTTCGTCTTCGTCCTCGTCCTCGTCTTCATCCTCGTCTTCGTCTTCGTCTTCGTCTTCGTCTTCGTCTTCGTCCTCGTCCTCGTCTTCGTCTTCGTCCTCGTCATCGTCTTCGTCTTCGTCTTCGTCTTCTTTCGGTCTTCGTCTTCGTCCTCGTCTTCGTCTTCGTCCTCGTCCTCGTCTTCGTCTTCGTCTTCGTCCTCGTCTTCGTCTTCGTCCTCGTCTTCGTCTTCGTCTTCGTCTTCGTCTTCGTCCTCGTCTTCGTCTTCGTCTTCGTCCTCCTCTTCGTCTTCGGCCTCGTCTTCGTCTTCGTCTTCGTCTTCGTCTTCGTCCTCGTCCTCGTCTTCGACTTCGTCTTCGACTTCGTCTTCGACTTCGTCTTCGTCTTCGTCTTCGTCTTCTTCCGGTCTTCGTCTTCGTCTTCGTCCTCGTCCTCGTCATCGTCTTCGTCTTCGTCTTCGTCTTCGTCCTCGTCTTCGTCCTCGTCTTCGTCTTCGTCTTCGTCCTCGTCTTCGTCTTCGTCTTCGTCCTCGTCTTCGTCTTCGTCTTCGTCTTCGTCCTCGTCTTCGTCTTCGTCCTCGTCCTCGTCTTCGTCTTCGTCTTCGTCCTCGTCCTCGTCTTCGTCTTCGTCTTCGTCCTCGTCTTCGTCTTCGTCCTCGTCTTCGTCTTCGTCTTCGTCATCGTCTTCGTCTTCGTCCTCGTCTTCGTCTTCGTCTTCGTCTTCGTCCTCGTCTTCGTCTTCGTCTTCGTCTTCGTCCTCGTCTTCGTCTTCGTCTTCGTCTTCGTCTTCGTCTTCGTCTTCGTCTTCGTCCTCGTCTTCGTCTTCGTCCTCGTCCTCGTCTTCGTCTTCGTCTTCGTCTTCGTCATCGTCTTCTTCCGGTCTTCGTCTTCGTCTTCGTCCTCGTCCTGGTCATCGTCTTCGTCTTCGTCTTCGTCTTCGTCTTCGTCTTCGTCCTCGTCTTCGTCTTCGTCTTCGTCCTCCTCTTCGTCTTCGGCCTCGTCTTCGTCTTCGTCTTCGTCCTCGTCTTCGTCTTCGTCCTCGTCTTCGTCTTCGTCTTCGTCTTCGTCTTCGTCCTCGTCTTCGTCTTCGTCTTCGTCCTCGTCTTCGTCTTCGTCGTCGTCCTCCTCTTCGTCTTCGGCCTTGTCTTCGTCTTCGTCTTCGTCTTCGTCTTCGTCCTCGTCCTCGTCTTCGACTTCGTCTTCGACTTCGTCTTCGACTTCGTCTTCGTCTTCGTCTTCGTCTTCTTCCGGTCTTCGTCTTCGTCTTCGTCCTCGTCCTCGTCATCGTCTTCGTCTTCGTCTTCGTCTTCGTCTACTTTCGGTCGTCGTCTTCGTCCTCGTCTTCGTCCTCGTCTTCGTCTTCGTCTTCGTCCTCGTCTTCGTCTTCGTCTTCGTCCTCGTCTTCGTCTTCGTCTTCGTCTTCGTCCTCGTCTTCGTCCTCGTCCTCGTCCTCGTCTTCGTCTTCGTCCTCGTCCTCGTCTTCGTCTTCGTCTTCGTCCTCGTCTTCGTCTTCGTCCTCGTCTTCGTCTTCGTCTTCGTCATCGTCTTCGTCTTCGTCCTCGTCTTCGTCTTCGTCTTCGTCTTCGTCCTCGTCTTCGTCTTCGTCTTCGTCTTCGTCTTCGTCCTCGTCTTCGTCTTCGTCTTCGTCCTCGTCTTCGTCTTCGTCTTCGTCTTCGTCCTCGTCTTCGTCTTCGTCTTCGTCTTCGTCCCCGTCTTCGTCTTCGTCTTCGTCTTCGTCCTCGTCTTCGTCTTCGTCCTCGTCCTCGTCTTCGTCTTCGTCTTCGTCTTCGTCCTCGTCCTCGTCTTCGTCTTCGTCTCCGTCTCCGTCTTCGTCTCCGTCTTCGTCTTCGTCTTCGTCTTCGTCTTCGTCCTCGTCTTCGTCTTCGTCCTCGTCATCGTCTTCGTCTTCGTCTTCGTCTTCGTCTTCTTTCGGTCTTCGTCTTCGTCCTCGTCTTCGTCTTCGTCTTCGTCTTCGTCCTCGTCCTCGTCTTCGTCTTTGTCTTCGTCTTCGTCTTCTTCCGGTCTTCGTCTTCGTCTTCGTCTTCGTCCTCGTCCTCGTCCTCGTCTTCGTCTTCGCCTTCGTCTTCGTCCTCGTCTTCGTCTTCGTCCTCGTCATCGTCTTCGTCTTCGTCTTCGTCTTCTTTCGGTCTTCGTCTTCGTCCTCGTCTTCGTCTTCGTCCTCGTCCTCGTCTTCGTCTTCGTCTTCGTCCTCGTCTTCGTCCTCGTCTTCGTCTTCGTCCTCGTCTTCGTCTTCGTCCTCGTCTTCGTCCTCGTCTTCGTCTTCGTCTTCGTCTTCGTCCTCGTCCTCGTCCTCGACTTCGTCTTCGTCTTCGTCTTCGTCTTCTTCCGGTCTTCGTCTTCGTCTTCGTCTTCGTCCTTGTCCTCGTCTTCGTCTTCGTCCACGTCCTCGTCTTCGTCCTCGTCATCGTCTTCCTCTTCGTCTTCGTCTTCTTTCGGTCTTCGTCTTCGTCCTCGTCTTCGTCTTCGTCTTCGTCCTCGTCCTCGTCTTCGTCCTCGTCTTCGTCTTCGTCCTCGTCTTCGTCTTCGTCCTCGTCTTCGTCTTCGTCTTCGTCTTCGTCTTCGTCTTCGTCCTCGTCTTCGTCTTCGTCCTCGTCCTCGTCTTCGTCTTCGTCCTCGTCTTCGTCTTCGTCTTCGTCTTCGTCTTCGTCTTCGTCCTCGTCTTCGTCTTCGTCTTCGTCTTCGTCTTCGTCTTCGTCCTCGTCTTCGTCCGGTCTTCGTCTTCGTCTTCGTCTTCGTCTTCGTCTTCTTCCGGTCTTCGTCTTCGTCTTCGTCTTTGTCCTCGTCTTCGTCTTCGTCCTCGTCTTCGTCTTCGTCTTCGTCTTCGTCCTTGTCCTCGTCTTCGACTTCGTCTTCGTCTTCGTCTTCGTCTTCGTCTTCGTCCTCGTCCTCGTCTTCGTCTTCGTCTTCGTCTTCGTCTTCGTCTTCGTCTTCGTCTTCGTCCTCGTCTTCGTCTTCGTCTTCGTCTTCGTCCTCGTCATCGTCTTCGTCCTCGTCTTCGTCTTCGTCCTCGTCCTCGTCTTCGTCTTCGTCTTTGTCCTCGTCTTCGTCTTCGTCCTCGTCTTCGTCCTCGTCTTCGTCTTCGTCCTCGTCTTCGTCTTCGTCTTCGTCCTCGTCCTCGTCTTCGACTTCGTCTTCGTCTTCGTCTTCGTCTTCTTCCGGTCTTCGTCTTCGTCTTCGTCCTTGTCCTCGTCTTCGTCTTCGTCTTCGTCTTCGTCCTCGTCTTCGTCTTCGTCTTCGTCCTCGTCTTCGTCTTCGTCCTCGTCTTCGTCTTCGTCTTCGTCCTCGTCCTCGTCTTCGTCTTCGTCTTCGTCCTCGTCTTCGTCTTCGTCTTCGTCTTCGTCCTCGTCTTCGTCTTCGTCCTCGTCCTCGTCGTCGTCTTCGTCTTCGTCTTCGTCCTCGTCTTCGTCTTCGTCTTCGTCCTCGTCTTCGTTTCGTCTTCGTCCTCGTCTTCGTCTTCGTCCACGTCCTCGTCTTCGTCTTCGTCTTCGTCTTTGTCCTCGTCTTCGTCTTCGTCCTCGTCTTCGTCCTCGTCTTCGTCTTCGTCCTCGTCTTCGTCTTCGTCCTCCTCTTCGTCTTCGTCTTCGTCTTCGTCTTTGTCCTCGTCTTCGTCTTCGTCTTCGTCTTCGTCCTCGTCTTCGTCTTCGGCCTCGTCTTCTTCCGGTCTTCGTCTTCGTCTTCTTCCGGTCTTTGTCTTCGTCTTCGTCTTCGTCCTCGTCCTCGTCTTCGTCTTCGTCTTCTTCCGGTCTTCGTCTTCGTCTTCGTCTTCGTCCTCGTCCTCGTCTTCGTCTTCGTCCTCGTCATCGTCTTCGTCTTCGTCATCGTCTTCGTCTTCGTCCTCGTCCTCGTCTTCATCTTCGTCTTCGTCTTCGTCTTCGTCCTCGTCTTCGTCTTCGTCTTCGTCTTCGTCCTCGTCTTCGTCTTCGTCTTCGTCTTCGTCTTCGGCCTCGTCTTCGTCTTCGTCTTCGTCTTCGTCTTCGTCTTCGTCCTCGTCCTCGTCTTCGTCTTCGTCTTCGTCCGCGTCCTCGTCCTCGTCTTCGTCTTCGTCCGCGTCCTCGTCTTCGTCTTCGTCCTCGTCTTCGTCTTCGTCTTCGTCTTCGTCTTCGTCCTCGTCTTCGTCCTCGTCTTCGTCTTCGTCCTCGTCTTCGTCTTCGTCTTCGTCTTCGTCTTCGTCTTCGTCCTCGTCTTCGTCTTCGTCTTCGTCTTCGTCCTCGTCTTCGTCTTCGTCTTCGTCTTCGTCTTCGTCTTCGTCCTCGTCTTCGTCTTCGTCTTCGTCCTCGTCTTCGTCTTCGTCTTCGTCTTCGTCTTCGTCTCCGTCTCCGTCTTCAGCCTCGTCATCGTCTTCGTATTGTCTTCGTCTTCGTCTTCGTCTTCGTCTTCGTCTTTGTCCTCGTCCTCGTCTTCGTCTTCGTCTTTCGTCTTTGTCCTCGTCTTCGTCTTCGTCTTCGTCTTCGTCTTGTCTTCGTCTTCGTCCTCGTCCTCGTCTTCGTCTTCGTCTTCGTCTTCGTCTTCGTCTTCGTCTTCGTCTTCGTCCTCGTCTTCGTCTTCGTCTTCGTCTTCGTCTTCGTCTTCGTCTTCGTCTTCTTCCGGTCTTCGTCTTCGTCTTCGTCTTCGTCTTCGTCTTCGTCCTCGTCTTCTTCCGGTCTTCGTCTTCGTCTTCGTCTTCGTCTTCTTCCGGTCTTCGACTTCGTCTTCGTCTTCGTCTTCGTCTTCGTCCTCGTCTTCGTCTTCGTCTTCGTCCTCGTCCTCGTCTTCGACTTCGTCTTCGTCTTCGTCTTCGTCTTCTTCCGGTCTTCGTCTTCGTCTTCGTCCTCGTCTTCGTCTTCGTCCTCGTCCTCGTCTTCGTCCTCGTCATCGGCCTCGTCTTCGTCTTCGTCCGCGTCCTCGTCCTCGTCTTCGTCTTCGTCATCGTCTTCTTCCGGTCTTCGTCTTCGTCTTCGTCCTCGTCCTGGTCATCATCTTCGTCTTCGTCTTCGTCTTCGTCTTCTTTCGGTCTTCGTCTTCGTCCTCGTCTTCGTCTTCGTCCTCGTCCTCGTCTTCGTCTTCGTCCTCGTCTTCGTCTTCGTCCTCGTCTTCGTCCTCGTCTTCGTCTTCGTCTTCGTCTTCGTCCTCGTCTTCGTCTTCGTCTTCGTCCTCGTCTTCGTCTTCGTCTTCGTCTTCGTCCTCGTCTTCGTCTTCGTCCTCGTCTTCGTCTTCGTCTTCGTCTTCGTCTTCGTCTTCGTCTTCGTCATCGTCCTCGTCTTCGTCTTCGTCTTCGTCTTCGTCCTTGTCCTCGTCTTCGACTTCGTCTTCGTCTTCGTCTTCGTCTTCGTCTTCGTCTTCGTCTTCGTCTTCGTCTTCGTCCGCGTCCTCGTCCTCGTCTTCGTCTTCGTCTTCGTCTTCGTCTTCGTCTTCGTCCTCGTCTTCGTCTTCGTCTTCGTCTTCGTCCTCGTCTTCGTCTTCGTCTTCGTCTTCGTCTTCGTCTTCGTCCTCGTCTTCGTCTTCGTCTTCGTCCTCGTCTTCGTCTTCGTCTTCGTCTTCGTCTTCGTCTCCGTCTCCGTCTTCGTCTTCAGCCTCGTCATCGTCTTCGTATTGTCTTCGTCTTCGTCTTCGTCTTCGTCTTCGTCTTCGTCCTCGTCCTCGTCTTCGTCTTCGTCCTCGTCTTCGTCTTTGTCCTCGTCCTCGTCTTCGTCTTCGTCTTTCGTCTTTGTCCTCGTCTTCGTCTTCGTCCTTGTCCTCGTCTTCGTCTTCGTCTTTGTCTTCGTCCTCGTCTTCGTCTTCGTCTTCGTCTTCGTCCTCGTCTTCGTCTTCGTCTTCGTCTTCGTCTTCGTCCTCGTCTTCGTCTTCGTCTTCGTCCTCGTCCTCGTCTTCGTCTTCGTCTTCTTCCGGTCTTCGTCTTCGTCTTCGTCTTCGTCTTCGTCCTCGTCCTCGTCTTTGTCTTCGTCTTCGTCTTCGTCTTCTTTCGGTCTTCGTCTTAGCCTCGTCTTCGTCCTCGTCTTCGTCTTCTTCTTCGTCTTTGTCTTCGTCTTCGTCCTCGTCTTCGTCTTTGTCTTCGTCCTCGTCCTCGTCTTCGTCTTCGTCTTCGTCTTCGTCTTCTTTCGGTCTTCGTCTTAGCCTCGTCTTCGTCCTCGTCTTCGTCTTCTTCTTCGTCTTTGTCTTCGTCTTCGTCCTCGTCTTCGTCTTCGTCTTCGTCTTCGTCCTCGTCTTCGTCTTCGTCTTCGTCTTCGTCCTCGTCTTCGTCTTCGTCTTCGTCTTCTTCCTCGTCTTCGTCTTCGTCCTCGTCTTCGTCTTCGTCTTCGTCTTCGTCTTCGTCCTCGTCTTCGTCTTCGTCTTCGTCCTCGTCCTCGTCTTCGTCTTCGTCCTCGTCTTCGTCTTCGTCCTCGTCCTCGTCTTCGTCTTCGTCCTCGTCTTCGTCCTCGTCTTCGTCTTTGTCTTCGTCCTCGTCTTCGTCTTCGTCTTCGTCTTCGTCTTCGTCTTCGTCTTCGTCTTCGTCTTCGTCTTCGTCTTCTTCCGGTCTTCGTCTTCGTCTTCGTCCTCGTCCTCGTCTTCGTCTTCGTCCTCGTCTTCGTCTTCGCCTTCGTCTTCGTCTTCGTCTTCGTCTTCGTCTTCGTCCTCGTCTTCGTCCTCGTCCTTGTAATCGTCTTCGTCTTCGTCTTCGTCCTCGTCCTCGTCCTCGTCGTCGTCTTCTTCTTCGTCCTCGTCCTCGTCCTCGTCTTCGTCTTCGCCTTCGTCTTCGTCCTCGTCTTCGTCTTCGCCTTCGTCTTCGTCCTCGTCCTCGTCTTCGTCTTCGTCCTCGTCTTCGTCTTTGTCCTCGTCTTCGTCTTCGTCTTCGTCCTCGTCTTCGTCTTCGTCCTCGTCTTCGTCTTCGTCCTCGTCTTCGTCTTCGTCTTCTTCGTCTTCGTCCTCGTCTTCGTCCTCGTCTTCGTCCTCGTCTTCGTCTTCGTCCTCGTCTTCGTCTGCGTCTTCTTCCGGTCTTCGTCTTCGTCCTCGTCTTCGTCTTCGTCCTCGTCTTCGTCTTTGTCCTCGTCTTCGTCTTCGTCTTCGTCCTCGTCTTCGTCTTCGTCCTCGTCTTCGTCTTCGTCCTCGTCTTCGTCTTCGTCTTCTTCGTCTTCGTCCTCGTCTTCGTCCTCGTCTTCGTCCTCGTCTTCGTCTTCGTCCTCGTCTTCGTCTGCGTCTTCTTCCGGTCTTCGTCTTCGTCCTCGTCTTCGTCTTCGTCCTCGTCTTCGTCTTTGTCCTCGTCCTCGTCCTCGTCTTCGACTTCGTCTTCGTCTTCGTCTTCGTCTTCTTCCGGTCTTCGTCTTCGTCTTCGTCTTCGTCTTCGTCCTCGTCTTCGTCCTCGTCTTCGTCTTCGTCTTCTTCGTCTTCGTCCTCGTCTTCGTCTTCGTCTTCGTCCTCGTCTTCGTCTTCGTCTTCGTCCTCGTCCTCGTCTTCGTCTTCGTCTTCGTCTTCGTCTTCGTCTTCGTCCTCAGCTTCGTCTTCGTCTTCGTCCTCGTCTTCGTCTTCGTCCTCGTCCTCGTCTTCGTCCTCGTCTTCGTCTTCGTCTTAGCCTCGTCTTAGTCCTCGTCTTCGTCTTCGTCTTCGTCTTCGTCTTCGTCCTCGTCTTCGTCTTTGTCTTCGTCTTCGTCCTCGTCTTCGTCTTCGTCTTCGTCTTCGTCTTCGTCTTCGTCTTCGTCTTCGTCTTCATCTTCTTCCTCGTCTTCGTCTTCGTCTTCGTCCTCGTCTTCGTCTTCGTCTTCGTCTTCGTCTTCGTCCTCGTCTTCGTCTTCGTCTTCGTCTTCGTCCTCGTCCTCGTCTTCGTCTTCGTCCTCGTCTTCGTCTTCGTCCTCGTCTTCGTCCTCGTCTTCGTCTTCGTCTTCTTCGTCTTCGTCCTCGTCTTCGTCCTCGTCTTCGTCCTCGTCTTCGTCTTCGTCCTCGTCTTCGTCTTCGTCTTCGTCTCCGTCTTCGTCTTCATCTTCTTCCTCTTCCTCGTCTTCGTCTTCGTCTTCGTCCTCGTCTTCGTCTTCGTCTTCGTCTTCGTCTTCGTCCTCGTCTTCGTCTTCGTCTTCGTCTTCGTCCTCGTCCTCGTCTTCGTCTTCGTCCTCGTCTTCGTCTTCGTCCTCGTCTTCGTCTTCGTCTTCGTCTTCGTCTTCGTCCTCGTCGTCGTCCTCGTCCTCGTCTTCGTCTTCGTCTTCGTCCTCGTCTTCGTCTTCGTCTTCGTCTTCGTCCTCGTCTTCGTCTTCGTCTTCGTCTTCGTCCTCGTCTTCGTCTTCGTCTTCGTCTTCGTCTTCGTCTTCGTCCTCGTCCTCGTCTTCGTCTTCGTCTTCGTCTTCGTCTTCGTCTTCTTCCGGTCTTCGTCTTCGTCTTCGTCTTCGTCTTCGTCTTCGTCCTCGTCTTCGTCCTCGTCTTCGTCTTCGTCTTCGTCTTCGTCATCGTCTTCGTCTTCTTCCGGTCTTCGTCTTCGTCTTCGTCGTCGTCTTCGTCTTCGTCCTCGTCTTCGTCCTCGTCTTCGTCCTCGTCTTCGTCTTCGTCTTCTTCGTCTTCGTCCTCGTCTTCGTCCTCGTCTTCGTCCTCGTCTTCGTCTTCGTCCTCGTCTTCGTCTTCGTCTTCGTCTTCGTCTTCGTCTTCTTCCGGTCTTCGTCTTCGTCTTCGTCTTCGTCTTCGTCTTCGTCTTCGTCTTCGTCCTCGTCTTCGTCCTCGTCTTCGTCTTCGTCCTCGTCTTCGTCCTCGTCTTCGTCCTCGTCTTCGTCTTCGTCTTCTTCGTCTTCGTCCTCGTCTTCGTCCTCGTCTTCGTCCTCGTCTTCGTCTTCGTCCTCGTCTTCGTCTGCGTCTTCTTCCGGTCTTCGTCTTCGTCCTCGTCTTCGTCTTCGTCCTCGTCTTCGTCTTTGTCCTCGTCCTCGTCCTCGTCTTCGACTTCGTCTTCGTCTTCGTCTTCGTCTTCTTCCGGTCTTCGTCTTCGTCTTCGTCTTCGTCTTCGTCCTCGTCCTCGTCTTCGTCTTCGTCTTCGTCTTCGTCTTCTTCCGGTCTTCGTCTTCGTCTTCGTCTTCGTCTTCGTCTTCGTCCTCGTCTTCTTCCGGTCTTCGTCTTCGTCTTCGTCTTCGTCTTCTTCCGGTCTTCGACTTCGTCTTCGTCTTCGTCTTCGTCTTCGTCCTCGTCTTCGTCTTCGTCTTCGTCCTCGTCCTCGTCTTCGACTTCGTCTTCGTCTTCGTCTTCGTCTTCTTCCGGTCTTCGTCTTCGTCTTCGTCCTCGTCTTCGTCTTCGTCCTCGTCCTCGTCTTCGTCCTCGTCATCGGCCTCGTCTTCGTCTTCGTCTTCGTCCGCGTCCTCGTCCTCGTCTTCGTCTTCGTCATCGTCTTCTTCCGGTCTTCGTCTTCGTCTTCGTCCTCGTCCTGGTCATCATCTTCGTCTTCGTCTTCGTCTTCGTCTTCTTTCGGTCTTCGTCTTCGTCCTCGTCTTCGTCTTCGTCCTCGTCCTCGTCTTCGTCTTCGTCCTCGTCTTCTTCTTCGTCCTCGTCTTCGTCCTCGTCTTCGTCTTCGTCTTCGTCTTCGTCCTCGTCTTCGTCTTCGTCTTCGTCCTCGTCTTCGTCTTCGTCTTCGTCTTCGTCCTCGTCTTCGTCTTCGTCCTCGTCTTCGTCTTCGTCTTCGTCTTCGTCTTCGTCTTCGTCTTCGTCATCGTCCTCGTCTTCGTCTTCGTCTTCGTCTTCGTCCTTGTCCTCGTCTTCGACTTCGTCTTCGTCTTCGTCTTCGTCTTCGTCTTCGTCTTCGTCTTCGTCTTCGTCCGCGTCCTCGTCCTCGTCTTCGTCTTCGTCTTCGTCTTCGTCTTCGTCTTCGTCCTCGTCTTCGTCTTCGTCTTCGTCTTCGTCCTCGTCTTCGTCTTCGTCTTCGTCTTCGTCTTCGTCTTCGTCCTCGTCTTCGTCTTCGTCTTCGTCCTCGTCTTCGTCTTCGTCTTCGTCTTCGTCTTCGTCTCCGTCTCCGTCTTCGTCTTCAGCCTCGTCATCGTCTTCGTATTGTCTTCGTCTTCGTCTTCGTCTTCGTCTTCGTCTTCGTCCTCGTCCTCGTCTTCGTCTTCGTCCTCGTCTTCGTCTTTGTCCTCGTCCTCGTCTTCGTCTTCGTCTTTCGTCTTTGTCCTCGTCTTCGTCTTCGTCCTTGTCCTCGTCTTCGTCTTCGTCTTTGTCTTCGTCCTCGTCTTCGTCTTCGTCTTCGTCTTCGTCCTCGTCTTCGTCTTCGTCTTCGTCTTCGTCCTCGTCTTCGTCTTCGTCTTCGTCCTCGTCCTCGTCTTCGTCTTCGTCTTCTTCCGGTCTTCGTCTTCGTCTTCGTCTTCGTCTTCGTCCTCGTCCTCGTCTTTGTCTTCGTCTTCGTCTTCGTCTTCTTTCGGTCTTCGTCTTAGCCTCGTCTTCGTCCTCGTCTTCGTCTTCTTCTTCGTCTTTGTCTTCGTCTTCGTCCTCGTCTTCGTCTTCGTCTTCGTCCTCGTCCTCGTCTTCGTCTTCGTCTTCGTCTTCGTCTTCTTTCGGTCTTCGTCTTAGCCTCGTCTTCGTCCTCGTCTTCGTCTTCTTCTTCGTCTTTGTCTTCGTCTTCGTCCTCGTCTTCGTCTTCGTCTTCGTCTTCGTCCTCGTCTTCGTCTTCGTCTTCGTCTTCGTCTTCGTCCTCGTCTTCGTCTTCGTCTTCGTCTTCTTCCTCGTCTTCGTCTTCGTCCTCGTCTTCGTCTTCGTCTTCGTCTTCGTCTTCGTCCTCGTCTTCGTCTTCGTCTTCGTCCTCGTCCTCGTCTTCGTCTTCGTCCTCGTCTTCGTCTTCGTCCTCGTCCTCGTCTTCGTCTTCGTCCTCGTCTTCGTCCTCGTCTTCGTCTTTGTCTTCGTCCTCGTCTTCGTCTTCGTCTTCGTCTTCGTCTTCGTCTTCGTCTTCGTCTTCGTCTTCGTCTTCGTCTTCGTCTTCGTCTTCTTCCGGTCTTCGTCTTCGTCTTCGTCCTCGTCCTCGTCTTCGTCTTCGTCCTCGTCTTCGTCTTCGCCTTCGTCTTCGTCTTCGTCTTCGTCTTCGTCTTCGTCCTCGTCTTCGTCCTCGTCCTTGTAATCGTCTTCGTCTTCGTCTTCGTCCTCGTCCTCGTCCTCGTCGTCGTCTTCTTCTTCGTCCTCGTCCTCGTCCTCGTCTTCGTCTTCGCCTTCGTCTTCGTCCTCGTCTTCGTCTTCGCCTTCGTCTTCGTCCTCGTCCTCGTCTTCGTCTTCGTCCTCGTCTTCGTCTTTGTCCTCGTCTTCGTCTTCGTCTTCGTCCTCGTCTTCGTCTTCGTCCTCGTCCTCGTCTTCGTCTTCGTCTTCGTCCTCGTCTTCGTCTTCGTCCTCGTCTTCGTCTTCTTCGTCTTCGTCCTCGTCTTCGTCCTCGTCTTCGTCCTCGTCTTCGTCTTCGTCCTCGTCTTCGTCTGCGTCTTCTTCCGGTCTTCGTCTTCGTCCTCGTCTTCGTCTTCGTCCTCGTCTTCGTCTTTGTCCTCGTCCTCGTCCTCGTCTTCGACTTCGTCTTCGTCTTCGTCTTCGTCTTCTTCCGGTCTTCGTCTTCGTCTTCGTCTTCGTCTTCGTCCTCGTCTTCGTCCTCGTCTTCGTCTTCGTCTTCTTCGTCTTCGTCCTCGTCTTCGTCTTCGTCTTCGTCCTCGTCTTCGTCTTCGTCTTCGTCCTCGTCCTCGTCTTCGTCTTCGTCTTCGTCTTCGTCTTCGTCTTCGTCCTCAGCTTCGTCTTCGTCTTCGTCCTCGTCTTCGTCTTCGTCCTCGTCCTCGTCTTCGTCCTCGTCTTCGTCTTCGTCTTAGCCTCGTCTTAGTCCTCGTCTTCGTCTTCGTCTTCGTCTTCGTCTTCGTCCTCGTCTTCGTCTTTGTCTTCGTCTTCGTCCTCGTCTTCGTCTTCGTCTTCGTCTTCGTCTTCGTCTTCGTCTTCGTCTTCGTCTTCATCTTCTTCCTCGTCTTCGTCTTCGTCTTCGTCCTCGTCTTCGTCTTCGTCTTCGTCTTCGTCTTCGTCCTCGTCTTCGTCTTCGTCTTCGTCTTCGTCCTCGTCCTCGTCTTCGTCTTCGTCCTCGTCTTCGTCCTCGTCTTCGTCTTCGTCTTCGTCTTCGTCCTCGTCCTCGTCTTCGTCTTCGTCCTCGTCTTCGTCTTCGTCCTCGTCCTCGTCTTCGTCTTCGTCTTCGTCTTCGTCTTCGTCCTCGTCGTCGTCCTCGTCCTCGTCTTCGTCTTCGTCTTCGTCCTCGTCTTCGTCTTCGTCTTCGTCTTCGTCCTCGTCTTCGTCTTCGTCTTCGTCTTCGTCCTCGTCTTCGTCTTCGTCTTCGTCTTCGTCTTCGTCTTCGTCCTCGTCCTCGTCTTCGTCTTCGTCTTCGTCTTCGTCTTCGTCTTCTTCCGGTCTTCGTCTTCGTCTTCGTCTTCGTCTTCGTCTTCGTCCTCGTCTTCGTCCTCGTCTTCGTCTTCGTCTTCGTCTTCGTCATCGTCTTCGTCTTCTTCCGGTCTTCGTCTTCGTCTTCGTCGTCGTCTTCGTCTTCGTCCTCGTCTTCGTCCTCGTCTTCGTCCTCGTCTTCGTCTTCGTCTTCTTCGTCTTCGTCCTCGTCTTCGTCCTCGTCTTCGTCCTCGTCTTCGTCTTCGTCCTCGTCTTCGTCTTCGTCTTCGTCTTCGTCTTCGTCTTCTTCCGGTCTTCGTCTTCGTCTTCGTCTTCGTCTTCGTCTTCGTCTTCGTCCTCGTCTTCGTCCTCGTCTTCGTCTTCGTCCTCGTCTTCGTCCTCGTCTTCGTCCTCGTCTTCGTCTTCGTCTTCTTCGTCTTCGTCCTCGTCTTCGTCCTCGTCTTCGTCTTCGTCCTCGTCTTCGTCTGCGTCTTCTTCCGGTCTTCGTCTTCGTCCTCGTCTTCGTCTTCGTCCTCGTCTTCGTCTTTGTCCTCGTCCTCGTCCTCGTCTTCGACTTCGTCTTCGTCTTCGTCTTCGTCTTCTTCCGGTCTTCGTCTTCGTCTTCGTCTTCGTCTTCGTCTTCGTCCTCGTCCTCGTCTTCGTCTTCGTCTTCGTCTTCGTCTTCTTTCGGTCTTCGTCTTCGTCCTCGTCTTCGTCCTCGTCTTCGTCTTCGTCTTCTTCGTCTTCGTCCTCGTCTTCGTCTTCGTCTTCGTCCTCGTCTTCGTCTTCGTCCTCGTCCTCGTCTTCGTCTTCGTCTTCGTCTTCGTCCTCGTCTTCGTCCTCGTCCTCGTCATCGTCTTCGTCTTCGTCTTCGTCCTCGTCTTCGTCTTCGTCTTCGTCCTCGTCTTCGTCCTCGTCTTCGTCTTCGTCCTCGTCCTCGTCTTCGTCCTCGTCTTCGTCCTCGTCTTCGTCTTCGTCCTCGTCTTCGTCTTCGTCTTCGTCTTCGTCTTCGTCTTCGTCTTCGTCTTCGTCTTCGTCCTCGTCTTCGTCTTCGTCTTCGTCTTCGTCCTCGTCTTCGTCTTCGTCTTCGTCTTCGTCATCGTCCTCGTCTTCGTCTTCGTCTTCGTCTTCGTCCTCGTCTTCGTCTTCGTCTTCGTCCTCGTCCTCGTCTTCGTCTTCGTCTTCTTCCGGTCTTCGTCTTCGTCTTCGTCTTCGTCCTCGTCCTCGTCTTCGTCTTCGTCTTCGTCTTCGTCTTCTTTCGGTCTTCGTCTTAGCCTCGTCTTCGTCCTCGTCTTCGTCTTCTTCTTCGTCTTCGTCTTCGTCTTCGTCCTCGTCTTCGTCTTCGTCTTCGTCTTCGTCCTCGTCTTCGTCTTCGTCTTCGTCTTCGTCCTCGTCTTCGTCTTCGTCTTCGTCTTCTTCCTCGTCTTCGTCTTCGTCTTCGTCCTCGTCTTCGTCTTCGTCTTCGTCTTCGTCCTCGTCTTCGTCTTCGTCTTCGTCCTCGTCCTCGTCTTCGTCTTCGTCCTCGTCTTCGTCTTCGTCCTCGTCTTCGTCTTTGTCCTCGTCCTCGTCCTCGTCTTCGACTTCGTCTTCGTCTTCGTCTTCGTCTTCTTCCGGTCTTCGTCTTCGTCTTCGTCTTCGTCTTCGTCCTCGTCCTCGTCCTCGTCCTCGTCTTCGTCTTCGTCTTCGTCTTCGTCTTCTTTCGGTCTTCGTCTTCGTCCTCGTCTTCGTCCTCGTCTTCGTCTTCGTCTTCTTCGTCTTCGTCCTCGTCTTCGTCTTCGTCTTCGTCCTCGTCTTCGTCTTCGTCTTCGTCCTCGTCCTCGTCTTCGTCTTCGTCTTCGTCTTCGTCCTCGTCTTCGTCCTCGTCCTCGTCATCGTCTTCGTCTTCGTCTTCGTCCTCGTCTTCGTCTTCGTCTTCGTCTTCGTCCTCGTCTTCGTCTTCGTCCTCGTCCTCGTCTTCGTCCTCGTCTTCGTCTTCGTCTTAGCCTCGTCTTCGTCCTCGTCTTCGTCTTCGTCTTCGTCTTCGTCTTCGTCCTCGTCTTCGTCTTCGTCTTCGTCTTCGTCCTCGTCTTCGTCTTCGTCTTTGTCTTTGTCCTCGTCTTCGTCTTCGTCTTCGTCTTCGTCTTCGTCTTCGTCCTCGTCTTCGTCTTCGTCTTCGTCTTCGTCTTCGTCCTCGTCTTCGTCTTCGTCTTTGTCTTTGTCCTCGTCTTCGTCTTCGTCTTCGTCTTCGTCTTCGTCCTCGTCTTCGTCTTCGTCTTCGTCTTCGTCTTCGTCTTCGTCCTCGTCTTCGTCTTCGTCTTCGTCTTCGTCTTCGTCCTCGTCTTCGTCTTCGTCTTCGTCCTCGTCCTCGTCTTCGTCTTCGTCTTCTTCCGGTCTTCGTCTTCGTCTTCGTCTTCGTCTTCGTCCTCGTCCTCGTCTTAGTCTTCGTCTTCGTCTTCGTCTTCTTTCGGTCTTCGTCTTAGCCTCGTCTTCGTCCTCGTCTTCGTCTTCTTCTTCGTCTTTGTCTTCGTCTTCGTCCTCGTCTTCGTCTTCGTCTTCGTCTTCGTCCTCGTCTTCGTCTTCGTCTTCGTCTTCGTCCTCGTCTTCGTCTTCGTCATCGTCTTCTTCCTCGTCTTCGTCTTCGTCCTCGTCTTCGTCTTCGTCTTCGTCTTCGTCTTCGTCCTCGTCTTCGTCTTCGTCTTCGTCCTCGTCCTCTTCTTCGTCTTCGTCCTCGTCTTCGTCTTCGTCCTCGTCCTCGTCTTCGTCTTCGTCCTCGTCTTCGTCCTCGTCCTCGTCTTCGTCTTCGTCTTCGTCCTCGTCTTCGTCTTCGTCTTCGTCTTCGTCCTCGTCTTCGTCTTCGTCTTCGTCTTCGTCCTCGTCTTCGTCCTCGTCTTCGTCCTCGTCTTCGTCCTCGTCTTCGTCTTCGTCTTTTTCGTCTTCGTCCTCGTCTTCGTCCTCGTCTTCGTCCTCGTCATCGTCTTCGTCCTCGTCTTCGTCTGCGTCTTCTTCCGGTCTTCGTCTTCGTCCTCGTCTTCGTCTTCGTCCTCGTCTTCGTCCTCGTCTTCGTCCTCGTCTTCGTCTTCGACTTCGTCTTCGTCTTCGTCTTCGTCTTCTTCCGGTCTTCGTCTTCGTCTTCGTCTTCGTCTTCGTCTTCGTCTTCGTCCTCGTCTTCGTCCTCGTCCTCGTCTTCGTCTTCGTCTTCGTCCTCGTCTTCGTCTTCGTCTTCGTCTTCGTCCTCGTCCTCGTCTTCGTCTTCGTCTTCGTCCTCGTCTTCGTCTTCGTCTTCGTCTTTGTCTTCGTCCTCGTCTTCGTCTTCGTCTTCGTCTTCGTCTTCGTCTTCGTCTTCGTCTTCGTCTTCGTCTTCGTCTTCGTCTTCTTCCGGTCTTCGTCTTCGTCTTCGTCCTCGTCCTCGTCTTCGTCTTCGTCCTCGTCTTCGTCTTCGCCTTCGTCTTCGTCTTCGTCTTCGTCTTCGTCCTCGTCTTCGTCCTCGTCCTTGTAATCGTCTTCGTCTTCGTCTTCGTCCTCGTCCTCGTCCTCGTCGTCGTCTTCTTCTTCGTCCTCGTCCTCGTCCTCGTCTTCGTCTTCGCCTTCGTCTTCGTCCTCGTCTTCGTCTTCGCCTTCGTCTTCGTCCTCGTCCTCGTCTTCGTCTTCGTCCTCGTCTTCGTCTTTGTCCTCGTCTTCGTCTTCGTCTTCGTCCTCGTCTTCGTCTTCGTCCTCGTCTTCGTCTTCGTCCTCGTCTTCGTCTTCGTCTTCTTCGTCTTCGTCCTCGTCTTCGTCCTCGTCTTCGTCCTCGTCTTCGTCTTCGTCCTCGTCTTCGTCTGCGTCTTCTTCCGGTCTTCGTCTTCGTCCTCGTCTTCGTCTTCGTCCTCGTCTTCGTCTTTGTCCTCGTCCTCGTCCTCGTCTTCGACTTCGTCTTCGTCTTCGTCTTCGTCTTCTTCCGGTCTTCGTCTTCGTCTTCGTCTTCGTCTTCGTCCTCGTCTTCGTCCTCGTCTTCGTCTTCGTCTTCTTCGTCTTCGTCCTCGTCTTCGTCTTCGTCTTCGTCCTCGTCTTCGTCTTCGTCTTCGTCCTCGTCCTCGTCTTCGTCTTCGTCTTCGTCTTCGTCCTCGTCTTCGTCCTCGTCCTCGTCATCGTCTTCGTCTTCGTCTTCGTCCTCAGCTTCGTCTTCGTCTTCGTCCTCGTCTTCGTCTTCGTCCTCGTCCTCGTCTTCGTCCTCGTCTTCGTCTTCGTCTTAGCCTCGTCTTCGTCCTCGTCTTCGTCTTCGTCTTCGTCTTCGTCTTCGTCCTCGTCTTCGTCTTTGTCTTCGTCTTCGTCCTCGTCTTCGTCTTCGTCTTCGTCTTCGTCTTCGTCTTCGTCTTCGTCTTCGTCTTCATCTTCTTCCTCGTCTTCGTCTTCGTCTTCGTCCTCGTCTTCGTCTTCGTCTTCGTCTTCGTCTTCGTCCTCGTCTTCGTCTTCGTCTTCGTCTTCGTCCTCGTCCTCGTCTTCGTCTTCGTCCTCGTCTTCGTCTTCGTCCTCGTCTTCGTCCTCGTCTTCGTCTTCGTCTTCTTCGTCTTCGTCCTCGTCTTCGTCCTCGTCTTCGTCCTCGTCTTCGTCTTCGTCCTCGTCTTCGTCTGCGTCTTCTTCCGGTCTTCGTCTTCGTCCTCGTCATCGTCTTCGTCTTCGTCTTCGTCTTCATCTTCTTCCTCTTCCTCGTCTTCGTCTTCGTCTTCGTCCTCGTCTTCGTCTTCGTCTTCGTCTTCGTCTTCGTCCTCGTCTTCGTCTTCGTCTTCGTCTTCGTCCTCGTCCTCGTCTTCGTCTTCGTCCTCGTCTTCGTCTTCGTCCTCGTCTTCGTCTTCGTCTTCGTCTTCGTCTTCGTCTTCGTCCTCGTCGTCGTCCTCGTCCTCGTCTTCGTCTTCGTCTTCGTCCTCGTCTTCGTCTTCGTCTTCGTCCTCGTCTTCGTCTTCGTCTTCGTCTTCGTCCTCGTCTTCGTCTTCGTCTTCGTCTTCGTCTTCGTCCTCGTCCTCGTCTTCGTCTTCGTCTTCGTCTTCGTCTTCGTCTTCTTCCGGTCTTCGTCTTCGTCTTCGTCTTCGTCTTCGTCTTCGTCCTCGTCTTCGTCCTCGTCTTCGTCTTCGTCTTCGTCTTCGTCTTCGTCTTCGTCTTCTTCCGGTCTTCGTCTTCGTCTTCGTCGTCGTCTTCGTCTTCGTCCTCGTCTTCGTCCTCGTCTTCGTCCTCGTCTTCGTCTTCGTCTTCTTCGTCTTCGTCCTCGTCTTCGTCCTCGTCTTCGTCCTCGTCTTCGTCTTCGTCCTCGTCTTCGTCTTCGTCTTCGTCTTCGTCTTCGTCTTCTTCCGGTCTTCGTCTTCGTCTTCGTCTTCGTCTTCGTCTTCGTCTTCGTCCTCGTCTTCGTCCTCGTCTTCGTCTTCGTCCTCGTCTTCGTCCTCGTCTTCGTCCTCGTCTTCGTCTTCGTCTTCTTCGTCTTCGTCCTCGTCTTCGTCCTCGTCTTCGTCCTCGTCTTCGTCTTCGTCCTCGTCTTCGTCTGCGTCTTCTTCCGGTCTTCGTCTTCGTCCTCGTCTTCGTCTTCGTCCTCGTCTTCGTCTTTGTCCTCGTCCTCGTCCTCGTCTTCGACTTCGTCTTCGTCTTCGTCTTCGTCTTCTTCCGGTCTTCGTCTTCGTCTTCGTCTTCGTCTTCGTCCTCGTCCTCGTCTTCGTCTTCGTCTTCGTCTTCGTCTTCTTTCGGTCTTCGTCTTCGTCCTCGTCTTCGTCCTCGTCTTCGTCTTCGTCTTCTTCGTCTTCGTCCTCGTCTTCGTCTTCGTCTTCGTCCTCGTCTTCGTCTTCGTCCTCGTCCTCGTCTTCGTCTTCGTCTTCGTCTTCGTCCTCGTCTTCGTCCTCGTCCTCGTCTTCGTCTTCGTCTTCGTCTTCGTCTTCGTCTTCGTCCTCGTCTTCGTCTTCGTCCTCGTCCTCGTCTTCGTCCTCGTCTTCGTCTTCGTCTTAGCCTCGTCTTCGTCCTCGTCTTCGTCTTCGTCTTCGTCTTCGTCTTCGTCTTCGTCTTCGTCTTCGTCTTCGTCTTCGTCCTCGTCTTCGTCTTCGTCTTCGTCTTCGTCCTCGTCTTCGTCTTCGTCTTCGTCTTCGTCTTCGTCCTCGTCTTCGTCTTCGTCTTCGTCTTCGTCCTCGTCTTCGTCTTCGTCTTCGTCCTCGTCCTCGTCTTCGTCTTCGTCTTCTTCCGGTCTTCGTCTTCGTCTTCGTCTTCGTCCTCGTCCTCGTCTTCGTCTTCGTCTTCGTCTTCGTCTTCTTTCGGTCTTCGTCTTAGCCTCGTCTTCGTCCTCGTCTTCGTCTTCTTCTTCGTCTTCGTCTTCGTCTTCGTCCTCGTCTTCGTCTTCGTCTTCGTCTTCGTCCTCGTCTTCGTCTTCGTCTTCGTCTTCGTCCTCGTCTTCGTCTTCGTCTTCGTCTTCTTCCTCGTCTTCGTCTTCGTCTTCGTCCTCGTCTTCGTCTTCGTCTTCGTCTTCGTCCTCGTCTTCGTCTTCGTCTTCGTCCTCGTCCTCGTCTTCGTCTTCGTCCTCGTCTTCGTCTTCGTCCTCGTCTTCGTCTTTGTCCTCGTCCTCGTCCTCGTCTTCGACTTCGTCTTCGTCTTCGTCTTCGTCTTCTTCCGGTCTTCGTCTTCGTCTTCGTCTTCGTCTTCGTCCTCGTCCTCGTCTTCGTCTTCGTCTTCGTCTTCGTCTTCTTTCGGTCTTCGTCTTCGTCCTCGTCTTCGTCCTCGTCTTCGTCTTCGTCTTCTTCGTCTTCGTCCTCGTCTTCGTCTTCGTCTTCGTCCTCGTCTTCGTCTTCGTCTTCGTCCTCGTCCTCGTCTTCGTCTTCGTCTTCGTCTTCGTCCTCGTCTTCGTCCTCGTCCTCGTCATCGTCTTCGTCTTCGTCTTCGTCCTCGTCTTCGTCTTCGTCTTCGTCCTCGTCTTCGTCTTCGTCCTCGTCCTCGTCTTCGTCCTCGTCTTCGTCTTCGTCTTAGCCTCGTCTTCGTCCTCGTCTTCGTCTTCGTCTTCGTCTTCGTCTTCGTCCTCGTCTTCGTCTTCGTCTTCGTCTTCGTCCTCGTCTTCGTCTTCGTCTTTGTCTTTGTCCTCGTCTTCGTCTTCGTCTTCGTCTTCGTCTTCGTCCTCGTCTTCGTCTTCGTCTTCGTCTTCGTCTTCGTCCTCGTCTTCGTCTTCGTCTTTGTCTTTGTCCTCGTCTTCGTCTTCGTCTTCGTCTTCGTCTTCGTCCTCGTCTTCGTCTTCGTCTTCGTCTTCGTCTTCGTCTTCGTCCTCGTCTTCGTCTTCGTCTTCGTCTTCGTCTTCGTCCTCGTCTTCGTCTTCGTCTTCGTCCTCGTCCTCGTCTTCGTCTTCGTCTTCTTCCGGTCTTCGTCTTCGTCTTCGTCTTCGTCTTCGTCCTCGTCCTCGTCTTAGTCTTCGTCTTCGTCTTCGTCTTCTTTCGGTCTTCGTCTTAGCCTCGTCTTCGTCCTCGTCTTCGTCTTCTTCTTCGTCTTTGTCTTCGTCTTCGTCCTCGTCTTCGTCTTCGTCTTCGTCTTCGTCCTCGTCTTCGTCTTCGTCTTCGTCTTCGTCCTCGTCTTCGTCTTCGTCATCGTCTTCTTCCTCGTCTTCGTCTTCGTCCTCGTCTTCGTCTTCGTCTTCGTCTTCGTCTTCGTCCTCGTCTTCGTCTTCGTCTTCGTCCTCGTCCTCTTCTTCGTCTTCGTCCTCGTCTTCGTCTTCGTCCTCGTCCTCGTCTTCGTCTTCGTCCTCGTCTTCGTCCTCGTCCTCGTCTTCGTCTTCGTCTTCGTCCTCGTCTTCGTCTTCGTCTTCGTCTTCGTCCTCGTCTTCGTCTTCGTCTTCGTCTTCGTCCTCGTCTTCGTCCTCGTCTTCGTCCTCGTCTTCGTCCTCGTCTTCGTCTTCGTCTTTTTCGTCTTCGTCCTCGTCTTCGTCCTCGTCTTCGTCCTCGTCATCGTCTTCGTCCTCGTCTTCGTCTGCGTCTTCTTCCGGTCTTCGTCTTCGTCCTCGTCTTCGTCTTCGTCCTCGTCTTCGTCCTCGTCTTCGTCCTCGTCTTCGTCTTCGACTTCGTCTTCGTCTTCGTCTTCGTCTTCTTCCGGTCTTCGTCTTCGTCTTCGTCCTCGTCTTCGTCCTCGTCTTCGTCTTCGTCTTCGTCTTCTTCCGGTCTTCGTCTTCGTCTTCGTCTTCGTCCTCGTCCTCGTCTTCGTCTTCGTCTTCGTCTTCGTCTTCTTTCGGGTCTTCGTCTTAGCCTCGTCTTCGTCCTCGTCTTCGTCTTCGTCTTCGTCTTCGTCTTCGTCCTCGTCTTCGTCTTCGTCTTCGTCTTCGTCCTCGTCTTCGTCTTCGTCTTCGTCTTCGTCCTCGTCTTCGTCTTCGTCTTCGTCTTCTTCCTCGTCTTCGTCTTCGTCTTCGTCCTCGTCTTCGTCTTCGTCTTCGTCTTCGTCCTCGTCTTCGTCTTCGTCTTCGTCCTCGTCCTCGTCTTCGTCTTCGTCCTCGTCTTCGTCTTCGTCTTCGTCCTCGTCCTCGTCTTCGTCTTCGTCCTCGTCTTCGTCTTCGTCCTCGTCTTCGTCTTCGTCTTCGTCTTCGTCTTCGTCCTCGTCTTCGTCCTCGTCCTCGTCTTCGTCTTCGTCTTCGTCCTCGTCTTCGTCTTCGTCTTCGTCTTCGTCTTCGTCCTCGTCCTCGTCTTCGTCTTCGTCTTCGTCCTCGTCTTCGTCTTCGTCTTCGTCTTCGTCATCGTCTTCGTCCTCGTCTTCGTCTTCGTCTTCGTCTTCGTCTTCGTCTTCGTCTTCGTCTTCGTCTTCGTCTTCTTCCGGTCTTCGTCTTCGTCTTCGTCTTCGTCCTCGTCCTCGTCTTCGTCTTCGTCTTCGTCTTCGTCTTCGTCTTCGTCTTCATCTTCGTCTTCGTCTTCGTCCTCGTCCTCGTCTTCGTCTTCGTCTTCGTCTTCGTCCTCGTCCTCGTCTTCGTCTTCGTCTTCGTCTTCGTCTTCGTCTTCTTCCGGTCTTCGTCTTCGTCTTCGTCTTCGTCTTCGTCTTCGTCTTCGTCCTCGTCTTCTTCCGGTCTTCGTCTTCGTCTTCGTCCTCGTCCTCGTCTTCGTCTTCGTCCTCATCCTCGTCTTCGCCTTCGTCTTCGTCTTCGTCCTCGTCTTCGTCTTCGTCTTCGTCCTCGTCCTTGTCCTCGTCTTCGTCTTCGTCTTCGTCCTCGTCCTCGTCCTCGTCTTCGTCTTCGTCCTCGTCCTCGTCTTCGTCTTCGCCTTCGTCTTCGTCCTCGTCTTCGTCTTCGCCTTCGTCTTCGTCCTCGTCCTCGTCTTCGTCTTCGTCCTCGTCTTCGTCTTCGTCCTCGTCTTCGTCTTCGTCTTCGTCTTCGTCTTCGTCTTCTTCCGGTCTTCGTCTTCGTCTTCGTCTTCGTCTTCGTCTTCGTCCTCGTCTTCGTCCTCGTCTTCGTCTTCGTCCTCGTCTTCGTCCTCGTCTTCGTCCTCGTCTTCGTCTTCGTCTTCTTCGTCTTCGTCCTCGTCTTCGTCCTCGTCTTCGTCTTCGTCCTCGTCTTCGTCTGCGTCTTCTTCCGGTCTTCGTCTTCGTCCTCGTCTTCGTCTTCGTCCTCGTCTTCGTCTTTGTCCTCGTCCTCGTCCTCGTCTTCGACTTCGTCTTCGTCTTCGTCTTTGTCTTCTTCCGGTCTTCGTCTTCGTCTTCGTCTTCGTCTTCGTCCTCGTCCTCGTCTTCGTCTTCGTCTTCGTCTTCGTCTTCTTTCGGTCTTCGTCTTCGTCCTCGTCTTCGTCCTCGTCTTCGTCTTCGTCTTCTTCGTCTTCGTCCTCGTCTTCGTCTTCGTCTTCGTCCTCGTCTTCGTCTTCGTCTTCGTCCTCGTCCTCGTCTTCGTCTTCGTCTTCGTCCTCGTCTTCGTCCTTGTCCTCGTTATCGTCTTCGTCTTCGTCTTCGTCCTCGTCTTCGTCTTCGTCTTCGTCCTCGTCTTCGTCTTCGTCCTCGTTCTCGTCTTCGTCCTCGTCTTCGTCTTCGTCTTAGCCTCGTCTTCGTCCTCGTCTTCGTCTTCGTCTTCGTCTTCATCTTCGTCTTCGTCTTTGTCTTCGTCCTCGTCTTCGTCTTCGTCTTCGTCCTCGTCTTCGTCTTCGTCTTCGTCTTCGTCTTCGTCCTCGTCTTCGTCTTCGTCTTCGTCCTCGTCCTCGTCTTCGTCTTCGTCTTCTTCCGGTCTTCGTCTTCGTCTTCGTCTTCGTCTTCGTCCTCGTCCTCGTCTTCGTCTTCGTCTTCGTCTTCTTTCGGTCTTCGTCTTAGCCTCGTCTTCGTCCTCGTCTTCGTCTTCTTCTTCGTCTTTGTCTTCGTCTTCGTCCTCGTCTTCGTCTTCGTCTTCGTCTTCGTCCTCGTCTTCGTCTTCGTCTTCGTCTTCGTCCTCGTCTTCGTCTTCGTCTTCGTCTTCTTCCTCGTCTTCGTCTTCGTCCTCGTCTTCGTCTTCGTCTTCGTCTTCGTCTTCGTCCTCGTCTTCGTCTTCGTCTTCGTCCTCGTCCTCGTCTTCGTCTTCGTCCTCGTCTTCGTCTTCGTCCTCGTCCTCGTCTTCGTCCTCGTCTTCGTCCTCGTCTTCGTCTTCGTCTTCGTCTTCGTCTTCGTCTTCGTCCTCGTCTTCGTCCTCGTCCTCGTCTTCGTCTTCGTCTTCGTCCTCGTCTTCGTCCTCGTCTTCGTCTTCGTCTTCGTCTTCGTCCTCGTCCTCGTCTTCGTCTTCGTCCTCGTCTTCGTCCTCGTCTTCGTCTTCGTCTTCGTCTTCGTCTTCGTCTTCGTCCTCGTCTTCGTCTTCGTCTTCGTCTTCGTCTTCGTCCTCGTCTTCGTCTTCGTCTTCGTCTTCGTCTTCGTCTTCGTCTTCGTCTTCGTCTTCGTCTTCGTCTTCTTCCGGTCTTCGTCTTCGTCTTCGTCCTCGTCCTCGTCTTCGTCTTCGTCCTCGTCTTCGTCTTCGCCTTCGTCTTCGTCTTCGTCTTCGTCTTCGTCTTCGTCCTCGTCTTCGTCCTCGTCCTTGTCCTCGTCTTCGTCTTCGTCTTCGTCCTCGTCCTCGTCCTCGTCCTCGTCTTCTTCTTCGTCCTCGTCCTCGTCCTCGTCTTCGTCTTCGCCTTCGTCTTCGTCCTCGTCTTCGTCTTCGCCTTCGTCTTCGTCCTCGTCCTCGTCTTCGTCTTCGTCCTCGTCTTCGTCTTTGTCCTCGTCTTCGTCTTCGTCTTCGTCCTCGTCTTCGTCTTCGTCCTCGTCTTCGTCCTCGTCTTCGTCCTCGTCTTCGTCTTCGTCTTCTTCGTCTTCGTCCTCGTCTTCGTCCTCGTCTTCGTCCTCGTCTTCGTCTTCGTCCTCGTCTTCGTCTGCGTCTTCTTCCGGTCTTCGTCTTCGTCCTCGTCTTCGTCTTCGTCCTCGTCTTCGTCTTTGTCCTCGTCCTCGTCCTCGTCTTCGACTTCGTCTTCGTCTTCGTCTTCGTCTTCTTCCGGTCTTCGTCTTCGTCTTCGTCTTCGTCTTCGTCCTCGTCTTCGTCCTCGTCTTCGTCTTCGTCTTCTTCGTCTTCGTCCTCGTCTTCGTCTTCGTCTTCGTCCTCGTCTTCGTCTTCGTCTTCGTCCTCGTCCTCGTCTTCGTCTTCGTCCTCGTCTTCGTCTTCGTCCTCGTCTTCGTCTTCGTCTTCGTCCTCGTCTTCGTCCTCGTCCTCGTCATCGTCTTCGTCTTCGTCTTCGTCCTCAGCTTCGTCTTCGTCTTCGTCCTCGTCTTCGTCTTCGTCCTCGTCCTCGTCTTCGTCCTCGTCTTCGTCTTCGTCTTAGCCTCGTCTTCGTCCTCGTCTTCGTCTTCGTCTTCGTCTTCGTCTTCGTCCTCGTCTTCGTCTTTGTCTTCGTCTTCGTCCTCGTCTTCGTCTTCGTCCTCGTCTTCGTCTTCGTCTTCGTCTTCGTCTTCATCTTCTTCCTCGTCTTCGTCTTCGTCTTCGTCCTCGTCTTCGTCTTCGTCTTCGTCTTCGTCTTCGTCCTCGTCTTCGTCTTCGTCTTCGTCTTCGTCCTCGTCCTCGTCTTCGTCTTCGTCCTCGTCTTCGTCTTCGTCCTCGTCTTCGTCCTCGTCTTCGTCTTCGTCTTCTTCGTCTTCGTCCTCGTCTTCGTCCTCGTCTTCGTCCTCGTCTTCGTCTTCGTCCTCGTCTTCGTCTGCGTCTTCTTCCGGTCTTCGTCTTCGTCCTCGTCTTCGTCTTCGTCTTCGTCTTCGTCTTCATCTTCTTCCTCTTCCTCGTCTTCGTCTTCGTCTTCGTCCTCGTCTTCGTCTTCGTCTTCGTCTTCGTCCTCGTCTTCGTCTTCGTCTTCGTCTTCGTCCTCGTCCTCGTCTTCGTCTTCGTCCTCGTCTTCGTCTTCGTCCTCGTCTTCGTCTTCGTCTTCGTCTTCGTCTTCGTCTTCGTCCTCGTCTTCGTCCTCGTCCTCGTCTTCGTCTTCGTCTTCGTCCTCGTCTTCGTCTTCGTCTTCGTCTTCGTCCTCGTCTTCGTCTTCGTCTTCGTCTTCGTCCTCGTCTTCGTCTTCGTCTTCGTCTTCGTCTTCGTCTTCGTCCTCGTCCTCGTCTTCGTCTTCGTCTTCGTCTTCGTCTTCTTCCGGTCTTCGTCTTCGTCTTCGTCTTCGTCTTCGTCTTCGTCCTCGTCTTCGTCCTCGTCTTCGTCTTCGTCTTCGTCTTCTTCCGGTCTTCGTCTTCGTCTTCGTCGTCGTCTTCGTCTTCGTCCTCGTCTTCGTCCTCGTCTTCGTCCTCGTCTTCGTCTTCGTCTTCTTCGTCTTCGTCCTCGTCTTCGTCCTCGTCTTCGTCCTCGTCTTCGTCTTCGTCTTCGTCCTCGTCTTCGTCTTCGTCTTCGTCTTCGTCCTCGTCTTCGTCTTCGTCTTCGTCCTCGTCCTCGTCTTCGTCTTCGTCCTCGTCTTCGTCCTCGTCTTCGTCTTCGTCTTCGTCTTCGTCCTCGTCTTCGTCTTCGTCTTCGTCTTCGTCTTCGTCTTCTTCCGGTCTTCGTCTTCGTCTTCGTCTTCGTCTTCGTCTTCGTCTTCGTCCTCGTCTTCGTCCTCGTCTTCGTCTTCGTCCTCGTCTTCGTCCTCGTCTTCGTCCTCGTCTTCGTCTTCGTCTTCTTCGTCTTCGTCCTCGTCTTCGTCCTCGTCTTCGTCCTCGTCTTCGTCTTCGTCCTCGTCTTCGTCTGCGTCTTCTTCCGGTCTTCGTCTTCGTCCTCGTCTTCGTCTTCGTCCTCGTCTTCGTCTTTGTCCTCGTCCTCGTCCTCGTCTTCGACTTCGTCTTCGTCTTCGTCTTCGTCTTCTTCCGGTCTTCGTCTTCGTCTTCGTCTTCGTCTTCGTCCTCGTCCTCGTCTTCGTCTTCGTCTTCGTCTTCGTCTTCTTTCGGTCTTCGTCTTCGTCCTCGTCTTCGTCCTCGTCTTCGTCTTCGTCTTCTTCGTCTTCGTCCTCGTCTTCGTCTTCGTCTTCGTCCTCGTCTTCGTCTTCGTCCTCGTCCTCGTCTTCGTCTTCGTCTTCGTCTTCGTCCTCGTCTTCGTCCTCGTCCTCGTCATCGTCTTCGTCTTCGTCTTCGTCCTCGTCTTCGTCTTCGTCTTCGTCTTCGTCTTCGTCCTCGTCTTCGTCTTCGTCCTCGTCCTCGTCTTCGTCCTCGTCTTCGTCTTCGTCTTAGCCTCGTCTTCGTCCTCGTCTTCGTCTTCGTCTTCGTCTTCGTCTTCGTCTTCGTCTTCGTCTTCGTCCTCGTCTTCGTCTTCGTCTTCGTCTTCGTCCTCGTCTTCGTCTTCGTCTTCGTCTTCGTCTTCGTCTTCGTCCTCGTCTTCGTCTTCGTCTTCGTCCTCGTCCTCGTCTTCGTCTTCGTCTTCTTCCGGTCTTCGTCTTCGTCTTCGTCTTCGTCCTCGTCCTCGTCTTCGTCTTCGTCTTCGTCTTCGTCTTCTTTCGGTCTTCGTCTTAGCCTCGTCTTCGTCCTCGTCTTCGTCTTCTTCTTCGTCTTCGTCTTCGTCTTCGTCCTCGTCTTCGTCTTCGTCTTCGTCTTCGTCCTCGTCTTCGTCTTCGTCTTCGTCTTCGTCCTCGTCTTCGTCTTCGTCTTCGTCTTCTTCCTCGTCTTCGTCTTCGTCTTCGTCCTCGTCTTCGTCTTCGTCTTCGTCTTCGTCCTCGTCCTCGTCTTCGTCTTCGTCCTCGTCCTCGTCTTCGTCTTCGTCTTCGTCCTCGTCCTCGTCTTCGTCTTCGTCTTCGTCCTCGTCTTCGTCCTCGTCCTCGTCTTCGTCTTCGTCTTCGTCCTCGTCTTCGTCTTCGTCTTCGTCCTCGTCTTCGTCTTCGTCTTCGTCTTCGTCCTCGTCTTCGTCTTCGTCTTCGTCTTCGTCTTCGTCCTCGTCTTCGTCTTCGTCTTCGTCTTCGTCTTCGTCTTCGTCTTTGTCTTCGTCTTCGTCTTCGTCTTCTTCCGGTCTTCGTCTTCGTCTTCGTCCTCGTCCTCGTCTTCGTCTTCGTCCTCGTCCTCGTCTTCGTCTTCGCCTTCGTCTTCGTCTTCGTCTTCGTCTTCGTCTTCGTCTTCGTCCTCGTCTTCGTCCTCGTCCTTGTCCTCGTCTTCGTCTTCGTCTTCGTCCTCGTCCTCGTCTTCGTCTTCGTCCTCGTCCTCGTCCTCGTCTTCGTCTTCGCCTTCGTCTTCGTCCTCGTCTTCGTCTTCGCCTTCGTCTTCGTCCTCGTCCTCGTCTTCGTCTTCGTCCTCGTCTTCGTCTTCGTCCTCGTCTTCGTCTTCGTCTTCGTCTTCGTCTTCGTCTTCTTCCGGTCTTCGTCTTCGTCTTCGTCTTCGTCTTCGTCTTCGTCTTCGTCTTCGTCTTCGTCTTCGTCCTCGTCTTCGTCCTCGTCTTCGTCTTCGTCCTCGTCTTCGTCCTCGTCTTCGTCCTCGTCTTCGTCTTCGTCTTCTTCGTCTTCGTCCTCGTCTTCGTCCTCGTCTTCGTCCTCGTCTTCGTCTTCGTCCTCGTCTTCGTCTGCGTCTTCTTCCGGTCTTCGTCTTCGTCCTCGTCTTCGTCTTCGTCCTCGTCTTCGTCTTTGTCCTCGTCCTCGTCCTCGTCTTCGACTTCGTCTTCGTCTTCGTCTTCGTCTTCTTCCGGTCTTCGTCTTCGTCTTCGTCTTCGTCTTCGTCCTCGTCCTCGTCTTCGTCTTCGTCTTCGTCTTCGTCTTCTTTCGGTCTTCGTCTTCGTCCTCGTCTTCGTCCTCGTCTTCGTCTTCGTCTTCTTTGTCTTCGTCCTCGTCTTCGTCTTCGTCTTCGTCCTCGTCTTCGTCTTCGTCTTCGTCCTCGTCCTCGTCTTCGTCTTCGTCTTCGTCTTCGTCCTCGTCTTCGTCCTCGTCCTCGTCATCGTCTTCGTCTTCGTCTTCGTCCTCGTCTTCGTCTTCGTCTTCGTCCTCGTCTTCGTGAATGCTTGATGACATGTCCATTGTATCCACTGAGAAAAGACAGGCGTGCATCGGTTAAAACTTGGTTAAAACTTGGTTAAAACTTGGTTAAAACTTGGTTAAAACTTGGTTAAAACTTGGTTAAAACTTGGTTAAAACTTGGTTAAAACTTGGTTAAAACTTGGTTAAAACTTGGTTAAAACTTGGTTAAAACTTGGTTAAAACTTGGTTAAAACTTGGTTAAAACTTGGTTAAAACTTGGTTTAGGCTCAACATTTGTTATTCTCTAAATCAATGGAATTATGCAAACATCAAGCAAGTGAATTTAGGCAACAAATACAAAGGAACATTTAGTTATTAGCACAAATTTAAATCAGAATGGAATGTTTTGTGATGTAGAGATACATTACCGTTAAGTCTGGCTTTATTTTCTTTGATGCCACATTAGTAACATCCCTCACTGCCCCCTCAACAAACCATGATGATATATGTCCACTTTGTATTGCATCTTGAAATATTGAAACCTACCTGTCAAGAGTCACTGCTGTAGGATGAGTTGAAGTTGACAGCTCAACTCTATGTCCTTCCAGACTTCACTGCAAGCTAGAATCAAACCAACACAAAGTCAGAAGATGGTTGCATTGGCCATGTGGCACTGATCTAATGAGGTCTGTGAATGAGGGGATGATGAGGCTGCTTTTCAGACTCTGAGTAAAAGTACAATGAATACAACAAAACTGGGAGCCGAGATAATCGCAGTGGTTATTTTTAGCACGCTATTTTTGCTATTTTTCCATAAAAGCGCAATGTTCTGAAAGTATTAGAACCAAAAAGTTATTTTATTTGAGCAGACATACTTCTAATTATAAGTAATACAATAGTTTTCTTGGATCTTGCATAGTATTTTCATGTTTGACGCGTTTCGCTGACCAATAAATTCCACTAAATTACTAAATTGTACCACCTGTAACAATAAATTAAATCTTACTTTCTCATTTTTCTAGCGATTCCAGCTCGATAAGAAGGGTTGTCCTAGTTATCTTCCATGTCCTCAAGCTGCCGCTTGCAGTTTCTTCAAATCTGCCTTGCCTTGCGCTCCTTGCTAATCTTTCGTAGACCAAAAACCAAACGTGTATTCACATCATACCAAAAAAGCTTAACCAGCAGCTGCAATTACTCTTTTCTCTGATGAATCGAAGGCAAACTCAGCTTTACAACGTTCACAAAAAGTTTCAGTTTTGATGCAAGACTATTATGCACACTGGTCACTGTAGAGATGCAAGATTTGTCGTGGCACTCGCGACAAGCAACGAAGCTCTGCAGAGCAACCGTCAAAAGTTCCATGCTGATAATTTCGTTACCACTGTCTGGACTATTCTCACTGATTTCTGAATCTTCAAAGTGTCCTTCCAACTTTTGTCTTGACGAACTTAAAAAAGGCGTTATTGAGCGCCTGGTACCAGGCGTATTTAACCCCACTTTTCCTTCTTTTCCACTACAACATCTTGAGGCTTAAAAACTGATTTTATCTGAAAGCTTTGCTTCCGCTTCTTCGTTAAACGTAAACAACAAGGCATTATCAAATATGGCACAAACAAAACCATATAAAACGATCGAAGTAAACTGAAGTATACCACCTCTGATACCACTCAAATCGGAACCAACATTTAATAAACATCTGTTCAACAAGGACAGCCGGTACAGACGAATGTTGGCGCAACTATTTAAATTTTGATTCAGCCAAATTCAGCCTGATATTGAAAATGACAAAGCAGGATTGAAAAATAACAAAACTTGGTTACCATATTCAGAAAATTAATGCCATGCACGATATGCTATTGCAAATCGATCGATATAAAACAATCCTGTAATTGTAAGAATAATACTACATAACCGTAATTATATATTTGAAAAGCTAAAACATCAAATGGAAAAATAAAAAATTGAAAAAATTGTTTTTTGTACATTTCCTTGAGTCTGGGTCACCTGAAGAAGCTGTAAGAATCTGTGTTCCTTTCAACGGATCGAGATAACATGTCAACTGGTCGCTTGTTCAGCGGACAGTTTTTTTTTTAAATTGACTAATTTTACTAAACTATCACAAAAGACTAGTAATTTAAACAAGTGTGACTTTTGTGATTTAGCTTTTAGATGAATACTTATTATGGATTACGTTAGAGGCGGTTATAGTTGATGCATGTTTTTACGAACTCATGCATTTGGCACAATTTATTGTAAAACTGATGAAGCCATCAAATGAACAGTATCAATGAAAAGCGTAGCTAACAACTGTATATAATTCTGAAGCAAAAATTAGGGAGTAACTATCAAGTAAATGTGTATCACAATGTAATCCTCGTGATTACTCTCATTTCACAACCACCTCCATGCAATCATAGATTGCATCCTTGTTGAGCCTGTACACCGGCCAAATTCCTGAACACAATGGTTAGCTACCCTGAACTTCATTAGCATAGGAATCCACCCTTGCCCTTCTAGAACACCACCTTTATCATGAAGACCAGAGTGCAACATGTGATCTCTTGTCTTAACTGCAATAGCATATAAATCACCACGGTCAACACCCACCCTTGACTTTCTAGAACACCACCTTTATCATGAAGACCAGAGTGCAACATGAGATCTCTTGTCTTAACTGCAATAGCATATAAATCACCACGGTCAACAGCCACCCTTGACTTTCTAGAACACCACCTTTATCATGAAGACCAGAGTGCAACATGAGATCTCTTGTCTTAACTGCAATAGCATATAAATCACCACGGTCAACAGCCACCCTTGACTTTCTAGAACACCACCTTTATCATGAAGACCAGAGTGCAACATGACATCTCTTGTCTTAACTGCAATAGCATATAAATCACCACGGTCAACAGCCACCCTTGACTTTCTAGAACACCACCTTTATCATGAAGACCAGAGTGCAACATGAGATCTCTTGTCTTAACTGCAATAGCATATAAATCACCACGGTCAACAGCCACCCTTGACTTTCTAGAACACCACCTTTATCATGAAGACCAGAATGCAACATGAGATCTCTTGTCTTAACTGCAATAGCATATAAATCACCACGGTCAACAGCCACCCTTGACTTTCTAGAACACCACCTTTATCATGAAGACCAGAGTGCAACATGAGATCTCTTGTCTTAACTGCAATAGCATATAAATCACCACGGTCAACAGCCACCCTTGACTTTCTAGAACACCACCTTTATCATGAAGACCAGAGTGCAACATGAGATCTCTTGTCTTAACTGCAATAGCATATAAATCACCACGGTCAACAGCCACCCTTGACTTTCTAGAACACCACCTTTATCATGAAGACCAGAGTGCAACATGAGATCTCTTGTCTTAACTGCAATAGCATATAAATCACCACGGTCAACAGCCACCCTTGACTTTCTAGAACACCACCTTTATCATGAAGACCAGAGTGCAACATGTGATTTCTTATTAACTTAAGAAGGGTGGTTTTCCAGATATCCGCATTCCAACATATGTGTTCCCACCCTTGGTCGACTGCAGCCGAACACTTGCCAGTATATATAGTCCAGTTTTTGAAAGCAGTAGCAAGAGAGTAGCCAGTAATAAGCCAGTAAGAACACCTCCACGTCAGTCGTCGTCAAAAAGTAACATCTTGTAAAATCACGTTTAGACTTGTAATTCTGATTGATAGAAATACACAGAAACTTATTCAATTTGCCAATTTCCCAACAAGTCTAGTTTTTCAACTAAAGTCTGATTTCAAACTGAGCAAGTGCGACGCTGCAAGAATCCATTCCCCTGGTGAGTTACTTGATAATAATATATACTTGTAAAATCTCATGCATAAATTCAGTGATTGTCTGTAACCACTTTTATACCTCTTTTCAATTCTTTACCACTGTATCATTTACTAAACTTGTCATCTGTTCCAATTTTTCATCACCTATGTTTCTAAATAAAATCCATTGATAAATTCCACGTAACGTTTGTAAGTCACTGTAAAAATCGGGATACCGCCCGTCGAACCCTCGTATTGCTTTCCTCCGAACTTTCGGTTTTCATTGAAATATCAAAAGGGAAAACCCATGATACAAGGATCTAAAAAACAGCAGAATTATCGTCTGTCGGGACTAAAGACTGTCTAGACTTTAGGTCTGGAAGGACATGCAGATGTCACGCCATTGACGCAGGGAGTTCGCGGTCGACCGGGAAGCAGAGGTTATCAAGGCGTCGAGATAACTAAGAGAGAAGTGTGATTAACGACATTTCACAACCACCGCTTTCCAACTGTTTGGTTAATATTGTCACTTTCATTTGTAAAATTCAATGAAAGTCTTCAAGTTGTTTACAAATTGGTAGCATCGAGTTTACAGGTAGACCCGAGAAACTCTATGGTGGTAAAGTTGTATCATTCCCAGGATTACAACATGTAGGAAAATATGGCTGATCTCACAGCCATCTAGCGACATTACCCCAAGCTGTCACGTGCTCATGTTGCCACAATTTCTGCATCTGATTGGCCATTATCATTGACAGTTTGGTCCCTGGAAATACTATGTATAGTAAAGTAACCATCACTTGTTCCTGAACCCAATGTTGTTACACTGATCTCATGACCACAGTGTTAACTAGCACCAACGTAACACCTGCCTACCAGGATCCCTGCTCACTAACTTTTTCCAAAGCAATAGCCGCTGCACTGGCTGCGAAAGCCGCAATGTCACACAATAGGGAAATCTCATTTAGATTATTATTTAATTAATATCATTGTCTTCAAATACGCATTCAAAATAAAATGATGGTCACCCATCCAATACCTGACCCAGCGCAGTGTTGCTTAACTTTCATCCCTCCAACCTCTCTCCTGAACAGAACTGGTCATGTGTCATATTTCAGGGAAAAGGTAACCGTGATATATCGATAAACAGTCATTACATTGTGTACATGAAGAGCACGCGAGACAGTCAGCAGATAGCCACTCTAGCGAGACAGTCAGCAGATAGCCACTCTAGCGAGACAGTCAGCAGATAGCCACTCTAGCGAGACAGTCAGCAGATAGCCACTCTAGCGAGACAGTCAGCAGATAGCCACTCTAGCGAGACAGTCAGCAGATAGCCACTCTAGCGAGACAGTCAGCAGATAGCCACTCTAGCGAGACAGTCAGCAGATAGCCACTCTAGCGAGACAGTCAGCAGATAGCCACTCTAGCGAGACAGTCAGCAGATAGCCACTCTAGCGAGACAGTCAGCAGATAGCCACTCTAGCGAGACAGTCAGCAGATAGCCACTCTAGCGAGACAGTCAGCAGATAGCCACTCTAGCGAGACAGTCAGCAGATAGCCACTCTAGCGAGACAGTCAGCAGATAGCCACTCTAGCGAGACAGTCAGCAGATAGCCACTCTAGCGAGACAGTCAGCAGATAGCCACTCTAGCGAGACGGTCAGCAGATAGCCACTCTAGCGAGACAGTCAGCAGATAGCCACTCTAGCGAGACAGTCAGCAGATAGTCACTCTAGCGAGACAGTCAGCAGATAGCCACTCTAGCGAGACAGTCAGCAGATAGCCACTCTAGCGAGACAGTCAGCAGATAGCCACTCTAGCGAGACAGTCAGCAGATAGCCACTCTAGCGAGACAGTCAGCAGATAGCCACTCTAGCGAGACAGTCAGCAGATAGCCACTCTAGCGAGACAGTCAGCAGATAGCCACTCTAGCGAGACAGTCAGCAGATAGCCACTCTAGCGAGACAGTCAGCAGATAGCCACTCTAGCGAGACAGTCAGCAGATAGCCACTCTAGCGAGACAGTCAGCTGATAGCCACTCTAGCGAGACAGTCAGCAGATAGCCCCTCTAGCGAGACAGTCAGCAGATAGCCACTCTAGCGAGACAGTCAGCAGATAGCCACTCTAGCGAGACAGTCAGCAGATAGCCACTCTAGCGAGACAGTCAGCAGATAGCCACTCTAGCGAGACAGTCAGCAGATAGTCACTCTAGCGAGACAGTCAGCAGATAGTCACTCTAGCGAGACAGTCAGCAGATAGCCACTCTAGCGAGACAGTCAGCAGTTAGCCACTCTAGCGCGACAGTCAGCAGATAGATAGAACACACATGGATAGAGCATAGGATCCAGCCAGCTGATCTCAAATAACCTGAATAGAGCATAGGATCCAGTCAGCTGATCTCAAATAACTTGAATAGAGCATAGGATCCAGCCAGCTGATCTCAAATAACCTGGATAGAGCATAGGATCCAGCCAGCTGATCTCAAATAACCTGAATAGAGCATAGGATCCAGTCAGCTGATCTCAAATATCCTGGATAGAGCATAGGATCTAGCCAGCTGATCTCAAATAACCTGAATAGAGCATAGGATCCAGTCAGCTGATCTCGCCAAATCTCGTCTAAATCTCGCCAAATCTCGCCTAATCTCGTCTAAATTTCGCGAAATCTCGCTCATCTCGCCAAATCTCGCCATCTCGTCTAAATCTCGCCAAATCTCGTCTATATCTCGCTCATCTCGCCAAATCTCGCCAAATCTCGTCTAAATCTCGCCAAATCTCGTCTAAATCTCGTCAAATCTCGCCAAATCTTGCCAAATCTCGCCAAATCTCGCCAAATCTCGTCTTAATCTCGCCAAATCTCACCATCTCGTCTAAATCTCGCCAAATCTCGCCATAACTCGCCAAATCTCGCCAAATCTCGTCTAAATCTCGACAAATCTCGCCAAATCTCGCCAAATCTCGCCAAATCTCGTCTTAATCTCGCCAAATCTCGCCAAATCTCGCCAAATCTCGCCAAACCTCCTCTAAATCTCGCCAAATCTCCTCTAAATCTCGTCAAATCTCGACTAAATCTCGCCAAATCTCGTCTTAATCTCGCCACATCTCGTCTAAATCTCGCCAAATCTCGTCATATTCTCGTCTAATACTGGACTTATTCTCGTCTAATTCTCGTCTAATTCTCGTCTACCGTTTTCCGGTCTTCCGGTCTTCCGGTCTCCCGGTCTTCCGGTCTTCCGGTCTTCCGGTCTTCCGGTCTTCCGGTCTTCCGGTCTTCCGGTCTTCTGGTCTTCCGGTCTTCCGGTCTTCCGGTCTTCCGGTCTTCGTCTTCGACTTCGTCGTCGTCGTCGTCGTCGTCGTCGTCGTCGTCGTCATCGTCAACATTTGACTCATTTGACTGACTTAACGTTCTGTCTCTACCTAGAACCTGCACACTCAACGGTTTAACATTAACGTTCTGTCTCTACCTAGAACCTGCACACTCAACGGTTTAACATTAACGTTCTGTCTCTACCTAGAACCTGCACACTCAACGGTTTAACATTAACGTTCTGTCTCTACCTAGAACCTGCACACTCAACGGTTTAACATTAACGTTCTGTCTCTACCTAGAACCTGCACACTCAACGGTTTAACATTAACGTTCTGTCTCTACCTAGAACCTGCACACTCAACGGTTTAACATTAACGTTCTGTCTCTACCTAGAACCAGCACACTCAACGGTTTAACATTAACGTTCTGTCTCTACCTAGAACCAGCACACTCAACGGTTTAACATTAACGTTCTGTCTCTACCTAGAACCAGCACACTCAACGGTTTAACATTAACGTTCTGTCTCTACCTAGAACCTGCACACCCAACGGTTTAACATTAACGTTCTGTCTCTACCTAGAGCCTGCACACTCAACGGTTTAACAATGACGTTCTGTCTCTAACTAGAACCAGCACACTCAACAGTTTAACATTAACGTTCTGTCTCTACCTAGAACCTGCACACTCAACGGTTTAACATTAACGTTCTGTCTCTACCTAGAACCTGCACACTCAACGGTTTAACATTAACATTCTGTCTCTAGCTAGAACCTACACACTCAACGGTTTAACATTAACGTTCTGTCTCTACCTAGAACCAGCACACTCAAGGGTTTAACATTAACGTTCTGTCTCTACCTAGAACCAGCACACTCAACGGTTTAACATTAACGTTCTGTCTCTACCTAGAACCAGCACACTCAACGGTTTAACATCAACGTTCTGTCTCTACCTAGAACCTGCACACTCAACGGTTTAGCATTAACGTTCTGTCTCTACCTAGAACCAGCACACTCAACGGTTTAACATTAACGTTCTGTCTCTACCTAGAACCTACACCATCAACAGTTTAACATTAACGTTCTGTCTCTGCCTAGAACCTGCACACTCAACGGTTTAACATTAACGTTCTGTCTCTACCTAGAACCAGCACACTCAACGGTTTAACATTAACGTTCTGTCTCTACCTAGAACCTGCACACTCAACGGTTTAACATTAACGTTCTGTCTCTACCTAGAACCAGCACACTCAACGGTTTAACATTAACGTTCTGTCTCTACCTAGAACCTGCACACTCAACGATTTAACATTAACGTTCTGTCTCTACCTAGAACCTGCACACTCAACGGTTTAACATCAACGTTCTGTCTCTACCTAGAACCTGCACACTCAACGGTTTAACATTAACGTTCTGTCTCTACCTAGAACCTGCACACTCAACGGTTTAACATTAACGTTCTGTCTCTACCTAGAACCAGCACACTTAACGGTTTAACATTAACGTTCTGTCTCTACCTAGAACCAGCACACTCAACGGTTTAACATTAACGTTCTGTCTCTACCTAGAACCTGCACACTCAACGATTTAACATTAACGTTCTGTCTCTACCTAGAACCTGCACACTCAACGGTTTAACATTAACGTTCTGTCTCTACCTAGAACCTGCACACTCAACAATTTAACATTAACGTTCTGTCTCTACCTAGAACCTGCACACTCAACGGTTTAACATCAACGTTCTGTCTCTACCTAGAACCTGCACAATCAACGGTTTAACATTAACGTTCTGTCTCTACCTAGAACCTATACACCAACGGTTTAATATTAATGTTCTGTCTCTACCTAGAACCTGCACACACAACGGTTTAACCTTAAATGTTCTGTCTCTACCTAGAACCTGCACACTCAACGGTTTAACATCAACGTTCTGTCTTTACCTAGAACCTGCACACTCAACGCTATAACATTAACGTTGTGTTTTTATTTAGAACCTGCACACTCAACGGTTTAACATTAACGTTCTGTCTCTCCCTAGAACCTGCACACTCAACGGTTTAACATTAACGTTCTGTCTCTACCTAGAACCTGCACACTCAACGGTTTAACATTAATGTTCTGTCTCTACCTAGAACCTGCACACTTAACGGTTTAACATTAACGTTCTGTCTCTACCTAGAACCAGCACACTCAACGGTTTAATATTAATGTTCTGTCTCTACCTAGAACCAGCACACTCAACGGTTTAACATTAACGTTCTGTCTCTACCTAGAACCTGCACACTCAACGATTTAACATTAACGTTCTGTCTCTACCTAGAGCCTGCACACTCAACGGTTTAACATTAATGTTCTGTCTCTACCTAGAACCTGCACACTCAAGGGTTTAACATTAACGTTCTGTCTCTACCTAGAACCTGCACACTCAACGGTTTAATATTAATGTTCTGTCTCTACCTAGAACCAGCACACTCAACGGTTTAACATTAACGTTCTGTCTCTACCTAGAACCTGCACACTCAACGATTTAACATTAACGTTCTGTCTCTACCTAGAACCTGCACACACAACGGTTTAATATTAATGGTCTGTCTCTACCTAGAACCTGCACACTCAACGGTTTAACATTAACGTTCTGTCTCTACCTAGAACTTGCACACACAACGGTTTAACCTTAAATGTTCTGTCTCTACCTAGAACCTGCACACACAACGGTTTAACCTTAAATGTTCTGTCTCTACCTAGAACCTGCACACTCAACGGTTTAACATTAACGTTCTGTCTCTACCTAGAACCTGCACACTCAACGGTTTAACATTAAGGTTCTGTCTCTACCTAGAACCTGCACACTCAACGGTTTAACATTAACATTCTGTCCCTACCTAGAACCTGCACACTCAACGGTTTAACATTAAGGTTCTGTCTCTACCTAGATCCTGCACACTCAACGGTTTAACATTAACTTTCTGTCTCTACCTAGAACCTGCACACTCAACGGTTTAACATTAAGGTTCTGTCTCTACCTTGAACCTGCACACTCAACGGTTTAACATTAACGTTCTGTCTCTACCTAGAACCTGCACACTCAACGGTTTAACATTAACGTTCTGCCTCTACCTAGAACCTTCACACTCAACGGTTTAACATTAACGTTCTGTCTCTACCTAGAACCTGCACACTCAACGGTTTAACATTAACGTTCTGTCTCTACCTAGAACCTGCACACTCAACGGTTTAACATTAACGTTCTGTCTCTACCTAGAACCTGCACACTCAACGGTTTAACATTAAGGTTCTGTCTCTACCTAGAACCTGCACACTCAACGGTTTAACATTAACGTTCTGTCTCTACCTAGAACCTGCACACTCAACGGTTTAACATTAACGATCTGTCTCTACCTAGAACCTGCACACTCAACGGTTTAACATTAAGGTTCTGTCTCTACCTAGAACCTGCACACTCAACGGTTTAACATTAACGTTCTGTCTCTACCTAGAACCTGCACACTCAACGGTTTAACATTAACGTTCTGTCTCTACCTAGAACCTGCACACTCAACGGTTTAACATTAACGTTCTGTCTCTACCTAGAACCTGCACACTCAACAATTTAACATTAACGTTCTGTCTCTACCTAGAACCTGCACACTCAACGGTTTAACATCAACGTTCTGTCTCTACCTAGAACCTGCACAATCAACGGTTTAACATTAACGTTCTGTCTCTACCTAGAACCTATACACCAACGGTTTAATATTAATGTTCTGTCTCTACCTAGAACCTGCACACACAACGGTTTAACCTTAAATGTTCTGTCTCTACCTAGAACCTGCACACTCAACGGTTTAACATCAACGTTCTGTCTTTACCTAGAACCTGCACACTCAACGCTATAACATTAACGTTGTGTTTTTATTTAGAACCTGCACACTCAACGGTTTAACATTAACGTTCTGTCTCTCCCTAGAACCTGCACACTCAACGGTTTAACATTAACGTTCTGTCTCTACCTAGAACCTGCACACTCAACGGTTTAACATTAATGTTCTGTCTCTACCTAGAACCTGCACACTTAACGGTTTAACATTAACGTTCTGTCTCTACCTAGAACCAGCACACTCAACGGTTTAATATTAATGTTCTGTCTCTACCTAGAACCAGCACACTCAACGGTTTAACATTAACGTTCTGTCTCTACCTAGAACCTGCACACTCAACGATTTAACATTAACGTTCTGTCTCTACCTAGAGCCTGCACACTCAACGGTTTAACATTAATGTTCTGTCTCTACCTAGAACCTGCACACTCAAGGGTTTAACATTAACGTTCTGTCTCTACCTAGAACCTGCACACTCAACGGTTTAATATTAATGTTCTGTCTCTACCTAGAACCAGCACACTCAACGGTTTAAAATTAACGTTCTGTCTCTACCTAGAACCTGCACACTCAACGATTTTACATTAACGTTCTGTCTCTACCTAGAACCTGCACACACAACGGTTTAATATTAATGGTCTGTCTCTACCTAGAACCTGCACACTCAACGGTTTAACATTAACGTTCTGTCTCTACCTAGAACTTGCACACACAACGGTTTAACCTTAAATGTTCTGTCTCTACCTAGAACCTGCACACACAACGGTTTAACCTTAAATGTTCTGTCTCTACCTAGAACCTGCACACTCAACGGTTTAACATTAACGTTCTGTCTCTACCTAGAACCTGCACACTCAACGGTTTAACATTAAGGTTCTGTCTCTACCTAGAACCTGCACACTCAACGGTTTAACATTAACATTCTGTCCCTACCTAGAACCTGCACACTCAACGGTTTAACATTAAGGTTCTGTCTCTACCTAGATCCTGCACACTCAACGGTTTAACATTAACTTTCTGTCTCTACCTAGAACCTGCACACTCAACGGTTTAACATTAAGGTTCTGTCTCTACCTTGAACCTGCACACTCAACGGTTTAACATTAACGTTCTGTCTCTACCTAGAACCTGCACACTCAACGGTTTAACATTAACGTTCTGCCTCTACCTAGAACCTTCACACTCAACGGTTTAACATTAACGTTCTGTCTCTACCTAGAACCTGCACACTCAACGGTTTAACATTAACGTTCTGTCTCTACCTAGAACCTGCACACTCAACGGTTTAACATTAACGTTCTGTCTCTACCTAGAACCTGCACACTTAACGGTTTAACATTAAGGTTCTGTCTCTACCTAGAACCTGCACACTCAACGGTTTAACATTAACGTTCTGTCTCTACCTAGAACCTGCACACTCAACGGTTTAACATTAACGATCTGTCTCTACCTAGAACCTGCACACTCAACGGTTTAACATTAAGGTTCTGTCTCTACCTAGAACCTGCACACTCAACGGTTTAACATTAACGTTCTGTCTCTACCTAGAACCTGCACACTCAACGGTTTAACATTAACGTTCTGTCTCTACCTAGAACCTGCACACTCAACGGTTTAACATTAACGTTCTGTCTCTACCTAGAACCTGCACACTCAACGGTTTAACATCAACGTTCTGTCTCTACCTAGAACCTGCACAATCAACGGTTTAACATTAACGTTCTGTCTCTACCTAGAACCTATACACCAACGGTTTAATATTAATGTTCTGTCTCTACCTAGAACCTGCACACACAACGGTTTAACCTTAAATGTTCTGTCTCTACCTAGAACCTGCACACTCAACGGTTTAACATCAACGTTCTGTCTTTACCTAGAACCTGCACACTCAACGCTATAACATTAACGTTGTGTTTTTATTTAGAACCTGCACACTCAACGGTCAAATTAACAAACATATGCGAGAAATCTCGATTGTTTAGTGCGATGCTCATTACATTCAAACTATTGAACTCGCTACCCCGCTTTGCCCGGCACAGAATTTGAGCACTCTTCAAGAAAGTTTCATTGACATGAGAAACGTTTGATCCTGAGCCCGTTAGTCATTTGTGTATTTTATAGTTTTTATTGAATTGTTGAGTAAAGTCATAGGCAACTTGATTCTATATATCGAGTGGCTAAGCATTTCATCGCAGGCAGAAGCAGCCTGCGATGAAATTAATGAATTTGGTTAGGAAATAGAAAAATTGAAAAAATAAATAGCCAGTTGAATGTATTGAAAATGTCTGGGTTGGCACTGCCTACCGTTGACTGCATGCCCCTGTGAACACCTCATCCTGGTGGCAGTGACAGGAAGCTTTCTTCAATAAGCCATCTTGACTTGAAGCGTAGTGCCCGTCGCATTGCGATTGGTCGAGAAGGTTGCGTTGAGGTTGGTCCATCCAGCAGGAGTCTGAGGAAGTTAAGATGCTGCGTTAGAGTCCGCGGCAAGATAATGTCAACCTCCCTTTAAAGCAAGACAAGTATCTAGTGTTCAGCTCATACTTTGTAAGACCAGAGATTGATATTCTGAATGGTTGTTCGAGTGCACGGGCTTTTAAATGTAATATTATAATAACACCAAGAAATGCAGGCTTCTTTGCTAATCAGAGGTTAACAAATGTATTCCAGGAAATTGAATTCAAGCTGTTCATGTTGATTGACTTGCACTGTTTTGACATCTGTCTATGTGGCACTGGTCTAATGGCGTCGGTGAATGAGTGGATGATGATGAACCTAACCTAGCCTAGAAGGGAGGAGGTGAAACCCGGTGCCGGCTCGTAGCCTACTCCTGTCGAAGAGCACCAAGGGGACCACCGGCTTAACGTCCCTTCCGAAGGACGGTACAACGCGAACAACAGGATTCCTCCACAAATCCATGCTGTCGAGAGGTTGATAAGCAAGGCGAGTGAAGTTGCTGAACTAACTTTCATCCCTCTAGCCTCTTTCACGAACAGAACTGGTCATGTGCATGATAGGCAACCATTCAATACCCGACCCAGCGCAGTGTTGCTTAACTTTCATCCCTCCAACGTCTCTCCCGAACAGAACTGGTCATGTGTATGGTCACCCATCCAATACCTGACCCAGCGCAGTGTTGCTTAACTTTCATGCATCTAACCTCTCTCCCGAACAGAACTGGTCATGTGTATGATGGTCACCCATCCAATACCTGACCCAGCGCAGTGTTGCTTAACTTTCATCCCTCCAACCTCTCTCCCGAACAGAACTGGTCATGTGTATGATGGTCACCCATCCAATACCTGACCCAGCGCAGTGTTACTTAACTTTCAACCCTCTAACCTCTCTCCCGAACAGAACTGGTCAAGTGTATGATGGTCACCCATGCAATACCTGACCCAGCGCAGTGTTGCTTAACTTTCATCCCTCCAACCTCTCTCCCGAACAGAACTGGTCATGTGTATGATGGTCACCCATCCAATACCTGACCCAGCGCAGTGTTGCTTAACTTTCATCCCTCCAACCTCTCTCCCGAACAGAAGTGGTCATGTGTATGATGGTCACCCATCCAATACCTGACCCAGCGCAGTGTTGCTTAACTTTCATCCCTCCAACCTCTCTCCCGAACAGAACTGGTCATGTGTATGATGGTCACCCATCCAATACCTGACACAGCGCAGTGTTGCTTAACTTTCATCCCTCCAACCTCTCTCCCGAACAGAACTGGTCATGTGTATAATGGTCACACATCCAAAACCTGACCCAGCGCAGTGTTGCTTAACTTTCATCCCTCCAACCTCTCTCCTAACAGAACTGGTCATGTGTACGATGATCACCCATCCAATACCTGACCCAGCGCAGTGTTGCTTAACTTTCATCCCTCCAACCTCTCTCCTGAACAGAACTGGTCATGTGTATGATGGTCACCCATCCAATACCTGATTCAGCGCAGTGTTGTTTAACTTCGGTGACTTGGTAGCTAAGTCATACCTATGTGGGTATCCTATGTATCTCCATATGTATTTTTAAGTATTATATTGTATTTTGAAATGTCTTTTTAACACTGACCTGTCTGCCCTGCTGAAAATTCTTAGCAAGATCTTGCAAGATCTTGCAAGATCTTGCCAATTTCTTGGCAATTTGTGATGGTCTTAACGCATGAAAGCAAATAAAGACAACATTAAATTTTTCACAGATAATAGAACACGTGATAGGATTTCGATCTGTAATGGTCTAAATTTTTGGCCCAGCTCTGGACAAAAAAAGGCTAATCTCAACCAAAATTTTGTTATCAATTATTTGCGAGAAAATGAAGTTGGGGTACTCCCTTGAAATTTTCACAGATGAATGAGTACGTGATGGGCTTTTGATCTGTGATGGTCTTAACTTTTGGCCCAGCCCAGGACAAAAAAAGGCTAACTTTTACAAAATTTTGGTTATCAATTTTTTGCGAGAAAATGAAGAGGGGGTACTCCCTTGAAATTTTTACAGATGATAGAGTACGTGATGGGCTTTCGATCAGTGATGGTCTTAAATTTTGGGTCAGCCCTGGACAAAAAAAGGCTAACTTTAACCAAAATTTTGTTATCAATTATTTGCGAGAAAATGAAGTGGGGGTACTCCCTTAAAAATTTCACAGATGATAGAGTTCGTGATGGGCTTTCGATTCGTGATGGTCTTAATTTTTGGCCCAGCCCTGGACAAAAAAGGCTAACTTTTACAAAATTTTGGTTATCATTTTTTTGCGAGAAAATGAAGGGGGGGTTCTCCCTTGAAATTTTCACAGATGATAGAGTACGTGATGGGCTTTCGATCTGTGATGGTCTTAATTTTTGGCCCAGCCCTGGACAGAAATGAGAATAAGCCTTGAAAACTCATAAACGCTAGCCTTCAAAAATACGTGATGTACTGAACGAAACAGGCTTATCACGTAGGCCATCACGTACATCAGGCCATCACGTACTCAATATACGTACTCAAATACACAATACATTAGTTTTTAAGTTATTGACCCTGATTATTTTGTTTAGATGCATTTAGGAAGCTTGAACTTGGTAATTGTTATAATTTTATGTGGTTCTTTTGTTATTGGAAAATTGTCAGGACTGCTCAAACCTCTGAAGAAGTAACTAGTATATGTTACGAAACGTTGGGAAATTTAGTAGCCCTTTACTTAGCATTCAAAACCCAGTTCAAATAGTTTTTCTAAAAATCTTATAAGAACTTGGCAAGATCTTAAACAATCGTGGCAAGTTCTTGGCAAGATCTTGCAAGTTCTTGGCAAGATCTTACAAGATCTTGTAAGATCTTACAAGATCTTACGTAAGATTTTTCAGCAGGGTGTTTAATCAAACAAATTTTAAGAACATTACAAGCAAACAAAAAAAGTGTAGAATTTTGCTCTGATGAAACTGTTTTTTTCCTAAAAAAAAGCTTGGCGTAATTCAACATAAGATGTGTTACAATTGTCGACAATGATTTCTGCAAAGGTGATGTTTGTGACCTCTTTCCGACAGACTTCCTCATCACTGCGTCAATTTAACCGAGCTAAGCCGACGTCAACTTTGTCGTAAGGCCGCGACAATTCAGATAAATCTTAATCATATCAAGCCTAACGAAGAGTTAACGATGAGAATCCAAACCAACGAACCTTTCCGAGACCGACGGAAAGCAGACAGCCAAACGGTCTACACCGAACGGTTTGGCGTGTTGGAAACACCGGTTCTCGTTAGATCACCAAAGTTAAGCAACACTGCGCTGAGTCAGGTATTGAATGGGTGACCATCATACACACGACCAGTTCTGTTCAGGAGAGAGGTTAGAGGGCTGAAAGTTAAGCAACACTGCGCTGGGTCAGGTATTGGATGGGTGACCATCATACACATGACCAGTTCTGTTCAGGAGAGAGGTTGGAGAGATGAAAGTTAAGCAACACTGCGCTGAGTCAGGTATTGAATGGGTGACCATCATACACATGACCAGTTCTGTTCGGGAGAGAGGTTGGAGGGATGGAAGTTAAGCAACACTGCGCTGAGTCAGGTATTGAATGGGTGACCATCATACACATGACCAGTTCTGTTCGGGAGAGAGGTTGGAGGGATGAAAGTTAAGCAACACTGCACTGGGTCAGGTATTGAATGGGTGACCATCATACACATGACCAGTTCTGTTCGGGAGAGAGGTTGGAGGGATGAAAGTTAAGCAACACTGCGCTGGGTCAGGTATTGGATGGGTGACCATCATACACATGACCAGTTCTGTTCGGGAGAGAGGTTGGAGGGATGAAAGTTAAGCAACACTGCGCTGAGTCAGGTATTTGATGGGTGGCCATCATACACATGACCAGTTCTGTTCGGGAGAGAGGTTGGAGGGATGAAAGTTAGTACAGCAACTTCACTCGCCTTGCTTATCAACCTCTCGACAGCATGGATTTGTGGAGGAATCCTGCTGTTCGAGTTGTACCGTCCTTCGGAAGGGACGTTAAGCCGGTGGTCCCCTTGGTGCTTTTCGACAGGAGTAGGCTACGTGCCGGCACCGGGTTTCCCCTCCTCCCTTCTAGGCTAGGTTAGGTTCATCATCATCCTCATCATCATCCACTCATTCACCGACGCCATTAGACCAGTGCCGCAGGGCCAGTTGTCAAAACAGTGCGTCGTTAAACACCACAAATAATAATAACAAACGGTCTACACACACCGATCGCCACGGTAATGTGAGACCTCACCGCCCGATGTCACGACCGTAACCAATCCCGCCAAGCGTTGCTCGGTCTTCGAGCCTGATGAACGACTGGCCAATCACAGGCTCGATTGGGCTTCGACCTTACGCTTATCCTGACCACCCAGTACTGAACAGAAAACAGCTGTCAAGGTGTTTTATTATTAACAACACTATAACCGTCTCAAAAATTGATGCCCAAACGCAGACTCAACCCCGATCTCCACCTGTCGCGGGTGTTGCTCTAACCAATTGAGCTACTTGGACACTGGATTGTTTTTAGATAGCTCAATGGTTCAGAGCAACTCCCGCGACAGGTTCGAGTCCCCATTTGGCCATCAATTTTTGAGACGGTTATTGTGTTGATAATAATAAAATACCCCGCGCATTGCAAGCGTTTGCAATTAAAATCAGATTTCATCCTAAGCTGTCTAGGTGGCTTATAAGCTGCGACTACCAGCTGTTTTCGCAGTATGAAAGATGACCAAGACAAGGCGGTGGAAACGTTGGTTTAAGCTTAAACAATTTTGACAGAACTGCAAGCTTGACCAACGTCAGCCAGTGGCTCCAAACCACTCCTTGCCGCACTCATCTGTTTCCATCAAGTATCCTTCTTAGGTGCAGACAAGTGCAACAATTGGTTATTAAACAGCTGAGAATGGACGACGCTCACGTGCTTACTGGGTCATTCACCGATCGCTATCAATTCTTGTTAACAAAACTTACCTTCCAGTGACGGGAGCTTTTGTTTGCAGGTCCCTTGCGTTCACAATCGGGTGTCGTTGTATCGGCTTGCCGACGTCAATTGTTATATCAGTCACTTGTTCTCCTCGGCACTCGACTGATCCCTTGCGAAGCGTGGTGCGGTCAGTTGTCCCAAGTTTCCCCGATCTGCAATTATACATCAGTGTTAAAGCTTCCTGGAGCGCGTTTAGTCTTTCCTGAAGTTCCTGAAGGCTTAGAGAAACAAGTTCTGCTAGAAGTGTGAAAGTCATTTTATTTTTATGAGTATCAAAGAGTCGATATGATCTCCAAATTTTGAAAAGTAGCGGGAAAATTGTTGAAATGTGTCTGCGGTGTAGCAGCACACGTAAGTTCAGGGCGATATGATGATGAGTTTAATTGTGAAGTATTGTGATGGGATTGGATGGTCGCATGGGACGGCAGCGGAAAGTTTGTATCTGTAACATTACAAAGCTTGTGGCTGCTGTCGAACTGGTCTGGACATTTGAAATAGCGGCAAGGGAGGCTGGGATTGGGCCGAGCTGACAGAGCAAAGGTGGGCACAATTTAGGAGCGGTACTTGAGATTGTTATTGAAAATATTATTTGCTAGTTACTAGCAAGCAGAAAAACGTGTAATTAATTTGAAACTATAAAAATGGATTTAAAATTGTCCATACAAAATCAGTATTTGGCCAGAAGGATTTTAGATATTCTGTAAAATGCCAAATATAGCAATTAAAAATCTGAAAAAATAATTCACGTTTGATCACAGAAAGTAGCATTATGAATTTAAAAAGAATGAATCAACATGATGCAGAAATGTGGGATCAGACATGTGAACAAGCCTTGCAATCATCTGGATCAGTTTGCTTTCATTACAATGTTTATGTATGGAAAGAAAGCAATGAAACAGAAGACTATCATAAAAATGTAGTTGTAAATAATTAATCTCGTAGGTCACCCGAAGTTTTCCAAGAGCTGAGACAGGGAACTGGATGTTGGAAAATTATGCTAACAGATTTTCTATTGCCGAGCGAAAAACGAATCAATTTATTCGATCAAGTGTGTGGTTAAATGAAACAAGTGTTTTAGGTGAAAATGGCGAGATAACAGTTGGAAACCTGTTGCTAAGTAAAGCCATCTATAAACCTACCCTGAGCACGGCCCCCAAGTAACTTTCAATGCACAATTATCTTGCAGTTATTCGGTTTAATAATAGTGCGTAGCTCTCTAATTATTAACTAATATTATATTGGAGAGTTTTGTCTCACAAACAGAACTGGTTGTGTCAGGATTTGTACATTTATAACGCAATAAATCAAGTTGTCTTATCACCCAGCTAGCGGGTCGACCAGGCGTCCACTCAACGGTTTCCCGGCTCAAAATGGCGGAGCTAGGTAATATTTCCGAGTGCCCCGCCTAACGAAGACTATGGACGGCGCGTGCCGTCAAACCAATGGTAGAACAATGTCAACCAATGACGACCGACTTCACAGTAATATTTGAAATGTGAAAATCACAAATAAATTCGATAAAATTAAAGGCCAATGAAAGAATGATGAGAAAAGTGGAGATAATTATAGAAAATAAATATAATCGTCAAGTTTCCCACGTGTACCACCCGGTATAAGTTTATAAATTATTTATCGATGAGGGTAATAATTTGAATATTGTGTTCTAGCCAGCCCTGGCTTTCAGGCAATCTTGAGCCGGCAAAACTAATTTCATAGCACGAGACGAAACTAAAGTATCAGGATTGTTCAATTATTGGCAAAATCAAAGAAAAACAAATTGTGAAACTTACGGGACGGCGTTGATCGCGGTTAGAGGAACGATTACACTTATTTTTTAAGATTTTAATCGAATGTTTTTAGGACGAGTTCACGTTCATTGGCGGGAAACAGAGGGGGAAGATGTCGCGTCTCTTTGACCCAAGTCAAAAGTCATACTGGAGTGTAATAAAAATATGTGTAATAAAATATCAGCGGGTTTCATGGTGATGTTTAGATGACAAATATCTGCATGGGAGAAACTTGAGATGGGTTGGGCATCAAACGAAATTAAATTAGATGGGTTAATAATATCAGAGAAAATACTCTCCAGTCTTCATTTGTCTCTTGCAGTGACGTGCGACTACGGAGTCAAAATGTTGTCCACGTATAAGCGTGAACTCAAATAAACAGTAAATAATTTCTTAGTTGATAATTAGCGCTAGAGAACAAAAAGAAATCACTCACGGAATGACACCGACGCGGTGGAAATGAGTTGGTAGATTTATTTGCAAGACAATGTCTGGGTCGACAAGTTCACCAAGAGTCCAGCTGATCTCGATGTCACCAACCAATCTCCACTCATCACAGTTCGTGTCGTAGTTCGTGAGAGGAATTCATCGTCCGTTCGATCGTTGCCCAAACATCAAAAGTAACAAAATCAAGCAATACATGCAATAACAGCTGCTAGCAGACTTGACACGAGATCACGAGAGTAAAACAAACCGACGTCGGCAAGGTACGTATTTGTTTTAAATTTCAGTAACCCATCTAAATTGTAGTCACACAACAAATCGGTCCTACTCGTCTCGTCACATTTATTAGAGTCTCAAGCAAAGACCATAGACAATGTTCTTTTAGTATCTTAGTTAAACTGTCCCAAATGACAACAAAACGCCTCTGAATTTTCTGCAGCTGTTCTGGTCGCTGTTTTTGAAATCTCTGGCAAATCGCTGGTCGGGTTGTAAATCTTACTTCGCTGCTAGGATCGGTCTGCTCGTACACCTCGAGTCGGTGACATTCCAACCTCAGGGATATGGGATAATATCGAATCAAATCGCAATACCTTCTAAACAGTCCAGTTGACACTGAAACATACGTTGGTATTCGGGTAGTTAGTCGACATGTCTCCAAGATCTGCTTCCTTCCTTCCTTGAGATTGTATGTCTCAATTACTCACGGTTTAATTAACAATTAGTAATCCCTTGGAGTTATTTCTCTGTAAATGCACTGCCGATCAGCGAGAGCCAAATCCGCGCTGTTTTGAAAAGCACTCGTATTTGCTTCCACAACACTCGCCAATGTTTGGCAGACTGACCTACTAACATGCGCTCTGTGACTTCTGCACATGGTCCCCCGAGGAGGGGTGGATCATACCGCCCCTACTCTGACCACAGCTCCCACGTCTCACGCGTAGTACTTTTAAATCTTTCCTGATTTATTCTTACCCAATCAAATTGTTGAATACTAACCAACATTCCTTTATTATCCACTCACCCCACGGTTTGGCGTGTTGGAAACACCGGTTCTCATAAAATCACCTAAGTTAAGCAACACTGCGCTGAGTCAGGTATTGGATGGGTGACCATCATACACATGACCAGTTCTGTTCAGGAGAGAGGTTAGAGGGCTGAAAGTTAAGCAACACTGCGCTGGGTCAGGTATTGGATGGGTGACCATCATACACATGACCAGTTCTGTTCGGGAGAGAGGTTGGAGGGATGAAAGTTAAGCAACACTGCGCTGGGTCAGGTATTGCATGGGTGACCATCATACACATGACCAGTTCTGTTCGGGAGAGAGGTTAGAGGGCTGAAAGTTAAGCAACACTGCGCTGGGTAAGGTATTGGATGGGTGACCATCATACACATGACCAGTTCTGTTCGGGAGAGAGGTTGGAGGGATGGAAGTTAAGCAACACTGCGCTGGGTCAGGTATTGGATGGGTGACCATCATACACATGACCAGTTCTGTTCGGGAGAGAGGTTGGAGGGATGGAAGTTAAGCAACACTGCGCTGGGTCAGGTATTGGATGGGTGACCATCATACACATGACCAGTTCTGTTCGGGAGAGAGGTTAGAGGGCTGAAAGTTAAGCAACACTGCACTGGGTCAGGTATTGAATGGGTGACCATCATGCACATGACCAGTTCTGTTCGTGAAAGAGGCTAGAGGGATGAAAGTTAGTACAGCAACTTCACTCGCCTTGCTTATCAACCTCTCGACAGCATGGATTTGTGGAGGAATCCTGTTGTTCGCGTTATACCGTCCTTCGGAAGGGACGTTAAGCCGGTGGTCCCCTTGGTGCTCTTCGACAGGAGTAGGCTACGTGCCGGCACCGGGTTTCACCTCCTCCCTTCTAGGCTAGGTTAGGTTCATCATCATCCACTCATTCACCGACGCCATTAGACCAGTGCCACATAGACAGATGTCAAAACAGTGCAAGTCAATCAACATGAACAGCTTGAATTCAATTTCCTGGAATACATTTGTTAACCTCTGATTAGCAAAGAAGCCTGCATTTCTTGGTGTTAGTATAATATTACATTTAAAAGCCCGTGCACTCGAACAACCATTCAGAATATCAATCTCTGGTCTTACATTGCCTGGCGTTGATCTTACAGCATTCGTTTCTCTCTTGAAACTAACATGCGTTTTGTGATTTCAGTTGTGTAAAGCTTCGCTGCTCACTTTTACTCTCTGGGAGCACATTAATTTTATTGAGCAATTATTATTAATTATTATGTCTAACTATTAGTGCAGTGATTGAACTCGGTGAACTATCATCGGTATGACCAACAGATCAGCTCGGTAGGAGATCTAGCAATGCACGGCTCTCTGATTCAAGTTACATTACAGTTTCCTGGGATGAAAGTCAAGAACGAATGACTGGAATTAATGTGTGTTTGTCTAGGTTTAAAAGTGAGGGTAGTTGACTGGAGATGTTACCTACTCTTGCTGATCTATGCGGGTCAGACAGAGACAGACTCTAGCCCCGTCTGTGTTGTGCAAGTGAGAGAGAAGATACTGTCATGTTATGCTCCTCTCATGAACCAGCCTCGTACACATTCCATGAAGCCAATGCTCGGACAGAACTAGTATGAAATGTTGCATGAAATGTCTCCAGATATTACCAATCATCAGCCCACGCTATGACCCGGAGGTCATGCTTTCATTCACCGAGACCCAGACCCCTCTTACACATCCCACCCTGTTGTAATAACTTGCGTCGTCAAACACTAAAAATCAATAAATAAATTGTATACGTAGCTGATAACAATAATAATAATAATAGTAAGATTATTGTCGATTTTGATCAATACATTTGATCAACACAGACAGTCATTATTTAATTAAAAAATACAGAATGTTCAGTGTGACAATGTCCTTTTAAACCTCCTATTAACCTCCTATTAGCTATTCACCCATTAAGCTAAAAGGAGGTTGTAAAACGGTGGGTGTATTACCACGCCAGTTAGACCTCCTATTAAACTAATCGTCGAATAGCGGCAAATCGCGCCGGAGCTATTTTTGTTTTTGAAATTGGTACCCCTAATCGCATATCTCGTGACGATTCGAAGGCGCCTACTTCACATTTATAGCATTCGACTGTCAACAAAGATGGCGAACGCAGGCAAGCGAGTTCGGAATTTTAACTTCAATAGCGAAGAATGCGAGAAGTTATTAGCCGTGGCAAAAGATTACGCAAGCATAATAGAATGCAAAAAAACAGACGCCACGACTTGGCGTGAAAAGGTAAGTTACTTATTTTTGTATTTTTTAGTTATTGAACAATATTTGCCTTTGAGCACTAGGTTAGGCTGCATGGCTAGTTGTTCGGCCGACTCACTAGACATTCTTGCCAATGATATGCTCATATTTGTTTTACCTACAGTTGCGAGCATGGGACAAAATTGCCGAAAAGGTCAACAGCGGGACGCTGAATAAACGGACTGCAGTATCGCTAAGGCTGAAGTTCGATACTCTGAAGCGCCGTGCCAGAAAAATGCACAGCGAGCGAAGGCAGTACCAGCTGCAGACTGGGGGCGGGCCATTCACTCCTCCAAAAGAGAAGGACGAGGAAGTTTTGGAGGGAGTCCTCGGAATGATATCTCTGTCAGCCAAAGGCTTGCCTGCATGCTTCGACAGCGATCTAGGTAAATAATTGCTTGTTGTAGCAAACTTATATGGCAGGCACCATCCTATGCATCCAGGCACTTGGACTTGGTCTCACCGACTGTGCCAGGAAGCACTCGAAGAATATTATAACATATTATTTATTATTATGCAGGATTTATCGAGCCACGTAAATACTAATCAAGGACTTGGCATTTTTTGCAGCGTCAAGCAGTAGGCAAGCCCTGGTGGACAGGGATATGCATTCCGAGGAGGAAGACGAGGGAGCTCTTTTAAACGAAGATGAAGTAAGATTTTAGCGTACATACACTATTCACCTTATTTTCTGCATCTAATTATTCCCTAAAATGTATTTCGAACTTGAATATCTCCATTGCTTTATTCACTGTTTTATTTGTCACGGAAACTGTACTTTCCAGTTCAGGGCTTACTACAGGCTTAATTTTCAGGTCTTACTATTTATTTAAAAATACAATGTCCTGAAAGTTTGTGTAGTATCATGCAAATTTTCAATTTATTGACATCCAAATGGTTATTATTTCAGTTGATGATGGGTGATCTTCACTTAAAAGTGCCAGAAGCAGGGGTCGAAGATCCAGAACCAACCGTTCTGGAGGAAGAAAATTTACAATGGACAAAAGATTATGGTCCTTCCATGCTACGACGCGCGAAGCATCCATCGCTGTCAAGCAGTGGCCGAGGTAGGCATGGTCATACTGGGTGATGCATTGCGAATTGACCTACAGGTTTTTATGTTGCAAACATTTTGCGCTTTAGTGTTTCAACATTTGCTTTCTACACTAATGTAGCGTTAATAATGGGTCTTCAGCAGCGTGAAAACAGCTAATTTTTTTTTAGAAAATATTATCAGCAGCTAGGCTCTACTAACATTCTACTGACTAAATGGTGAAGCGTGGCACTTCATTTTTTTAACATCAATATTTAAAAAAATATTTCAGTTTAGGACAGATAGACATTCCATGAAGCCAATGCTCGGACCGAACTAGCGAACTAGACCAGAGTTTTTTTTGCGTGCCACAATTTATTATGATATGTTGCTCTAAAGACCCGTAAGTCTCCAGCGAATCCTGACAGCTCCTATGATTGTTTCTCAGGTTTCTTCCCATAATATCAGTCCAAGCTATAATTCGAAGATCATGCTAGTATCGGAGCTGTCAATCTTTCATTCACCGAGGCCCAGACCCCTCTTTCACGCCCAGTTGTAATAACTTGCGTCGTCAAACACCAATACTCAATCAATTAATTGCATCAGTAGCTAATTGCTTTCCTAAACTAATCCGTGGGATCTGAAGTTCAACGAAGAATCTGACGATTTATTATCTGCGACAAAACGCAGCAATAAAACAATGCATGGTTTTTTTCCTGAAGATCGCTATGATGAATTGAGAACTGCCCCATGGAGGCAACAGTTCTTTCAGAGACAAGTTGGTCCAGTGGCTGAACAGCTGTTCTAACTAATAACATTACACAATTATTGAAGGGGGTGAAGGCTATGATGAATTGAGAACTGCCCCATGGAGGCAACAGTTCTTTCAGAGACAAGTTGGTCCAGTGGCTGAACAGCTGTTCTAACTAATAACATTACACAATTATTGAAGGGGGTGAAGGCTATGATGAATTGAGAACTGCCCCATGGAGGCAACAGTTCTTTCAGAGACAAGTTGGTCCAGTGGCTGAACAGCTGTTCTAACTAATAACATTACACAATTATTGAAGGGGGGGGGGGGGCGGCAGGGTCTTAATTGTCAACCGTAGAATATTGAACTCGGTGCATTCTCAATAAGTATCAGTAATAATTACATGTTAGTGGGCCCTTCGCTGGGATCACCGAAGTTAAGCAACACTGCGCTGCGTCAGGTGTTGGATGGGTGACCATCATACACATGACCAGTTCTGTTCGGGAGAGAGGTTGGCGGGATGAAAGTTAAGCAACACTGCGTTGGGTCAGGTGTTGGATGGGTGACCACCGAACGGTTCGGCGTGTTGGAAATCTTGGGTCGAAGTCGTTGATGGAGAAGGCATCATCGAGCAGTCAGGAGGTTTTGTTTCTTTGCCGGCATATGGTTACTCTTCCCTCTTAATTCAGATGCTAGAGGTGTTAGAGAAGTTAGAGGTGTTAGAGTTGTAAGAAGAGTTATAGGTGTAAGAGGTGCTGAAGGTGTTGAGTCCCTGACCTGCCGCTGAAACAGCGCCAACCGGAAACTAGGCAAGCAGTGGACAAAAGTCGTGACTATGGTGACTTCTAAGATATTTAATAGAAAATTAGGGAACCCTAATATAGGACCGTAGCGAATATGACGAACAAATAAAGACTAATCGGCGTCTATAGAAGCTGGTTACCACCAACTTAGTTTCCCTCAGATAACTGGTGCCCGACTGATATCCAGTATGAAGTTGCCACTAGCGTGTCATCGCGATCATGACTAGAGGCATTGAGGACGCAACGGCCTCAACCTATTCTCAAACGTATTGTTACGTCAGGCTTTGTTGTAGATTACATTTTTATAATTTTATAATTTTTAAATTGAAGAACCGAAATATTCAAACAGTTTTTCAACATATTGTCAGCCACCATGCGTCACGATGGTGAGCGTAGAAGTGTTGGCCGCATGAAGCCGCCGTCGGTACCCGCGAAGGGTTTCGACGTCGGCACGCCAACTACGACGACTAACGGACTTACCGAGACAAATAAGAAAATACAGCAAACAAGGGCGCCAGGCTTCAGAAACCCGGCAGCCGTCGGTTATTGGACTGGTACATTTATTGATATTTTCGGATCGGGCAACAGTACCGAGCGGCGGCAGTAAATACAAAAGACTCGCTGGCCGAAGGCACAACCGGCATAAATTACACGCGTGACGACGAACATCAAAAACTGGTTCACTCCCGCGTTGACAGGGGATGGTTCCTAGGTCGGTGTGTTCATAGCAAGGGTTGCCGTCGTCCAGAGCGAGGCAGGAAGACAGGTGAAGGCACCGTCCGGCCTTCGAGTCCGGTAGTAACAACAATAAATTATTCACTTGCATCATATCAATGTTTAGATCTGTTTAGTTTTCATCCTTACCGAGGATCGAAATCTTACTCTGGGTAGCGATAGCCAGTATCGGGCGGCATGCATCGAGTGTCAAAGGCATCTTTGGACGCGTCGCCGAGGCTAATGCAACATACATATCGTCATTTCTGGGTACCTATGCGATTTCATTGTTTATGTTCGGGAAACCACACGAGGCAGAGAATGTGTTTGCTTATCCGAGGCTTAGTGCCAGCGAGTGTGGTTATAGCGAAATACTCCCAATAAGTCCATGCAATGAATCCAGACAGAGTATGTTTAGCCGCATTTTTTAAAAAGATACCGTCGAGGCTATCGATGCGACTTGATTAATCAAAACATCCACATCAAACATGCACTCTCATATCATATCATATCATTGTAGGCATAGTAGCATTCCCCATCACACCTGCATTATTGCATAGGTCGGTGCACCCAATTCCATTCCTACTGCACGTGCAAGTGGAGTTTACGCTGCAGGATTACTTTGATTTGATTGAAATTTTTCAACATTTCCATGGCTGTTAGACCCTCGAAGTACACAAGCGAGACGAAATTTCTGCCCAGGCTCTGACACCAGCCACTTTCTTTGGGACCTATCACCACAAATAATAAAAATAAGAAGAAGAAAAAAATGGAGACGGCATTTAAATTCAAGTTCAAAAAAGTCTTGAATTGCTTTGAATATTACTTTGGCAAACTTACGCCATATTTTTGGAAATTGCACGTGCGAGTTTACCCAAGTGCTACATTGTCATGCAGCTCGTGTCACGTGCTGATGAACTGCCCATTCTCTCGGGGGTATTTTGGCAATTGAGATAGGTCGCGACACTGCTATCTTAAAACGCAGCGCATTTAGCGAGTAATGAAACTTTCGGAATTCCTTGTTTGTATCGTACAATTTAACCACCAAACTTCGATCGGTGCGCACCATTTCCAAAATGTCTTGGTCTGCCAATTTGGCCAAATGTGACAACTCGTCACATTTAATTCAGTTGACGCCAGATCCTTTATTTACCGATTCCGAAAACCGAACAAAACAGTGTCACAGCCGGACAGTGCATGCTCATTCACCGTCACCATAAGACCAGTGCTGCATGACCAGATGTCAAAACCCCAATAATCAATTATTCAATCAATAGATTTTCGTTCGGTAGTTGAAGCCGGGTTTAGTTACTCAAGATAACAAGAAATCGTGTCGTGGATAATTTTAAACCCATTTAGAACATTCGGGCTCAAAATTTCTTCTACCTCAAGAAACCTCATTATGCTGTCATCATTTTACAAGATGTTTCAATTCGACAATCTCAATGGGCTGCTTATTGGGGTCAGGCTCAACCAGCGGCACATCCTGATAAAACATGGCTGACATTTAAATACCCCTTAGGAGGCTACAATCATGCCCGCTAAGCCAATCAGGAACTCAGCAATGGACCATGGGAAAAAAGACCATACGCGCAAATTCGAACATAAAGAAATTAAAAATATTGCGAATAATTCAAAGATATACAAAAACGACTTCAATCTATGCACAAAATTAAATAAATCACATAAAATGACATAAAAATGACTTATGTACTGAGAATGCACTAAAAGGACACAATTACGACTAAAATAAGAAACTTACCAGAGAAGCGTGAATGTCTAAACTTGCTGTAATTACCAGACGAAAACCCGGTCCAACGTAAGTCCTGTAAAATGATAACATGTACAAAGGTACCTTCTGTCAGAAGGAAAATTTAGGCCTGATTTTCTGCAGGGGTTAAACGGCGTCCACATCCCAACACACATACGATTCCTTGCTACCTTGAGTAACTAAACCGGCCGTTACTATCAAACGAAAACCCGGCTGAACTCAAAAATCTTGTACAATAATAATATCATACTGAGGTACCTTAAGGCAGAAGGAAAATTTAGGCCTGATTTTCTGCAGGGGTTAAACGGCGTCCACATCCCAACATGCATACGATTTCTTGCTACCTTGAGTAACTAAACCGGCCGTTACTATCAAACGAAAACCCGGCTGAACTCAAAAATCTTGTACAATAATAATATCATACTGAGGTACCTTAAGGCGGAAGGAAAATTTAGGCCTGATTTTCTGCAGGGGTTAAACGGCGTCCACATCCCAACATGCATACGATTTCTTGCTACCTTGAGTAACTAAACCGGCCGTTACTATCAAACGAAAACCCGGCTGAACTCAAAAATCTTGTACAATAATAATATCATACTGAGGTACCTTAAGGCGGAAGGAAAATTTGGAAGTGAAAGTTACAGGAATTCCAGTTTTACAAGCACCGCAAACTCGTGACATTCCTTTTCATCCAGGGATCCCAATTAAAAGGCTGTAGGGTTGTAAATTTTTATATCACAACACAATATATATATAATGACAATAATATCGCCATCAAATACAATTCAAATGTTTTAACAATATCTGAATTACTATTCACGTGTTTGTGTTCACGTAAATCTTGCTAACTGTGAGAGTGATTTATTTGATATTTCCAAGCGTTTGTTCCGTGAGGTCAGTGGTCATGGCCGATTATAATCTGTGATTTGTGAAGATTATAATCAATCGCCCAGCATTAGCTTAACTTAAGACGCGCGAAAACCATGAAAAACGAACGTCCGAGGCGGGCCTCACGGGTGCAAACAGGAACATTATGCAGGCGAGCGATAAAGTCCTATGGCTTGTAAATTTGGTCACATGAATCTCAAAGCATCTGAGGAAACTCTACTCTCCCTTATGACTCTATCTGCTATGATTTTACGTTAACTTAATTGATCACAATATTACATATTCTAGGCGTAAGGCAAACTAAGATAAAAAAACACAACATGAGAGAAGACAAAAAAAATTGGACATGAAAACTAGAAGATCAAATTAACCTAATTCCAGCGACCCTCAACGATGGACAAAGTGACAAAGAAACGACCATTCTACACCAAAACCGAACAAATCTAACAAATCTAACAAACCTAACAAACCTAACAAACCTAACAAACCTAACAAACCTACTACGGTTCGGTACCGAACCAATCTAACTGTGAAAAACGAAACAGCCTCTAGCAAGAACCTACAACAATCCAAAACTTGGACAGGAAGTCTAACAACAATGGCCTTGTCCCCAAATTTTTCTCGACTTCTCTCATGTCACACAAATGAATCAAGAATTATGAATATTTCCCGAACTCGAGACTTGAACAGCCTCTGAACTGACGTGACGTTAAGCCCCACAAAGCAAGCAATTAAATATGTTATCTATCTAACAAAAGTTGCCCCATGTTTCCTCAGACGCCTGATAAAACTCTCACAGAGCGTACTTGCTACAATTTCCAGGGCTTGAAGCAAGGTCTCGTCGGAGGAAGCCAAGATGCATCGGCTTCCAGCAGCGACTAGTGGAGTTCATCTGAAGACAACAGAATAAAGTGACATTAGATTCATTGCCAGGTACATGACGACTCTTGCACTCAGTAAAACATGCTCCGGACAGCTACGTTTACTCGGGGAAAAGTGCAAATCCAGCTTTTGAACGAAATGAAACATGGGCTTTATTTTACTTGTCATGAACCTTTGATTGGGTTTAGTTTTGTCAGCTGTTTTCTAGTGTTCACGACGGGTCGAAAGTCAGTGCAAAATGCAAACGAACTGTTGTGGAGATCAAGAACTAGTTTTTGCTAACATTGCACTGCTTCATTGAATGTGGAAAATGTGTGGAAAAAGTGAAGAACTGGCAAACAAAGAACTATTTTCTTGTGGACTTGAGAACTTGGATAAAGCTTGCGCTGATATTTCATTGTTGGGGACGAAGGATTAACATAATATATTTGTGCCAGCATTGTTGGGATCTGTCAATAGAGTGCGTTTACCATTGCGGTAAGTGTATCAGTCATATATTATCAGATGTATGTGAAGGCTCGTGCCAACTTACATCTATCGACGCTGCAGTAGCGACGTCTCGATGACGCAGGTAGGAGATCGGATTCTGTCCCACCGCGACCAGCAATCAGATCACGGACAACGTTCCATGTAAACCAAGGCTTGAGTGGAAACCTGCGTGAAAAGGAAGGCCACGGATTAGTCGACACATTCAATTAGTTTCCGCTAGACGGTCGCTAGCAACAACTTTTCGAGGTCAATTCCAAGTATGTGCCACTTATTATTATTTGTGGTGTTTAACTTAGCACTGTTATACAACTGGCCATGCGGTACTGGTCTAATGGCGTCGGTGAATGAGTGGATGATGATGAGGATGATGATGAACCTAACCTAGTCTAGAAGGGAGGAGGGGAAACCCGGTGCCGGCACGTAGCCTACTTCTGTCGAAGACCAAGGGGACCACCGGCATCACGTCCCTTCCAAAGGACGGTACAACGCGAACAACAGGATTCCTCCACAAATCCATGCTGTCGAGAGGCTGATAAGCAAGGCGAGTGAAGTTGCTGTACTGACTTTTATCCCTCCAACCTCTCTCCCGAACAGAACTGGTCATGTGTATGATGGTCACCCATTCAATACCTGACTCAGCACAGTGTTGCTTAACTTTCATCCCTCCAACCTCTCACCCGAACAGAACTGGTCATGTGTATGATGGTCACCCATTCAATACCTGACTCAGCACAGTGTTGCTTAACTTTCATCCCTCCAACCTCTCACCCGAACAGAACTGGTCATGTGTATGATGGGCAACCATCAAATACCTGACCCAGCGCAGTGTTGCTTAACTTTCATCCCTCCAACCTCTCTCCCGAACAGAACTGGTCATGTGTATGATGGTCACCCATCCAATACCTGACCCAGCGCAGTGTTGCTTAACTTTCATCCCTCCAACCTCTCTCCAGAACAGAACTGGTCATGTGTATGATGGTCACCCATCCAATACCTGACCCAGCGCAGTGTTGCTTAACTTTCATCCCTCCAACCTCTCTCCCGAACAGAACTGGTCACGTGTATGATGGTCACCCATCCAATACCTGACCCAGCGCAGTGTTGCTTAACTTTCATCCCTCCAACCTCTATCCCGAACAGAACTGGTCATGTGTATGATGGTCACCCATCCAATACCTGACCCAGCGCAGTGTTGCTTAACTTTCATCCCTCCCACCTTTCTCCCGAACAGAACTGGTCATGTGTATGATGGTCACCCATCCAATACCTGACCCAGCGCAGTGTTGCTTAACTTTCATCACTCCAACCTCTCTCCCGAACAGAACTGGTCATGTGTATGATGGTCACCCATCCAATACCTGACCCAGCGCAGTGTTGCTTAACTTTCATCCCTCCAACCTCTCTCCCGAACAGAACTGGTCATGTGTATGATGGTCACCCATCCCATACCTGACCCAGCGCAGTGTTGCTTAACTTCCATCCCTCCAACCTCTCTCCCGAACAGAACTGGTCATGTGTATGATGGTCACCCATCCAATACCTGACTCAGCGCAGTGTTGCTTAACTTCCATCCCTCCAACCTCTCTCCCGAACAGAACTGGTCATGTGTATGATGGTCACCCATCCAATACCTGACTCAGCGCAGTGTTGCTTAACTCTGGGGACGTGCTTCGGCCAACTACGTTTACTTGGGACAAAGTGCAAATCCAATTTTTGAACGAAACGCAACATTAGCTTTTTTTTAACAAAAACTATTTGAAATGGGTTTTGAATGCTAAGTAAAGGACAATTAAATTTCCCGACTTTTCGTAACTTGTACTAGTTACTTCTTCAATGGTTAGGGGATCATGAAGTAGTTATTGCTAGCATTGCACTGCTTCATTGACATTGTAAAATGCGGTGATAAAGTGCAGAGCTGGCAAACAGAACTATTTTCTCTTGGACTCGAGAACTTGGATAAATAACTTGGATAAAGCTTGCGCATATGCTCCATTCTTGGTACATTCTTGTATGTGAAGGCTCGTGCCAACTTACATCTATCGACGCTGCAGTAGCGACGTCTCGATGACGCAGGTAGGAGATCGGATTCAGTCCCACCGCGACCAGCAATCAGATCGCGGACAACGTTCCATGTAAACCAAGGCTTGAGTGGAAACCTGCGTGAAAAGGAAGGCCGCGGATTAGTCGACACATTCAATTAGTTTCCGCTAGACGGTCGCTAGCAACAACTTTTTCAGGTGAAGTTCAAGTATGTACCACGTGAGTTAAAGAGGCTGGGGGTCGATTTCACGAATTGGAACAGATTCTTTGAGAGGGTAGTTGTGCACGCTATCAGTTTATTTCTAATTGTTAGCATTTTGAAATGAAATGTCATCTTGCAATGAAAGCTTTAGTTTGGAGCAGGGAGCTTGACATCCATGCAGTACTACTGAAGTAAGATGGTTCAAAGCGTACCTCTAGTTTTGTGGTCCGGCACATTCCATCGTAAGTCTCTTGTCTGAGGGAAGTCGTATCGCTCTGGTTCCTCGATGTCTTCACGATCACTTTCCTTGATCGTGACCAAAAACTGCAGACAAAACAAAAAATACGTTAGTCACGAGTACCAGCAGTTGGCAACGCCACTGGGACGGGGAGATGCGACATTTAAACAAGCAAACGATGGACGGACTCGTTTAGTGCAAGGAAAGTTGGAAGAAACGATTCTTTGCAGGGGATTTATTGTGGAAAATGCTGATCGAATCCTGGCTTACCATTGGTCAGTCGAGCAGCGTATCCATCTTCATTCTTAACCAGGGTCTCGGGAGACGAAGAGTTACGGGCGCCGATTCTGTAGCCTCGCGGTCAGCTGGGAATCAAAGGACTTAAGACATTAAATAGGGTTTTTAAACAAACAAAACACACTTGATTAGTTTTTTATTGATGATTTTGCCAAAACTAGATTTAGAGTGACATTGACAGATCAAAGATAAACATTTGACAGATATCTTTCATCGAATCAGGACGCCGTGGATATTTATTTTATTTTCGAGGATGTCGTGATCATTCAACAGGTATTTAAATTCAAAACGTCATTAATGACAGAGTGCAGTTTGATCAAATCTAATCCAAATACGCAATCTAAGTTTAATATGGTTTTCTATGGAATTGTATAATATTGTATAGTACTTTATGGTGTTATCTGGTAGTCTATGTTATCCTATGGTATTCTATGGTATTCTATGGAGTTCTATGGTATTTTATGATATTCTATGGTGTTCTATGGTATTCTATGAAGTTTTATAATATTCTATGGTATTCTATGTAGATCTATGGTATTCTATGATATTGTATGGTATAATATGGTATACTATGGTATTCTATGGTATTCTATTGAGTTATATGGTATTCTGTGGTATTCCAAGGTATTCTATGATATTCTATGGTATTCTATGGTATGCTATGGTATTATATGGAGTGCTATGGTATTCTATGATATTCTATGGTATTGTATGGTATTCTATGGTATGCTATGGTATTATATGGAGTGCTATGGTATTCTATGATATTCTATGGTATTGTATGGTATTCTATGGAGTGGTATGTTATTCTATGGTATTATATGGAGTTATATGGTATTCTATGGTATTGTTTGGTATTCTATGGTGTTCTATGGTGTTCTATGGTATTGTATGATATTATATGGTATTGTATGGTATTCTATGGTATGCTATGGTATTATATGGAGTGCTATGGTATTCTATGATATTCTATGGTATTGTATGGTATTCTATGGAGTGGTATGTTATTCTATGGTATTCTATGGAGTTATATGGTATTCTATGGTATTGTTTGGTATTCTATGGTGTTCTATGGTGTTCTATGGTATTGTATGATATTATATGGTATTCTATGGTATTCTTTTGATTCCTATGGTATTCTATGATATTGTATGGTATTGTATGGTATTGTTTGGTATTAAATGTTTTTGGATGGTATTCTATAAAATTGTATGGATTTCTTTGATATAAGATGGTTCTCTATGGTATTTGGAGGTATTCGATAGTATTATTTGATATTCTATGATGTTCCTATGGGTTTCTTTATTATTTTATGGTATTGTTTGGTATCCTCTGGTATATTTATGAGTTTCAATGGATTTCTATGGTATTATAAGGTACTTTATGGTGTTGTTAGGAATTGAATGGTATTCGATGATATAGTTTGGCATTTTTAGGTATTCTATGGTATTGTATGGTATTGTATGGTATTGTATGGTATTCTAGATACTCTTTGGTATTGTATGATATTGTTTGGTATTTTATGGGTTTGTTTGGTATTATATGGGTTCGTTTGGTTTTCTATGGCATTTTATGGTATTGTATTGTATTATATGGAATTTTATAGTTTTCTTAGGGTTTCTTTGGTATTGAATGGTTTTCTATGGTATTTTATGATATTCTATGGTATTGTATGGTATTGCATGGCTGTGGTCCTTTTAAGAGGCTTTGGATAGGGCATCAAAGAAAACTCGAGACACGTTTAAACCAAAATGCCCACTCCCTCAAAATCGTAAGGTGCCGTTAGGCATCGGGTACTGCTAGTTATCATTATATTTCGAAATTTACCGCAAATTTACGGCGTGAATTGAATTCGAAATTTATTTTTTATCAGTTGGAAGCCCTGCAGAATAGCAGGAAAGAGCCACCTAGCCGGCATTGCGAGCATGCTGGCTAGTTTTATTTAACTCCAATATTCTTCTAAATTACGGTACTTTGTCATTGAGAGTATTCCTGGACTGATTCTGCAAAGTTTCTCAGCCTATGAGATTGACTATTTTAAACTTGTTTGGGTAAGTCTCCTGACATTGTTGTTATTCAATCTGGTTGGGTTACGCCTAGGTTATGTCAGAGACAAAGAGTCAGAGATAAAGGATAGCTTATGGCCTACATCGCCTTTTTACGTGTAGAAATAAATTCCTTGCCAGGCGATGGTGTCCTATAGCTTTCTGTAAGAATCGGGACCTTTGCCGCGATGCCGTTGAACAATCGGAGCATGGGTTATTATGAGTATAGTTAGCATGAGTTTGGTAATACTGTTTATGCATGCCTATGAAAGTTATTGAAGAAATTGAGCACAAACGCTGTTATTTACGTTCGTTTTAAGTGAAATAGAAATAATTTTGCAAAAAGTTTGACAGATGCATTCATTTGTTTGGTTTTTTGACCACTGCAGGGTGAACGAATTCTTAAACTTATCTTTGCGGCAGTGCATTCAGGATATTTAAACGTCAAAAAGGATTAGAACGTCAAATACTTTTTAGAAACCAGTCAAACATTGCTGGGAATAATTTTAAATCTTACATGACTTCAGAGCACGACCCAACGCGACATTTATACGGTGATTTGATGGGATTTTCGTTATGAATTTTATTTAAAACTGGCTGGCAAGGGAAGGTTTTGACAGTTCTCAAACAATGTCAAACAACTATATTACCGAAAAAACTTACATTTTGTCAATTTTAAATGCATATCCGTTCTTTAAACACGTTTTTAGTAAGATCTGGTGGAGATGTAAAAGGAATTTCACAAGTTTCACTCTCTAAGAAATATTTCACGGAAATCTTTTGACAGCCAACGTCGTTTGTTTTCGAAATTGTCATCGGGGTCACTTTGGAATTCACAGAGTTTCCACAATGCAGTGACCCCAAGTGAAATAAGCGGCAAATTTCAAATAAAATAAATGGGGGTACTTTTGGTTGTGGTCCCATTAGAGGCTTTACATTAAAACCAAAATGCACAATCCCTCAAAATCTTAAGGTGCCGTTAGGCATCGGGTTCTGCTAGTAATATAGATCATTATCATTATATTTCGAAATTTACCGCAAATTTACGGCGTGAATTGGACTCGAAATTTATTTTTTATCAGTTGGAAGCCCTGCAGAATAGCAGGAAAGAGCCACCTAGCCGGCATTGCGAGCATGCTGGCTAGTTTTATTTAACTCCAATATTCTTCTAAGTTACGGTACTTTGTCATTGAGAGTATTCCCGTACTGATTCTGCAAGGTTTCTCAGCCTATGAGATTGATTATTTTAAACTTGTTTGGGTAAGTCTCCTGACATTGTTGTTATTCAATCTAGTAGGGTTACGCCTAGGTTATGTCAGAGATAAAGGATAGCTTATGGCCTGCATCCCCTTTTTACGTGTAGAAATAAATTCCTTGCCAGGCGATGGTGTCCTATAGCTTTCTGTAAGAATCGGGACCTTTGCTGCGATGCCGTTGAACAATCTGAGGATGGGTACCGGATCATCTAATTGAACGCTTAATTTCTCTTCACCAACCGTTGCGATGCTTTCCATGTTTTAAGGGTGGGTTTGTTTTGCTTCTAGGATACCGCTGATGTCGATTGAAGTGCGAGCTAACGAGATCACAAGGTTGTTCACAATATTGCTGCCAAGAGACCTGAACTCCGTAATGGAGCAAGTCATCGTTATGACTGGCAATACTTGCGATTGCAATTCAGGCAATAGACTATGGAACTGCAATCCTCTATAGGTGACTCTTAATGCTATTCCTGACTATTCTGTCTGTAATTTCTGTCTGTTGAAGTTTTCAACTGCCTTCCTATAAGACTTAATGTTGAATTGTGTTGCTGACAAGCTTCAGATTGCAGCTTCATCTGGGTGAACTGTTCATATTTTGCCCAATTGAAGCAATATTGATATATATTGTATACAATATTTTTTTTTCCAGCTTTGTTTCCCTACTGTGGTTGGTGGTTATCCTATTGTTTTATGGGCACTGAGCCCAATACTAATATTGTTTCAATCATTTTTGCAGCACCAGAACCCAGTCAAACAGCTGGCATGAAACCTGGCTTGGAAAACCTACTCCAGACTGAGAATGAGTTCATAAAAAAACTCAAAAATGTTTAAAATAAGCAAACACCCACGCAAACATCACCTCGAGAAGACTTCATCTAGTAGTCACTGTCTATATACTCAGACCCAATTTCTCTCTAAACATCTGTGGTGAGTCCTCTATAATTAACTCTATTTCAACTCTGTATTTATATTCATTTTTAATAACTCTGAACTATTTTCAATCTCTGTATTATCTCGGCAACACTGATGGAACCTAAAAAGAACCTAAAAAGTAGATGTTTGTCTACATTTTAGGTTCCTTTTCAAGACTGCAAGTCAATTAAAATACCTTTTCACACAACCCCATCTACCCACGACTGTGAACCACTTCACCAATCCATATATTTGTTTATTTTAAACTGTTTTTTTAATAGTTTCTTAACATGGTAGCATTTTAGATCTTAGAATATATCTTTTAACTTCCTAAAACTATAAACATTCTTTATCACCTGTTTCCAATCACTTAAACCCATTCCACTCATAACTTCTATCTAAAATTCCAATCACTTTCCCAATTAGTCTTACCATTAGTCTCCCCATTAGCTTTTATTCATGTCCATTTTACTATATGTCTGCCAAATAAACAATTTTTTTATGTTTGATTGTTAGGCCTGGAATGTACTCGATGCAGTTTATGTTTAGGTATTAATTGGTTCTTTGTTTCTGTTCCAGCAAGCCCAGCTCAAGGATGGCTACTAGCACCAGCAACACTGCATGCATTAGAGATTCAAGAACCACCAACTCACTTGCTACTGCTATCAATACAACTTAACACAAGGTTAGTTCAAGTTCATACAATTGCTCTGATGAGAAACCAATGAGAAGCTGTCGATGTCTGAGTCATGAATTCTTTCTTCTAGATTGCTGTCAACGGCTGCTGGAGACCTGCTCTTGTGAAAGACCAACAACAGCGACTGTCCCCAAGGTTCCTTCAAAAAAGCATGTCATGTCTACTGAAGGTGAGCAATTCAGAGCAATGCTAGATATCAATATTTTAACAATTGTCACTATTGTTTACCTCAATTGAATAAGAATTTCAAGAGCACTCATTTTACAACTAATTCTAGACAAAGACAGTTTGACCTTAATTTAGTAAACAAATCTTTCTGTATTTACCTATAAGAGTGCCTTTTCTAGATACTGCCTAAGAGAGTGCATGCCAGGCATGTTTGAACCAGCCTTTAGCCAGTTTTAACCAGACGATGAGCATGTCATGACATTTTCAAAGGGATTTTTGAAAAATGAACCAGATATAAGCCCAGCGACACATTTTTTTATCGCTAATTTTGTTAAATTTTCTCTTCTAGGCTAGGTTAGATTCATTATCATCCACTCATTCACCGACGCATTCACTCATTCTCCTTCAGAGTTGCCAGTCTGGCACAGTTGGCTATCCTGACTTGTCTTAATGTTTTCCTTATTTGCAGGTTGGCGTTCCCTCCCCTCTTGGTCGTGAAAGTCGACTCGCTGCACCCAGCGGAAGGAGAACTTGACTGGGGAAACATGGATCTACATTTACTCAAGACCAGCAACTTTGTCCACTTTCCGTCCCTCGGGGAGAAAAGCAAGGTTTTTATTTGACAACAATGTCCGATTCTCGGCATGGGAAGAAAAAGGCGTAGTTATATACGACATTATAAGCGTTGTTAGGAATTAAACAATCGCAGGATAAGAAGCAAAAGGTCACTGGGATAGAGATCTCTGGAAACTGTCATCTGACAACTTTCATTGAATTTTTGGTCAACCGCGAACTCCCTGCGTCAATGGCGCGAAATCTGCATGGCCTTCCAGACCTAAAGTCTAGACAGTCTTTAGTTAAGACAGACGATAATTCTGCTGTTTTTTAGCTCCTTGCGTCATCAGACTCTTGATAACCCAGAGTGACCCTAGAGCAACGGCAATAATGAAGCCAAGCGAAAACACCACTGAATTTTACTGCACAAAAATTTTGGCAGCGATTGTTGTTCTTGCATGATCTAGGTAATGGCTTACGTTTAATTAGTTCTGGCTTTGCATCCATTACAGGCAGTTACCTGATTGCTACTTTGCAATCACTATAAAAATATAAGTATATATGGTATGGTGAAGGTTTCCAGAGCCGTTGGTGGATGTAGAGATGTGCTTCACGGTGTTTGCTCTGTTTAATGAGATTGTTGGCCCTAAAAAGGGCCTTGGCTCTCGACGTTTCGACAAGTCACGGCTTGTCATCTTCAGGAGACTGATAGTGCTGTCGTTCGGCCGCTCGGTTTTGTAGCGGAGCGTGTAGCGCAGAGCGCCGCTCTCCCATTGGCTCTTGCGGTAGCCAATCGCGTGTTGCGCGCAGGGGCATCTTGGCGGGCTCGTATGTTCGCCGGAGTGGCGGCTCGTGGGGTCGGTCTCACGGTGGGCTCTGCCGGTGTCACGGAGATCTTGTCCGTGACGGGCTTCCACGCGTGAGGAAGGCGGATGCTGTCATCCCGTTTGTTCATGTTGAACGGGCGCCTTTCGATCTCCACTGCTTCGCGGATGGTTCGTGTTCGGTAGTGCGTCACCGCGGCCAGGGACTTCATGCCATCGAAGTGTATCTCGTGCCCGGTCTGCTCCGTGTGCTGAAACAGAGAGGAGGTGCTTTGGCCGGTCGCGACCGCTCGCCGGTGTTCTTGAAGCCGCTTCGACATGTGCCTACTCGTCTGCCCGACGTATGTGTTGTTGCAGTCGGCGCAGGGCACTTCGTACACCCCGTGTTCTTCGAGCGCTATCTTGTCTTTGGCGCTGCGTAGCAGGTCTTGGATCTTGCGGTCGGCTCGGAAGACGGTCTTGATTTTGGCGGCAGCTAGTCGCTTGCCGATGCGGTCGGTAACCCCTCGCACGTACGGGAGGAAGGCGGTGGCCACCGATGTCTCATCTTCGTCTGGCTTTTCTTTTCTTCTCAAGTTCCAGGCTTTTTGGAAGTCGCGGTTGGTGTATCCGTTTTGCAGGAGAGCGGACTTGAGTGTACGGGCTTCGGTTTTTAGGTGGTCCGCGTCGGAGATGGCTTTAGATCGGTATGCCAGTGAACTAGCTACCGATCGAAGCTGGGCGGGGTGGTGATGCGATGTCGCGTTCAGGTAGCGGTTCGTGTGTGTGGGCTTCCGGTATACCGAGTGGCCGAGCGTCCCATCTGGTCTCTTCATCACGAGGCAGTCCAGGAAGGGGAGTTTGTTGTTCGCTTCTATTTCCATGGTGAACTTGATGTTGGCGTGCCTGCTGTTCAGGTGGGTCAGGAACTCGTCCAACTTCGCCGCGCCGTGTGGCCACACAACGAAGGTGTCGTCGACGTATCGGAGCCAACAGCTAGGTTTCAGAGGCGCTGAGTTGATGGCTTCGGTCTCGAACTCGGTCATGAACAGGTTGGCGATCACGGGGGACAGAGGTGATCCCATCGGTGCGCCTTCCACTTGTCTGTAGAACTGGCCGTCGAACAGGAAATACGTCGACTCCATGCAGTGTCTTGTTAGGTCGACGACGTAGTCCGGCAGTAGGTAGTTGGCGGTGATCTTGTCCATGGCTTCGCCGATGGGTATCTTTGTGAACAGGGATACCACATCGAAGCTGACCAGCATGTCCCCGGGTTCCAGCTTGAGATCTTGGAGCAGGCTGACGAGGTGGGCCGAGTTCCTCACGTAGGACTTCGCCTCTTCGAGCCAAGGCCCTTTTTAGGGCCAACAATCTCATTAAACAGAGCAAACACCGTGAAGCACATCTCTACATAAGTATATATCCATGTTTCAAATACCAATTTTTCTTTTGTTTGCACAGGTACAGGTTTGAAGGTAAAAAATTCCACTGTCTTCTTTAGACAATTATACAGAGTTAATGCACATTCAAGTAAATCCCTGAAGTCTTTATTATTTCTGACAGTGACAGCTTATAAAAATATCAGATTTGTTATTACGTAGAAATCGAAAGCCACCTCAACAATCTGACCTTACTTCTGAAACGTTATCAATCATTAAAACAAACAACACAATACAAGTGGAGATTTAAAAAAAAAGTTAGCCATAAGTAAATTCTTTGTCGATAACATGCTCGATTTGTCGAATTCCAACTTCAATAAAAATCCAGAAAAAATAGTTTCAATACGAGACTTTCCCCGTAATCACATGAAGTTGTTTTATTTAATAAAATAAATTTACTTCACCAGGACACCTGCTTCTGTCTAAGCGTTCAACGAGGAAGCAGCATTGGGTCTGACCAACCTTGTAGCAAAGACGACTCTGGGCTGAATGTTCGATGTCAACATTAGGAAGACGATTCAATCCAACCTCGAGTGGCTTGTTTAGCTTGATTCCATGATATCATCCTTCGAAAGGTTGCTATGCAAGAGAAAAATATGAAGCTCGCAGACACCACAAGTAAAACACAGGAAATTGACAAAACTCTGCAATATGTAATTATAATAATTGAATGCATTTAAGGCTTGAGAGGATTGCGTTGTTGGCTTGTTTTGAATTTAATGAGTATGGTCTTCGAGGTATTTAGGGCCAGGTTAATTTTGAGACTCCACTCTTCCATTTGTTTAATGGCAGTTTTGCTAGTGTTTAAAATTGAATTGAGATGATCGCATACTAATTGGGTCGTGTCGTCTGCAAAGGTGATAAGGGGCCATGTTTTCACTGTCAGGTTTAGGTTGTTTGTGTAAATAATGAATAATATCGGAGATATTGATGCTCCCTGGGGGACACCTGCATTTCCTGTGCATGCATTGGAGTAGATGCATCCCATCTGATGTCAGATTTTTACTTTCTGTTTCCTGTTGTGAAGGAAGGATCCTATCCATTTATTTGCCACCCCACGGACTCCCATATAATTTAGTTTTGCTAATAACACATCATGATTTACTGTATCGAAAGCTTTGGTATAATCATAAAATATACCATAGGAGTTCTTGTTGGTTTGCGAATGAGAAGTTAGCTCGTTTATAAAGTTTGTAATTGCTGTTGTGGTGGAGCGTTTTTTTCTGAATCCATGTTGATGGTCATCTAGTAGGGAATTGTTTTCTAGAAATGCAACCAATCGTGTGCAATATGCATTTTCGATAAGCTTTGAGAAGACTGATAATAGGTAGAGCCACGATTATATGGTGATGCGCGAAATCGCGAATTGTTCTTATCTCTTGTTTTTCTTACAAATGAGTGCGATTCATTGAATTCCCAACTCAAATATGTAAGAAGCTCATCGCGACATAACGCGAAATTCACGAAAAATCATCCATAACACCGAAATCAACCATTTCCCGCGAAATCATCGCGAAATGAGCCTTTTCCCATCCAAGTATCTTAAATTTCAGATAATCTGTTCTTTTTTCATTTTTATCAAGCCACATATCACGGAAAATAAATAAACAAACAAAATAACCCATTTCACTAAATTGTGTGTATTTTGCGAAATAGCCACTAATTTCCATTCAAAAAATTTTAAATGTTTATTTTATCTCTCTAAACACACATTTCCATGAATTTGTCAGATTATTTCCCCCAGTCTTGTTGTCAGGTCTGTTTCTCATCAAATGCTGTCAACATTCCTAAGCTTAGGGGGTAGAAGTAGTGGGGCAAAATGTTTGCTGTAGGAAACTATTGCCATTGGTTGGCTGAATCTTCCCCTCCTTGCCATGTGAGCACCAGCATCACATGCATTCAGTCTATATAGAGATTAGCAGGGATTTCAAATTTCAATGGCGTGTATTACATTTTTGACTTTTGAGGATCAAACAAAGCAACTCTTTGTGAGTGATGGATTTATTTTGATGTGTGGAATCTGGAACACAGACTTGTCTGGGAGAAAAAAGACAATCTTGCAAAGTATGTTGTTGGTACCAAGCAGTGGGTCTAATTCAAATTCTAATGGACATAAAAATCTCAAACCCCTCACTGACAAACTTTTTAGTTTTAAACTCTTTTTGGAAAATTAGTGTTACAAATAGGAGCTAATTGAAATTAATTTAATTTTGCATCAATAATAATAAAAACATGGAGCTTATATGGATACATTTTTCTTGTGTCTTATTTGTTTTGTAGTTTTCTTGTGGCGCAACAATGTATTTTATGAAACATAAAGGTATTAGCTATATTTTAAAGGAATTTATTGAACAGAAACACTATGTTTAACTATTCTTCTTTTTTTCGTCACCTATGTCCGAAATCTGCTATAGACATGAAATTCTGTACTTTTTCCATAACACCACCATAACACCGAAATCCAAAAAGCTTACCACGAAATTAAAGAAATCATAACACCATAAAATCTTGGCTCTAATAATAGGGTTATTGGTCTATAGTTAGTCACCGAAGTTTTGTCATCTTTCTTGTGAAATGGGCATATGATGGACGTCTTTAGTTCTTCTGGAAATACAATGGTGATTTTTTCCATAATATTATAGTATTCCTTTCCAAGTAGAGGGTATAAAAACATGTTTTGTTTGGAATTAGTTAGAATAGAATAGAATAGGAGTTTATTTACAACTTTGGAAAACATTAAATGGAATGTACACATTTTTCTTCCTGTTGGTTGCAATAAATTTTAGATTTAAAAACTAGATTAACTAGAAAACTAGATTAAGTAGTTTTGTAATACTCGTGGTAGGTAACTAAAAGTCTTTTGCAGATTTGATTTTACTCATTTTCTTTCTGGGGATATTGTTCCAATCTCTTATTGTTCTGCCAATCAATGAGAAACGACCCAGGTCCGTCTTGTACCTGGGCAGAAACAGTTTTCTGTCGTGGTCTCCTCTCCCAGCGAATGTTCTTGTCTTGACACGCTCTGCGAGTTCTTTCCATGCCGGTTCTCCAGAGAGGGCTTTGAAGAGGTACCGTAGTCGGACTGAGCGTCTTCTGTCAACCAGTGATGGCCATTGGAGCATCGCCAAGATTTTTGGCTATCTCGATTGATTTAGTAGTGTAATTGTAAGGTATCGCATTTACGAAGTATTCGTTGAATATATTAGCCACTTGATTAGGGGTTGAGATGTCCTTATTTCCGTGTTTTACTGTTATTGTCTCATTTCGGTCTTTTTTCCTTTATTGTTATCTATAATTGTCCAGGCCGCCCTTGATTTTGTACCAACTACAGTTGATACAGTACCATCACCGAGTATCATAGTACCACTATAGAGAGCGCTAGTAATGCCAGAGAGCGCCTAGCTAGTAAAGTGCAACCCTAGCGTTCTGAGGGATATATCTGGAGTGCGCGAGCCAGGCTCGCTCTCTTAGCTGCTCTTCACTCTCGGGGTCCGGACAGGCCGGACGCCCGTCAACCATCCTTCCAGCCACCAGCGATGTATCTCGTGACTAGTAAACGATAAATCTCTACACGTCGTGTCTTGACTGCAACCCGAACACCTTCCTGTCTCCGCCAAACCTCCGATCACGGCCACATTGGTGTCAGAAGTGGGATCCCGGCCTACGATGTTGGCGGAGGAACATCGAGAACTTCAAGAGATCACGGGTGAGTACTAGCACATGATTACCTTTTGGAGTGGTACTTAAAGGGGTTCGTAGCGCACCTTGCAGTTAATGACTTCATGGGGGGTAATGAGACCGATACGTTTCTTCTCTCTTCTTCCCGTCTATTCCTCGTTCGAATAAAGAAAGTGAGTTTTCTTAGCGCTAGCAGACGCGGTCCGTCGAGTGAGTAGAAATTAATATTCTTCATCCAGGGTCGTAAGTCCAGTTCACGAAGGGTGAACGTCCATATCACGAGTACAGTATAGAATGTATCGTCTCCCATTCCAGTAAGGGTACTGTCCTACAAGGGCTTTACCGATAATCGATCGAGAAGCTTCTTCCTCGTTGTTTCGTCGTCGTCCTCGACTCCCACGATAATCGGTTTCCATCTTAGGAACAAAAGCTAGGTTTTCCTTCGCACCTTTATGTTAAATAAAGCGTCTTTCTTCACTACCGGTTTTCTTCGCCGTTGAAATCGCGACCAGGTCGATTGCCTAGGTGACGTGGTCCCGACCCCTCCACTGACCACGAGTCACATTTACTTACGCCACATTTTACTGCATTCGGGAGTCCGCTATTCCGCGCAACTTAACGTGTGGGTTGCGTCACAGGATCACGTAAGGATCAGAATACACTCTCGGTATTCAATAGCTAACTCCTCGGGTAGACAAGTACTCCAAGTATGAATCGAAGGCGATTCCGGGCGGTAGAGATGCTCAGACAAGCTTCCAGTTGGTCAGCGCATAGTATTGTCCAGTGCAGACTCGCTTAGTGAATTGGGCACGTTTGTTGCTCGTCCCGAATTTCCAGCCAGAAAGAATTAACATAATTTGATAGGTCCAGTAAGAAGTCGAACGCGCTCGTATATGATATCAGAATACACCCTAGGAGGTGTGGAATATCTCCTTGCGCGCAGCCGTAGCGTTATGTCCTTCGAGTTATCCTTCCAGGAGGAGTGCTAATTTCCAGCGTAGTAGTATTATGCATGATACGGTTTCAATGCGGGTAGCTTCCCTGGCCAGCAGCCAGTCCACGGTACAGCCAATCCTTGACCCACAGTACAATCTAACAGGCTAGCGGTGTGCATCGAGCTAACTGCACCCAAGTTCCTTCCCCTTACTAGGACTCCCGTACATACTCCCTATACCCGATCAAAGGAGGCCTACTCATCCTCCCTCACGCGCGGTCTCTCCTCTCAATGGGATTCTGGTGTATATTCCTTGTGCCTAATCAAGGGAGGCATATTGGTGGTCCTTTTCGTCTAGACGGCACGCCACTGACCACAGGCTTCAAGGTACAAGGTCCGGGTCAACTTCACTTAAATTAAGCCTTCCTTAAAACGTTATATCCTTTCTTCGCGGGCGTTGGTCGAAGACATATAGCCATCCCATAGCCTCCCAGCTATGGTACAAAACAAGGTACCACCTAAATACCATTAAACTTTTCCTTATTTTCTCCCTCTCGTTTCCGTTTGTTTTCTTCTTATCGTAATGGCTTCCGAGGGTGGGGGTCTTCCCGAGTCACCGAGGGAGGTCACGGTGACGATGACCGACGTCATGGGCGTCATGAGTTTGATAGAACCCTTTTCCGGGGAGTCCGGTACCCAAACAGTTCAAACCTTCATATCGGCTGTAGATACAGCTTCAGATGTGGGCGGATGGTCCGCTGGTAGAAAATTAGGTATAGCACAGCTCAAATTACGAGGGAGAGCTCGGGCATACGTGGACGCTAGTTTGAGCGATGGGGTGTCATCCTGGGAAGAATTGATAGCGACACTGCGAGAAGGATTTAGACCGAAAGTCTACGCGGAGTTCACGGAACAAGCGTTTAGGAATTGCACGCAGAGGGGCAATGAGTCGGTTTCACAATTTGCAGCACGCTTGAGAGTCAGTGCGAAAGGGCTGCTAGAGGTAAAGGGCGACGCAGGAGACGCCATTCGCAAAGAGTTGCATAAAGAGGCACTGCGGAAACAGTTTTTACATGGAATTAAGCCTTCCTTAAAACGTTATATCCTTTCGAAGACACCTACCACCTTTGAACAGGCAAGGGAAATAGCCGAATTGGAAGAGAAAAATGAAGTAATTGCGGGGGTGGGGCGCCCATCTAATGCCGTACATGTCACGTGGGGAGAAGAGGTAGAGTATGGTGGAAATCATCAACGCGATTTCCCTCACGGAAATGGGGACCAGTTCCCACAGGTCAAGACAGGGACGGAAGTGTCCCTCACTAATAAGGGTGGTAAACAGGGCTCATGGGGCGAATGGCCTAGCCACAATATACATAGAGACCCCTTTCGGGCTAGCGGGCCACGGCAATGGGGACCGACGCAGTTCGGGAAGAACCAGGGTAGGGACCAGTCCCACTGGGGTCCACGACCCAACATTACAAAGTCGGAGCCACGAGCCTGGGGTTTTAGGCCTCCATTCCAGCCAAGATTTCAGCACCCGAACCACGAACCAGGGCAAAATTTGGATGTGGGTCGGTCACCCGTGAGACCAACTGGGTCATTTAGACCGCAAAAGTTCTATGGGCGTAGGGATGAGGTAACTTGTGACAATTGCGGGGCAAGAGGCCATGAGGCGAGAGACTGTGGTCGGCCTTATAGACCAATTTGCCAGCTTTGTGGTTTGCGAGGGCATGTCGCAAAAGACTGTCGAAGGTCGCGGCAGGGAAACTAACGCCAGCCTCATGTCATCGGGCCCGTACATGGGGCGGGATAAAAGTTAGAAAGGACCCTAGCATCCAGGAACCTTGTTCATCAGAGTATATAGCTCATTCACATTACTCGAAGCACCTACCAGATCGTACCGGTCGTAAAGATAGTTCACAGAGAGTGGTGTCGTATGAATTAGGTAATGATACGCCTACTCAGACTTCCCTAGTTAGCAGGGTGTGGCATGCCGATAGCCAGCCGTGTCCAAGGGCTGCGGAACAGGCGGCATTGCGCGCGCCCATGGGGCAGTTGCGATCGGTGGAACTAGTAGTGAACCGTCACAGGCGTTCGTTCCTTGTTGATTTGGGTGCGGCAGTATCGCTACTTAGGGCCGGAGTAGTGCATGACGAGTCTATTATAACAAGCGAGGAAATAAATCCAGGGAATATATATGGATTAGATGGATCGCCAGTGCCAATTTTAGGGATGGCAATGGTCGAGTTTGGATTGACCATGAAGGGTCGCGCTGAGTTCACGTCTCGGTGTTATGTGTGTGCGGCAGAGTTGCCACTCATCGCGGATGGTATTTTAGGTATAGATTTCCTAGATAAATATGCAGCTCGTATAGATTTACCTAGCAATACACTACTTTTAGGAACTAATGTTATTCCATTACGGTTTTTGAGTACCGCCGGGGTGAGTTCTGGGGGGTCTTGCAACATTTATGGTCCGTCTCGAACACGCAGCATTATTCCGATAACTCCAGAGATAAGCGATAGGAGTGCGCCTCTTAAGGAAACAGAACTCGTAGAAACCCCTTGCGAAGTCGAGAAGAGATCACCCGCACTGGTAGACAAGAAAGCTTACAAGATGCAGGTTTTCCAGCCTTTGAATTGCACAAGGTTTTGATGGAGAGATTTTTAGTTCGCAGTCTTCACAGATATTTCTGTCGGCAAAGTCTGGGATTCTTGACAGAGAAACAAAGTCTTCCAAATTAGCTGTCCAACTTTCTCAAAGAAGTATTCAGATGAATGTTGGCAGTGTTGGTACATACCTCATTAACATGATCCAAGTAATTATTGTACTGGAGAGACAAACATTGAATGGTATATCACAATTCATTACACTTTAGAGCCCACACTTTGTTGGGTCTTCTTGTTAGCAAATAGGAGACTTACTTGACCACAAGACCCCGAAGATAGCAGAACTGGGTTTTTTTAGGTTTCAATCAAAGATGCTGCATAGAGAGGATTCTTTGATATCGGTCGGGAGGTGGTTATACATTTTTTCACAGATGTGGAGGGGACTTTCTATGAAGAGGGCAAGATGACGCTGAGCCAATGGAAGTCATGGATTCAATGATTTGGCTGCCGTCTGATTCACTTTGTTGCAGGTGATATCAACCGGTGAGAAATATCCTGGAAAACTCAGATTAAGTCTTCCCAGTCTTTGCCGATACTAATACTCTAATTATCACTGAAATATTTAAACGTGCATCCTCGTAAGCAGCTTGAGGATAACAAAAACACATCGAAAAGATAAGAACAAAGTTTTTCCGTCATCATTCAACAAAGTATATTGTTCCATTCCATCTCAATTTATCATATGATGGTCTCAGGTTGAAATAAGCCAGGCAATCCACACTTTCACTGCTGTTCTTACATTCTTTTCATAACCAATCAAAGTTATACAAAATGCAAATCCTCAAAAACAAAGTAATGAGATCTATCCCACGGGTGCAGAAACGTACTCCTAATCTGGAGAAATGTTAGATGTTTGTAAAGCAAAGGATTTTGATTAAAACTCCTTCATTAATTTTTAAATCAACTACGGGACTCCTACCACGAAACCTGTTTGAGAAAATAATAAATTACTTGATGCTGTCTGTTCCTAATACTAGAGATTGTAACAATATCTTTTTTTTTTTTTTTTTTTTTTTATTTAATTTATTGTCTTTGAAACATTGTACATGTTATGGGACAGTCAGTTATATACAAATCAAGCATGCTATACTAGCTGCTGTAAAACTCATTAATAGAATAAAAACAATTTGTGATAAAATACTCCTTCAATTGACCTTTGAGCTTAGGAAGCGGTAAACATTTGATCGACCCAGGTAGAGCGTTAAATAATTTGCTCCCATTATAGATGGGGTCTTTCGTATAGATGCTCAATCGGTGTGATTCGGTTCGAACGTCTGTTTTGAACCTAGTGTTATGGTCATGAATGGTCTCATTAGTACGACTCAAATAGTTGTTCTCTATGCAGTACATTATGGTATGATACATATATAAACTAGGTAATGTTAACATTCTGAATTTAATAAATAAATTTCTGCAGGAATCTTTATAAAAAACCTCAGCGCACGGGTTCAAGCTGGCCCGTGCCATGTATCTCAGTGCACGCTGCTGAAGGACAAACAGTCTCTTGGCCTGGGAACTGTTCCCCCAGACGATGACACCATATTGCAAATGTGATTGTAGTAGTCCAAAATATATGAGCTTCACAGTATCAATATTCACTAATTTCATCATTTTGCCTATAAGATAGCATGCAGAGGCTACCTTGGCACATACCGATTTCACGTGGCTATCCCAGTTCATTGCACTATCAATTTTAATACCTAGGAATTTAGTTACTTCGAGACTATGGATTGATTTGCCGTCCAGTCTGATAAGAGGTGAACTTTCCATAGTCATTCGTTTTGTGCTGAATTTCATTGCAGTAGTTTTTTCCCTGTTTAAGTATAGGCCATTCTTATTACTCCAGGATTCCAGTTCAAGTACCCCTTTTCTTGCTTCAGCGCAAACGTCCGCTGTGTGGGAGCGGAAAAGATGTGAAGTGTCATCAGCGAAGAGCGTCAATTTTCCTGTCGTCACATGATTAGGTAAATCGTTGGTAGATAGGATGAAGAGCAGGGGGGAGAGGGTGGCTCCTTGTGGCAGCCCTATTGTCGAGGTCGTCTCTTCTGATTGGGAGTATTCACCTTGCCGTGAGACAAACACCGACTGTTTTCTGTTGATGAGAAAAGATCTTAACCACTCGTTTGCTTTACCGGCAATTCCGATCCTTGCTAGCTTCGTGAGGAGGAGCTCGATATTAACAGTGTCGAACGCCTTTGTGTAGTCGTAGAAGACTCCCATCACCTCTTCATTGGCATCCAAAGCTTTCAGCACCTCGGTGACGTAACTTCCCACCGCTGTATTTACAGATCTTCCCTTCGTGAATCCATGCTGGCAGTAATTGTGAGTGCCGTGCTCTTTTAAGAATGCTGTTATCTTCATCGCAAACGCGTTTTGCAGTAGTGTGGAAAATACAGACTGTATTGCAATGGGTCGATAGTTTTCGGCAAGTCTTCTGTCCCCCTTCTTGAAAATAGTATTTTAAATACTGCTTTGTACATAGAACTTTAACTTTATTTAATAATAAAACTATATTTTCAAAAGGCAGACTACTTTTCAATAAACTACTGCATGAAGTCAGGAATGCAACTAATTTTGCAATTGCTCAGACAAGAATGCCTGCTAATAAATAGCAACCAAAGAAAGTGAAAACTAATAAATACTGGAAAAAACAACTTTTAGAGCACCCCGTGAATTTACTGCTTAGAGTCCAAATATCACAGTAGAAATAAGTACAACTTTTAAATTATAATAAACATTAACTTTATACAAGAACATTTTTAAATTACATAATGTTTAAAAAAATGTTAGCATTGCTATTATGTTTGTATTATTATTATTATTATGTATCAATATGTTATGTTAATGTATTGTTATAATATTGTGTTAGCTGCTATACGTGATGCAATAACTTGACAGCTAAATATAAATATATTCATTCATTTATTTCTTCTCCAACTTTCGCGCTGAAATTTCGCTTGAAACTCGTCTGATAGTTGAGCTCGTAGCTACCAGAGGCGCAAACGACGGAGTTCATGATGCACTAGCACATGGCTGTGACGTCATACTCCGCAAAATGGCCGGCTGTCACAGCTGAGCTTGGCGAAGTAGGATCGTATTTTTGTCTCACATGTAAATTACGTCTTGGATAACTAGAATTTCGCTGTTGACAGTGAATAAACAATGCAGGACGCGTATCAAGTAAATGATTTTGTTCCTGATGGTCGGTACGAGAGATCTAACAGAAGATATCATTGTATGATCCTAGCATAGAATTATTTATTCTATAGTCATAGTTTTTCTCTCTTGATTATGAAATGTTTATAAATTGGTTTGTTCTCTTCACCAGGACACCTGCTCATGTCTTAGCGTTCAACGAGGAAGCAGCATTAGATGAGACCAACCTTGTAGTGACACGGTCTAAGATCTCATCCGAGGCAAGTGTCAACTCACTGAGCTGAATGTTTGATGTCGGCATTAGGAAGACGATTCAATCCAACCTGGAGCGGCTTGTTTAGCTTGATTTCATTATATCCATCTTCGAAGCTTGCTGCCCAGAGAAAAATTAGAAGCTCACAGACACCGCAAGAAACACACAGGAAATTGACAAAGCTCTACAGTATGTAATTTTGTTATTTGTTGGGATTTGTTGAGGTTTGTTTGGATTGAAACATGTTTCATGATTTCTGATAGAAATGTTGGTCTACGGTGAAGAGATTATGATTGACTCTGATGTACGTAGTCGAAGGGCAGAAGCAATCTGTTGCATATCTTGTATTTATAACAATTTTGCAATGCAGACAACGTGATGGGCAGCTCAAGAATATGCCCCATACAAAAAGTGCTACCTGATATCAGCTGGCCCCATTTTTAAACCTTTCAGCTTCTCTTTTGCAATCAAATCCAGTTTGCCCAACTTTCAATTTCATTGGCATCAACAGTTCTTGTGGAAGGAATGAAGGTACTGATGTGTAATGCATATTTTTAAAAGTAGTGCATCGCTCTCTCCACCACAATTGCGTTGGTAACTAATTGCAGGTGGTAATTAATTTATTTATTAAGAGATTGTAAAAGAAGTAAATGTCAGCCATTAATTTTACTGCTAATTATTCTCTTTTCAATACATCAAAAGTTGCTTTAGGCCTGTGCATTGAAACTTGAAAGTTATTTTATTAAAACTCTTTATAAAGCAATCATTGGTCAACACTTTCTCAGGAAAATTCAGTGATTCACTTTTCAGATTTCAGATTTGTTTGTTGAATTAAGCAATTAAAGATTTAGCTTCAACTTTTTGTTTTGTTAATTAGTCAGATGCACCAGTATTTGTCACGGAATGTTACGGAGGTTTGATTTGTTTTTATGTCGCTACTGCAGGTTGATGGAACTTTCAACAAGAGCATCGACGTGATCTCCCTGCAACATCAACACATAGCGTGAAGTCACCTGCTGGCTCCTAGTTCAGTGACATCACGGTCCTTGCATTGGTACCACTCAATGATAGTACGTAAGTAACACTTGAAATACAATTGTTGGCTGGATTTGTTGCATGTTGGAATAAAAGTTCATGCAGGTCTGACACCTGTAGACCCGTGACATGCAGTGCTGGGACGTTACGATGCTCAGTCTTACGTTGCTTGCAGACAACGTTGCTGACCAAGATTGCTTCCTTGTTGCCGTTGACAACCTGGCCAGCGCTGATGAGGACGATGATGACGGCGCCGGGAACGATGACCTCACCTCGAAGTCTGACTTGGATTCCAGTCTTCGGTCGCTCTCAGAGGAAGCGGACTCAGATGCATACAAAGCTTTGTTCTTTGATTGAAGTTTGCATCGGTCTCCATTCGATGGCCACGTGCTGTTGTTTGCTCCCAGAGGTCAACAGGGTACACAAGCATTCCAAGGAACTGGTGTCATGTGTAGAAATACAAATATTAATACATTGTCTTATGCAATTCTGAAGTTCTACAAAGTTTTGTTACCTGTCTTCAAGTTTGCCTGAAATCTACCAAGTTATTAATTATTATAATTTACCAATCATATTTGCAGCAAACTCTTGGTGAGATTAACAACGAGGATATGGTTATTATTATTATTTATTTATTCTCATACTTAGACATGGTACATGTTCTCATGCAAGTTCTTAGAGTAATAGGAAAGTACATTTCTGTTGAATCATGATCGCCGGTTGTATGGTGTCCACGTTAGTGTTACATTAAATTAAATGTAGTAATACAGTGAAGTTATACAATGAAATTAGCCAAGTTTTTTGAAGTTAGCTACGTTATTACAGGTCTTGTCTTTTGGATTGTTCCGTCTTTGGATTTCTTTTAACCGGCGTCTAAATTACTTTGCATTCTTAGGGAAGTGGGACGTGACCGGGGCAGGAAGTTCGTTGGTTCTTTGATTCTTGGTTGGGTCTAGTTATATGAAGTTATTTTGCAAGTTCAACATAGTTCTGTCACCTGTCTTGAAGTTTGTCCTGAAATGCACAGAGTTTTATTTTTGAAACCATTCCTTGAGTGAACGTGATTGGCACAATTTGCATTATCTTGAATCTTGGCTGTTTTATTTCTGTTGTTTGTGTGTATAAAAGATTGGATTTGCAACCCGTGTATTACGAGGTGGAAATACAATGACATTGAGTGAAGATCTAAACAATTGTCTTTTAGCTCTTCATGTTCAGACAAGATCTCTCACTGGCACTGGATGGTGTTTGTTGGTTTCTAGATGCACAGCTTGAACTTCATTTCTTAGACCATTTCCAAAACCTTCATCGCACTTGTTCTGATATTACCGCTGTAGGTTTTATTTGTATTTTATTATTATTTAAGTCTGTGATTTCTTGTGCTGTGATGAACAGAATAAGCAGACGTTATCATACAATGGCGTGAATACTATTTAACACATTTACACATTGGACTTCATTTATCTTGATATTAAATATAAAATGTGAATTACAAATAATAATTGTGGAGAACTGAAAGTAAGTATTTATCAGATAATTAAAAGAGTGTATATGATTTGAGTGATTTATGTGCAGGTTTTGTGTGTTAAGAGTTGGGACTGTGGTGGATTTGATCGGTTTGTTCAGCAGACGAAGAGGAAGGTCAGTGTTTACTCCACGTGGCCGTGCTTGAGCTCTGCTCGGTGATATCTGTCGATGAACAAAGTAGACCGGCCAATAGGAAGGCTGGAAGCTGGCCACGTTGGTCCAAGGGATGAAGTGTAGCATCGTTGTTCTGATTCAAACCTGCGACTTCGACGACGTTGCTCCTGCGGGATGTTTTGCGTGGCGTTGATCATCCTCGATGTGGCCAGCTCTGAAGTTGGTCTTCTTATGATACACGAGCAGCCATCGACTCAGCTTTCACATTCTTGCAAGTATTTGTATTAATCTGGTTGGCATAAATGATGAAATAAATTTTAAAGCTGATCTTTCAAATATCTTACATATACTTTTTTACAGTACAAACCGGATACTTAATTAACTTCCTCATTTGTAATTAGAGAATGAAGAATGTGAGTTCACTCAACTCTACGTAAAGTTTAACCCCCATTAGCACCCCTTGTGGTGTGAAAACCATCCATCCCTATACGAGTGAAACAATGTTCACGGGCTGGCACGGCCAGCTGGCAGCTGACATCCAGCTGAAAACACGGCTAAAACTAGCTTCGAAATCCCCGTCTTGTACCAGGCGAGCAGAAGTTGGTGTAGCATTTAGTAGCTCGAGAGCAGAGAGAGAGAAACTATGCTACGAATAGAAGGCAAGAGAGAGACACATTTTTGGGGGGCAGAGCGAGAGAAAAGATGCAAGAGAGAGAAAGATTATCCAGGAGCAGAGAGAGAGAAGGTATGCTATGAATCGTAAGCTAGAGAGAGATAGAACATCATTGGCCGCCATTCAGATCGCTGTCAGCTGTGCAAATTCCGATCGAGGGTGGCGACAGGTGGTCTTGAAAAATGGAACATTCGCCGATATCCGCGACAGCTTGGAGAAGAAAATATATTGCCATGTTCCGAAAAATTGGATTCAGTTAAAGCTTGGTTCAGTTATCTTTGTGCAGGTTGGTTTTGAAAGCAAAGTAGACGAAATTGTTGAGGTTGTGTTGGGCCGATTCCAATTTGGGGCATTTTATTGTATTGTTTAATTACATCATCAGAAAACCTGGCTACAAGGATTCAATGTGGTTCCACCTACCAAGGTTCATGATTTCACTTACACCTGATAGTTAACGATCTTGTCTTGGTGATTTGGTTGACTTGTTGAGAGACGGTCTCTTCAGCCTTTGTATGAAAGTCGGCGGCTAGTGATTGCTATGAGATACATGAGATGTTGGTTGACTCCAAGATTATGATCACAATGGTAACATCAAATCCATAGCATGCTAAGAAATGCACACTTGACTTTTGACCACAAGTATTATCTGTAGCTTTGAGATCATGATATATTTCTTTTTAGTCTGCCATGGGTACCTGTCAATAAAGTCATCGAGCGTCATTTGTAATTCAATTTATAAAAAATGTTTCTAAACTCGTGTGTTCTCTTCACCAGGGCACCTGCTCATGTCTTAGCGTTCAACGAGGAAGCAGCATTAGATGAGACCAACCTTGTAGTGACACGGTCTAAGATCTCATCCGAGGCAAGTGTCAACTCACTGAGCTGAATGTTTGATGTCGGCATTAGGAAGACGATTCAATCCAACCTGGAGCGGCTTGTTTAGCTTGATTTCATTATATCCATCTTCGAAGCTTGCTGCCCAAGAGAAAAATTAGCTCACAGACACCGCAAGAAACACACAGAAAATTGACAAAGCTCTACAGTATGTAATTTTGTTATTTGTTGGGATTTGTTGAGGTTTGTTTGGATTGAAACATGTTTCATGATTTCTGATAGAAATGTTGGTCTACGGTGAAGAGATTATGATTGACTCTGATGTACGTAGTCGAAGGGCAGAAGCAATCTGTTGCATATCTTGTATTTATAACAATTTTGCAATGCAGACAACGTGATGGGCAGCTCAAGAATATGCCCCATACAAAAAGTGCTACCTGATATCAGCTGGCCCCATTTTTAAACCTTTCAGCTTCTCTTTTGCAATCAAATCCAGTTTGCCCAACTTTCAATTTCATTGGCATCAACAGTTCTTGTGGAAGGAATGAAGGTACTGATGTGTAATGCATATTTTTAAAAGTAGTGCATCGCTCTCTCCACCACAATTGCGTTGGTAACTAATTGCAGGTGGTAATTTATTTATTTATTAAGAGATTGTAAAAGAAGTAAATGTCAGCCATTAATTTTACTGCTAATTATTCTCTTTTCAATACATCAAAAGTTGCTTTAGGCCTGTGCATTGAAACTTGAAAGTTATTTTATTAAAACTCTTTATAAAGCAATCATTGGTCAACACTTTCTCAGGAAAATTCAGTGATTCACTTTTCAGATTTCAGATTTGTTTGTTGAATTAAGCAATTAAAGATTTAGCTTCAACTTTTTGTTTTGTTAATTAGTCAGATGCACCAGTATTTGTCACGGAATGTTACGGAGGTTTGATTTGTTTTTATGTCGCTACTGCAGGTTGATGGAACTTTCAACAAGAGCATCGACGTGATCTCCCTGCAACATCAACACATAGCGTGAAGTCACCTGCTGGCTCCTAGTTCAGTGACATCACGGTCCTTGCATTGGTACCACTCAATGATAGTACGTAAGTAACACTTGAAATACAATTGTTGGCTGGATTTGTTGCATGTTGGAATAAAAGTTCATGCAGGTCTGACACCTGTAGACCCGTGACATGCAGTGCTGGGACGTTACGATGCTCAGTCTTACGTTGCTTGCAGACAACGTTGCTGACCAAGATTGCTTCCTTGTTGCCGTTGACAACCTGGCCAGCGCTGATGAGGACGATGATGACGGCGCCGGGAACGATGACCTCACCTCGAAGTCTGACTTGGATTCCAGTCTTCGGTCGCTCTCAGAGGAAGCGGACTCAGATGCATACAAAGCTTTGTTCTTTGATTGAAGTTTGCATCGGTCTCCATTCGATGGCCACGTGCTGTTGTTTGCTCCCAGAGGTCAACAGGGTACACAAGCATTCCAAGGAACTGGTGTCATGTGTAGAAATACAAATATTAATACATTGTCTTATGCAATTCTGAAGTTCTACAAAGTTTTGTTACCTGTCTTCAAGTTTGCCTGAAATCTACCAAGTTATTAATTATTATAATTTACCAATCATATTTGCAGCAAACTCTTGGTGAGATTAACAACGAGGATATGGTTATTATTATTATTTATTTATTCTCATACTTAGACATGGTACATGTTCTCATGCAAGTTCTTAGAGTAATAGGAAAGTACATTTCTGTTGAATCATGATCGCCGGTTGTATGGTGTCCACGTTAGTGTTACATTAAATTAAATGTAGTAATACAGTGAAGTTATACAATGAAATTAGCCAAGTTTTTTGAAGTTAGCTACGTTATTACAGGTCTTGTCTTTTGGATTGTTCCGTCTTTGGATTTCTTTTAACCGGCGTCTAAATTACTTTGCATTCTTAGGGAAGTGGGACGTGACCGGGGCAGGAAGTTCGTTGGTTCTTTGATTCTTGGTTGGGTCTAGTTATATGAAGTTATTTTGCAAGTTCAACATAGTTCTGTCACCTGTCTTGAAGTTTGTCCTGAAATGCACAGAGTTTTATTTTTGAAACCATTCCTTGAGTGAACGTGATTGGCACAATTTGCATTATCTTGAATCTTGGCTGTTTTATTTCTGTTGTTTGTGTGTATAAAAGATTGGATTTGCAACCCGTGTATTACGAGGTGGAAATACAATGACATTGAGTGAAGATCTAAACAATTGTCTTTTAGCTCTTCATGTTCAGACAAGATCTCTCACTGGCACTGGATGGTGTTTGTTGGTTTCTAGATGCACAGCTTGAACTTCATTTCTTAGACCATTTCCAAAACCTTCATCGCACTTGTTCTGATATTACCGCTGTAGGTTTTATTTGTATTTTATTATTATTTAAGTCTGTGATTTCTTGTGCTGTGATGAACAGAATAAGCAGACGTTATCATACAATGGCGTGAATACTATTTAACACATTTACACATTGGACTTCATTTATCTTGATATTAAATATAAAATGTGAATTACAAATAATAATTGTGGAGAACTGAAAGTAAGTATTTATCAGATAATTAAAAGAGTGTATATGATTTGAGTGATTTATGTGCAGGTTTTGTGTGTTAAGAGTTGGGACTGTGGTGGATTTGATCGGTTTGTTCAGCAGACGAAGAGGAAGGTCAGTGTTTACTCCACGTGGCCGTGCTTGAGCTCTGCTCGGTGATATCTGTCGATGAACAAAGTAGACCGGCCAATAGGAAGGCTGGAAGCTGGCCACGTTGGTCCAAGGGATGAAGTGTAGCATCGTTGTTCTGATTCAAACCTGCGACTTCGACGACGTTGCTCCTGCGGGATGTTTTGCGTGGCGTTGATCATCCTCGATGTGGCCAGCTCTGAAGTTGGTCTTCTTATGATACACGAGCAGCCATCGACTCAGCTTTCACATTCTTGCAAGTATTTGTATTAATCTGGTTGGCATAAATGATGAAATAAATTTTAAAGCTGATCTTTCAAATATCTTACATATACTTTTTTACAGTACAAACCGGATACTTAATTAACTTCCTCATTTGTAATTAGAGAATGAAGAATGTGAGTTCACTCAACTCTACGTAAAGTTTAACCCCCATTAGCACCCCTTGTGGTGTGAAAACCATCCATCCCTATACGAGTGAAACAATGTTCACGGGCTGGCACGGCCAGCTGGCAGCTGACATCCAGCTGAAAACACGGCTAAAACTAGCTTCGAAATCCCCGTCTTGTACCAGGCGAGCAGAAGTTGGTGTAGCATTTAGTAGCTCGAGAGCAGAGAGAGAGAAACTATGCTACGAATAGAAGGCAAGAGAGAGACACATTTTTGGGGGGCAGAGCGAGAGAAAAGATGCAAGAGAGAGAAAGATTATCCAGGAGCAGAGAGAGAGAAGGTATGCTATGAATCGTAAGCTAGAGAGAGATAGAACATCATTGGCCGCCATTCAGATCGCTGTCAGCTGTGCAAATTCCGATCGAGGGTGGCGACAGGTGGTCTTGAAAAATGGAACATTCGCCGATATCCGCGACAGCTTGGAGAAGAAAATATATTGCCATGTTCCGAAAAATTGGATTCAGTTAAAGCTTGGTTCAGTTATCTTTGTGCAGGTTGGTTTTGAAAGCAAAGTAGACGAAATTGTTGAGGTTGTGTTGGGCCGATTCCAATTTGGGGCATTTTATTGTATTGTTTAATTACATCATCAGAAAACCTGGCTACAAGGATTCAATGTGGTTCCACCTACCAAGGTTCATGATTTCACTTACACCTGATAGTTAACGATCTTGTCTTGGTGATTTGGTTGACTTGTTGAGAGACGGTCTCTTCAGCCTTTGTATGAAAGTCGGCGGCTAGTGATTGCTATGAGATACATGAGATGTTGGTTGACTCCAAGATTATGATCACAATGGTAACATCAAATCCATAGCATGCTAAGAAATGCACACTTGACTTTTGACCACAAGTATTATCTGTAGCTTTGAGATCATGATATATTTCTTTTTAGTCTGCCATGGGTACCTGTCAATAAAGTCATCGAGCGTCATTTGTAATTCAATTTATAAAAAATGTTTCTAAACTCGTGTGTTCTCTTCACCAGGGCACCTGCTCATGTCTTAGCGTTCAACGAGGAAGCAGCATTAGATGAGACCAACCTTGTAGTGACACGGTCTAAGATCTCATCCGAGGCAAGTGTCAACTCACTGAGCTGAATGTTTGATGTCGGCATTAGGAAGACGATTCAATCCAACCTGGAGCGGCTTGTTTAGCTTGATTTCATTATATCCATCTTCGAAGCTTGCTGCCCAAGAGAAAAATTAGCTCACAGACACCGCAAGAAACACACAGAAAATTGACAAAGCTCTACAGTATGTAATTTTGTTATTTGTTGGGATTTGTTGAGGTTTGTTTGGATTGAAACATGTTTCATGATTTCTGATAGAAATGTTGGTCTACGGTGAAGAGATTATGATTGACTCTGATGTACGTAGTCGAAGGGCAGAAGCAATCTGTTGCATATCTTGTATTTATAACAATTTTGCAATGCAGACAACGTGATGGGCAGCTCAAGAATATGCCCCATACAAAAAGTGCTACCTGATATCAGCTGGCCCCATTTTTAAACCTTTCAGCTTCTCTTTTGCAATCAAATCCAGTTTGCCCAACTTTCAATTTCATTGGCATCAACAGTTCTTGTGGAAGGAATGAAGGTACTGATGTGTAATGCATATTTTTAAAAGTAGTGCATCGCTCTCTCCACCACAATTGCGTTGGTAACTAATTGCAGGTGGTAATTTATTTATTTATTAAGAGATTGTAAAAGAAGTAAATGTCAGCCATTAATTTTACTGCTAATTATTCTCTTTTCAATACATCAAAAGTTGCTTTAGGCCTGTGCATTGAAACTTGAAAGTTATTTTATTAAAACTCTTTATAAAGCAATCATTGGTCAACACTTTCTCAGGAAAATTCAGTGATTCACTTTTCAGATTTCAGATTTGTTTGTTGAATTAAGCAATTAAAGATTTAGCTTCAACTTTTTGTTTTGTTAATTAGTCAGATGCACCAGTATTTGTCACGGAATGTTACGGAGGTTTGATTTGTTTTTATGTCGCTACTGCAGGTTGATGGAACTTTCAACAAGAGCATCGACGTGATCTCCCTGCAACATCAACACATAGCGTGAAGTCACCTGCTGGCTCCTAGTTCAGTGACATCACGGTCCTTGCATTGGTACCACTCAATGATAGTACGTAAGTAACACTTGAAATACAATTGTTGGCTGGATTTGTTGCATGTTGGAATAAAAGTTCATGCAGGTCTGACACCTGTAGACCCGTGACATGCAGTGCTGGGACGTTACGATGCTCAGTCTTACGTTGCTTGCAGACAACGTTGCTGACCAAGATTGCTTCCTTGTTGCCGTTGACAACCTGGCCAGCGCTGATGAGGACGATGATGACGGCGCCGGGAACGATGACCTCACCTCGAAGTCTGACTTGGATTCCAGTCTTCGGTCGCTCTCAGAGGAAGCGGACTCAGATGCATACAAAGCTTTGTTCTTTGATTGAAGTTTGCATCGGTCTCCATTCGATGGCCACGTGCTGTTGTTTGCTCCCAGAGGTCAACAGGGTACACAAGCATTCCAAGGAACTGGTGTCATGTGTAGAAATACAAATATTAATACATTGTCTTATGCAATTCTGAAGTTCTACAAAGTTTTGTTACCTGTCTTCAAGTTTGCCTGAAATCTACCAAGTTATTAATTATTATAATTTACCAATCATATTTGCAGCAAACTCTTGGTGAGATTAACAACGAGGATATGGTTATTATTATTATTTATTTATTCTCATACTTAGACATGGTACATGTTCTCATGCAAGTTCTTAGAGTAATAGGAAAGTACATTTCTGTTGAATCATGATCGCCGGTTGTATGGTGTCCACGTTAGTGTTACATTAAATTAAATGTAGTAATACAGTGAAGTTATACAATGAAATTAGCCAAGTTTTTTGAAGTTAGCTACGTTATTACAGGTCTTGTCTTTTGGATTGTTCCGTCTTTGGATTTCTTTTAACCGGCGTCTAAATTACTTTGCATTCTTAGGGAAGTGGGACGTGACCGGGGCAGGAAGTTCGTTGGTTCTTTGATTCTTGGTTGGGTCTAGTTATATGAAGTTATTTTGCAAGTTCAACATAGTTCTGTCACCTGTCTTGAAGTTTGTCCTGAAATGCACAGAGTTTTATTTTTGAAACCATTCCTTGAGTGAACGTGATTGGCACAATTTGCATTATCTTGAATCTTGGCTGTTTTATTTCTGTTGTTTGTGTGTATAAAAGATTGGATTTGCAACCCGTGTATTACGAGGTGGAAATACAATGACATTGAGTGAAGATCTAAACAATTGTCTTTTAGCTCTTCATGTTCAGACAAGATCTCTCACTGGCACTGGATGGTGTTTGTTGGTTTCTAGATGCACAGCTTGAACTTCATTTCTAAGACCATTTCCAAAACCTTCATCGCACTTGTTCTGATATTACCGCTGTAGGTTTTATTTGTATTTTATTATTATTTAAGTCTGTGATTTCTTGTGCTGTGATGAACAGAATAAGCAGACGTTATCATACAATGGCGTGAATACTATTTAACACATTTACACATTGGACTTCATTTATCTTGATATTAAATATAAAATGTGAATTACAAATAATAATTGTGGAGAACTGAAAGTAAGTATTTATCAGATAATTAAAAGAGTGTATATGATTTGAGTGATTTATGTGCAGGTTTTGTGTGTTAAGAGTTGGGACTGTGGTGGATTTGATCGGTTTGTTCAGCAGACGAAGAGGAAGGTCAGTGTTTACTCCACGTGGCCGTGCTTGAGCTCTGCTCGGTGATATCTGTCGATGAACAAAGTAGACCGGCCAATAGGAAGGCTGGAAGCTGGCCACGTTGGTCCAAGGGATGAAGTGTAGCATCGTTGTTCTGATTCAAACCTGCGACTTCGACGACGTTGCTCCTGCGGGATGTTTTGCGTGGCGTTGATCATCCTCGATGTGGCCAGCTCTGAAGTTGGTCTTCTTATGATACACGAGCAGCCATCGACTCAGCTTTCACATTCTTGCAAGTATTTGTATTAATCTGGTTGGCATAAATGATGAAATAAATTTTAAAGCTGATCTTTCAAATATCTTACATATACTTTTTTACAGTACAAACCGGATACTTAATTAACTTCCTCATTTGTAATTAGAGAATGAAGAATGTGAGTTCACTCAACTCTACGTAAAGTTTAACCCCCATTAGCACCCCTTGTGGTGTGAAAACCATCCATCCCTATACGAGTGAAACAATGTTCACGGGCTGGCACGGCCAGCTGGCAGCTGACATCCAGCTGAAAACACGGCTAAAACTAGCTTCGAAATCCCCGTCTTGTACCAGGCGAGCAGAAGTTGGTGTAGCATTTAGTAGCTCGAGAGCAGAGAGAGAGAAACTATGCTACGAATAGAAGGCAAGAGAGAGACACATTTTTGGGGGGCAGAGCGAGAGAAAAGATGCAAGAGAGAGAAAGATTATCCAGGAGCAGAGAGAGAGAAGGTATGCTATGAATCGTAAGCTAGAGAGAGATAGAACATCATTGGCCGCCATTCAGATCGCTGTCAGCTGTGCAAATTCCGATCGAGGGTGGCGACAGGTGGTCTTGAAAAATGGAACATTCGCCGATATCCGCGACAGCTTGGAGAAGAAAATATATTGCCATGTTCCGAAAAATTGGATTCAGTTAAAGCTTGGTTCAGTTATCTTTGTGCAGGTTGGTTTTGAAAGCAAAGTAGACGAAATTGTTGAGGTTGTGTTGGGCCGATTCCAATTTGGGGCATTTTATTGTATTGTTTAATTACATCATCAGAAAACCTGGCTACAAGGATTCAATGTGGTTCCACCTACCAAGGTTCATGATTTCACTTACACCTGATAGTTAACGATCTTGTCTTGGTGATTTGGTTGACTTGTTGAGAGACGGTCTCTTCAGCCTTTGTATGAAAGTCGGCGGCTAGTGATTGCTATGAGATACATGAGATGTTGGTTGACTCCAAGATTATGATCACAATGGTAACATCAAATCCATAGCATGCTAAGAAATGCACACTTGACTTTTGACCACAAGTATTATCTGTAGCTTTGAGATCATGATATATTTCTTTTTAGTCTGCCATGGGTACCTGTCAATAAAGTCATCGAGCGTCATTTGTAATTCAATTTATAAAAAATGTTTCTAAACTCGTGTGTTCTCTTCACCAGGGCACCTGCTCATGTCTTAGCGTTCAACGAGGAAGCAGCATTAGATGAGACCAACCTTGTAGTGACACGGTCTAAGATCTCATCCGAGGCAAGTGTCAACTCACTGAGCTGAATGTTTGATGTCGGCATTAGGAAGACGATTCAATCCAACCTGGAGCGGCTTGTTTAGCTTGATTTCATTATATCCATCTTCGAAGCTTGCTGCCCAAGAGAAAAATTAGCTCACAGACACCGCAAGAAACACACAGAAAATTGACAAAGCTCTACAGTATGTAATTTTGTTATTTGTTGGGATTTGTTGAGGTTTGTTTGGATTGAAACATGTTTCATGATTTCTGATAGAAATGTTGGTCTACGGTGAAGAGATTATGATTGACTCTGATGTACGTAGTCGAAGGGCAGAAGCAATCTGTTGCATATCTTGTATTTATAACAATTTTGCAATGCAGACAACGTGATGGGCAGCTCAAGAATATGCCCCATACAAAAAGTGCTACCTGATATCAGCTGGCCCCATTTTTAAACCTTTCAGCTTCTCTTTTGCAATCAAATCCAGTTTGCCCAACTTTCAATTTCATTGGCATCAACAGTTCTTGTGGAAGGAATGAAGGTACTGATGTGTAATGCATATTTTTAAAAGTAGTGCATCGCTCTCTCCACCACAATTGCGTTGGTAACTAATTGCAGGTGGTAATTAATTTATTTATTAAGAGATTGTAAAAGAAGTAAATGTCAGCCATTAATTTTACTGCTAATTATTCTCTTTTCAATACATCAAAAGTTGCTTTAGGCCTGTGCATTGAAACTTGAAAGTTATTTTATTAAAACTCTTTATAAAGCAATCATTGGTCAACACTTTCTCAGGAAAATTCAGTGATTCACTTTTCAGATTTCAGATTTGTTTGTTGAATTAAGCAATTAAAGATTTAGCTTCAACTTTTTGTTTTGTTAATTAGTCAGATGCACCAGTATTTGTCACGGAATGTTACGGAGGTTTGATTTGTTTTTATGTCGCTACTGCAGGTTGATGGAACTTTCAACAAGAGCATCGACGTGATCTCCCTGCAACATCAACACATAGCGTGAAGTCACCTGCTGGCTCCTAGTTCAGTGACATCACGGTCCTTGCATTGGTACCACTCAATGATAGTACGTAAGTAACACTTGAAATACAATTGTTGGCTGGATTTGTTGCATGTTGGAATAAAAGTTCATGCAGGTCTGACACCTGTAGACCCGTGACATGCAGTGCTGGGACGTTACGATGCTCAGTCTTACGTTGCTTGCAGACAACGTTGCTGACCAAGATTGCTTCCTTGTTGCCGTTGACAACCTGGCCAGCGCTGATGAGGACGATGATGACGGCGCCGGGAACGATGACCTCACCTCGAAGTCTGACTTGGATTCCAGTCTTCGGTCGCTCTCAGAGGAAGCGGACTCAGATGCATACAAAGCTTTGTTCTTTGATTGAAGTTTGCATCGGTCTCCATTCGATGGCCACGTGCTGTTGTTTGCTCCCAGAGGTCAACAGGGTACACAAGCATTCCAAGGAACTGGTGTCATGTGTAGAAATACAAATATTAATACATTGTCTTATGCAATTCTGAAGTTCTACAAAGTTTTGTTACCTGTCTTCAAGTTTGCCTGAAATCTACCAAGTTATTAATTATTATAATTTACCAATCATATTTGCAGCAAACTCTTGGTGAGATTAACAACGAGGATATGGTTATTATTATTATTTATTTATTCTCATACTTAGACATGGTACATGTTCTCATGCAAGTTCTTAGAGTAATAGGAAAGTACATTTCTGTTGAATCATGATCGCCGGTTGTATGGTGTCCACGTTAGTGTTACATTAAATTAAATGTAGTAATACAGTGAAGTTATACAATGAAATTAGCCAAGTTTTTTGAAGTTAGCTACGTTATTACAGGTCTTGTCTTTTGGATTGTTCCGTCTTTGGATTTCTTTTAACCGGCGTCTAAATTACTTTGCATTCTTAGGGAAGTGGGACGTGACCGGGGCAGGAAGTTCGTTGGTTCTTTGATTCTTGGTTGGGTCTAGTTATATGAAGTTATTTTGCAAGTTCAACATAGTTCTGTCACCTGTCTTGAAGTTTGTCCTGAAATGCACAGAGTTTTATTTTTGAAACCATTCCTTGAGTGAACGTGATTGGCACAATTTGCATTATCTTGAATCTTGGCTGTTTTATTTCTGTTGTTTGTGTGTATAAAAGATTGGATTTGCAACCCGTGTATTACGAGGTGGAAATACAATGACATTGAGTGAAGATCTAAACAATTGTCTTTTAGCTCTTCATGTTCAGACAAGATCTCTCACTGGCACTGGATGGTGTTTGTTGGTTTCTAGATGCACAGCTTGAACTTCATTTCTTAGACCATTTCCAAAACCTTCATCGCACTTGTTCTGATATTACCGCTGTAGGTTTTATTTGTATTTTATTATTATTTAAGTCTGTGATTTCTTGTGCTGTGATGAACAGAATAAGCAGACGTTATCATACAATGGCGTGAATACTATTTAACACATTTACACATTGGACTTCATTTATCTTGATATTAAATATAAAATGTGAATTACAAATAATAATTGTGGAGAACTGAAAGTAAGTATTTATCAGATAATTAAAAGAGTGTATATGATTTGAGTGATTTATGTGCAGGTTTTGTGTGTTAAGAGTTGGGACTGTGGTGGATTTGATCGGTTTGTTCAGCAGACGAAGAGGAAGGTCAGTGTTTACTCCACGTGGCCGTGCTTGAGCTCTGCTCGGTGATATCTGTCGATGAACAAAGTAGACCGGCCAATAGGAAGGCTGGAAGCTGGCCACGTTGGTCCAAGGGATGAAGTGTAGCATCGTTGTTCTGATTCAAACCTGCGACTTCGACGACGTTGCTCCTGCGGGATGTTTTGCGTGGCGTTGATCATCCTCGATGTGGCCAGCTCTGAAGTTGGTCTTCTTATGATACACGAGCAGCCATCGACTCAGCTTTCACATTCTTGCAAGTATTTGTATTAATCTGGTTGGCATAAATGATGAAATAAATTTTAAAGCTGATCTTTCAAATATCTTACATATACTTTTTTACAGTACAAACCGGATACTTAATTAACTTCCTCATTTGTAATTAGAGAATGAAGAATGTGAGTTCACTCAACTCTACGTAAAGTTTAACCCCCATTAGCACCCCTTGTGGTGTGAAAACCATCCATCCCTATACGAGTGAAACAATGTTCACGGGCTGGCACGGCCAGCTGGCAGCTGACATCCAGCTGAAAACACGGCTAAAACTAGCTTCGAAATCCCCGTCTTGTACCAGGCGAGCAGAAGTTGGTGTAGCATTTAGTAGCTCGAGAGCAGAGAGAGAGAAACTATGCTACGAATAGAAGGCAAGAGAGAGACACATTTTTGGGGGGCAGAGCGAGAGAAAAGATGCAAGAGAGAGAAAGATTATCCAGGAGCAGAGAGAGAGAAGGTATGCTATGAATCGTAAGCTAGAGAGAGATAGAACATCATTGGCCGCCATTCAGATCGCTGTCAGCTGTGCAAATTCCGATCGAGGGTGGCGACAGGTGGTCTTGAAAAATGGAACATTCGCCGATATCCGCGACAGCTTGGAGAAGAAAATATATTGCCATGTTCCGAAAAATTGGATTCAGTTAAAGCTTGGTTCAGTTATCTTTGTGCAGGTTGGTTTTGAAAGCAAAGTAGACGAAATTGTTGAGGTTGTGTTGGGCCGATTCCAATTTGGGGCATTTTATTGTATTGTTTAATTACATCATCAGAAAACCTGGCTACAAGGATTCAATGTGGTTCCACCTACCAAGGTTCATGATTTCACTTACACCTGATAGTTAACGATCTTGTCTTGGTGATTTGGTTGACTTGTTGAGAGACGGTCTCTTCAGCCTTTGTATGAAAGTCGGCGGCTAGTGATTGCTATGAGATACATGAGATGTTGGTTGACTCCAAGATTATGATCACAATGGTAACATCAAATCCATAGCATGCTAAGAAATGCACACTTGACTTTTGACCACAAGTATTATCTGTAGCTTTGAGATCATGATATATTTCTTTTTAGTCTGCCATGGGTACCTGTCAATAAAGTCATCGAGCGTCATTTGTAATTCAATTTATAAAAAATGTTTCTAAACTCGTGTGTTCTCTTCACCAGGGCACCTGCTCATGTCTTAGCGTTCAACGAGGAAGCAGCATTAGATGAGACCAACCTTGTAGTGACACGGTCTAAGATCTCATCCGAGGCAAGTGTCAACTCACTGAGCTGAATGTTTGATGTCGGCATTAGGAAGACGATTCAATCCAACCTGGAGCGGCTTGTTTAGCTTGATTTCATTATATCCATCTTCGAAGCTTGCTGCCCAAGAGAAAAATTAGCTCACAGACACCGCAAGAAACACACAGAAAATTGACAAAGCTCTACAGTATGTAATTTTGTTATTTGTTGGGATTTGTTGAGGTTTGTTTGGATTGAAACATGTTTCATGATTTCTGATAGAAATGTTGGTCTACGGTGAAGAGATTATGATTGACTCTGATGTACGTAGTCGAAGGGCAGAAGCAATCTGTTGCATATCTTGTATTTATAACAATTTTGCAATGCAGACAACGTGATGGGCAGCTCAAGAATATGCCCCATACAAAAAGTGCTACCTGATATCAGCTGGCCCCATTTTTAAACCTTTCAGCTTCTCTTTTGCAATCAAATCCAGTTTGCCCAACTTTCAATTTCATTGGCATCAACAGTTCTTGTGGAAGGAATGAAGGTACTGATGTGTAATGCATATTTTTAAAAGTAGTGCATCGCTCTCTCCACCACAATTGCGTTGGTAACTAATTGCAGGTGGTAATTTATTTATTTATTAAGAGATTGTAAAAGAAGTAAATGTCAGCCATTAATTTTACTGCTAATTATTCTCTTTTCAATACATCAAAAGTTGCTTTAGGCCTGTGCATTGAAACTTGAAAGTTATTTTATTAAAACTCTTTATAAAGCAATCATTGGTCAACACTTTCTCAGGAAAATTCAGTGATTCACTTTTCAGATTTCAGATTTGTTTGTTGAATTAAGCAATTAAAGATTTAGCTTCAACTTTTTGTTTTGTTAATTAGTCAGATGCACCAGTATTTGTCACGGAATGTTACGGAGGTTTGATTTGTTTTTATGTCGCTACTGCAGGTTGATGGAACTTTCAACAAGAGCATCGACGTGATCTCCCTGCAACATCAACACATAGCGTGAAGTCACCTGCTGGCTCCTAGTTCAGTGACATCACGGTCCTTGCATTGGTACCACTCAATGATAGTACGTAAGTAACACTTGAAATACAATTGTTGGCTGGATTTGTTGCATGTTGGAATAAAAGTTCATGCAGGTCTGACACCTGTAGACCCGTGACATGCAGTGCTGGGACGTTACGATGCTCAGTCTTACGTTGCTTGCAGACAACGTTGCTGACCAAGATTGCTTCCTTGTTGCCGTTGACAACCTGGCCAGCGCTGATGAGGACGATGATGACGGCGCCGGGAACGATGACCTCACCTCGAAGTCTGACTTGGATTCCAGTCTTCGGTCGCTCTCAGAGGAAGCGGACTCAGATGCATACAAAGCTTTGTTCTTTGATTGAAGTTTGCATCGGTCTCCATTCGATGGCCACGTGCTGTTGTTTGCTCCCAGAGGTCAACAGGGTACACAAGCATTCCAAGGAACTGGTGTCATGTGTAGAAATACAAATATTAATACATTGTCTTATGCAATTCTGAAGTTCTACAAAGTTTTGTTACCTGTCTTCAAGTTTGCCTGAAATCTACCAAGTTATTAATTATTATAATTTACCAATCATATTTGCAGCAAACTCTTGGTGAGATTAACAACGAGGATATGGTTATTATTATTATTTATTTATTCTCATACTTAGACATGGTACATGTTCTCATGCAAGTTCTTAGAGTAATAGGAAAGTACATTTCTGTTGAATCATGATCGCCGGTTGTATGGTGTCCACGTTAGTGTTACATTAAATTAAATGTAGTAATACAGTGAAGTTATACAATGAAATTAGCCAAGTTTTTTGAAGTTAGCTACGTTATTACAGGTCTTGTCTTTTGGATTGTTCCGTCTTTGGATTTCTTTTAACCGGCGTCTAAATTACTTTGCATTCTTAGGGAAGTGGGACGTGACCGGGGCAGGAAGTTCGTTGGTTCTTTGATTCTTGGTTGGGTCTAGTTATATGAAGTTATTTTGCAAGTTCAACATAGTTCTGTCACCTGTCTTGAAGTTTGTCCTGAAATGCACAGAGTTTTATTTTTGAAACCATTCCTTGAGTGAACGTGATTGGCACAATTTGCATTATCTTGAATCTTGGCTGTTTTATTTCTGTTGTTTGTGTGTATAAAAGATTGGATTTGCAACCCGTGTATTACGAGGTGGAAATACAATGACATTGAGTGAAGATCTAAACAATTGTCTTTTAGCTCTTCATGTTCAGACAAGATCTCTCACTGGCACTGGATGGTGTTTGTTGGTTTCTAGATGCACAGCTTGAACTTCATTTCTTAGACCATTTCCAAAACCTTCATCGCACTTGTTCTGATATTACCGCTGTAGGTTTTATTTGTATTTTATTATTATTTAAGTCTGTGATTTCTTGTGCTGTGATGAACAGAATAAGCAGACGTTATCATACAATGGCGTGAATACTATTTAACACATTTACACATTGGACTTCATTTATCTTGATATTAAATATAAAATGTGAATTACAAATAATAATTGTGGAGAACTGAAAGTAAGTATTTATCAGATAATTAAAAGAGTGTATATGATTTGAGTGATTTATGTGCAGGTTTTGTGTGTTAAGAGTTGGGACTGTGGTGGATTTGATCGGTTTGTTCAGCAGACGAAGAGGAAGGTCAGTGTTTACTCCACGTGGCCGTGCTTGAGCTCTGCTCGGTGATATCTGTCGATGAACAAAGTAGACCGGCCAATAGGAAGGCTGGAAGCTGGCCACGTTGGTCCAAGGGATGAAGTGTAGCATCGTTGTTCTGATTCAAACCTGCGACTTCGACGACGTTGCTCCTGCGGGATGTTTTGCGTGGCGTTGATCATCCTCGATGTGGCCAGCTCTGAAGTTGGTCTTCTTATGATACACGAGCAGCCATCGACTCAGCTTTCACATTCTTGCAAGTATTTGTATTAATCTGGTTGGCATAAATGATGAAATAAATTTTAAAGCTGATCTTTCAAATATCTTACATATACTTTTTTACAGTACAAACCGGATACTTAATTAACTTCCTCATTTGTAATTAGAGAATGAAGAATGTGAGTTCACTCAACTCTACGTAAAGTTTAACCCCCATTAGCACCCCTTGTGGTGTGAAAACCATCCATCCCTATACGAGTGAAACAATGTTCACGGGCTGGCACGGCCAGCTGGCAGCTGACATCCAGCTGAAAACACGGCTAAAACTAGCTTCGAAATCCCCGTCTTGTACCAGGCGAGCAGAAGTTGGTGTAGCATTTAGTAGCTCGAGAGCAGAGAGAGAGAAACTATGCTACGAATAGAAGGCAAGAGAGAGACACATTTTTGGGGGGCAGAGCGAGAGAAAAGATGCAAGAGAGAGAAAGATTATCCAGGAGCAGAGAGAGAGAAGGTATGCTATGAATCGTAAGCTAGAGAGAGATAGAACATCATTGGCCGCCATTCAGATCGCTGTCAGCTGTGCAAATTCCGATCGAGGGTGGCGACAGGTGGTCTTGAAAAATGGAACATTCGCCGATATCCGCGACAGCTTGGAGAAGAAAATATATTGCCATGTTCCGAAAAATTGGATTCAGTTAAAGCTTGGTTCAGTTATCTTTGTGCAGGTTGGTTTTGAAAGCAAAGTAGACGAAATTGTTGAGGTTGTGTTGGGCCGATTCCAATTTGGGGCATTTTATTGTATTGTTTAATTACATCATCAGAAAACCTGGCTACAAGGATTCAATGTGGTTCCACCTACCAAGGTTCATGATTTCACTTACACCTGATAGTTAACGATCTTGTCTTGGTGATTTGGTTGACTTGTTGAGAGACGGTCTCTTCAGCCTTTGTATGAAAGTCGGCGGCTAGTGATTGCTATGAGATACATGAGATGTTGGTTGACTCCAAGATTATGATCACAATGGTAACATCAAATCCATAGCATGCTAAGAAATGCACACTTGACTTTTGACCACAAGTATTATCTGTAGCTTTGAGATCATGATATATTTCTTTTTAGTCTGCCATGGGTACCTGTCAATAAAGTCATCGAGCGTCATTTGTAATTCAATTTATAAAAAATGTTTCTAAACTCGTGTGTTCTCTTCACCAGGGCACCTGCTCATGTCTTAGCGTTCAACGAGGAAGCAGCATTAGATGAGACCAACCTTGTAGTGACACGGTCTAAGATCTCATCCGAGGCAAGTGTCAACTCACTGAGCTGAATGTTTGATGTCGGCATTAGGAAGACGATTCAATCCAACCTGGAGCGGCTTGTTTAGCTTGATTTCATTATATCCATCTTCGAAGCTTGCTGCCCAAGAGAAAAATTAGCTCACAGACACCGCAAGAAACACACAGAAAATTGACAAAGCTCTACAGTATGTAATTTTGTTATTTGTTGGGATTTGTTGAGGTTTGTTTGGATTGAAACATGTTTCATGATTTCTGATAGAAATGTTGGTCTACGGTGAAGAGATTATGATTGACTCTGATGTACGTAGTCGAAGGGCAGAAGCAATCTGTTGCATATCTTGTATTTATAACAATTTTGCAATGCAGACAACGTGATGGGCAGCTCAAGAATATGCCCCATACAAAAAGTGCTACCTGATATCAGCTGGCCCCATTTTTAAAACTTTCAGCTTCTCTTTTGCAATCAAATCCAGTTTGCCCAACTTTAAATTTCATTGGCATCAACAGTTCTTGTGGAAGGAATGAAGGTACTGAAGTGTAATGCATATTTTTAAAAGTATTGCATCGCTCTCTCCACCACAATTGCGTTGGTAACTAATTGCAGGTGGTAATTAATTTATTTATTAAGAGATTGTAAAAGAAGTAAATGTCAGCCATGAATTTTACTGCTAATTATTCTCTTTTCAATACATCAAAAGTTGCTTTAGGCCTGTGCATTGAAACTTGAAAGTTATTTTATTAAAACTCTTTATAAAGCAATCATTGGTCAACACTTTCTCAGGAAAATTCAGTGATTCACTTTTCAGATTTCAGATTTGTTTGTTGAATTAAGTAATTAAAGATTTAGCTCCAACTTTTTGTTTTGTTAATTAGTCAGATGCACCAGTATTTGTCACGGAATGTTACGGAGGTTTGATTTGTTTTTATGTCGCTACTGCAGGTTGATGGAACTTTCAACAAGAGCATCGACGTGATCTCCCTGCAACATCAACACATAGCGTGAAGTCACCTGCTGGCTCCTAGTTCAGTGACATCACGGTCCTTGCATTGGTACCACTCAATGATAGTACGTAAGTAACACTTGAAATACAATTGTAGGCTGGATTTGTTGCAAGTTGGAATAAAAGTTCATGCAGGTCTGACACCTGTAGACCCGTGACATGCAGTGCCGGGACGTTACGATGCTCAGTCTTATCTTTGCTTGCAGACAACGTTGCTGACCAAGATTGCTTCCTTGTTGCCATTGACAACCTGGTCAGCGCTGATGAACACAAGGACGATGATGACGGCGCCGGGAACGATGACCTCACCTCCATGTCTGACTTGGATTCCAGTCTTCGGTCGCTCTCAGAGGAAGCCGACTCGGATGCATACAAAGCTTTGTTCTTTGATTGAAGTTTGCATCGGTCTCCATTCGATGGCCAAGTGCTGTTGTTTGCTCCCAGAGGTCAACAGGGTACACAAGCATTCCAAGGAACTGGTGTCATGTGTAGAAATACAAATATTAATACGTTGTCTTATGCAATTCTGAAGTTCTAATGAATCCTGAATGGAATAACCTTGGTGTGGTTCTAAGTTCCTGGCCTGATAAAATAGAAGACTTCAAACAAAGGCTGAGATCCCACAGGGAAATTATATTGTAATCATTCATAAATTCAGAAATCATAACTATGTATCTATTAGTAATAAATAGGATGTATTAACAAGTAAATATGTCAACTATGTATCATGATTAACTGTGTAGGTACCTATAGTTACCAATCATTATAGTAATTATTTACTATTGTCTATTTTAAATGTACTTAAAGCAGGCGCGTGTGGTCAGGGCATGCGGGGCATGCGCCGCATGCCCTGAGCAAATCACCAAGTGGGTTATTTTTAGGTTGTTCTATCATATACGATAATTATTTACAGATTTGGCGGGGAAAAAAGAATCGGACTGATGTTTTCAGTTTTTACAACGTTGAAAGCGCGCTTCCTCTTATGGCGCTATACATGGTGACGCTGGGTGAGCGGAGAGGAGGAGGGTACTTCCCTCTCACTTGCTCTCTCTCAATTGCTCTCGCTCCTCTAGCTCTAGCAACGCGTCATCGTAAGCTACGGCCCCAGTAGCTTTTAGCTCTATCGGCACGGCAGCAGTATTCTGTGAGATGATTCAAATAACTTCCCGCTCTTGCTTAGATTTCCTCTGGCGCCACGAGGTAGCTTGCCGCAGTCAATCAGTCATTGGCCGGCGTTGTTTTGGGTAGAATCGCGTGGGTGACAATAACATTGCCCTGCATCGTCCATATATAAATATATATAAATAAATAAATAAATAAATATATGTATATATCTTTTTTTTAAGAGCATACCTAAGTTCTAGCCCCACCACACGCCACTGACTTAAAGAAATTGTAACCGGGTCAATAATGCCTAAAACAATAAAGATGAATACAATACAATACATTGTTGACATTGAATTTGTATACATTTTTCCAGTACTAAGCTGATTTAAAGTTTATTAACTTTCTTAGTTTTGATAGTAGAATGAAGAATGTGAGTTTACTCATTTCTCCGTAAAGTTTAACCCCCATTAGCACCCCTTGTTGCGTGAAAACCATCCCTAAAGGAGTGAAACAATCTCACGGGCTGGCACGGCCTCAGGAGAGGTTCTCTGCTGTCAAGTATGTGTTCTTTCCACCATAATGTAATCAGTCCCTATAGCTGGTTGGAGAAGACGCTACCCTGACAAGCAGACGGCTTGGGTTCGATTCCCGCCCTGATAGCTTTTTGTTTATCAGAGTTGCAACTGGATTGTATTGTGAGAATGACATCACATGTTTGTCTGGGAATCCGTCCTCAATGCATGGATCCATGTGGCTCAGTTGAACGAACAAGTGCTTCAATGCGAGGGGTCTTCGGTTCGATCCCCGTCGCATGCAAGGATTGGAACTACAGTCGCACGGCAATGAGGTGAGTACGATACTACCCTATCTTGAGTTTGAATAACTTGACTGTCTAATGTTCGTTTCATGTCATCAGATCTCGCCTAGCAACAGACCCTGACCGCCTCGTTGCTATGCACTTGTCTAATAATTCAATCAACTGTTACCTCGTCTTCACGGCTGGTTGGAAAGTTCGTTGATCAGTAACCTCCGAGATCGGGTTCGAATCCCGATGAAATGATTTTTATTCTTCAGAGAGCGGCGACTGCAATGCATTATAAGAAACAAATGACATCACCTGTTTGATAATTAATCACTGTACATCAATGAGTCCAAGTGGCTCAGTGTGATGGTTGGGATCTCCGGTGCGTGAGGTCTGCAGTTCGATCCCCGGCGCCGCAAGTTTTTGAGAGTCGAAATTCTCCACCCGAATTATATTCCTGTTGAAGGGATGGCGAAAAAATATTTCAAAGTATTTTTTGAAATTTTTTTACTAAGTCCAAAATCGATGGTACAGATACGACCTAAACCACATCATTATTATCAGGGCAGCGTAGCCCAGTGGTAACGTGCTAGCTTCGTGGCTGGACGAGGAATTATATTCCTGGGTTCGAATCCGGTCACAATAACTCCTTTTAGACAAGGTTTGGGACTTTTTTTTTTTTTTTTTTTTTTTTTTTTTTTTTTCGCGGACAGAGTAAGGGGTAAACGTTTTCTGATATTTAAACAATTGTGTAAGTGAATAATAGTCTTTATTGTAAGTCATTGCAATACATGTCATAATCACGAGCAGCAACAAAGTCATATGTTCTAGATTACATCTTAGCCCTCCAAGCTCAAGATGGAATGTGTGCAGGGGGTGGGGGGTAATTGTTGGTCTTCATTGACCCTATCCCTCACAATACACAACACCAGGGACTTGACATCTTGTCCCAGTTGCTGTTGTAATGGAGGAAAATTTAAATGCAATAAACCCGTGTTGATCAACTTCTCTGAAAAGTTACATTCCTTATGTTCAATGTTGATAGTTTAAGTAATATTGTTAATAATACACGTATTATAACTTTGTACAAAGCAATGACACAATCTTAACTTCAATATGGCATAATTGGTTGGGTGGACGTTGCACAAATATAATCTTAATAATATTAGTGGCACAAAAACAATGCTAAAAGTTGGTCTGAAATGAATAAAAAGTTGATATTCATCAGAACTTGTATTTCCAGAAGCAATTGTTCTTGATATCCGTCAACTTAATTTGAAAATTCTTCTCTCAATAAACTGCTCAACAACAAAACACAATTTGATAGGAAAATAAAAGATGAAGGCTACGTCTTGAGATAAGAACACGAGTCACCGTTTGAAAACAATTGCCTCGGACAAAGCCAGGTAGACTTTAAAGCTGCACAATTTCATGAAATCCCACGTCAACATCTTACAAAAATATGTAGGTAACACAACAAAACAAATAAATAAAATAATGGCTTTATAAGAATGTAAGACATTTCTATGACGTCATTGACAAGAAATTATTATTTATTTATATTTATAGCTTATCTTGGTAAAATTAACTTATGTTATATTTTCCATTGCAGCTTTTCCTGTTCTTATATATATTTCCTTTTCATTCTTGGTATAAATAAATATGTAGGTTCATTGGAAAGAATAAAACTGCATTTAAAAATAAAAATAAAAATAAAAGCCACGAATCAACAGCAAGACTTTGATTGGGAGAGCGTAAAGTGCGCCTCTGTTTTCTGCGCCTCAACGATTGTTTTGTGCGGCTCTGTTTTGTGCGGCTCTGTTTTGTGCGGCCCTGCAAACTGGTTTTGGGATTGTGCGGCTGTGGAAACTGCAGCCGTGTATACTGCGCCCCAACTGGCGACCGATGTTTCTGGGACGGGCATAATAATCTCCTCCCCTACCATAGTACGTCACGTGTTGTTAGTTGGGCAACCCATTCAACTTCAACGTCTTGCTGGCAAGTGTTAACAAGGCGTTTGCAATAAAAGCTATCAAGTGACAGATTGACGACGCATTGACGTGACTTAGGGATAAGGGTTGGCTGCGCGTGGGATTAAAGCGCTTTGCAAGTCATCAATGTAACCGCTAAGGAAAGAAAAGCTTCGAAAAGTAAATTTACACTCGTTGTCTAATTGTGATCCGAATTGTGATGTTTAACGAACGCACTGTTTTAATAACTGGGATTGTTGCACTGGGCTCATGGTGTCGGTGAATGAATGGATGATATTGAGCCTATAATGTGATATATAAGACTTTATTCCCATATTGGAGCGCCCTCTGGTAGCAAACAATAGATAATGCTAAATATATTTCTAATTGAATGAGCGAGGGAAGCGAGCAAAATCCTCTCAATTACACTGCTCTAAAAATCACTTGTCTGTGTGTGTGTGTGTGTGACTGTTTAGAGCAAAGAATAATTTCAACACAAGGAATATACATTTGCGGCCCCAAAATTGCATCAAAAAAACGCATCTATTGTTGATTGGTAACAACTCAAATCAAAAACTCGTCTTAAATCGCTCATCCTTACTACGCGAAAAGGTGATCGAAGCGTTTATTGGTTGGTGTAGATACTGTGACAATGTTGCCAGAACGGGGTACCCTTTTTCTTACAACAAAACAATTGCATAATTTCTGTCTCTAGCATGTCACAAAGCAACCTTCACAACGCAAATGTCAATGTAATGCTGCAACTAAATAAGTGCTTCGTTCGTTTTTAGCCAATGTTCTGAGAAAGTAATTATATTTACATCCAAGCACAGATTGATCCAAGTTTAAGTTTTTTTTGCTATATATAATTCATTGATTTTAGAACGTATTAAACGGTACATTGATATACAATTATAAATTTATGGTAGTTAATTTTCCTCACAGTCGTGTTTGAGTGAATAAGTGAATATTTTTGAGATTGTTATCTATCCACTGCGGTGAACAAAGTGCGCTCTTTCGGGGAAGGTACTGTCATTGTCATTGAATCTTTAAAGAGCGCACTGCAGGTCGGAAGGCCCTACCTAAAATACCTGCTCCCTAATATCGTTTGGCAGCATCATCTGGCCGATTGGTCAAACAATCTTTGGTCGATCCCAAGCCTTGAAGCCTACGATATAGCTTACGATATAAAGATTATATTGGGTACTCTATATACAAACCGAAGGGTTGGAAATACTGGTCCTTGTGGGATGAAAGTTAAGCAACACTGCGCTGGGTCAGGTATTGGATGGGTGACCATTATACACATGACCAGTTCTGTTCGGGAGAGAGGTTGGAGGGATGAAAGTTAAGCAACACTGCGCTGGGTCAGGTATTGGAAGGGTGACCATCATACACATGACCAGTTCTGTTCGGGAGAGAGGTTGGAGGGATGAAAGTTAAACTACACTGCGCTGGGTCAGGTATTGAATGGGTGACCATCATACACAAGACCAGTTCTGTTCGGGAGAGAGGTTGGAGGGATGAAAGTTAAGCAACACTGCGCTGGGTCAGGTATTGGAAGGGTGACCATCATACACATGACCAGTTCTGTTCGGGAGAGAGGTTGGAGGGATGAAAGTTAAACTACACTGCGCTGGGTCAGGTATTGAATGGGTGACCATCATACACAAGACCAGTTCTGTTCGGGAGAGAGGTTGGAGGGATGAAAGTTAAGCAACACTGCGCTGGGTCAGGTATTGAATGGGTGACTATCATACACAAGACCAGTTCTGTTCGGGAGAGAGGTTGGAGGGATGAAAGTTAAGCAGCACTGCGCTGGGTCAGGTATTGGATGGGTGACCATCATACACATGACCAGTTATGTTGGGAGAGAGGTTGGAGGGATGAAAGTTAAGCAACACTGCGCTGGGTCAGGTATTGAATGGGTGACTATCATACACAAGACCAGTTCTGTTCGGGAGAGAGGTTGGAGGGATGAAAGTTAAGCAGCACTGCGCTGGGTCAGGTATTGGATGGGTGACCATCATACACATGACCAGTTATGTTGGGAGAGAGGTTGGAGGGATGAAAGTTAAGCAACACTGCGCTGGGTCAGGTATTGGAAGGGTGACCATCATACACATGACCAGTTCTGTTCGGGAGAGAGGTTGGAGGGATGAAAGTTAAGCAACACTACTCTGGGCCAGGTATTGGATGGGTGACCATCATACACATGACCAGTTCTGTTTGGGAGAGAGGTTGGAGGGATGAAAGTTAACCAACACTGGGCTGGGTCAGGTATTGGATGGGTTACCATCATACACATGACCAGTTCTGTTGGGAGAGAGGTTGGAGGGATGAAAGTTAAGCAACACTGCGCTGGGTCAGGTATTGGATGGGTGACCATCATACACATGACCAGTTCTGTTCGGGAGAGAGGTTGGAGGGATGAAAGTTAAGCAACACTGCGCTGGGTCAGGTATTGGATGGGTGACCATCATACACGTGACCAGTTATGTTCGGGAGAGAGGTTGGAGGGATGGAAGTTAAGCAACACTGCGCTGGGTCAGGTATTGGAAGGGTGACCATCATACACATGACCAGTTCTGTTCGGGAGAGAGGTTGGAGGGATGAAAGTTAAGCAACACTGCGCTGAGTCAGGTATTGGATGGGTGTCCAGCATACACATGACCAGTTCTGTTCGGGAGAGAGGTTGGAGGGATGGAAGTTAAGCAACACTGCGCTGAGTCAGTTATTGGATGGGTGACCATCATACACGTGACCAGTTCTGTTCGGGAGAGAGGTTGGAGGGATGGAAGTTAAGCAACACTGCGCTGGGTCAGGTATTGGAAGGGTGACCATCATACACATGACCAGTTCTGTTCGGGAGAGAGGTTGGAGGGATGAAAGTTAAGCAACACTGCTCTGGGCCAGGTATTGGATGGGTTACCATCATACACATGACCAGTTCTGTTTGGGAGAGAGGTTGGAGGGATGAAAGTTAACCAACACTGGGCTGGGTCAGGTATTGGATGGGTGACCATCATACACATGACCAGTTCTGTTGGGGAGAGAGGTTGGAGGGATGGAAGTTAAGCAACACTGCGCTGGGTCAGGTATTGGAAGGGTGACCATCATACACATGACCAGTTCTGTTGGGGAGAGAGGTTGGAGGGATGGAAGTTAAGCAACACTGCGCTGGGTCAGGTATTGGATTGGTTACCATCATACACATGACCAGTTCTGTTGGGGAGAGAGGTTGGAGGGATGGAAGTTAAGCAACACTGCGCTGGGTCAGGTATTGGAAGGGTGACCATCATACACATGACCAGTTCTGTTCGGGAGAGAGGTTGGAGGGATGAAAGTTAAGCAACACTGCTCTGGGCCAGGTATTGGATGGGTTACCATCATACACATGACCAGTTCTGTTCGAGAGAGAGGTTGGAGGGATGAAAGTTAAGCAACACTGCTCTGGGCCAGGTATTGGATGGGTTACCATCATACACATAACCAGTTCTGTTCGGGAGAGGGATTGGAGGGATGAAAGTTAAGCAGCACTGCGCTGGGTCAGGTATTGGATGGGTGACCATCATACACATGACCAGTTATGTTGGGAGAGAGGTTGGAGGGATGAAAGTTAAGCAACACTGCACTGGGTCAGGTATTGGAAGGGTGACCATCATACACATGACCAGTTCAGTTCGGGGGAGAGTTTGGAGGGATGAAAGTTAAGCAACACTGCGCTGAGTCAGGTATTGGATGGGTGTCCATCATACACATGACCAGGTCTGTTCGGGAGAGAGGTTGGAGGGATGGAAGTTAAGCAACACTGCGCTGAGTCAGTTATTGGATGGGTGACCATCATACACGTGACCAGTTCTGTTCGGGAGAGAGGTTGGAGGGATGGAAGTTAAGCAACACTGCGCTGGGTCAGGTATTGGAAGGGTGACCATCATACACATGACCAGTTCTGTTCGGGAGAGAGGTTGGAGGGATGAAAGTTAAGCAACACTGCTCTGGGCCAGGTATTGGATGGGTTACCATCATACACATGACCAGTTCTGTTCGGGAGAGAGATTGGAGGTATGAAAGTTAAGCAACACTGCTCTGGGTCAGGTATTGGATGGGTTACCATACACATGACCAGTTCTGTTCGGGAGAGAGGTTGGAGGGATGAAAGTTAAGCAACACTGCTCTGGGCCAGGTATTGCAGTGATGTATTTGGAAAATTTTTAGTGGGGGTATGCAAAAATGACATATTTTATATTTTTTTTGTGTTGGCGGGCCGCGGGGCGGGGGGGGGGGGGGGGGGGGGAGGATGAGGAGACCCAAGGCGAATGCACCGAAAGAGTGGGAAATAGGGGGCTTCGGGCGCAGCTCCAAGTGAATTTTTATTCTAAGGTTTCTTTTGGAGTCAATCTACGAGTTTACGATGAAATTGGGCTTGGAATGACATGGTCAGAACTGCATTTTTAATTACCCGATAGGGAATGCAAATCCACTTGCTTCCTCTTCTGTATCTTGAATTGAACTAACTCGTCCAGTGTGGCTCGTATGTGGCATTTTGGTTATTCTTTGTATTTTTATCTTTCCTGCGAATTCTTATTTTTTAAGCGGGCTTGCTTCTGAGAGCTTGCACCGCCGTGCGACGGCGCGAAAGCGGCTACCGACTTCCCTAAGTGATAACAGTAATATGGTTCTAACTAACCCCTTTGTTGCGAGTCGCGACGCCGACACAATTCCAGCCTACCTACTCTAAGTACGTTCGCAAACAGTGACATTCTTGCTAGGTCTATTTTTAAGTAAGTGGATTATTAGGAATGAAACCCGTAACTGGGATATTTTCGCCTTGAAAATAAAGAAGTGCAGGATATTTCGAATAATCATAATTTAATACTGCTTTCCCGTGCGTTCACCTGCGTTCCCTCAAAAATTCAAAGTGGGGGTACGGCCAAAAATAAAATTAATAGTGGGTGGACTGGGTACACCCGCGTGCATTGACCAATACATCACTGAGGTATTGGATGGGTTACCATCATACACATGTAAGTGCGGGAGCGAGGTTGGAGAGACGTTACGTATTAACAACTTTGTTCCACTTATTTTTCAACCCCTTGTCAGATTAGTGGAGTTGCTCGAGTTCTACCAGTACTTGTGACTTAAAGCCGTTGGTTTCTTAATGCTCTACGACAGAAGTAGGCAAAGGGCAGTCACCGGATCTCCACTTTTCAGTTGTAGGCTAGGTTAGGCTAATCATTATCCTAATTATCATCCACTCATTCACCAAAGATTTTAGCCAGTGCATCGGGCCCCGTTGTTAGATCAGAGCGTTGTTAAACTCCACAAATTGTGTCGCAATAATTCTACGAATTTACCTACCAGTCACTTTGTCACCTGTCGTGGCTGCATAGCTTTGATTGCAAACGCCTTGGTTTTCACTTCCCAGTGAGCCATTGATGTTGGTTGGGTTGTCTATGGCTAATGGTTAGCACCCCGTGACTGCCCAAGGTCGGCCGCAGAATACACTAGCTGAGAAATAGTTTCTCCGTCCTAAATACATCGGTCACTTTGGGGCGCAGTTTGCTGAGGAGCACATTACGAGTCGGCAGCTAGGGCCGCACAAAACAGAGGCGCACAAAACGCTAGTTTGAGGCGCAGAAAACAGAGGCGCAGAAAACAGAGCCGCAGTTAGACGGCACCCCTTTGATTCACATCCTGCACTTGTTTTATTCCTAACAATGCATTGTGTTTCCTCCATTGCAGCCAAGAATCCATCACAATGATGACATAAAAACCTTGCTTTTCTCCCCGAGTGATGGAAAGTGTACAACGCGGATGGTTTTCCTGATCTTCTATCGACGTAGAATGAAGTTTCCTGAGTTGATGTTGATTGCCGATGTTGCTGGATGCTGCCGGTCCAAGTGCTGGGTCAAGCCAGGAGGGAATACCAACCTACAAAATGAGGGAAGCATTTAGACAAACCAGGATAGCCAACTGTGCCACGTGACCGTCTCTAATTCAGTTCCAAGGTTTTAAACAAGACTCAAATGCAAAACAAAAAAGATTTTTTCGTTAAAATGTGAAATTTTTTTTATCGCAGCCAAATGTTATTCTGAAGCCAGAAATATTTTCTCTTTGTGTGACATTTATTGTAAATATTGTAATAAATATTGTAATATTTGGATCCAAACCAACAGAGATTTAACACTCATAGAAAATAGTGACTGGAAAATATGATTGTTTTTAGACTCATGTCTACTTGATCTAATCTTAGCACTTGTTTTAACAAAAACTATTTCAACTGGGTTTTCAATGCTAAGTGAAGAACAACTAAATTTCCCAACGTTTCGTAACTTGTACCTGTTACTTTATCAAGGGTAAGAGCAGTCCTGACAATTTTCTGATAACAAAAGAACTCTAACAAATTATAACAATTACCTAAAATGTCATCTACAACCTCCAGTACAACCGTCTCAAAAATTGATGCCCAAACATCCGCGTTTGGGCATCAATTTCTGAGACGGTTATAGTGTTGATAATAATAAAATACCCGCGCATTGCAAGCGTTTGCAATTTAAATCAGATTTCATTCTAATACAACCTCCAGTTATTCTCTTCTCTCGAAGTCTTGCCAATCAATCTTCCAACTTCCCACATCTCTCCCCATAGAGATTCATTATCATTGCTTTTACACTTGTTATTTTATGTGGTTATTTTGTTATTGGAAAATTGTCAGGACTGCTTTAACCCTTGATAAAGTAACAGGTACAAGTTACAAAACGTTGGGAAATTCAGTTGTTCTTCACTTAGCATTCAAAACCCAGTTGAAATAGTTTTTGTAAAAACTTGTGACATATTTCTAAATCACAAAACATTTCCTTTCAAGCAATGCTTTGTTTTTGTTGACTAACTTGACATAAAATCATGAGCCCAAGTTGAGTTGAAACAAAGTTTAGTTGATGTCAAGGAAAAGTCATGCACTGCACTAGTGAGACCACTGCTAGAGTATGCTGGACATGTTTGGGAGACATCTAATGACAGAGACAACCAAAAGGTGGAAAAAGTACAGAAAAGAGCAGCCCTATACGTAATGGGTAGAGCCAAGATTTTATGGTGTTATGATTTCGATAATTTCGTGGTAAGCTTTTTGGATTTCGGTGTTATGGCGGTGTTATGGAAAAAGTACAGAATTTCATGTCTTTAGCAGATTTCAGACATAGGTGACGAAAAAAGAAGGTACTACGTGTTTTTAACATTAGTTTTATCGAAATTTTAGTGCTTATTATTTGAATTTTAGCGTTTATAGCTAAATAGAAGAAAAGAGCTTTTTCGATCTACATTCGAAAGGAATGAAGATTTAGGGTAAGCACTGGGATCTCTAATAAAGAAATGATCAATAATAATTACAATAAAGCAAATATTTAGTGTAGGTCCTCAACATCGGTATTTGTAAGGGACTTGGAACAAAATTAATAGCACAAATAAATATTTTTCAGAAATGCCACTATGAAATACATTGTATGGCAGCATGAGCAACACCTACTACTTGTTAAAACTTAACATTGAATAAGTTTCAATGGTAGCTTCCTTCATTCTTGTTCCTTTGTCAGTCAGCACAAGGTTTTATTGACTAAAAAACCTCTCTGCATCAACACTGTTCACTGGGGCTCAAATAGTTTGCTAAGTCAGAACTGCAAATGAGGGGTTTGAGATTTTTATGTCCATTAGAATTTGAATTAGACCCACTGCCTGGTAGTAACATACTTTGCAAGATTGTCTTTTTTCTCCCAGACAAGTCTAGTGTTCTAGATTCCACACATCAAAATATATCCATCACTCACAAAGAGTTGCTTTACTTGATCCTCAAAAGTCAAAGATTTATTACACCCCATTGAAATTTGAAATCCCAGCTAATCTCTATGTAGACTGAATGCATGTGGTGCTGGTGCGCACATGGCAAGGAGGGGAAGATTCAGCCAACCAATGGCAATGGTTTCCTACAGCAAACATTTTGCCCCACTACTTCTACCCCCTAAGCTTAGGAATGTTGACAGCATTTGATGAGAAACAGACCTGAATATGACAAATTCATGGAAATGTGTGTTTATAGAGATAAAATAAACATTTTTAATTTTTGTATGGAAATAAGTGGTTATTTCGCAAAATACACATATTATAGTGAAATAGCTTCATTATCTCTCAATTTAGCATAAAAACAAATGGGTTTGTTTATTTATTTTGTGAAATATGATTTGATAAAAATGAAAAAAATAACAGATTATCTGAAATTTAAGATAATTGGACGGGAAAAGGCTCATTTCGCGATGATTTCGCGGGAAATAGTTGATTTCCTTGTTATGGATGATTTTTCGTGAATTTCGCGTTTTGTCGCGATGAGCTTCTTACATATTTGAGATGGGAATTCAATGAATCGCACTCATTTGTAAGAATAACAAGAGATAAGAACAATTCGCGATTTCGCGCATCACCATATAATCGTGGCTCTAGTAATGGGGTGCAAAATACTTGCAAAAAAATGAGATAAAAACCAAACAGATAGGAGACCTTAAGGAAGGGGAGTTGAAAGCAGAACTATCAAAGAGGTTACTAGAACCTAGAGCCTAGAACTGTAGTAGTTGCTGTAGTCGATAGAACAGGTCATTTTGCTCGTTTGGTTGACTGGGTGTCATTTTAATTAAGTATCATCCGTGGTCTTCCAAACGTCTAATTGTTCAACTAAAACACTTCAAATTCGATGCTCTGTGAAATTAAATTTGCCGGCCCGAGCAGCGAACCGAAATGAGTATTATTTAAATGACTAACAATTCAAGCAGCCGAGAAAAACCCATGCGAGCTGAAATTTGTATCGCCCAACTCTCGTCTTCGTAAAATATCAGTAGCTGTTGATATTTTAGAGAAATATCCCTGAGTTTTTGCGACCCTTCCCCCGCGTACCTGCTCGTCGGGCCGTGACCATCCCAGACGAGCTGCCGCCGGGTGGTTTTTGCCACAACAATAGCATCGTTTACTACAGTCGGCAAAATTCAGACCTTTATCTGCAAAACTTGTCATATCCGCGTCAAAACTGGCGATGTACCTGACGTTGCTTGGAGAGCTGTGTCGGCGTTAAAAATACCAAAATGCAATTCCTCAAAATGTCAGAAGCTCGATTCCGACAATTATCAAATAACTTGGCTAGCCGGCATAGGTATTTTTTTCCACTACCCGGGCTGTCGATCGTCATTGTTACTTACAAAGTGAATTACCGCCATCAAGCGCAATCTTGACTTTGTACAATTTCAGCAGTAGTTGAAAATGTGGTGGAATCACCCTGGATGATTTATCTTTCCATGCGTACCGTACCTATCCACCCGGCCACGGCCATCCTTGGGCTGCTATCATCGCGTGATTTAGGTAAGGCTAGGTTAGGTTAGGACAAATACACACCTTCTTGAGGGCAGGAGCGTCATTGACACCATCTCCAGTCATAGCAGTGACCTCATTCATGCTCTGCAAGAATTCAACGATCTTTGACTTCTGAGACGGCTCCACTTGAGAGAACAATCGAGAGCGGGCAACGGCGGCCTTCTGTTCAGCTACGGGCAGGTCATCAAACTCACGACCAGAGTAAGACTTTCCAGTTGTGTCCTCTTCTTCAGTGAATACTCCAATCCTGCAACCAATCAGCTGTTAGCCAGGAACATATGTGTCAAGGTATAGGGCATGGTGCAAGCATGGATGTGTACAGCTGGGTTGGCATCTTCAATGGGAGCCAGGGACATGTGTGTCAAGGTATAGGGCATGGTGCAAGCATGGATGTGTACAGCTGGGTTGGCATCTTCAATGGGAGCCAGGGACATGTGTGTCAAGGTATAGGGCATGGTGCAAGCATGGATGTGTACAGCTGGGTTGGCATTTTCAATGGGAGCCAGGGACATGTGTGTCAAGGTATAGGGCATGGTGCAAGCATGGATGTGTACAGCTGGGTTTGCATCTTCAATGGGAGCCAGGGACATGTGTGTCAAGGTATAGGGCAGGGTGCAAGCATGGATGTGTACAGCTGGGTTGGCATCTTCAATGGGAGTCAGGGACATGTGTGTCAAGGTATAGGGCATGGTGCAAGCATGGATGTGTACAGCTGGATTGGCATCTTCAATGGGAGCCAGGGACATGTGTGTCAAGGTATAGGGCATGGTGCTAGCATGGATGTGTACAGCTGGGTTGGCATCTTCAATAGGAGCCAGGAACATATGTGTCAAGGTATAGGGCATGGTGCAAGCATGGATGTGTACAGCTGGGTTGGCATCTTCAATGGGAGCCAGGGACATGTGTGCCAAGGTATAGGGCATGGTGCAAGCATGGATGTGTACAGCTGGGTTGGCATCTTCAATGGGAGCCAGGGACATGTGTGCCAAGGTATAGGGCATGGTGCAAGCATGGATGTGTACAGCTGGGTTGGCATCTTCAATGGGAGCCAGGGACATGTGTGTCAAGGTATAGGGCATGGTGCAAGCATGGATGTGTACAGCTGGGTTGGCATCTTCAATGGGAGCCAGGGACATGTGTGTCAAGGTAAAGGGCTTGGTGCAAGCATGGATGTGTACAGCTGGGTTGGCATCTTCAATGGGAGCCAGGGACATATGTGTCAAGGTATAGGGCTTGGTGCAAGCATGGATGTGTACAGCTGGGTTGGCATCTTCAATGGGAGCCAGGGACATGTGTGTCAAGGTATAGGGCATGGTGCAAGCATGGATGTGTACAGCTGGGTTGGCATCTTCAATGGGAGTCAGGGACATGTGTGTCAAGGTATAGGGCATGGTGCAAGCATGGATGTGTACAGCTGGGTTGGCATCTTCAATGGGAGCCAGGGACATGTGTGTCAAGGTATAGGGCATGGTGCAAGCATGGATGTGTACAGCTGGGTTGGCATCTTCAATGGGAGTCAGGGACATGTGTGTCAAGGTATAGGGCATGGTGCAAGCATGGATGTGTACAGCTGGGTTGGCATCTTCAATGGGAGTCAGGGACATGTGTACCAAGGTATATGGCTTGGTGCAAGCTTGTGTATTATACGTGCCTGCGGCAGATGGCTTCAGCTGTAGCCTTGTTATCTCCAGTGATGACAATGACTCGGATTCCAGCGGCCCTGCATCGTACAATGGCGTCGAAGACTTCCTTGCGAGGAGGATCCAACATTCCAACGACTCCAACGAAGGTAAGGTTGACTTCATAAGTGTAGAACTTGGTCGAGTCTGTCAGGTTCATGTCCTCCAGTTTCATTGGGGTATCAGCGACAGCCAGGGCAAGACAACGGAGAGTATCTCTTCCGCAACCGTAGGTGGCAGTGAGCTCCAGGATGCGTTTCTTCAACGTGGGCGTCAGCGGCACTTTCTGTGTACCAACTCGGGCATGTGTGCAACGTTCAAGTACAGCAGTCTCGGTGGCTTCTCCTACTTTCTCAAAAGCTTGCTTGAATTCGTTGAAGTCAATTGAAGAGTCATTGCACATGATGCAGATGTTTCCTAGAATCAGAACAACAGAATTACTAATACAGCCTCTAGGAGTTTACTGGGTTCACAAGCCTCAGCTTTCTTTATGCTTAACAGATGAAAGCCAACAGTGCAAGCTGTCATATTTACTAAATTATTCTGAATCTCAAACAGAGCTGGGATTCTCATTGAAAATAATGCCAGCTATATTTACAATTGGGTGTTTTGACAGCTATTGGTTACCGTAGCAAATCTAGATTAATTTCCAACAACTAATCACACAGAATCTCTCTTTGTGTGTGGGAAGAATCTCACCCATCTCGTGAAGGATCTCGTAGTCTGCCGCCTTGACTTTCTGTCCACGAAGGAAGACTTCACCGATTGGTACGTATGTTGATCCAGTCACCTCGAACTCGGAGAATGAGCTGTCGTTACCGTCGATCTTGTCAAATACAAACAGTCGGCTAACTGACATCTGATTGGTGGTCAGAGTTCCAGTCTTGTCGGAGCAGATGACAGATGTGCAACCCAGGGTCTCCACCGACGGAAGGGAACGTACGATAGCGTTCTTCTTGGCCATCCTTCGAGTGCCCAAAGCCAAGCAAGTTGTGATGACAGCAGGGAGACCTGGGAACCAATCAAAACTTAGCATCTTACAGCGTAGACCAATCAAATCATATGACATGAACATATGACAAGAACATAATAATAATAATAATATTTATTTATTTTCATATTAAAGCATGGTACATGTTTTATGATTGCCAGTTCTATGGTATCCACTTGAAGTTAGCTACGTTATTTACAGGACTAGTTGTTTGGATTGTTCCGTCTTTGATTTCCTTTTAGCCGGCGTCTAAATTCCTTTGCGTTCTTGGGGATTCTTGGGGACATTACCATGACATGACCATGACATGAACATATGACAAAACTTGCTTACAATAGTGAAAAAGTGAATGGGTTTATGAACTGTAAAGATGGTCTCTGTATTTTAAAATAGTTCTAATGAATAATAACAAAGAAACAGTTTTAAATCAGCAAAAGACCCAGTATTAGCTTGATATGTCACCTTCAGGGATAGCAGCAACAGCAAGTGCCACAGCAATCTTGAAGTAGTACACGGCCCCCTTGATCCAGGAACCACCGTGAGCCGGATCGTTGAAATGTCCAATGTTGATCGCCCAGACAGCAACGCAGATCAGAGAGATTACCTTGGAAAGTTGTTCACCAAATTCATCCAACTTCTGTTGAAGTGGAGTCTTGATTTCCTCAGTCTCTGACATCTCAGTCCTGATCTTGTCTGGATAAACAAACAAACAAACAAGTTTTAATGTTGGGAAAACATTACCAGAACAAATCTACTGGACATGCCAGACACTAGTTTAAATTTTAGTTTAAATTATAAACTAAAGAAAATAAAACTAGAAATAACAAAGAAAGACCCAGATTTTGCAGGTGCAAAACTGCTAAAACTGCAATGCTCTACCGAATTATATCAAGGAAAAAAAAGGACCGGCGCTAAGGAATAGCATAAAATAGTTTTTAATTGAGAGATGTTTTTATTCTGTCAAAGAATATTGTACCATTTAATTTTAAAACAATTACTGTCAAATTACTTGTATATGTTCTAAATGACAATAAACAAATTATTATTATTATTGTTGTAATGTTTGGGCAGCATAATAAATGTTAACTATTTTATTGCATAGCTTTTTCTTTTCACAATCTGTCTGGGATCATTCAAACATTTTGTACAGGAAATCATTATTATGTTTTGACATCTGGCCATGTGGTGCTAGCGTTGAGTGTAGGTTCTAGGTGGAGAAACAACGTCAATGTTTCAGTCTCTGCGTGAAAGATGGCCGCCAAATGACTACCTTACCGACAAAAATACAGAGTACCGGAACATCACATTAAGTGGAGCCACTGTCGTATGAAATTTAATTTCAATATTTCTCGTAGGTTAACTCGCTTTTGTAACTTTTCATGCTCAAAAAATCTCCATCAATGTTTACCTCAACGATTGATAAACACGTAACGATATTAAAAAGCGAGTTAACCTACGTTATTATTATTGAAGTTAACTCACCGATTGCAGTGTTGAGTCCAGTAACGATGACAACTCCCCTTGCTTTGCCGGCAGCTACGTTAGTTCCAGAGAACAAGATGTTCTTCTTGTCTTGATTGACAGCTTGAGGATCTGGGATCGCATCTGTGTGCTTGATGACGGACACAGACTCTCCTGTCAGGATCGACTGGTCGATACGTAGTGTGGTTGACATGATCTTGATGAGTCTGATATCAGCTGGAATCTTGTCTCCCACTGTAAGAACAAGACAAGATAATCAAACACATGGACCAAGATCTCAACCTGTCCCAGGTGTTGCTCTAACCAATTGAGCTACTTGGACCCCAATCTCAACCTGTTGTGGGTGTTGCTCTAACCAATTGAGCTACTTGGACCCCGATCTCCACCTGTCGTGGGTGTTGCTCTAACCAATTGAGCTACTTGGACCCCGATCTCCACCTGTCACGGGTGTTGCTCTAACCAATTGAGCTACTTGGACCCCGATCTCCACCTGTCGCGGGTGTTGCTCTAACCAATTGAGCTACTTGGACCCCAAACTCAACCTGTCGTGGGTGTTGCTCTAACCAATTGAGCTACTTGGACCCCGATCTCCACCTGTCGCGGGTGTTGCTCTAACCAATTGAGCTACTTGGACCCCGATCTCCACCTGTCGTGGGTGTTGCTCTAACCAATTGAGCTACTTGGACCCCGATCTCCACCTGTCGCAGGTGTTGCTCTAACCAATTGAGCTACTTGGACCCCGATCTCCACTTGTCGCGGGTATTGCTCTAACCAATTGAGCTACTTGGACACCGATCTCCATCTGTCGCGGGTGTTGCTCTAACCAATTGAGCTACTTGGACCCCGATCTCCACCTGTCGCAGGTGTTGCTCTAACCAATTGAGCTACTTGGACCCCGATCTCCACCTGTCGCGGGTGTTGCTCTAACCAATTGAGCTACTTGGACCCCGATCTCAACCTGTCGCGGGTGTTGCTCTAACCAATTAAACACATGGACCTCGATCTCCACCTGTCGCGGGTGTTGCTCTAACCAATTGAGCTACTTGGACCCCGATCTCCACCTGTCGCAGGTGTTGCTCTAACCAATTGAGCTACTTGGACCCCGATCTCCACCTGTCGCGGGTGTTGCTCTAACCAATTGAGCTACTTGGACCCCGATCTCCACCTGTCGCGGGTGTTGCTCTAACCAATTGAGCTACTTGGACCCCGATCTCAACCTGTCGCGGGTGTTGCTCTAACCAATTGAGCTACTTGGACCCCGATCTCCACCTGTCGTGGGTGTTGCTCTAACCAATTGAGCTACTTGGACCCCGATCTCCACCTGTTGCGGGTGTTGCTCTAACCAATTGAGCTACTTGGACCCCGATCTCCACCTGTCGTGGGTGTTGCTCTAACCAATTGAGCTACTTGGACCCCGATCTCCACCTGTCGCAGGTGTTGCTCTAACCAATTGAGCTACTTGGACCCCGATCTCAACCTGTCGCGGGTGTTGCTCTAACCAATTGAGCTACTTGGACCCCGATCTCCACCTGTCGCGGGTGTTGCTCTAACCAATTGAGCTACTTGGACCCCGATCTCAACCTGTCGCGGGTGTTGCTCTAACCAATTGAGCTACATGGACCCCGATCTCAACCTGTCGCGGGTGTTGCTCTAACCAATCAAACACATGGACCAAGATCTACACCTGATCTCCACTTGGACATCTTAGATCTCCAAGGAGTAGAACCAAGAGGCTGTGAATACTCAGAGTCACTCTGATTCTAGTGACGCTATATCATGTCACAATCATTGTGTTTATTAATGGCAATCGCTAGCAATGTCGATGGTATTTTATTATTAACGACACTAATAACCTCCCAAACATTGGTTTCCATGGTTACAACAGAAGGTTGAAAGACTTTATGCTGAATGGATACAAAGATTGGTTTAAACGGCTGACCTGAGATCTCAACAACATCTCCGGGAACAATCTCCTTGGCGCGGATCTTCTGGATTCCAGACTTATCCCCTCGGAGGACCTTTCCCATCTCGGGCTCATACTCCTTCAGAGCTTCAATAGCCGACTCAGTATTCCTTTCCTGGAAACACAACAACAATCAGGATCATCTTGAGGTCCATTTTATACCAATTCAAGTCCATCTCATTTAAACCACTTCCTAGATTGGGAGACTGAAGTCCCAGGCTTAGATTTGGTCTGGTCAGGTGAGGTTAGGTTAGGTTAGGTTAGATTAGGTCAAGGGGATCTTTAGGGGTGGTTAGGTGTGGTTAGGTAAAGTTAGGTTAGGTTAGGTTAGGTTCGGTTATGTTAGGTAAAATTAGGTATGGGGTCATTCCATGTGTAATCACTCACCTCAAACTTTGACCGACCCAGATTTTGATGAAAATTGGTATACTTGTTAAGTTTGTTGACTTAGGGGCTATTTTTTAATTTTTTTTTTTTTGGTCCAACCGTTCGGATATTACAAGGGGGGGAAGTTGGGGTCATTTTGCCCCCCGCGCGTGTAGTGACCACCCTTTCTACGCAATATCTAGGGTTCTATGGGAGCTACAGAGCTGGGAAAAAAATCATCTGAAAGGTAATTTCATACCCTACCTGAATATGGAAACAAAAATGACGATATGTTAATACGAATTTAATTGTGATTTTACACATCTGCATTTTCCAAAATGACCATATCGCTGATGAGTCATTTTTGATTTGCCTGATTTTTTTTCTATATGTACAGAACATACATATGATCATGTGTTCCAAAAATCAAGATGGGTGTTCTACTACTTTCCAAGAAAAAAAAATGTTTTCTGCAAATTCATTCATAATATAAATTAATATGAACTGAATTTAAGACAACATTCAAGAAAATGATCATTACTTACAATCATAGCTACTATGAAGTACAAATTTGCATATCTTAAGAGAGATGTAGTTTACCTTATTGAGGTACATATTTTATAAGCCCTGCTGTTGCCCTGTTGGTGTCTGTAGCCGACAAAAAGTATGTTCGACCAGTTGCCGTGTTGGGGTCGGCCAGTGTTAAAACATCAGCAAAAGCTACAATTAGTTTGTCTTGTACACTGGGATAAAAATATGATGGAGCTGGTCCATGAGGGTGTAGAAAGTTGACTTGAAGTTCAAGAGACTGTGATGATTTTTCAAGAACACACGCTAGCCACCAGTCTTCGTTGTATGCTACAGTGATGAAACTGCCCACGTCTTTGAACTCAAACTCGGGTATTTCTGCTGCTGTTGCTTCCTCCTCTTCTTCTTCTTCTTCTTCTTCTCCTTCTTCATTTTTCTCAACAATCTTCACAATGTTGATTTCTTCAGAAAGAGAAAAGTGTTTCACATGTAAGGAAGTTAGCGATTTTGGGTAGAACGCATGAAAGCTTCTTGTGCCTACGATAGTTTTTAATTCTTTGAATCGTTCTTTAAGTTTGATGCCATTTGCTGTAATCTCTTCATTGGCTACAAACACAAAATTTACAGTCCACACATTTTCTGTTGCCCACCGGTAAAAGTCTATCGGCGTCATTATTTGGTCGGCATATGGTTTCTGTAAACTTGCCCGTGCTGCATTTCGTTTTACAGTCCCACCAACTCCATCGCATGGTCCTTTACCGTGGGATGTGGCAAAAAAATGCCACTCAGCAGTTAGTTCGAAGTCAACTTCATGATGGCACAAGTTGGAAAAATTCTTCTTATTCTTATATTGGGCTGCCGCTCCATCAGAAAAGTAAATTAAATGGGATACATCCGAAATGTTTTGTTTCAGGTGTCTTATCAGGTGCTTTTGGAAAGTGTGCACAGTAACGGTGTCATGAGTTAGCGAGTCAGAAATGACAACGTAACTTAAATGTTGTATGTCTCGATCTTCAGGCTTAAAGTAACACACAAATGGGTGAAGGGTGCATTGGCTGTTATTCCAATGGTAACCTTGTGCAGCATCCTGGAGCACAAAAGAATAATTCTCAGCGAAGTCGCCCACTACTAAAACTTCCCCTGGTTTAAGGTTGGCTTTCTTCTCCTGCATGAATGCCGCTTGCTGCCGTGCAATAAAATCATGATTTCTTAATAAAATGCATTTTTCAATAAAACAGTCAACAAACTCATCTGTAGGTTTCGTAATTGTCTCTAGGGTACATCTGTCTGTTGACAGCCACTGTTTATAAGTCACAGAGTCTATGAAATTTTCACTGAATGAGATTTCTAGCCATTCACGAAGTTCATCGGTTCCCGGACAATTGCCACACTTTCCTACAAAGCAGTTGAGAAGCGGGGGGTTGCACATGAGGCTGGCAAGGCAGTGTTGGTATGATTTGATGGTACCGTCTGAAAGCAAAGGCAGCTTTGCTCCCAAAGCCATCAACTTAACGTTTTGGTGTATCGTACAGACACAGACAGAATGTGTCCCAGCTGCTCCTGCCAGAACACAATGTTTGGGTCTGAGCTCTGCAAACTTCGAGAATCCAACCTTGATGTCAGGATATTTATCTTTGAAGCTGCGATACACTTCACTTAAGTTGCTTAACACTAGTCTCTTCTGGCGGTGAACTCGATTGTCACCCACTTTAACCGAGACAAAATCTTTTTTACCCGGCATGACACGGCTTACATCATCATTTTCATAAAACTCTTCAATCAGTTGAATGCAATCAGGGGAAAGAGTTTTTCCTGCTTTTTGATTTGCAGATGGCAGTATCCCTTGGGCCTTTACTAGTTGTTTGGTTTTACGTACCAAATGGTTAGATGCATTGAACTCTTGCATTATTCTCTTAATGCTCCAACTTTTTGGAAGCACAGATAAAATTGTTATTTTCTCGCTTCTGGTACTCGTCTTAAACTTTTCTTTCAGTTGTGCTATTATCTCTGACCCATCACGGATGCTGTCCTTGCACTCCTCTGAAGATGTCAAATCTTCTTTGCTGATTTCTTCATTACTGGGAGATACTAGTTCCAATCTCTTCTTTACACCTTGTGTTATTTCGCTGAACTTTCTTTTCGAATAAAACATAGATTTACCCTTTAGTTTGGTGGTATTAATAGGTGACACACCAAATGCAGCTAAAGACTGATTCACGGCATCTGCTTCACAGGGTATGTCCACGAAAGGTAGGTCAAGTTCAGTGGATTTAGTTGGCGTTAGAACAGAAACGGTTGTTAGTTCCTTCAGCCTGAGCGATAGCAGCTTACGGCAAGTTGAGCATAATTTCTTTCCAGGGATGAGGTCGGCAATCTCCAAGTATTTCGTCCTGGATGCTGCATTAATTTCTCTTAACCCATTAACTTTCACTATTCCACAGTGAGCCTGAAACGGATCGCAGCATAACTTGTGGTGACAGCTATACAGACGAAGGAATTTCTTTTCATGTAAATGACACACGGTCTTCACATTATCACACTTAGTACGCAGAGCTAATGATAACTGCTGGTCACTATTGAAACTTTCAATGCTTTTAATCGCTAGATCTTCGATGGGTCCACATTCTTCTTCAAAGAACAGTCCAATTGAGCACATTATGAATCTCTAAATAAAAGGTGCTTGAGAGCAAATTAGCTTCTATCCTCATCAACATGAGGCCAGAGACTGATTGCTTTAGTCCAGACAAGAAATTACCAAACTTTTTACTTGTAACCTGTTACAACTTGATCCATGATTCAGGAGCATGACAAACAATCTATAGTTGTATTCTAGGGAATACCATTTTAAGATTCTTGTAGATGCAAGTCCAGACAAGAAATGAACAAACTTTTGACTTCTATGAACTGTTTCAACTTGATCCATGATTTACAGGAATATGGCAAACAATCGATTTGTATTGTAGAGAATAACATTTCAAGAACATGCAACTGTGCAAACAAAAATCAACTTTAATATAAAATATATGCCAGTGCTCTGATCACAATAATTGTGATCAAAATGCTGTTCTACTGGCAAAAAGGCACTTTTTTATAGAAAAAATTTTTTTTCTTGGAAAGTGGTAAAACACCCATCTTGATTTTTGGAACACATGATCATATGTATGTTCTGTATATATAGAAAAAAAATCAGGCAAATCAAAAATGACTCATCAGCGATATGGTCATTTTGGAAAATGCAGATGTGTAAAATCACAATTAAATTCGTATTAACATATCGTCATTTTTGTTTCCATATTCAGGTAGGGTATGAAATTACCTTTCAGATGATTTTTTTCCCAGCTCTGTAGCTCCCATAGAACCCTAGATATTGCGTAGAAAGGGTGGTCACTACACGCCCGGGGGGCAAAATGACCCCAACTTCCCCCCCTTGTAATATCCGAACGGTTGGACCAAAAAAAAAAAAAAAAAAAAATAGCCCCTAAGTCAACAAACTTAACAAGTATACCAATTTTCATCAAAATCTGGGTCGGTCAAAGTGAAATTTAATTAAAAGTGAGTGATTACACATGGAATGACCCTATGGTCAGGTTAGGTCAGGTTAGGTTAGGTCAGGTTATGTTAGGTAAAGTTAGGTCAGGTCAGGTCAGGTTAGGTCAGGTCAGGTCAGGTTAGGTCAGGTCAGGTTAGGTCAGGTCAGGTTTGGTGAGGTTAGGTTAGGTTAGGTCAGGTCAGGTAAGGTCAGGTAAGGTTAGGTCAGGTCAGCGCAGGTTAGGTTAGGTCAGGTCAGGTCAGGTCAGGGGCATCTTTAGGGGTAGTTCTCTTACCTGCCACACTCCAACGATGGCGTTGGCGATGAGAATCCGCAGAATGACGAAAGGTTCAACGAATGCTGTGATTTGGTCTTCATTATCTTCAAACAAGGCTAGTACCTGGAAGACAAGGGACGGCGTGAGACAGCAAGAGAGAGAGCAATGCAGGGCAAGAGAGAGGCGATCTTGTACTTACAAAGGAGATGATTGCGGCTAATAATAGGATCTTGACTAAAAGGTCGTCGAATTGTTCCAGTACCAACTGCCATATCGATTTTCCTGCGGGAAATAAAAACAATTTAGAGTCAAAGTGCAACAAAGACAACTTGTTTCTGTCATTTAGGAATTAATCTTGTAAATGAAACTCACCTTCTTCAGCAGGTAATTCTGAAACAAAAGAAACAAGTGAATGAAGTACCAAGTGTAATAAGAGTTTGTTCTGCTAGGGACCCTAGATTCAGTGTCTAGAAGGGGAGGGGCGTTTAGAAGGCTTCGTTCAACACGCGAGCTCAAGGCGTGTACAGATATCAGTCTACTGTCTGACGTCACCAGCTACTGTCTGACGTCACAGCGATCGAGTTAAGCGACAACACCGTCATTCAACGTCGATGCACTCGGCGAGAGTCGGAAATAGCGGCGACTCAAGATCTTGCCTCGGTAAACCAGTTTCCGTTTGAAACAACGCACAAACATCAACCGAAATAGAAGTTAAATAGAAGCCAAAGAGAAGCCAAAGAGAAGCCTCTATTAAATCTGACAGCAGACAAAAAGCCATCAAATCATAACGGCCATCAAGAATCAACAGATCGATGCAATGTAATGGAAGCCAGCAAACATCTCTTTAGTCAGAGACAATGGAAGGATTGTTCGATTGTTTACTCTAAGCTTAAAAACTCTAAAGATACAGAACCACAGCATCTTGTAAGATCAACCATTTCTAGCAGCACCAGCACCAGCCACGTGGAACAAAACCAAATATTGCTCGGGAAATATTGGTCAAAAGTCCCTCGTTTGGCAAGGCAAGGCAAGACATGGCATGGCAAGACATGGCAAGGTATGGCATGGCAAGGCATGGCAAGGCATGGCATGGCATGGCAAGGCATGGCATGACATGGCATGGCAAGGCAAGGCATGGCATGGCAAGGCATGACATGGTATGGCATGGCAAGGCATGGCATGGCAAGGCAAGGCAAGGCATGGCAAGGCATGGCAAGGCATGGCATGGCATGGCATGGCATGGCATGGCAAGGCATGGCATGGCATGGCATGGCATGGCATGGCATGGCAAGGCAAGGCATGGCATGGCAAGGCATGGCATGGCAAGGCATGACATGGCATGGCATGGCATGGCAAGGCATGGCAAGGCAAGGCAAGGCAAGGCATGGCAAGGCAAGGCAAGGCATGGCATGGCATGGCAAGGCATGGCATAGCATGGCATGGCAAGACATGGCATGGCAAGGCATGGCAAGGCATGGCATGGCATGGCAAGGCATGGCATGGCATGGCATGGCATGGCATGGCAAGGTATGGTATATCTAATGGTATGGTATGACATGGTTTGTTATGGCATGTTATGGCATTGCAGGAAGCCTTGGTGTTGCGATAGCAAGATAAAGTGTGATTGGAGTTTTAAATCACGTAGAATAAATACAAGGTGGATTAGCGCCAAGTCTTATCAATATTCCTGGCACACAGCGCCGACTCGGCTGATACGAAGGTTAGGCGAGACTAGCCGAGTCCAGCCGAGTCAAGCTGATTGCAATCACCAATTATTAGCATTCACTATCATGTTTACTATTACCGGCATCGCTAGGGGGAAATTCTTAACCCTGTCAGCTGATAGAGCTACCAGCCTGGTGACAGGACAGGGCTGCAGAGGGTCGCAGCCCTCTCAGCTGATAGAGCTACCAGCCTGGTGACAGGACAGGGCTGCAGAGGGTTGCAGCCCTCTCAGCTGATAGAGCTACCAGCCTGGTGACAGGACAGGGCTGCAGAGGGTCGCAGCCCTCTCAGCTGATAGAGCTACCAGCCTGGTGACAGGACAGGGCTGCAGAGGGTCGCAGCCCTCTCAGCTGATAGAGCTACCAGCCTGGTGACAGGACAGGGCTGCAGAGGGTTGCAGCCCTCTCAGCTGATAGAGCTACCAGCCTGGTGACAGGACAGGGCTGCAGAGGGTCGCAGCCCTCTCAGGCTGGCACATTTAAAACATTGTGCTACGTGTATGTGGTCATATAGCCTATACCTTTTCCATTCATAATTAATCCGTCCCTCGCGCATTAGTTTCGAGCGGGTTCGGGCATCGACTTCAATTATCGTGAAGGTTAATCCACTTTTTTGCGTGATAGTGGTGATGACTTTTAGCGAAAAATGTGGGTCAGTGGGATCCAGTTGGTTTTGAATTATTACTGCTTCTCTGAAGGACTTCGTGTCAGTATTTCCTAGTTCAATATGCATGATTTTTAGTCTGGGATTGAATTTTGTTTTGATTGTGGCTGTGTACTTGTTTCCTAGCACTTGTTCTGCTTCTTTCAGTAATGCTTCAGCTGATTTGCTGTTTGGACAGTTGATCAAGACATCTCCATTTCTGCTTTGTCGCATATTTGAAATTCCTATCGGAAGTTTTGCTGGATTATTCTGTGATTTGACGTCATGTTTTGTTGTTGCTTTGTCTTGGTCAGCCACTGGTGTAATTTGAATAACTTCAGGCTTACCTCTCAGAATTTGGCTGTATGACGTTTTTGCTGGAAATGATGTCATATTAGCTGATATGTAGTCGTTCCTGTTTTCTAGTTCAGATATTCTTGCTTTTTGGAGTTGAACAATGTACACGAGGTCCTTGATCCGTTGATGCAGTAGCTCTACATTGGACGTGTGTAGATCAAGCATGGTGGCTTCTCTAATTGTGCAGTCGCCGCAAATAAAGTCATCAATATCTACGTTTTCCTCACCAGAAGTCCCTTGCGCACATCTCAGATGATTGAGTTGGCCACATATTACACACTTCACACCATTTACAACTTTTCTTGAGCACTTCGGACATTTAGGAAGAATATTTAATCTTGGAGCCACCAGACGCACTACTCTCCTCACCCGCCATCTTGAATAGCATATAGACTCTTTAAGCATACTTAACAAGATTAGCGTTGTTGGAAGGCATCATCAAATTTCGGTGACTGCTTGGTCCGACAACTTACAGGAGAATATGCTTCGTGAGAGTCGCCATAACGTGGATAAACTCTTGGTTTTCCAATCAAATTGACTGCCGTGAACGAAATACTAGAGCTATTTCCATATTGAGAACTGCACAGTAATATTTCATTAACAAATTGCTCGATTTTGCCCGCGCTGGTCACACTACTAACCACAGATTCTTCCATGACAGGCAAGCCAGAGTCGATGAAAGTCAGAGCCGATGGATCTGGCGCCCATCGATGATTTTCAACTTTTGCGCTAAACATGTCAGTGCTCCTGACTAAGGGAATGATTTACTCATTTACTCTTAATTTTTAAACGATGGCACAATTGAATGAAAACTTGATTCGTGCCATGGTGTGGGATCTGAAAGAAGTAGTCAATATCTCGATTACATTGTCTTCGTGGATGGGCAAGATTGACTGCAAGTCTTGGAGATATCCTTCCAAGCAGTCACAATCTGTAGATGTCTTGTCTATTTTTAACAAGCTCAATGGATCTGCTGGTGAATACTACATCAATCTTTTAGAATGCATCTATGACAGGTAACTTAACTATTGTACCGAAATCCATCCAAATAATTCTGGTATTTGGAATAGAATTTGTGAAAAATTATTTTAGAATTCAGCTGGCTATATTTTTTATTCGGATGTGAGCATGAGTTAGCGTATATGACCCTACCAACTGAATTAAAATTCAGAATCTAATACGTACATTCTACCTTCAACCATGGAATTCACATCAACAACTAAAAGTTGCCTGCAGCACACTGAAATATAGGTTGAGTCTTGTACTAAAATAATTACTATACGTACTGGGCATCTTATTATTATGGGAATCTTACTGAATCTATTCTGATACCACAACAACATACTTTATTGGGTGTTCAGAATCTTCAAGTCACAGCAAAGAAGTTTCCAGGAGTTACTGAGTCTACCAGATATATTTTACTGAAGCGGTGCATTTCGGAAGGCGACAAAACTGGCACAAAAGAGCGATTATTGTTCTGTGCTATTAAATGTGAACATCACTTTTACCTCATTCTGTTTTTTTTTTCAGACTTTTATTGATTCTGAATTTACTGATAAAATTTGTGGACAATTTTCCAAATCCCTCGACCAATTTGTATGCGGCTAAAAATGTGATCCGTCCACAACAGCTCTCACTTGGAGGTCTACTAAACATATTCTGGTCGAGAATGCAATCTTTGCAGAAGAGCATGATCGATTGCATGGTTTGGAATGATTACAACTCTTGAATATCATTCTGTAATGTTGTAATGTTACTTTTAAATGCAGATAACCTCCTGATGATGAAAATAATATATCTTTTATGCAGGTTACTCAGAGGAAAATGTTTGAAATGAATGGCAAGCACCAAGATACTGATTCGAATATCAATACAACCAACATTTCCCACACAGTTGTTTCCAGAATTAGTCAAACAGATTTGATTTCCTTGGCTTCATGTGAAAGCTGTCAGATGAATGAAGCACTCATGAAGAAACTAATCACGTGGATAGAAAATACTTGTCATGATATCGACAGAGAATCTTCAGTTGCTGCCCAGAGGTACAATAAATACTTATTTACAAACATGTTATTACCTATAAGCAAAACCTTATTGTGTTTTATGACTGCGCATATTATTTCAAATAAAAGTTCTGATTCCACACTTCAAGAAATAAAATTCCGATTCCTTTAATTCAAGAATGAGAATAAAGGTTCAGATTGGAAAACACAAAGTGTTTATTATTTGTAATTATTACTTCAACTCCAGCAACTGGTTCATATACTTACCTATTTCTATTTTCATTTTGTTGCATTGACTTGTTTATATGTTTTACTGACTATGTTTATATCATCTATGTATGATCAACTCAAACAATGCCAAAGGTGCCAAGTTAAATACTAATATCTTTGGGTAGCGCGTAAAGACCAACTACAATTCTACGACACTTTGCATTAGATATTTGAGGTAGTTTACAGTTAGAAAATACTTTAGCAAGAGCATACAAATTTGATTGTACCCCAATTAAAATGACAGTAATAATCACAGGAAGGTGGCGTCGAAGGAAATAATACAAACAACGCAGTGGCATTGCATGGGAAGTTGGGCTGATGCCATCGTTGAAGATCTTACCAACCTCCAAGTCAACTACAAGGAGATCAGTCTTCAAAACACTCAGCTGATCAAGTTGGTGAGAGCTACACAAAGCAAATTGGAGAAAAAAACCCAAGGAAACCAGGATTATATCAAGAAGCTAAAAATACAATGCAAAGATTCTAAAGTGAATCTGGAAGAAAAGCAAAATCAGCTCAGCCAAGTAAACATGAAGTGGCAGCTATTTTTCAGTGATAAAGAAGAAAGTTACAAAATATTAGAAATGAAATTGAAACTCACTGGTTTGTATAGATAATCGATTATTGTTGAATTACACTGAATCTGTCTGTAAAAGTACTTCTAAAAGTACTTTAATGAAAACTGTACATATTTAGGAGTACTATTAGATAGTAAGTTAATGTGGAGGCCCCATGCAGAGTATGTAGCTAAGAAAGGAATGCGCAATCTTAACTTTGTATTTAGAAATCTCAAAACAAGCAGCAAAGAAATCAAAGAAATGGCATATAAATCATTAGTTAGGCCTACACTAGAATATGCGAGCATTGTCTGGGACCCACAACTGCAAGGGTTGAAGGATATGCTGGAAAAATTCAACGACGAGCAGCTAGAAAGGTGATGGCAAAGTATGGAAGAAGGCATAGCCCGACTGAAATGATTCTTGAACTCGGATGGGAATCTTTAGAAATGAGAAGGGTTGATTCAAAATTGGTTGCTATGTACAAAATAATAAATGAAGATAATGCATGGAAAGAGTTATAAAATATGATAAATAAATCTGTATTTTTAGGAAGAAATGAAAATAACTTTAAGTTAAAAATGAAGGGATACAATAGCAACATCGGCAAGTTTTCCTTTCTGGGCAGCACCATCCCTGAATGGAATAACCTTGGTGTGGTTCTAAGTTCCTGGCCTGATAAAATAGAAGACTTCAGACAAAGGCTGAGATCCCACAGGGAAATTATATTGTAATCATTCACAAATTCAGAAATCATAACTATGTATCTATTAGTAATAAATAGGATGTATTAACAAGTAAATATGTCAACTATGTATCATGATTAACTGTGTAGGTACCTATAGTTACCAATCATTATAGTAATTATTTACTATTGTCTATTTTAAATGTACTTGAAGAAATTGTAACCGGGTCAATAATGCCTAAAACAATAAAGATGAATACAATACAATCCTACCTATCAGAATGTTGCAGCCCACACAAGTTAGTCTTCTATTTCTGCATTTAGATCAACTACTAGCAGAAAGTGTCTGCAAGGAAAAGTGCACACAAAATGCTCTTGAAGAAATGCACCAGCAGCTGGAGGTGGTTTCTAATGATAGAAACACACAAGCCAATGAAATTGCAGGATTACATGTCAGACTTCTCCGGGAGCAACAGGATTACCAAACTAAATGTGCTGAAATTCAGATGCAAGCTGCAGGTCTTCAGGTAAAGTAATGTTCAACTGTCGGAAACTTATCGGAAAATATTGTTACTTTACAAGTGAAACAAAGAAGATCTCTAGAAATGTAAAGCTCTGTAATTGCAAGATCTTACCCATGACCAAGGCAATTTTCACAAAGCTTTGCTTCAAGGACCCATAACAAATAACAAGTTGTATTGGCAAGTCCAAGCTCCCAAATGTCAAGAAAAGTTGCAAAGCATTGTATTGCAAAGATGTAAAAGAATAAAGTTAAGCAGTCTTTACACGTACATTACCTGAGTAATTAGATGGTCCCAGCTGATTGCAAACTCAAACGCATGGCCTCACTTGCAAGTATTCACAATTGCACAAAGCCAAACCTAAAACTCACTCAAAAACAGGAATGTACCTCGGTCAGTGAGGAACACGAGACATGACTTGAAAGTCAAACTCCATTTAAAACACAACGGTTAAATTCAACTCAAAAATTGTCTTTCAATGTAAATAGGATAATGTATCAATGGAATGTCATGAGTTTTCACTCCATTTGCTTGTCTATTGCTACTGGCAAACATATCATCAAATATATCATTAAATATATCATTAGAGGTGTAATTTATGTGAAATACTTGAAAGAAGCTTGAAGCTGAAAGAAAGCGGGGAGGAAGACATCCCAACCACTGGCAACCACGCTGCTCGCTGGCATTCAAGTTCATGGTCGGATAAAACCCAGGCAAGCTCACTCCACTGCACACGTGAAAAGCAAAGCCGGCAAACAACACTCGGTGCATTCCTCGTAAAACTCTCATGTTTTTATTAAATTAGCAATCCACTGTCTTATTTTGTAAACAACAATGTCAGACAAGTGAAACAAATTGAACAATACATTATTAGTTTGTAGGTTTATGTACACTCTTGTCCTTGTCTAAATAATTCATTGATTTAACTCCTGATGTCAGTCAAATATTACATACTTTTGGTAGACAAAAGGAGATTGAAAGCAACAATTCATGAAATCTGGTTGAGAAATGTCTGCTAGGCAAACCAACAGCACGCCACGAGGCCAAGCCAGTACTTACGACTTTGCGGCAATTGTCCACTGAAAACTTCGGCGTTTCCACCGGGAACCGAGGGGTCTGGACCAGGACCAGGATCAGGATCAGGGGTTCTTTTGTCAGGAGCTTTGTTAGGGAAGACGCAGGACTTTCTGTTGCCAGCCCACGCTAGCCTAATCTCTGTGTAGCTAATATCTAGTGTGTGAATAAATAGAAAAGAGGTTAATGAATGCACATTTTGCCCGGCAAATTACTAGTGGAAAGGTGAGTGAGTCTCCGCTTACGTTCCTGCACTAAGTTAAATAATAAATACTCGCTACTAACATATTTTGTTTGTGTGTAATGAATGTATACAAGTACGCTACTACGATTATCACCCAGTGGCGCCAACCCCCACGTTGCGGGAATCACTTTCGTGTAAAATTATTGTCAGGCGAGTAATATTGGGCCGAGGAATCCTCTGCCGGAACGTACTAACTGCTAAAAAAAGAACCGCTTCCTTTCTATATAAAAATAACACCTCGCATACAAAACAAAAGGCACTTCTCTAAGAATTTAAGTGAACTCCTAGAGTTTGTTGGGCTGGAGGTTAAGTAGGTGCTTGGTTGTGGGTATCCAGGGGGCTTATATCGGACCATACAGGATGAAACCGAAGAAGACGGCCCACATGAGCACGATCCAGTGGACCGTGAGCAGCGGACTCTTACCGTCGGTGATCTTGCGGGCTACGAACTTGAGGGTTTCGTCCAGCAGTATTACGGGCAGCGAGAATTTCATGACGGTGACCCATTCATCAACACCCAGAGGAGTTACTTGGAATACACCCTGCGCAGAGATAAACAAACACATGTCAGTCAAGTTGCAGATCTAACAGCCTATATACCGGTAGCCCACCAGGTCCGCCAACTTACCGCCAGCACCTCGACGTGCAGAATGACAAAGTGGAGGGAGAAAGACAGCGCCATCGAGCCAATCAGCCACAAGTTGCACCATGGAGGCATGGCAATCAGGGACTGGTTCTCAGACAAACTGAAACAAAACATGTTGGCATGACAACCAGGAACATAACACATTCAAACAAAACATGTTGGCATGACAACCAGGTTCTCAGACAAACTGAAACAAAACATGTTGGCATGACAACCAGGAACATAACACATTCAAGTTGAACTATTTTGCCATGGCAACCAGGGACTGGTCGACAACAACATGTGTATACTGTTGTCTTGTACAGACCTGTTCATGGCATTGAGCATCTCTATGGTAACAAGCACAGAAAGAGCCATCGTCATGGGATACGGGCTGTGGAAGATGTGACAGTTGATTCCCTTGAAGTCCTCACTCTCTCCAATGCATGACAGATGATGAGTCTAGAAACAAAACAAACAAAACAATTGAAATTACTTGGCTACTGTCACATCATTGCAAACTTTGATAGGATGATGAACCTACATCATCAAAAGTTAATATAAAATCTCTAAATATTCCTATATTTTGAGTCGTTATGAAACTACCAGACCGATATTTCTAAAAACCGCGTGGGGTCGAAGTTGAGAACACTGGAATGTGCTCTGCAAATTTGATTGCAATCGGAGCAGGTGAAAATTGAAAGGTTAAGTCAACTTGAAGATTAAGTTGTGTTGATAAAATGAAACTCACCAGCTGCCAGTAGGTAAGTTGGGGTCCCTCGGGTGCCTACATGAACCACCAGGTGGCAGCACCAACAGTGGCAGCTCCTACGTAAGTTCCAACGGCCATGTAACGGAAGAACAGCCAACCAGAGATGAGAGATTCATCAGCCTTGCGTGGTGGCTTCTCCATGATGTCCAAGTCGGGAGGATTGAAGCCCAGGGCAGTTGCAGGCAAACCATCAGTGACCAGATTGACCCAGAGAAGTTGCACGGGGATCAAAGCTTCAGGTAGACCTAGAGCGGCAGTCAGGAAGATGGAGACAACTTCACCAATGTTGGACGAGATTAAGTAACGGATGAACTGCTTCATGTTGTTGTAGATCGCTCGGCCTTCTTCTACCGCGGACACGATGGACGAGAAGTTGTCGTCGGCCAATACCATCTCGGATGCAGACTTGGCGACAGCAGTTCCAGATCCCATAGCAATACCAATCTCAGCCTGGGGCAAAATAACAATACATGTCAAACATAGCAATACCAATCTCAGCCTGGGGCAAAATAACAATACATGTCAAACATAGCAATACCAATCTCAGCCTGGGGCAAAATAACAATACATGTCAAACATAGCAATACCAATCTCAGCCTGGGGCAAAATTAAACTTATGTCAAACATAGCAATACCAATCTCAGCCTGGGGCAAAATTAAACTTATGACAATTCAAATATGACAAACATAGCAATACCGATCTCAGCCTGGGGCAAAATTTCAACATTAAGTATGAAAATACTTGTAAATACTTGGGGGTAACTCTTAGATCTAACCTGAATTGGGAAGACCATATAAAAAACATAGTTGGAAAGAGAGATTATGGTTTGTAATGGTTACAAATGTACAGGGTACAGATGCAAAGGTATAGGAAGAGGCAGTGGCATGGGAATGTTGTGACTTTTGTTGGAATATGTGGCAGTGGCATGGGACCCACGAACATCAAAACTTGAACAAGATTTAGAAGAAATGCAGAGGACGGCTGCTGGGCTCGTGATTAATAAATAGCAACACAATTCTCAGCCTGAAGTACACGCGAGTAAAACACTTGCAATGCGGGAGGCATTTTATTGCCACGTGTTATTATCAACTACTTGGGATTTAAACTCCAGGTTAAACTTGCTGAGAGTAGGTTCGTGCATTTCAAGAGACTGTTGTTGTGCAAGCAAATCTCTGTCACCAGTCTTTCAGTCAAGACCTGGTCTTGCAGGTAAGGCAAGGTTAGGTTAGGACAAATACACACCTTCTTGAGGGCAGGAGCGTCATTGACACCATCTCCAGTCATAGCAGTGACCTCATTCATGCTCTGCAAGAATTCAACGATCTTTGACTTGTGAGACGGCTCCACTCGAGAGAACAATCGAGAGCGGGCAACGGCGGCCTTCTGTTCAGCTACGGGCAGGTCATCAAACTCACGACCAGAGTAAGACTTTCCAGTTGTGTCCTCTTCTTCAGTGAATACTCCAATCCTGCAACCAATCAGCTGTTAGCCAGGAACATATGTGTCAAGGTATAGGGCATGGTGCAAGCATGGATGTGTACAGCTGGGTTGGCATCTTCAATGGGAGCCAGGGACATGTGTGTCAAGGTATAGGGCATGGTGCTAGCATGGATGTGTACAGCTGGGTTGGCATCTTCAATGGGAGCCAGGGACATGTGTGTCAAGGTATAGGGCATGGTGCAAGCATGGATGTGTACAGCTGGGTTGGCATCTTCAATGGGAGCCAGGGACATGTGTGTCAAGGTAAAGGGCTTGGTGCAAGCATGGATGTGTACAGCTGGGTTGGCATCTTCAATGGGAGCCAGGGACATGTGTGTCAAGGTATAGGGCATGGTGCAAGCATGGATGTGTGCAGCTGGGTTCGCATCTTCAATGGGAGTCAGGGACATGTGTGTCAAGGTATAGGGCATGGTGCAAGCATGGATGTGTACAGCTGGGTTGGCATCTTCAATGGGAGTCAGGGACATGTGTGCCAAGGTATAGGGCATGATGCAAGCATGGATGTGTACAGCTGGGTTGGCATCTTCAATGGGAGCCAGAGACATGTGTGCCAAGGTATAGGGCATGGTGCAAGCATGGATGTGTACAGCTGGGTTGGCATCTTCAATGGGAGCCAGGGACATGTGTGTCAAGGTATAGGGCATGGTGCAAGCATGGATGTGTACAGCTGGGTTGGCATCTTCAATGGGAGTCAGGGACATGTGTGTCAAGGTATAGGGCATGGTGCAAGCATGGATGTGTACAGCTGGGTTGGCATCTTCAATGGGAGTCAGGGACATGTGTGTCAAGGTATAGGGCATGGTGCAAGCATGGATGTGTGCAGCTGGGTTGGCATCTTCAATGGGAGCCAGGGACTATGTGTCAAGGTATAGGGCATGGTGCAAGCATGGATGTGTACAGCTGGGTTGGCATCTTCAATGGGAGCCAGGGACATGTGTGTCAAGGTATAGGGCATGGTGCAAGCATGGATGTGTACAGCTGGGTTGGCATCTTCAATGGGAGTCAGGGACATGTGTGTCAAGGTATAGGGCATGGTGCAAGCATGGATGTGTACAGCTGGGTTGGCATCTTCAATGGGAGTCAGGGACATGTGTACCAAGGTATATGGCTTGGTGCAAGCTTGTGTATTATACGTGCCTGCGGCAGATGGCTTCAGCTGTAGCCTTGTTATCTCCAGTGATGACAATGACTCGGATTCCAGCGGCCCTGCATCGTACAATGGCGTCGAAGACTTCCTTGCGAGGAGGATCCAACATTCCAACGACTCCAACGAAGGTAAGGTTGACTTCATAAGTGTAGAACTTGGTCGAGTCTGTCAGGTTCATGTCCTCCAGTTTCATTGGGGTATCAGCAACAGCCAGGGCAAGACAACGGAGAGTATTTCTTCCGCAACCGTAGGTGGCAGTGAGCTCCAGGATGCGTTTCTTCAACGTGGGCGTCAGCGGCACTTTCTGTGTACCAACTCGGGCATGTGTGCAACGTTCAAGTACACCTTCCGGTGCTCCCTTGACAAACAGCTTGGGTCCAGTTCCCAGACGAGAAGCCTTCAATGGTACGCAGTACGAGGACATGGATTTGCGATCTCGAGAGAATTCCAGAGTGAATTCCTTCTTCCACTTTGTTTCAATCTCTTGACGGACTACGATGGCGGCGGAACGTCGGTCAAGTCCGGTCTTGGGCAACGAGAAGGGGTTCATCTTCTCAGCGAGAACAATCAAAGCAGTCTCGGTGGCTTCTACTACTTTCTCAAAAGCTTGCTTGAATTCGTTGAAGTCAATTGAAGAGTCATTGCACATGATGCAGATGTTTCCTAGAATCAGAACAACAGAATTACTAATACAGCCTCTAGGAGTTTACTGGGTTCACAAGCCTCAGCTTTCTTTATGCTTAACAGATGAAAGCCAACAGTGCAAGCTGTCATATTTACTAAATTATTCTGAATCTCAAACAGAGCTGGGATTCTCATTGAAAATAATGCCAGCTATATTTACAATTGGGTGTTTTGACAGCTATTGGTTACCGTAGCAAATCTAGATTAATTTCCAACAACTAATCACACAGAATCTCTCTTTGTGTGTGGGAAGAATCTCACCCATCTCGTGAAGGATCTCGTAGTCTGCCGCCTTGACTTTCTGTCCACGAAGGAAGACTTCACCGATTGGTACGTATGTTGATCCAGTCACCTCGAACTCGGAGAATGAGCTGTCGTTACCGTCGATCTTGTCAAATACAAACAGTCGGCTAACTGACATCTGATTGGTGGTCAGAGTTCCAGTCTTGTCGGAGCAGATGACAGATGTGCAACCCAGGGTCTCCACCGACGGAAGGGAACGTACGATAGCGTTCTTCTTGGCCATCCTTCGAGTGCCCAAAGCCAAGCAAGTTGTGATGACAGCAGGGAGACCTGGGAACCAATCAAAACTTAGCATCTTACAGCGTAGACCAATCAAATCATATGACATGAACATATGACAAGAACATAATAATAATAATAATATTTATTTATTTTCATATTAAAGCATGGTACATGTTTTATGATTGCCAGTTCTATGGTATCCACTTGAAGTTAGCTACGTTATTTACAGGACTAGTTGTTTGGATTGTTCCGTCTTTGATTTCCTTTTAGCCGGCGTCTAAATTCCTTTGCGTTCTTGGGGATTCTTGGGGACATGACCATGACATGACCATGACATGACCATGACATGAACATATGACAAAACTTGCTTACAATAGTGAAAAAGTGAATGGGTTTATGAACTGTAAAGATGGTCTCTGTATTTTAAAATAGTTCTAATGAATAATAACAAAGAAACAGTTTTAAATCAGCAAAAGACCCAGTATTAGCTTGATATGTCACCTTCAGGGATAGCAGCAACAGCAAGTGCCACAGCAATCTTGAAGTAGTACACAGCCCCCTTGATCCAGGAACCACCGTGAGCCGGATCGTTGAAATGTCCAATGTTGATCGCCCAGACAGCAACGCAGATCAGAGAGATTACCTTGGAAAGTTGTTCACCAAATTCATCCAACTTCTGTTGAAGTGGAGTCTTGATTTCCTCAGTCTCTGACATCTCAGTCCTGATCTTGCCTGGATAAACAAACAAACAAACAAGTTTTAATGTTGGGAAAACATTACCAGAACAAATCTACTGGACATGCCAAACACTAGTTTAAATTTTAGTTTAAATTATAAACTAAAGAAAATAAAACTAGAAATAACAAAGAAAGACCCAGATTTTTCAGGTGCAAAACTGCTAAAACTGCAATGCTCTACCGAATTATATCAAGGAAAAAAAAGGACCGGCGCTAAGGAATAGCATAAAATAGTTTTTAATTGAGAGATGTTTTTATTCTGTCAAAGAATATTGTACCATTTAATTTTAAAACAATTACTGTCAAATTACTTGTATATGTTCTAAATGACAATAAACAAATTATTATTATTATTGTTGTAATGTTTGGGCAGCATAATAAATGTTAACTATTTTATTGCATAGCTTTTTCTTTTCACAATCTGTCTGGGATCATTCAAACATTTTGTACAGGAAATCATTATAATGTTTTGACATCTGGCCATGTGGTGCTAGCGTTGAGTGTAGGTTCTAGGTGGAGAAACAACGTCAATGTTACAGTCTCTGCGTGAAAGATGGCCGCCAAATGACTACCTTACCGACAAAAATACAGAGTACCGGAACATCACATTAAGTGGAGCCACTGTCGTATGAAATTTAATTTCAATATTTCTCGTAGGTTAACTCGCTTTTGTAACTTTTCATGCTCAAAAAATCTCCATCAATGTTTACCTCAACGATTGATAAACACGTAACGATATTAAAAAGCGAGTTAACCTACGTTATTATTATTGAAGTTAACTCACCGATTGCAGTTTTGAGTCCAGTACCGATGACAACTCCCCTTGCTTTGCCGTCAGCTACGTTAGTTCCAGAGAACAAGATGTTCTTCTTGTCTTGATTGACAGCTTGAGGATCTGGGATCGCATCTGTGTGCTTGATGACGGACACAGACTCTCCTGTCAGGATCGACTGGTTGATACGTAGTGTGGTTGACATGATCTTGATGAGTCTGATATCAGCTGGAATCTTGTCTCCCACTGTAAGAACAAGACAAGATAATCAAACACATGGACCAAGATCTCAACCTGTCCCAGGTGTTGCTCTACCCAATTGAGCTACTTGGACCCCAATCTCAACCTGTCGTGGGTGTTGCTCTAACCAATTGAGCTACTTGGACCCCGATCTCCACCTGTCGTGGGTGTTGCTCTAACCAATTGAGCTACTTGGACCCCGATCTCCACCTGTCACGGGTGTTGCTCTAACCAATTGAGCTACTTGGACCCCGATCTCCACCTGTCGCGGGTGTTGCTCTAACCAATTGAGCTACTTGGACCCCGATCTCCACCTGTCGCGGGTGTTGCTCTAACCAATTGAGCTACTTGGACCCCGATCTCCACCTGTCGCAGGTGTTGCTCTAACCAATTGAGCTACTTGGACCCCGATCTCCACCTGTCGCGGGTGTTGCTCTAACCAATTGAGCTACTTGGACCCCGATCTCAACCTGTCGCGGGTGTTGCTCTAACCAATTGAGCTACTTGGACCCCGATCTCCACCTGTCGCAGGTGTTGCTCTAACCAATTGAGCTACTTGGACCCTGATCTCCACCTGTCGCGGGTGTTGCTCTAACCAATTGAGCTACTTGGACCCCGATCTCAACCTGTCGCGGGTGTTGCTCTAACCAATTAAACACATGGACCTCGATCTCCACCTGTCGCGGGTGTTGCTCTAACCAATTGAGCTACTTGGACCCCGATCTCCACCTGTCGCAGGTGTTGCTCTAACCAATTGAGCTACTTGGACCCCGATCTCCACCTGTCGCGGGTGTTGCTCTAACCAATTGAGCTACTTGGACCCCGATCTCCACCTGTCGCGGGTGTTGCTCTAACCAATTGAGCTACTTGGACCCCGATCTCCACCTGTCACGGGTGTTGCTCTAACCAATTGAGCTACTTGGACCCCGATCTCAACCTGTCGCGGGTGTTGCTCTAACCAATTAAACACATGGACCTCGATCTCCACCTGTCGCGGGTGTTGCTCTAACCAATTGAGCTACTTGGACCCCGATCTCCACCTGTCGCAGGTGTTGCTCTAACCAATTGAGCTACTTGGACCCCGATCTCCACCTGTCGCGGGTGTTGCTCTAACCAATTGAGCTACTTGGACCCCGATCTCAACCTGTCGCGGGTGTTGCTCTAACCAATTGAGCTACTTGGACCCCGATCTCCACCTGTCGCAGGTGTTGCTCTAACCAATTGAGCTACTTGGACCCCGATCTCCACCTGTCGCGGGTGTTGCTCTAACCAATTGAGCTACTTGGACCCCGATCTCAACCTGTCGCGGGTGTTGCTCTAACCAATTGAGCTACTTGGACCCCGATCTCCACCTGTCGTGGGTGTTGCTCTAACCAATTGAGCTACTTGGACCCCGATCTCCACCTGTCGCGGGTGTTGCTCTAACCAATTGAGCTACTTGGACCCCGATCTCCACCTGTCGTGGGTGTTGCTCTAACCAATTGAGCTACTTGGACCCCGATCTCCACCTGTCGCAGGTGTTGCTCTAACCAATTGAGCTACTTGGACCCCGATCTCCACCTGTCGCGGGTGTTGCTCTAACCAATTGAGCTACTTGGACCCCGATCTCCACCTGTCGTGGGTGTTGCTCTAACCAATTGAGCTACTTGGACCCCGATCTCCACCTGTCGCAGGTGTTGCTCTAACCAATTGAGCTACTTGGACCCCGATCTCCACCTGTCGCGGGTGTTGCTCTAACCAATTGAGCTACTTGGACCCTGATCTCCACCTGTCGTGGGTGTTGCTCTAACCAATTGAGCTACTTGGACCCCGATCTCCACCTGTCGCAGGTGTTGCTCTAACCAATTGAGCTACTTGGACCCCGATCTCAACCTGTCGCGGGTGTTGCTCTAACCAATCAAACACATGGACCTCGATCTCCACCTGTCGCGGGTGTTGCTCTAACCAATCAAACGCATGGACCCCGATCTCCACCTGTCGCGGGTGTTGCTCTAACCAATTGAGCTACTTGGACCCCGATCTCCACCTGTCGCGGGTGTTGCTCTAACCAATCAAACACATGGACCAAGATCTACACCTGATCTCCACTTGGACATCTAAGATCTCCAAGGAGTAGAACCAAGAGGCTGTGAATACTCAGAGTCACTCTGATTCTAGTGACGCTATATCACGTCACAATCATTGTGTTTATTAATGGCAATCGCTAGCAATGTCGATGGTATTTTATTATTAACGACACTAATAACCTCCCAAACATTGGTTTCCATGGTTACAACAGAAGGTTGAAAGACTTTATGCTGAATGGATACAAAGATTGGTTTAAACGGCTGACCTGAGATCTCAACAACATCTCCGGGAACAATCTCCTTGGCGCGGATCTTCTGGATTCCAGACTTATCCCCTCGGAGGACCTTTCCCATCTCGGGCTCATACTCCTTCAGAGCTTCAATAGCCGACTCAGCATTCCTTTCCTGGAAACACAACAACAATCAGGATCATCTTGAGATCCATTTTATACCAATTCAAGTCCATCTCATTTAAACCACTTCCTAGATTGGGAGACTGAAGTCCCAGGCTTAGATTTGGTCAGGTTAGGTTAGGTTAGGTTAGACTAGGTCAAGGGGATCTTTAGGGGTGGTTAGGTGTGGTTAGGTAAAGTTAGGTTAGGTTAGGTTCGGTTATGTTAGGTAAAATTAGGTATGGTCAGGTTAGTTCAGGTTAGGTCAGGTCAGGTCAGGTCAGGTTAGATTAGATTAGGTCAAGGGGATCTTTAGGGGTGGTTAGGTTAGGTTAGGTAAAGTTAGGTTAGGTTAGGTTCGGTTATGTTAGGTAAAGTTAGGTCAGGTTAGGTTAGGTCAGGTCAGGTTATGTTAGGTAAAGTTAGGTCAGGTTAGGTCAGGTCAGTTCAGGTTAGGTCAGGTCAGGTCAGGTCAGGTTAGGTCAGGTCAGGTTAGGTCAGGTCAGGTTAGGTCAGGTCAGGTTAGGTCAGGTCAGGTTTGGTGAGGTGAGGTTAGGTTAGGTCAGGTAAGGTCAGGTTAGGTTAGGTCAGGTCAGGTTAGGTTAGGTTAGGTTAGGTTAGGTTAGGTTAGGTTAGGTCAGGTCAGGTCAGGTCAGGGGCATCTTTAGGGGTAGTTCTCTTACCTGCCACACTCCAACGATGGCGTTGGCGATGAGAATCCGCAGAATGACGAAAGGTTCAACGAATGCTGTGATTTGGTCTTCATTATCTTCAAACAAGGCTAGTACCTGGAAGACAAGGGACGGCGTGAGACAGCAAGAGAGAGAGCAATGCAGGGCAAGAGAGAGGCGATCTTGTACTTACAAAGGAGATGATTGCGGCTAATAATAGGATCTTGACTAAAAGGTCGTCGAATTGTTCCAGTACCAACTGCCATATCGATTTTCCTGCGGGAAATAAAAACAATTTAGAATCAAAGTGCAACAAAGACAACTTGTTTCTGTCATTTAGGAATTAATCTTGTAAATGAAACTCACCTTCTTCAGCAGGTAATTCTGAAACAAAAGAAACAAGTGAATGAAGTACCAAGTGTAATAAGAGTTTGTTCTGCTAGGGACCCTAGATTCAGTGTCTAGAAGGGGAGGGGCGTTTAGAAGGCTTCGTTCAACACGCGAGCTCAAGGCGTGTACAGATATCAGTCTACTGTCTGACGTCACCAGCTACTGTCTGACGTCACAGCGATCAAGTTAAGCGACAACGCCGTCATTCAACGTCGATGCACTCGGCGAGAGTCGGAAATAGCGGCGACTCAAGATCTTGCCTCGGTAAACCAGTTTCCGTTTGAAACAACGCACAAACATCAACCGAAATAGAAGTTAAATAGAAGCCAAAGAGAAGCCAAAGAGAAGCCAAAGAGAAGCCAAAGAAAAGCCTCTATTAAATCTGACAGCAGACAAAAAGCCATCAAATCATAACGGCCATCAAGAATCAACAGATCGACGCAATGTAATGGAAGCTTGCGAACATCTCTTTAGTCAGAGACAATGGAAGGATTGTTAGATTGTTTACTCTAAGCTTAAAAACTCTAAAGATACAGAACCACAGCATCTTGTAAGATCAACCATTTCTAGCAGCACCAGCACCAGCACCAGCCACGTGGAACAAAACCAAATATTGCTCGGGAAATATTGGTCAAAAGTCCCTCGTTTGGCAAGGCATGGCATGGCATGGCAGGGCAAGGCAAGACATGGCATGGCATGGCATGGCATGGCAAGGCATGGCAAGGCATGGCATGGTATGGCATGGCATGGCATGGCATGGCATGGCAAGGCAAGGCATGGCATGACATGGCATGCCATGGCATGGCATGGCATGGCATGGCATGGCAAGGCAAGGCATGACATGGCATGGCATGGCATGGCATGGCAAGGCATGACATGGCATGGCATGGCAAGGCAAGGCATGACATGGCATGGCATGGCATGGCATGGCAAGGCAAGGCATGGCATGGCATGGCATGGCATGGCATGGCAAGGCATGGCATGGCATGGCATGGCATGGCATGGTATGGCAAGGCATGGCATGGCAAGGCAAGGCATGGCAAGGCATGGCATGGCAAGGCATGGCATGGCATGGCAAGGCATGACATGGCATGGCGAGGCATGGCAAGGCAAGGCAAGGCATGGCATGGCAAGGCATGGCATGGCATGGCATGGTATGGCAAGGCAAGGCAAGGCAAGGCAAGGCAAGGCAAGGCAAGGCATGGCATGGCAAGGCATGGCGAGGCAAGGCATGGCATGGCATGGCAAGGCATGTCATGGCATGGCAAGGCATGGCAAGGCATGGCATGGCATGGCATGGCAAGACATGGCATGGCAAGGCAAGGCATGGCATGGCATGGCATGGCATGACATGGCAAGGCAAGGCATGGCATGGCATGGCATGGCATGGCATGGCATGGCATGGCAAGGTATGGTATATCTAATGGTATGGTATGACATGGTTCGTTATGGCATGTTATGGCATAGCAGGAAGCCTTGGTGTTGCGATAGCAAGATAAAGTATGATTGGAGTTTTAAATCACGTAGAACAAATACAAGGTGGATTAGCGCCAAGTCTTATCAATATTCCTGGCACACAGCGCCGACATTAGTAACATCCCTCTCTGCCCCCTCAACAAACCATGATGATATATTTCCACTTTGTATTGCATCTTGAAATATTGAAACCTACCTGTCAAGAGTCACTGCTGTAGGATGAGTTGAAGTTGACAGCTCAACTCTATGTCCTTCCAGACTTCACTGCAAGCTAGAATCAAACAAACACAAAGTCAGAAGATGGTTGCATTGGCCATGTGGCACTGATCTAATGAGGTCTGTGAATGAGGGGATGATGAGGCTGCTTTTCAGACTCTGAGTAAAAGTACAATGAATACAACAAAACTGGGAGCCGAGATAATCGCAGTGGTTATTTTTAGCACGCTATTTTTGCTATTTTTCCATAAAAGCGCAATGTTCTGAAAGTTTAGAACCAAAAAGTTATTTTATTTGAGCAGGCATACTTCTTATTATTAGTAATACAATAGTTTTCTTGGATCTTGCATAGTATTTTCTTGTTTGACGCGTTTCGCTGACCAATAAATTCCGCTAAATTACTAAATTGGACCGCCTGAAGCAATAATTTAATCTTACTTTCTCATTTTTCTAGCGATTCCAGCTCGATAAGAAAGGTTGTCCAAGTTATCTTCCATGTCCTCAAGCTGCCGCTTGCAGTTTCTTCAAATCTGCCTTGCCTTGCGCTCCTTGCTAATCTTTCGTAGACCAAAAACGAAACGTGTATTCACATCATACCAAAAAAGCTTAACCAGCAGCTGCAATTACTCTTTTCTCTGATGAATCGAAGGCAAACTCAGCTTTACAACGTTCACAAAAAGTTTCAGTTTTGATGCAAGACTATGATGCACACTGGTCACTGTAGAGATGCAGGATTTGTCGTGGCACTCGTGACAAGCAACGAAGCTCTGCAGAGCAACTGTCAAAAGTTCCATTTTGATAATTTCGTTACCACTGTCTGGACTATTCTCACTGATTTCTGAATCTTCAAAGTGTCCTTCCAACTTTTGTCTTGACGAACTTAAAAAAGGCGTTATTGAGCGCCTGGTACCAGGCGTATTTAACCCCACTTTTGCTTCTTTTCCACTACAACATCTTGAGGCTTAAAAACTGATTTTATCTGAAAGCTTTGCTTCCGCTTCTTCGTTAAACGTAAACAACAAGGCATTATCAAATATGGCACAAACAAAACCATATAAAACGATCGAAGTAAACTGAAGTATACCACCTCTGATACCACTCAAATCGGAACCAACATTTAATCAACATCTGTTCAACAAGGACAGCCTGTACAGACGAATGTTGGCGCAACTATTTAAATTTTGTTTCAGCCAAATTCAGCCTGATATTGAAAATGACAAAGCAGGATTGAAAAATAACAAAACATGGTTACCATATTCAGAAAATTAATGCCATGCACGATATGCTATTGCAAATCGATCGATATAAAACAATCCTGTAATTGTAAGAATAATACTACATAACCGTAATTATATATTTGAAAAGCTAAAACATCAAATGGAAAAATAAAAAATTGAAAAAATTGTTTTTTGTACATTTCCTTGAGTCTGGGTCACCTGAAGAAGCTGTAAGAATCTGTGTTCCTTTCAACGGATCGAGATAACATGTCAACTGGTCGCTTGTTCAGCCGACAGTTTTTTTTTTTAAATTGACTAATTTTACTAAACTATCACAAAAGACTAGTAATTTAAACAAGTGTGACTTTTGTGATTTAGCTTTTAGATGAATACTTATTATGGATTACGTTAGAGGCGGTTATAGTTGATGCATGTTTTTACGAACTCATGCATTTGGCACAATTTATTGTTAAACTGATGAAGCCATCAAATGAACAGTATCAATGAAAAGCGTAGCTAACAACTGTATATAATTCTGAAGCAAAAATTAGGGAGTAACTATCAAGTAAATGTGTATCACAATGTAATCCTCGTGATTACTCTCATTTCCAGGGGCGGCTCGTGAGGGAGGGCTGCGGGGCGGCTGCCCTCCCTAGCATTTTCGACAGAATAAAAGTATAATTGTTATTATTATAATAATTAGAAGTGTTATTACTATTATTATTGTTCTACGCGTTTTGTGTGTTTTAAAATGGGTGCTACTTTCGTAATGCGAAAAAACGCGCTATTTGCGTCGCGCCGAGAGCACGAGCTGCGATCCAGTAGGCGGTTGTCCGCTGCCTATAGAGTCTGAACGCCGCCGCTTGCTCTCTTTGGGGCAGCGAGCGCTGCCGTCCTCCCTGCTAAGCTAGGAGTGCGTGGAAATGGCCTTGAACGTGTGTCGCCTGTCGTCGCTCGCAAGCCCAGCGAGGGAAGCAGAAAACCCGCCCTCGGCCAGCCTCGGCCAGTCTCGGCCAGTCGCCGGGCTGACCTAGCAGCGAGAGCGAGTGAGACAGAACGATGCATACGATCGCACATATTTTCCACGGCAATTAATAGTTTAAAAATAATAGTACTACCGTTTACTAGCCTGAATTTCTGTCCCACCCAGGTTCACATACTGTGTACGTTTTTGTCCTATGAAAATCAATCTAATGTGTGACTTGACAGCTAGAATTCAATGATAACTTTTTTTTAAATATCACATGTTGTATTTTAATGTTACAATATTGAAATCCTACTACAGTGTTTATTACTTATGGTGCTGGTGGGGATGGGGGGGGGGGGAGAAATTTTACTGACGCCCCTCCAAGAAAAACAGTCACGAGCCGCCACTGCTCATTTCACAACCACCTCCATGCAATCATAGATTGCATCCTTGTTGAGCCTGTACACCGGCCAAATTCCTGAACACAATGGTTAGCTACCCTGAACTTCATTAGCATAGGAATCCACCCTTGCCCTTCTAGAACACCACCTTTATCATGAAGACCAGAGTGCAACATGAGATCTCTTGTCTTCTCTGCAATAGCATATAAATCACCACGGTCAACAGCCACCCTTGACTTTCTAGAACACCACCTTTATCATGAAGACCAGAGTGCAACATGAGATCTCTTGTCTTAACTGCAATAGCATATAAATCACCACGGTCAACAGCCACCCTTGACTTTCTAGAACACCACTTTTATCATGAAGACCAGAGTGCAACATGAGATCTCTTGTCTTAACTGCAATAGCATATAAATCACCACGGTCAACAGCCACCCTTGACTTTCTAGAACACCACCTTTATCATGAAGACCAGAGTGCAACATGAGATCTCTTGTCTTAACTGCAATAGCATATAAATCATCACGGTCAACAGCCACCCTTGACTTTCTAGAACACCACCTTTATCATGAAGACCAGAGTGCAACATGAGATCTCTTGTCTTAACTGCAATAGCATATAAATCACCACGGTCAACAGCCACCCTTGACTTTCTAGAACACCACCTTTATCATGAAGACCAGAGTGCACTATGAGATCTCTTGTCTTAACTGCAATAGCATATAAATCACCACGGTCAACAGCCACCCTTGACTTTCTAGAACACCACCTTTATCATGAAGACCAGAGTGCAACATGAGATCTCTTGTCTTAACTGCAATAGCATATAAATCACCACGGTCAACAGCCATCCTTGACTTTCTAGAACACCACCTTTATCATGCAGACCAGAGTGCAACATGAGATCTCTTGTCTTAACTGCAATAGCATATAAATCACCACGGTCAACAGCCACCCTTGACTTTCTAGAACACCACCTTTATCATGAAGACCAGAGTGCAACATGAGATCTCTTGTCTTAACTGCAATAGCATATAAATCACCACGGTCAACAGCCACCCTTGACTTTCTAGAACACCACCTTTATCATGAAGACCAGAGTGCACTATGAGATCTCTTGTCTTAACTGCAATAGCATAAAATCACCACGGTCAACAGCCACCCTTGACTTTCTAGAACACCACCTTTATCATGAAGACCAGAGTGCAACATGAGATCTCTTGTCTTAACTGCAATAGCATATAAATCACCACGGTCAACAGCCACCCTTGACTTTCTAGAACACCACCTTTATCATGAAGACCAGAGTGCAACATGAGATCTCTTGTCTTAACTGCAATAGCATATAAATCACCACGGTCAACAGCCACCCTTGACTTTCTAGAACACCACCTTTATCATGAAGACCAGAGTGCAACATGAGATCTCTTGTCTTAACTGCAATAGCATATAAATCACCACGGTCAACAGCCACCCTTGACTTTCTAGAACACCACCTTTATCATGAAGACCAGAGTGCAACATGAGATCTCTTGTCTTAACTGCAATAGCATATAAATCACCACGGTCAACAGCCACCCTTGACTTTCTAGAACACCACCTTTATCATGAAGACCAGAGTGCAACATGAGATCTCTTGTCTTAACTGCAATAGCATATAAATCACCACGGTCAACAGCCACCCTTGACTTTCTAGAACACCACCTTTATCATGCAGACCAGAGTGCAACATGAGATCTCTTGTCTTAACTGCAATAGCATATAAATCACCACGGTCAACAGCCACCCTTGACTTTCTAGAACACCACCTTTATCATGAAGACCAGAGTGCAACATGTGATTTCTTATTAACTTAAGAAGGGTGGTTTTCCAGATATCCGCATTCCAACATATGTGTTCCCACCCTTGGTCGACTGCAGCCGAACACTTGCCAGTATATATAGTCCAGTTTTTGAAAGCAGTAGCAAGAGAGTAGCCAGTACTGAGCCAGTAAGAACACCTCCACGTCAGTCGTCGTCAAAAAGCAACATCTTGTAAAATCACGTTTAGACTTGTAATTCTGATTGATAGAAATACACAGAAACTTATTCAATTTGCCAATTTCCCAACAAGTCTAGTTTTCAACTAAAGTCTGATTTTAAACTGATCAAGTGCGACGCTGCAAGAATCCATTCCCCTGGTGAGTTACTTGATAATAATATATACTTGTAAAATCTCATGTATAAATTCAGTGATTGTCTGTAACCACTTTTATACCTCTTTTCAATTCTTTACCACAGTATCATTTACTAAACTTGTCATCTGTTCCAATTTTTCATCACCTATGTTTCTAAATAAAATCCATTGATAAATTCCACGTAACGTTTGTAATTCAGTGTAAAAATCGGGATACCGCCCGTCGAACCCTCGTATTGATTTCCTCCGAACTTTTGGTTTTCATTGAAATATCAAAAGGGAAAACCCATGATACAAGGAGCTAAAAAACAGCAGAATTATCGTCTGTCTTAACTAAAGACTGTCTAGACTTTAGGTCTGGAAGGCCATGCAGATGTCACGCCATTGACGCAGGGAGTTCGCGGTCGACCGGGAAGCAGAGGTTATCAAGGCGTCGAGATAACTAAGAGAGAAGTGTGATTAACACATTTCACAACCACCGCTTTCCAACTGTTTGGTTAATATTGTCACTTTCATTTGTAAAATTCAATGAAAGTCTTCAAGTTGTTTACAAATTGGTAGCATCGAGTTTACAGGTAGACCCGAGAAACTCTATGGTGGTAAAGTTGTATCATTCCCAGGATTACAACATGTAGGAAAATATGGCTGATCTCACAACCATCTAGCGACATTACCCCAAGCTGTCACGTGCTCATGTTGCCACAATTTCTGCATCTGATTGGCCATTATCATTGACAGTTTGGTCCCTGGAAATACTATGTATAGTAAAGTCACTATCACTTGTTCCTGAACCCAATGTAGTTACACTGATCTCATGACCACAGTGTTAACTAGCACCAACGTAACACCTGCCTACCAGGATCCCTGCTCACTAACTTTTTCCAAAGCAATAGCCGCTGCACTGGCTGCGAAAGCTGCAATGTCACACAATAGGGAAATCTCATTTAGATTATTATTTAATTAATATCATTGTCTTCAAATACGCATTCAAAATAAAATGATGGTCACCCATCCATACCTGACCCAGCGCAGTGTTGCTTAACTTTCATCCCTCCAACCTCTCTCCTGAACAGAACTGGTCATGTGTCATATTTCAGGGAAAAGGTAAACGTGATATATCGATAAACAGTCATTACATTGTGTACATGAAGAGCCCGCGAGACAGTCAGCAGATAGCCACTCTAGCGAGACAGTCAGCAGATAGCCACTCTAGCGAGACAGTCAGCAGATAGTCACTCTAGCGAGACAGTCAGCAGATAGCCACTCTAGCGAGACAGTCAGCAGATAGCCACTCTAGCGAGACAGTCAGCAGATAGTCACTCTAGCGAGACAGTCAGCAGATAGCCACTCTAGCGAGACAGACAGCAGATAGTCACTCTAGCGAGACAGTCAGCAGATAGCCACTCTAGCGAGACAGTCAGCAGATAGCCACTCTAGCGAGACAGTCAGCATATAGTCACTCTAGCGAGACAGTCAGCAGATAGTCACTCTAGCGAGACAGTCAGCAGATAGTCACTCTAGCGAGACAGTCAGCAGATAGCCACTCTAGCGAGACAGTCAGCAGATAGCCACTCTAGCGAGACAGTCAGCAGATAGTCACTCTAGCGAGACAGTCAGCAGATAGCCACTCTAGCGAGACAGTCAGCAGATAGCCACTCTAGCGAGACAGTCAGCAGATAGTCACTCTAGCGAGACAGTCAGCAGATAGCCACTCTAGCGAGACAGTCAGCAGATAGCCACTCTAGCGAGACAGTCAGCAGATAGCCACTCTAGCGAGACAGTCAGCAGATAGATAGAACACACATGGATAGAGCATAGGATCCAGCCAGCTGATCTCAAATAACCTGAATAGAGCATAGGATCCAGTCAGCTGATCTCAAATAACTTGAATAGAGCATAGGATCCAGCCAGCTGATCTCAAATATTCTGGATAGAGCATAGGATCTAGCCAGCTGATCTCAAATAACCTGAATAGAGCATAGGATCCAGTCAGCTGATCTCAAGTAACCTGGATAGAGCTTAGGATCCAGCCAGCTGATCTCAAATAACCTGGATAGAGCATAGGATCCAGTCAGCTGATCTCAAATAACCTGGATAGAGCATAGGATCCAGCCAGCTGATCTCAAATAACCTGAATAGAGCATAGGATCCAGCCAGCGGATCTCAAATAACCTGAATAGAGCATAGGATCCAGCCAGCTGATCTCAAATAACGTGGATAGAACATAGGATCCAGCCAGCTGATCTCAAATAACCTGGATAGAACATAGGATCCAGCCAGCTGATCTCAAATAACCAGGATAGAGCATAGGATCCAGCCAGCTGATCTCAAATAACGTGGATAGAACATAGGATCCAGCCAGCTGATCTCAAATAACCAGGTTAATGCTCGCACACGACTGCTCCTGCTCAAGAAAGACAAGATTAATATAGGTTGGCGCAGATACAAGATATATGATAACGTTAACATAACGCAATGCTACAATTGCTGTGGGTTCAATCACATAGCTAAAAACTGTACCCAAGAAAAAATTTGCATGAAATGCGGAAAAAGGCACGAGGAACTAGAGTGCACATCCACAACTCTCTCCTGCGTAAATTGCACAAAATCTCGAGAAAATGTTAGGGACATACTGCACGATGCTAGAAGTAGGAGCTGTCCGGTGAAACAGAAACTCGAAGCTCTATTAAAAAACAGGATTGCATATACTGAATAGCAGCTACAGCAAATATTACAGCAAAATAAAATAAAGCTAATAAAGGAAAGAAAACTGGACACTGAAGAGAAGACTGAGAGAAGAAAAACTGAGGAGAAGAAGACTGAAAGAAGAAAGACGGAAGAAATGTAGATTGAAGAAAAGAAGGCGGAGAGAAGAAAGACTGAGAACAAGAAGACTGAAGAGATGAAGACTGAAAACAAAAAGGCTGAGAATAAGAAGACTGAAAACAAAAAGACTGAGGAAGCTGATGACTTGAAAACCATGAAAACGACACCTCTAGCAGTAAAGGTATTGCATCAAAATATTCGCAGCCTTCCTAACAAAACAAACGAGCTCGAACTGTTTATGGACTCGATAGGGGAGGCCATTGACATTGTATGTATAACAGAACACTGGTTTAGGCCTGGACAGGAAGATAGTGTCACAATAGATCATTATAAGTTAGCTACTGCATTCACCAGAGAGCGATCGCTCTGCGGTGGAACAGCAATATATGTGAGACTAAATAGCAAATTGAACTATATCATTAGACACGACATTAATAAATGTAGTATGGAAAGTGTCATTGAAATGTGTGCCATAGAAGTTAATGCTAAACTGCCCCTTGTAATTGTAACCCTATACAGACCTCCTGATGATGGAAACTTCCAACAATTCATCGAAACTTTAAACATCTCACTGGAAAAATTACAAAAAGACCCTAGGAAACGAATAGCTGTAATCGGGGATATAAACATCGACCTCATGACCTCCAACAGAAAGCGGCATATACTCGAATGTACTTTACTACAATATAACTTGAAACCAAACGTGTTCACGCCAACGCGAGTAACGAAAGACACGTCTACGGCAATAGACAACGTAATCACCAACTTCGAACTAAAAGTAGCCCCAGGCCCAAAGTGCATAGTGACTGGCCTCTCGGACCATTACGGTCAATTAATCGACATTCCCATTAATCTAGGACCATCTGAAAGCGGTATGAATAAAGTAATGAAGAGGAGATATTTTAAAAAACAACAGAAAGACAAATTCGCTCACCATATTAGTCTCATAAACTGGGACATATATTTGAGTAACCCCGATGACAATGTAGACAAAGACTATGATACATTTAAAAGACTGATAGAGCAAGCCTTCAATATAGCTTTCCCACTAAAAACAATAAAACATTCATCTAAAAAGCGCAGCACCCGAAATAGCTGGTACACACCAGAGTTGAAACAAAAAGCGGACATCCTCTTGGCTACACATGATAAATGTAAATACAAAGACCTGTTAGACCCCGAGAGGAAAAACTATAATCAACTAAAGCGTGAGTATAGGAATGAGGTTCAAACTGCCAAAAGGAATGAAAACATCAAAAAAATAAAAAAAGCTAGCAACAAATCAAATGTATCGTTGGAGGTTATTGGAAAAAATCAAAACAGCAAGTTAACTGACAGACGGTCAAACATTGAATTAAAAAACAGTGCAGGGGAAGTTATCAAAGATCATGTACTAGTGGCCAACACATTTACCGAATATTTCGCGTCCATTAATAAAATTAAAGCGGGGAAACCCACTAGTGCCCCCCACAAATTTACAGATAAAATTATTTTTTTATCACCTATTACAAGCAAAGAACTTGACAAAATCATACACTCAGTCTGTAAAAAGAAATCGAGTGGACCAGATGATATCCCATACTCCATCTTGAAAGATATTAGCAAATTTATTAGAGAACCATTAACAAGAATAATTAATAAGTCATTTTCACAAGGAGTTTTCCCCACAGAATTGAAAACCTCGAAAATCATCCCATGTCACAAGAAAGGTGACAGGACATTAAAGGAGAACTACAGACCAATAGCTCTTCAAACAGGATTTTCAAAGATAATCGAAAAAACTTTCTGTCTAAAAATACAATCATTTTTAGACAAATATGCCCTAAATAACAGTCACCAGCATGGGTTTACAAAGAAAAGATCGACAACAACGGCAATAGCAAACTTCATTAGCCAATCTATAGACGCTATTGACGATAATAAAGATATCCTAGGAATATTCTATGACTTCAGCAGAGCGTTCGACTCGGTCGATCACGAGTTACTGCTGCAAAAACTGAAAAATATCGGTATAGCAGGTGTCGCCAATGACTGGATTAGATCCTATTTAAAAGATCGTAAACAAGCGGTCTATATCGAAACAGAAACTGAGGTAATTATGTCAAATGAAATGATAGTTAATGTTGGACTGCCACAAGGGTCGATAATCTCTCCACTGCTGTTTTCACTTTTTACATATGACCTTCCAAATGAAGTGAACACAGGTGAACTCACTCTCTACGTGGACGACACTACGCACCTAATTATTAGCAACGAAAATGAAAGTTTGGGACTCCAATCCAACCAAGCAGCCCACCAAATGCATACATGGTGCGCAAACAACCACCTTTCTATAAACATATCTAAAACCGTTTTTATGCGCATCACGTCAAACTTCACAAAAATCGATAGCAGCCCCCTAATCAGGCTAGACACTAAGACAATCGCTGGGACAAGCGAAATAAAATTTTTGGGCATCACAGTGGACAATAAATTAAATTGGGTTGCACATATAAAAAATACTTGCAGCAAAGTAGCAGCCGGATGCTACCTCATGAAAAGAATCATTAACCTGACAGACGAACAAACAGCAAAACTAGTTTACTTTGCATATATTCAATCCAGGCTACAATACGGAATTATATTTTGGGGTAGATCTAAGAATTCCGCACAACTTTTTAGTCTACAAAAAAAAGCACTTAGATGCATGGCAAAGGCAAGTTATAATCCGACAGCTGTCACTTTTATGAAAGATTCCTGTAAGACCCTGTTCAATCGATTTCAGATTTTATCATTACCCTGTCTGTACATTTTCAATTGCATATTATTCGTGGTGGACAACAATCACATTGACAAAACAAAACAGCATTTACACGACACTAGAAATAGCTTAATTGACACTAAAAGATACTCAAAATCTATTTCAAAGAAAAACCCTATTTACTCGGGGATAAAATTGTACCATGCACTGCCAAAAGATATAAAGGACTGCAAGAATGGTAGTTTCAAAACTAAGCTAAAGAACTACTTATTAGATAAATGTTTTTATAATGTTAAAGAACTTTGTGATAGCTTATAATGACTGTGTATGTACTTTATAAATTTTAAGAAATTGACTGTCACATATATCATGTATACCCTGATCACATTGACAATAAACAAATTATTATTATATTATATTATTATTAATAGAACATAGGATCCAGCCAGCTGATCTCAAATAACGTGGATAGAACATAGGATCCAGCCAGCTGATCTCAAATAACCTGGATAGAACATAGGATCCAGCCAGCTGATCTCAAATAACGTGGATAGAACATAGGATCCAGCCAGCTGATCTCAAATAACCTGGATAGAGCATAGGATCCAGTCAGCTGATCTAAATAACGTGGATAGAACATAGGATCCAGCCAGCGGATCTCAAATAACCTGGATAGAGCACAGGATCCAGCCAGCTGATCTCAAATAACCTGGATAGAACATAGGATCCAGCCAGCTGATCTCAAATAACCTGAATAGAACATAGGATCCAGCCAGCTGATCTCATATAACCTGGATAGAACATAGGATCCAGCCAGCTGATCTCAAATAACCTGGAAAGAGCATAGGATCCAGTCAGCTGATCTCAAATAACCTGGATAGAACATAGGATCCAGCCAGCTGATCTCAAATAACCTGGATAGAGCATAGGATCCAGTCAGCTGATCTCAAATAACCTGGATAGAACATAGGACCCAGCCAGCTGATCTCAAATAACGTGGATAGAACATAGGATCCAGCCAGCTGATCTCAAATAACCTGGATAGAACATAGGATCCAGCCAGCTGATCTCAAGTAAACTAGTACGAATCCCAAAATGAAACTTTCTGTGGGGCTTAAAAGCGCTACGAGACAAAACTAGAAGACATTGTTTTTAGGGTTTGAATGCTTGAGTAAAGCCAGACCCAACCCCAACCCTTGATAAGCTTTGTTACCGATAGTTACAATTGTAGACAGAGCAATGAAATGAAGAGAAATGTAACAAAAACAAACCTTGATAAATGAACTCAATTGAATGACGCCGCACCAGTCATTGTCCGATGTATGTCATCAGCAACAAGTGGAATGGGACCCGACATCTCACCGATAGTTTCAACACAGCAAAGTTGCTTCAGTTTGTAACCCTGGCAACAAATGAGCAAGGAGAGTAATGTTTTAGCACGTGGTTCATTTAGAGCAGTACGGCCGCAAAGTCTTCCAAAGTTAGCCACTGAATTTAAAGTTCGCAATATCACGGCCAAGTGGCATTTGCTTCCCAGAATAACAACGCTTAAACATTTGAATAAATCGAGCACACGGCAGTGACAGTTCGAATCGAAAGCTTATGACTAAAAAACTGAATTTAAAACACTCGTGAATGATAAACAGAAAGCAGAATCTAATGGAAATACACATTATAAATATAGTTCTAGAAAATTCGCTTCGATTTCAACGTGGTACCGGTTTCAAACACTAGCCTGGCGCGGGCTCACCCGACCTATCCCGCGGAAGCGTCGCGACGCACTGAAAACTACATATCTTGTCTGAGTCTCCGCTGAGCTCGGTAGTGAGCCGAGCGCCGAGCCGAGCCGTCACGAAGATTTGAAATTGTTTAGGAGCTAATGCACTCTGCCGGCTAACAGCTGCACTAGCTCCATCACATGGTACAGATTGTCGCTAGTAGATGGCGCATGCAGCCGGTTTTTTTAACATTCCTAGTGTATTGTGATTTTGGTGCTATTTTGAGGGATTATTTGAATAATGTGATCTTGCTCAACAACCCGGTTAACATTGGTGGCCGGTATTTATAGTTTCGCTTTGCCCCTTTGGTTCGGGTTCAGGTTCAGGTTCAGGTTAGTTCCTTCACCCACATCAAAGCGGAAGAAGTGATCAGATTTTTATATAGTTACCATTGGATTCTAGGCAACACATGGTTTACTGATTAGTTTACCAGGTACCAATGTTACCAATTTGCAGATTGATTTTCAAAATTGACAGTTCAAACATTTTCAATTTCTGATCAAATGTAATTTTGTATTTTCTTTCATTTCAATATAATGACTAACTTGTCATTTTGATTTAATATTAACATCACCTAGTGCCCGTTGTTGAGGGAGAAAATGCACAGTTGCATTCCTGCTAAACTGATCCTTAGACCATGAGTGTTTTTGTCCACAGTCTATGGTCAATGAATGTGATTGTAGTTTTGTAAATAATTTAGTAATTTAATAACATTTGTTTTTCACCACTGCACAAGTGATTATTTAGACTGCGATGAAGACTTCACTGCGATGAACATTTGTTTTCAAAATACTATTACATTTTTCTTGTGGGGTTGTGATGCACCTCGTTTGTTTTCAATATTTTATTGTTGATTTTTAGTCAAGTATTATTAGAGTTACCACGTCGCTGATTGTTTATCTTAGTTAATCTTAGTTTAATTTTTTCATTACGTTTCTCTAATTAGGTACTTCTTCTATTGGGCTCGTCATATTGCTGGACTGAACTTGATTGTATAAATTAATAAACCAAATTTTTCCCTTCTAAATCCTTTTTAATAATTTATTAATTAATCATTTTTATTTACCTTCTTAATTTTTAGGTTGTTTTTATGAATGACATATGAATGAATGTTTATCTTAATTCAATCTTTCAAACATATTATATCGTGTTTCACTTAAATAAATTTATCAATTTACAAAGAATTTAAATGCAAGATTTATTGTTCCTTCATAAATTCCTGTTTGATTTTCAAACTCCCCGGTGAAGACTGGCTTTATTTTGCATTCAAAAGTTGGCAACATGTGGTTAATGACGTCATAGTCCACTAGGCTGTGGCAAGGTTAGGCTAACACAACTGTAGTCAGAGTCCACCAGGCTGTGGCAAGGTTAGGCTAACACAACTGTAGTCAGAGTCCACCAGGCTGTGGCAAGGTTAGGCTAACAGGACTGTAGTCAGAGTCCACCAGGCTGTGGCAAGGTTAGGCTAACACAACTGTAGTCAGAGTCCACTAGGCTGTGGCAAGGTTAGGCTAACACAACTGTAGTCAGAGTCCACCAGGCTGTGGCAAAGTTAGGCTAACACAACTGTAGTCAGAGTCCACCAGGCTGTGGCAAGGTTAGGCTAACACAACTGTAGTCAGAGTCCACCAGGCTGTGGCAAGGTAAGGCTAACACAACTGTAGTCAGAGTCCACTAGGCTGTGGCAAGGTTAGGCTAACACAACTGTAGTCAGAGTCCACCAGGCTGTGGCAAGGTAAGGCTAACACAACTGTAGTCAGAGTCCACCAGGATGTGGCAAGGTTATGCTAACACAACTGTAGTCGGAGTCCACCAGGCTGTGGCAAGGTAAGGCTAACACAACTGTAGTCAGAGTCCACCAGGCTGTGGCAAGGTTAGGCTGACACAACTGTAGTCAGAGTCCACCAGGCTGTGGCAAGGTTAGCCTAACACAACTGTAGTCAGAGTCCACCAGGCTGTGGCAAGGTTAGGCTAACACAACTGTAGTCAGAGTCCACCAGGCTGTGGCAAGGTTAGGCTAACACAACTGTAGTCAGAGTCCACCAGGCTGTGGCAAGGTTAGGCTAACACAACTGTAGTCAGAGTCCACCAGGCTGTGGCAAGGTTAGGCTGACACAACTGTAGTCAGAGTCCACCAGGCTGTGGCAAGGTAAGGCTAACACAACTGTAGTCAGAGTCCACCAGGCTGTGGCAAAGTAAGGCTAACACAACTGTAGTCAGAGTCCACCAGGCTGTGGCAAAGTTAGGCTAACACAACTGTAGTCAGAGTCCACCTGGCTGTGGCAAGGTTAGGCTGACACAAATGTAGTCAGAGTCCACCAGGCTGTGGCAAGGTTAGGCTAACACAACTGTAGTCAGAGTCCACCAGGCTGTGGCAAGGTTAGGCTAACACAACTGTAGTCAGAGTCCACCAGGCTGTGGCAAGGTAAGGCTAACACAACTGTAGTCAGAGTCCACCAGGCTGTGGCAAGGTTAGGCTAACACAACTGTAGTCAGAGTCCACCAGGCTGTGGCAAGGTTAGGCTGACACAACTGTAGTCAGAGTCCACCAGGCTGTGGCAAGGTAAGGCTAACACAACTGTAGTCAGAGTCCACCAGGCTGTGGCAAAGTAAGGCTAACACAACTGTAGTCAGAGTCCACCAGGCTGTGGCAAAGTTAGGCTAACACAACTGTAGTCAGAGTCCACCTGGCTGTGGCAAGGTTAGGCTGACACAAATGTAGTCAGAGTCCACCAGGCTGTGGCAAGTTAAGGCTGACACAACTGTAGTCAGAGTCCACCAGGCTGTGGCAGGGTAGGGCTAACACAACTGTAGTCAGAGTTCACCAGGCTGTGGCAAGGTAAGGCTAACACAACTGTAGTCAGAGTCCACCAGGCTGTGGCAAGGTTAGGCTGACACAACTGTAGTCAGAGTCCACCAGGCTGTGGCAAGGTTAGGCTAACACAACTGTAGTAAGAGTCCACCAGGCTGTGGCAAGGTTGGGCTGACACAACGGTAGTCAGAGTCCACCATGCTGTGGCAAGGTTAGGCTGACACAACTGTAGTCAGAGTCCACCAGGCTGTGGCAAGGTTAGGCTGACACAACTGTAGTCAGAGTCCACCAGGCTGTGGCAAGGTTAGGCTAACACAACTGTAGTCAGAGTCCACCAGGCTGAGGCAAGGTTAGGCTGACACAACTGTAGTCAGAGTCCACCAGGCTGTGGCAAGGTGAGGCTAACACAACTGTGGTCAGAGTCCACCGGGCTGTGGCAAGGTTAGGGAGACACAACTGTAGTCAGAGTCCACCAGGCTGTGGCAAGGTTAGGCTAACACAACTGTAGTCAGAGTCCACCAGGCTGTGGCAAGGTTAGGCTAACACAACTGTCGTCAGAGTCCACCAGGCTGTGGAAAGGTTAGGCTAACACAACTGTAGTCAGAGTCCACCAGGCTGTGGCAAGGTTAGGCTAACACAACTGTAGTCAGAGTCCACCAGGCTGTGGCAAGGTAAGGCTAACACAACTGTAGTCAGAGTCCACCAGGCTGTGGCAAGGTTAGGCTAACACAACTGTAGTCAGAGTCCACCAGGCTGTGGCAAGGTTAGGCTAACACAACTGTAGTCAGAGTCCACCAGGCTGTGGCAAGGTTAGGCTAACACAACTGTAGTCAGAGTCCACCAGGCTGTAGCAAGGTTAGGCTGACACAACTGTAGTCAGAGTCCACCAGGTTGTGGCAAGGTTAGGCTAACACAACTGTAGTCAGAGTCCACCAGGCTGTGGCAAAGTAAGGCTAACACAACTGTAGTCAGAGTCCACCAGGCTGTGGCAAAGTTAGGCTAACACAACTGTAGTCAGATTCCACCAGGCTGTGGCAAGGTTAGGCTGCCACAACTGTAGTCAGAGTCCACCAGGCTGTGGCAAGTTAAGGCTGACACAACTGTAGTCAGAGTCCACCAGGCTGTGGCAAAGTTAGGCTAACACAACTGTAGTCAGAGTCCACCAGGCTGTGGCAAGGTTAGGCTAACACAACTGTAGTCAGAGTCCACCAGGTTGTGGCAAGGTTAGGCTAACACAACTGTTGTCAGAGTCCACCAGGCTGTGGCAAGGTTAGGCTAACACAACTGTAGTCAGAGCCCACCAGGCTGTGGCAAGGTTAGGCTAACACAACTGTAGCCAGAGTCCACCAGGCTGTGGCAAGGTAAGGCTAACACAACTGTAGTCAGAGTCCACCAGGCTGTGGCAAGGTTAGGCTGACACAACTGTAGTCAGAGTCCACCAGGCTGTGGCAAGGTTAGGCTGACACAACTGTTGTCAGAGTCCACCAGGCTGTGGCAAGGTTAGGCTAACACAACTGTAGTCAGAGTCCACCAGGCTGTCGCAAGGTTAGGCTAACACAACTGTAGTCAGAGTCCACCAGGCTGTGGCAAGGTTAGGCTGACACAACTGTAGTCAGAGTCCACCAGGTTGTGGCAAGGTTAGGCTAACACAACTGTAGTCAGAGTCCACCAGGTTGTGGCAAGGTTAGGCTAACACAACTGTAGTCAGAGTCCACCAGGTTGTGGCAAGGTTAGGCTAACACAACTGTAGTCAGAGTCCACCAGGCTGTGGCAAGGTTAGGCTAACACAACTTCTTCCGGTCTTCGTCTTCGTCTTCGTCTTCGTCTTCGTCCTCGTCTTCGTCTTCGTCTTCGTCTTCTTCCGGTCTTCGTCTTCGTCTTCGTCTTTGTCTTCGTCCATGTCTTCGTCTTCTTCCGGTCTTCGTCTTCGTCTTCGTCTTCTTCCGGTCTTCGTCTTCGTCTTCGTCTTCGTCTTCGTCCTCGTCTTCGTCCTCGTCCTCGTCTTCGTTTTCGTCTTCGTCTTCGTCCTCGTCCTCGTCTTCGTCCTCGTCTTCGTCTTCGTCCTCGTCCTCGTCTTCGTCCTCGTCTTCATCTTCGTCTTCGTCCTCGTCCTCGTCCTCGTCTTCGTCTTCGTCTTCGTCTTCTTCCGGTCTTCGTCTTTGTCTTCGTCTTCTTCCGGTCTTCGTCTTCGTCTTCGTCCTCGTCTTCGTCCTCGTCCTCGTCTTCGTCTTCGTCTTCGTCTTCTTCCGGTCTTCGTCTTCGTCTTCGTCTTCGTCTTCGTCTTCGTCTTCTTTCGGTCTTCGTCTTCGTCCTTGTCTTCGTCTTCGTCTTCGTCCTCGTCTTCGTCTTCGTCTTCGTCCTCGTCCTCGTCTTCGTCTTCGTCTTCGTCCTCGTCTTCGTCTTCGTCTTCGTCCTCGTCCTCGTCTTCGTCATCGTCTTCGTCTTCGTCTTCGTCCTCGTCTTCGTCCTCGTCTTCGTCTTTGTCCTCGTCCTCGTCTTTGTCCTCGTCTTCGTCTTCGTCTTCGACCTCGTCTTCGTCTTCGTCTTCGTCTTCGTCTTCGTCCTCGTCTTCGTCTTCGTCCTCGTCTTCGTCTTCGTCTTCGTCTTCGTCCTCGTCTTCGTCTTCGTTCTCGTCTTCGTCTTCGTCATCGTCTTCGTCCTCGTCTTCGTCTTCGTCCTCGTCCTCGTCTTCGTCTTCGTCCTCGTCTTCGTCTTCGTCCTCGTCTTCGTCTTCGTCTTCGTCTTCGTCTTCGTCTTCGTCTTCGTCTTCGTCTTCGTCCTCATCTTCGTCTTCGTCTTCGTCTTCGTCCTCGTCTTCGTCTTCGTCCTCGTCTTCGTCTTCGTCTTCGTCTTCGTCTTCGTCTTCGTCTTCGTCCTCGTCTTCTTCCGGTCTTCGTCTTCATCTTCGTCTTCGTCTTCTTCCGGTCTTCGTCTTCGTCTTCGTCCTCGTCTTCGTCTTCGTCCTCGTCTTCGTATTCGTCTTCGTCCTCGTCCTCGTCTTCGACTTCGTCTTCGTCTTCGTCTTCATCTTCGTCTTCGTCCTCGTCCTCGTCTTCGTCTTCGTCCTCGTCCTCGTCTTCGTCCTCGTCTTCGTCTTCGTCTTCGTCTTCGTCCTCGTCTTCGTCTTCGTCTTCGTCCTCGTCTTCGTCTTCGTCTTCGTCTCCGTCTTCGTCTTCGTCCTCGTCTTCGTCTTCGTCTTCGTCTTGTCTTCGTCTTCGTCCTCGTCCTCGTCCTCGTCTTCGTCTTCGTCCTCGTCTTCGTCTTCGTCTTCGTCTTCGTCTCCGTCTTCGTCTTCGTCATCGTCTTCGTCTTCGTCTTCGTCTTCGTCTTCGTCTTCGTCCTCGTCTACGTCTTTGTCCTCGTCCTCGTCTTCGTCTTCGTCCTCGTCTTCGTCTTTGTCCTCGTCCTCGTCTTCGTCTTCGTCTTTCGTCTTCGTCTTCGTCTTCGTCTTCGTCCTCGTCCTCGTCTTCGTCTTAGTCTTGTCTTCGTCCTCGTCCTCGTCTTCGTCTTCGTCTTCGTCCTCGTCTTCGTCTTCGTATTCGTCTTCGTCTTCGTCTTCGTCCTCGTCTTCGTCTTCGTCTTCGTCTTCGTCTTCGTCCTCGTCTTCTTCCGGTCTTCGTCTTCGTCTTCGTCTTCGTCTTCGTCTTCGTCTTCTTTCAGTCTTCGTCTTCGGCCTCGTCTTCGTCTTCGTCTTCGTCCGCGTCCTCGTCCTCGTCTTCGTCTTCGTCCTCGTCTTCGTCTTCGTCTTCGTCCTCGTCTTCGTCTTCGTCTTCGTCCTCGTCTTCGTCCTCGTCTTCGTCTTCGTCCTCGTCTTCGTCTTCGTCCTCGTCTTCGTCTTCGTCTTCGTCTTCGTCTCCGTCTCCGTCTTCGTCTTCGTCTTCGTCCTCGTCATCGTCTCCGTCTTCGTATTGTCTTCGTCTTCGTCCTCGTCCTCGTCTTCGTCTTCGTCCTCGTCTTCGTCTTTGTCCTCGTCCTCGTCTTCGTCTTCGTCTTTCGTCTTCGTCCTCGTCTTCGTCTTCGTCCTCGTCCTCGTCTTCGTCTTCGTCTTGTCTTCGTCTTCGTCCTCGTCCTCGTCTTCGTCTTCGTCTTCGTCTACGTCCTCGTCTTCGTCTTCGTCTTCGTCCTCGTCTTCGTCCTCGTCTTCGTCTTCGTCCTCGTCTTCGTCTTCGTCCTCGTCTTCGTCTTCGTCTTCGTCTTCGTCTCCGTCTCCGTCTTCGTCTTCGTCTTCGTCCTCGTCATCGTCTCCGTCTTCGTATTGTCTTCGTCTTTGTCCTCGTCCTCGTCTTCGTCTTTCGTCTTCGTCCTCGTCTTCGTCTTCGTCCTCGTCCTCGTCTTCGTCTTCGTCCTCGTCTTCGTCTTCCTCTTCGTCTTCGTCCTCGTCTTCGTCTTCGTCTTCGTCTTCTTCCGGTCTTCGTCTTCGTCTTCGTCTTCGTCCTCGTCCTCGTCTTCGTCCTCATCCTCGTCTTCGTCTTCGTCTTCGTCTTCTTCCGGTCTTCGTCTTCGTCTTCGTCTTCGTCTTCGTCCTCGTCCTGGTCCTCGTCCTCGTCATCGTCTTCGTCTTCGTCTTCGTCTTCTTTCGGTCTTCGTCTTCGTCCTCGTCTTCGTCTTCGTCTTCGTCTTCGTCTTCGTCTTCGTCCTCGTCTTCGTCTTCGTCTTCGTCTTCGTCATCGTCTTCGTCCTCGTCTTCGTCTTCGACTTCGTCTTCGTCTTCGTCCTCGTCTTCGTTTTCTTCCGGTCTTCGTCTTCGTCTTCTTCCGGTCTTCGTCTTCGTCTTCGTCTTCTTCAGGTCTTCATCTTCGTCTTCGTCCTCGTCTTCGTCTTCGTCTTCGTCTTCTTCCTGTCTTCGTCTTCGTCTTCGTCTTCGTCCTCGTCTTCGTCCTCGTCCTCGTCTTCGTCCTCGTCATCGTCTTAGTCTTCGTCTTCGTCTTTGTCTTCTTTCGGTCTTCGTCTTCGTCCTCGTCTTTGTCTTCGTCTTCGTCTTCGTCCTCGTCCTCGTCTTCGTCTTCGTCTTCTTCCGGTCTTCGTCTTCGTCTTCGTCCTCGTCCTCATCTTCATCCTCGTCCTCGTCTTCGTCTTCGTCTTCGCCTTCGTCTTCGTCTTCGTCTTCGTCTTCATCTTCGTCCTCGTCTTCGTCCTCGTCCTCGTCTTCGTCTTCGCCTTCGTCTTCGTCCTCGTCTTCGCCTTCGTCTTCGTCCTCGTCCTCGTCTTCGTCTTCGTCCTCGTCTTCGTCTTCGTCCTCGTCATCGTCTTCGTCTTCGTCTTCGTCTTCGTCTTCTTTCGGTCTTCGTCTTCGTCCTCGTCTTCGTCCTCGTCCTCGTCTTCGTCTTCGTCTTCGTCCTAGTCTTCGTCCTCGTCTTCGTCTTCGTCTTCGTCTTCGTCCTAGTCTTCGTCCTCGTCTTCGTCCTCGTCCTAGTCTTCGTCCTCGTCTTCGTCTTCGTCTTCGTCTTCTTTCGGTCTTCGTCTTCGTCCTCGTCTTCGTCTTCGTCCTTGTCCTCGTCTTCGTCTTCGTCTTCTTCCTGTCTTCGTCTTCGTCTTCGTCTTCGTCCTCGTCTTCGTCCTCGTCCTCGTCTTCGTCCTCGTCATCGTCTTCGTCTTCGTCTTCGTCTTCGTCTTCTTTCGGTCTTCGTCTTCGTCTTCGTCTTCGTCCTCGTCCTCGTCTTCGTCTTCGTCCTCGTCATCGTCTTCGTCTTCGTCTTCGTCCTCGTCTTCGTCTTCGTCTTCGTCTTCGTCCTCGTCCTCGTCTTCGTCTTCGTCCTCGTCCTCGTCTTCGTCTTCGTCCTCGTCCTCGTCTTCGTCCTCGTCTTCGTCTTCGTCCTCGTCTTCGTCTTCGTCCTCGTCCTCTTCCTCGTCTTCGTCTTCGTCTTCGTCCTCGTCTTCGTCTTCGTCTTCGTCTTCGTCTTCGTCCTCGTCTTCGTCTTCGTCTTCGTCCTCGTCCTCGTCTTCGTCTTCGTCTTCGTCTTCGTCCTCGTCTTCGTCTTCGTCCTCGTCCTCGTCTTCGTCTTCGTCTTCGTCTTCTTCCGGTCTTCGTCTTCGTCTTCGTCCTCGTCCTCGTCCTCGTCTTCGTCTTCGTCTTCGTCTTCTTCCGGTCTTCGTCTTCGTCTTCGTATTCGTCCTCGTCTTCGTCTTCGTCCTCGTCCTCGTCTTCATCTTCGTCCTCGTCCTCGTCTTCGTCTTCGTCTTCGTCCTCGTCCTCGTCTTCGTCTTCGTCCTCGTCTTCTTCCGGTCTTCGTCTTCGTCTTCGTCTTCGTCTTCGTCTTCTTCCGGTCTTCGTCTTCGTCTTCGTCTTCCTCTTCGTCTTCGTCTTCTTCCGGTCTTCGTCTTTGTCTTCGTCTTCGTCTTCGTCTTCGTCCTCGTCTTCGTCCTCGTCTTCGTCTTCGTCCTCGTCTTCGTCCTCGTCTTCGTCTTCGTCTTCTTCGTCTTCGTCTTCGTCCTCGTCTTCGTCCTCGTCTATGTCTTTGTCTTCGTCTTCGTCTTCGTCTTCGTCCTCGTCTTCGTCTTCGTCCTCGTCCTCATCTTCGACTTCGTCCTCGTCTTCGTCTTCGTCCTCGTCCTCGTCTTCGACTTCGTCTTCGTCTTCGTCTTCGTCTTCGTCCTCGTCTTCGTCTTCGTCTTCGTCTTCGTCCTCGTCTTCGTCTTCGTCCTCGTCCTCGTCCTCGTCTTCGTCTTCGTCTTCGTCCTCGTCCTCGTCTTCGTCCTCGTCTTCGTCTCCGTCTTCGTCTTCGTCCTCGTCTTCGTCTTCGTCCTCGTCCTCGTCTTCGACTTCGTCTTCGTCTTCGTCTTCGTCTTCTTCCGGTCTTCGTCTTCGTCTTCGTCTTCGTCCTCGTCCTCGTCTTCGTCCTCGTCCTCGTCTTCGTCCTCGTCATCGTCTTCGTCTTCGTCTTCGTCTTCTTTCGGTCTTCGTCTTCGTCCTCGTCTTCGTCTTCGTCTTCGTCTTCGTCTTCGTCCTCGTCCTCGTCTTCGTCTTCGTCCTCGTCTTCGTCTTCGTCTTCGTCCTCGTCTTCGTCTTCGTCCGCGTCCTCGTCTTCGTCTTCGTCCTCGTCTTCGTCTTCGTCTTCGTCTTCGTCTTCGTCCTCGTCCTCGTCTTCGTCCTCGTCTTCGTCTTCGTCCTCGTCTTCGTCTTCGTCTTCGTCCTCGTCTTCGTCTTCGTCCTCGTCTTCGTCTTTGTCTTCGTCCTCGTCTTCGTCTTCGTCTTCGTCCGCGTCCTCGTCTTCGTCTTCGTCTTCGTCTTCGTCCTCGTCTTCGTCTTCGTCCTCGTCTTCGTCTTCGTCTTCGTCTTCATCTTCGTCTTCGTCTTCGTCCTCGTCTTCGTCTTCGTCTTCGTCTTCGTCTTCGTCTTCGTCTTCTTCCGGTCTTCGTCTTCGTCTTCGTCTTCGTCCTCGTCTTCGTCCTCGTCTTGTCTTCGTCTTCGTCTTCGTCTTCGTCTTCGTCATCGTCTTCGTCCTCGTCCTCGTCTTCGTCTTCGTCTTCGTCTTCGTCTTCGTCTTCGTCCTCGTCTTCGTCTTCGTCTTCGTCTTCTTCCGGTCTTCGTCTTCGTCTTCGTCTTCGTCCTCGTCCTCGTCTTCGTCCTCGTCCTTGTCTTCGTCTTCGTCCTCGTCCTCGTCTTCGTCTTCGTCCTCGTCCTCGTCTTCGTCTTCGCCTTCGTCTTCGTCTTCGTCTTCGTCTTCGTCTTCGTCCTCGTCCTCGTCCTCGTCTTCGTCTTCGTCCTCATCCTCGTCTTCGTCTTCGTCTTCGTCCTCGTCTTCGTCTTCGTCCTCGTCTTCGTCTTCGTCTTCGTCCTCGTCTTCGTCTTCGTCCTCGTCATCGTCTTCGTCTTCGTCTTCGTCTTCTTTCGGTCTTCGTCTTCGTCCTCGTCCTCGTCCTCGTCCTCGTCCTCGTCCTCGTCTTCGTCTTCGTCTTCGTCCTCGTCTTCGTCTTCGTCCTCGTCATCGTCTTCGTCTTCGTCTTCGTCTTCTTTCGGTCTTCGTCTTCGTCCTCGTCCTCGTCCTCGTCCTCGTCCTCGTCCTCGTCTTCGTCTTCATCTTCGTCTTCGTCCTCGTCTTCGTCTTCGTCTTCGTCTTCGTCTTCGTCCTCGTCTTCGTCTTCGTCTTCGTCTTCGTCTTCGTCTTCGTCTTCGTCTTCGTCCTCGTCCTCGTCTTCGTCCTCGTCTTCGTCTTCGTCTTGGTCTTCGTCCTCGTCCTCGTCCTCGTCCTCGTCTTCGTCTTCGTCTTCGTCCTCGTCCTCGTCCTCGTCGTCGTCTTCGCCTTCGTCCTCGTCTTCGTCTTCGCCTTCGTCTTCGTCCTCGTCTTCGCCTTCGTCCTCGTCTTCGTCTTCGTCTTCGTCCTCGTCTTCGTCTTCGTCTTCGTCTTCGTCCTCGTCCTCGTCCTCGTCTTCGTCTTCGTCCTCATCCTCGTCTTCGTCTTCGTCTTCGTCCTCGTCTTCGTCTTCGTCCTCGTCTTCGTCTTCGTCTTCGTCCTCGTCTTCGTCTTCGTCCTCGTCATCGTCTTCGTCTTCGTCTTCTTTCGGTCTTCGTCTTCGTCCTCGTCCTCGTCCTCGTCTTCGTCTTCGTCCCCGTCTTCGTCTTCGTCCTCGTCATCGTCTTCGTCTTCGTCTTCGTCCTCGTCTTCGTCTTCGCCTTCGTCTTCGTCCTCGTCCTCGTCTTCGTCTTCGTCCTCGTCTTCGTCCTCGTCTTCGTCTTCGTCCTCGTCCTCGTCCTCGTCTTCGTCTTCGTCTTCGTCCTCGTCTTCGTCTTCGTCTTCGTCTTCGTCTTCGTCCTCGTCCTCGTCTTCGTCTTCGTCTTCGTCCTCGTCTTCGTCTTCGTCTTCGTCTTCGTCCTCGTCTTCGTCTTCGTCTTCGTCTTCGTCTTCGTCTTCGTCTTCGTCTTCGTCCTCGTCTTCGTCTTCGTCTTCGTCCTCGTCTTCGTCTTCGTCTTCGTCTTAGTCCTCGTCCTTGTCTTCGTCCTCGTCTTCGTTTTCGTCTTCGTCTTCGTCCTCGTCTTCGTCCTCGTCTTCATTTTCGTCCTCGTCTTCGTCTTCGTCTTCGTCCTCGTCTTCGTCTTCGTCTTCGTCTTCGTCCTCATCTTCGTCTTCGTCTTCGTCTTCGTCCTCGTCTTCGTCTTCGTCCTCGTCTTCGTCTTCGTCTTCGTCTTCGTCTTTGTCTTCGTCCTCGTCTTCTTCCGGTCTTCGTCTTCGTCTTCGTCTTCTTCCGGTCTTCGTCTTCATCTTCGTCTTCGTCCTCGTCTTCGTCCTCGTCTTCGTCTTCGTCTTCGTCCTCGTCCTCGTCTTCGACTTCGTCTTCGTCTTCGTCTTCGTCTTCGTCCTCGTCCTCGTCTTCGTCTTCGTCCTCGTCCTCGTCTTCGTCCTCGTCATCGTCTTCGTCTTCGTCTTCTTTCGGTCTTCGTCTTCGTCTTCGTCTTCGTCTTCGTCTTCGTCTTCGTCCTCGTCCTCGTCTTCGACTTCGTCTTCGTCTTCGTCTTCGTCTTCTTCCGGTCTTCGTCTTCGTCTTCGTCCTCGTCCTCGTCTTCGTCCTCGTCTTCGTCTTCGTCTTCGTCTTCGTCTTCGTCTTCGTCCTCGTCTTCGTCTTCGTCTTCGTCTTCGTCCTCGTCTTCGTCTTCGTCCTCGTCTTCGTCCTCGTCCTCGTCCTCGTCATCGTCTTCGTCTTCGTCTTCGTCTTCGTCTTCTTTCGGTCGTCGTCTTCGTCCTCTTCTTCGTCTTCGTCTTCGTCCTCGTCTTCGTCTTCGTCCTCGTCTTCGTCTTTGTCTTCGTCCTCGTCTTCGTCTTCGTCCTCGTCCGCGTCCTCGTCTTCGTCTTCGTCTTCGTCTTCGTCCTCGTCTTCGTCTTCGTCTTCGTCTTCGTCCTCGTCTTCGTCTTCGTCTTCGTCTTCATCTTCGTCTTCGTCCTCGTCTTCGTCTTCGTCTTCGTCTTCGTCCTCGTCTTCGTCTTCGTCTTCGTCTTCGTCTTCGTCTTCGTCTTCTTCCGGTCTTCGTCTTCGTCTTCGTCTTCGTCCTCGTCTTCGTCCTCGTCTTCGTCTTCGTCATCGTCTTCGTCATCGTCTTCGTCCTCGTCCTCGTCTTCGTCTTCGTCTTCGTCTTCGTCTTCGTCCTCGTCTTCGTCTTCGTCTTCGTCTTCTTCCGGTCTTCGTCTTCGTCTTCGTCCTCGTCCTCGTCTTCGTCCTCGTCCTTGTCTTCGTCTTCGTCCTCGTCCTCGTCTTCGTCTTCGTCCTCGTCCTCGTCTTCGTCTTCGCCTTCGTCTTCGTCTTCGTCTTCGTCTTCGTCTTCGTCCTCGTCCTCGTCCTCGTCTTCGTCTTCGTCCTCATCCTCGTCTTCGTCTTCGTCTTCGTCCTCGTCTTCGTCTTCGTCCTCGTCTTCGTCTTCGTCTTCGTCCTCGTCTTCGTCTTCGTCCTCGTCATCGTCTTCGTCTTCGTCTTCTTTCGGTCTTCGTCTTCGTCCTCGTCCTCGTCCTCGTCCTCGTCCTCGTCCTCGTCTTCGTCTTCGTCTTCGTCCTCGTCTTCGTCTTCGTCTTCGTCTTCATCTTCGTCTTCGTCCTCGTCTTCGTCTTCGTCTTCGTCTTCGTCTTCGTCCTCGTCTTCGTCTTCGCCTTCGTCTTCGTCTTCGTCTTCGTCCTCGTCTTCGTCCTCGTCCTCGTCTTCGTCCTCGTCCTCGTCCTCGTCTTCGTCTTCGTCTTCGTCCTCGTCCTCGTCCTCGTCGTCGTCTTCGCCTTCGTCCTCGTCTTCGTCTTCGCCTTCGTCTTCGTCCTCGTCCTCGTCTTCGTCTTCGTCCTCGTCTTCGTCTTCGTCCTCGTCATCGTCTTCGTCTTCGTCTTCGTCTTCTTTCGGTCTTCGTCTTCGTCCTCGTCCTCGTCCTCGTCCTCGTCTTCGTCTTCGTCTTCGTCCTCGTCCTCGTCTTCGTCTTCGTCTTCGTCTTCGTCTTCGTCCTCGTCCTCGTCCTCGTCTTCGTCTTCGTCTTCGTCCTCGTCTTCGTCTTCGTCTTCGTCTTCGTCCTCGTCCTCGTCTTCGTCTTCGTCTTCGTCCTCGTCTTCGTCTTCGTCTTCGTCTTCGTCCTCGTCTTCGTCTTCGTCTTCGTCTTCGTCTTCGTCCTCGTCTTCGTCTTCGTCTTCGTCCTCGTCTTCGTCTTCGTCTTCGTCTTCGTCCTCGTCTTCGTCTTCGTCCTCGTCCTCGTCTTCGTTTTCGTCTTCGTCTTCGTCCTCGTCTTCGTCCTCGTCTTCATTTTCGTCCTCGTCTTCGTCTTCGTCTTCGTCCTCGTCTTCGTCTTCGTCTTCGTCTTCGTCCTCGTCTTCGTCTTCGTCCTCGTCTTCGTCTTCGTCTTCGTCTTCGTCTTCGTCTTCGTCTTTGTCTTCGTCCTCGTCTTCTTCCGGTCTTCGTCTTCGTCTTCGTCTTCTTCCGGTCTTCGTCTTCATCTTCGTCTTCGTCCTCGTCCTCGTCCTCGTCTTCGTCTTCGTCCTCGTCCTCGTCCTCGTCTTCGACTTCGTCTTCGTCTTCGTCTTCGTCCTCGTCCTCGTCTTCGTCTTCGTCCTCGTCCTCGTCTTCGTCTTCGTCCTCGTCTTCGTCTTCGTCTTCTTTCGGTCTTCGTCTTCGTCTTCGTCTTCGTCTTCGTCTTCGTCTTCGTCCTCGTCCTCGTCTTCGACTTCGTCTTCGTCTTCGTCTTCGTCTTCTTCCGGTCTTCGTCTTCGTCTTCGTCCTTGTCCTCGTCTTCGTCCTCGTCCTCGTCCTCGTCATCGTCTTCGTCTTCGTCTTCGTCTTCGTCTTCTTTCGGTCGTCGTCTTCGTCCTCGTCTTCGTCTTCGTCTTCGTCCTCGTCTTCGTCTTCGTCCTCGTCTTCGTCTTTGTCTTCGTCCTCGTCTTCGTCTTCGTCTTCGTCCGCGTCCTCGTCTTCGTCTTCGTCTTCGTCTTCGTCCTCGTCTTCGTCTTCGTCTTCGTCCTCGTCTTCGTCTTCGTCTTCGTCTTCATCTTCGTCTTCGTCCTCGTCTTCGTCTTCGTCTTCGTCTTCGTCCTCGTCTTCGTCTTCGTCTTCGTCTTCGTCTTCGTCTTCGTCTTCTTCCGGTCTTCGTCTTCGTCTTCGTCTTCGTCCTCGTCTTCGTCCTCGTCTTCGTCTTCGTCTTCGTCTTCGTCTTCGTCTTCGTCTTCGTCATCGTCTTCGTCCTCGTCCTCGTCTTCGTCTTCGTCTTCGTCTTCGTCTTCGTCTTCGTCTTCGTCCTCGTCTTCGTCTTCGTCCTCGTCTTCGTCTTCGTCTTCGTCCTCGTCTTCGTCTTCGTCCTCGTCCTCGTCTTCGTCTTCGTCTTCGTCCTCGTCTTCGTCTTCGTCCTCGTCCTCGTCTTCGTCATCGTCTTCGTCTTCGTCTTCGTCCTCGTCTTCGTCCTCGTCTTCGTCTTCGTCCTCGTCCTCGTCCTCGTCTTCGTCTTCGTCTTCGTCCTCGTCTTCGTCTTCGTCTTCGTCTTCGTCTTCGTCCTCGTCCTCGTCTTCGTCTTCGTCTTCGTCCTCGTCTTCGTCTTCGTCTTCGTCTTCGTCCTCGTCTTCGTCTTCGTCTTCGTCTTCGTCTTCGTCCTCGTCTTCGTCTTCGTCTTCGTCTTCGTCTTCGTCCTCGTCTTCGTCTTCGTCCTCGTCCTCGTCTTCGTTTTCGTCTTCGTCTTCGTCCTCGTCTTCGTCCTCGTCTTCATTTTCGTCCTCGTCTTCGTCTTCGTCTTCGTCCTCGTCTTCGTCTTCGTCTTCGTCTTCGTCCTCATCTTCGTCTTCGTCTTCGTCTTCGTCCTCGTCTTCGTCTTCGTCCTCGTCTTCGTCTTCGTCTTCGTCTTCGTCTTCGTCTTTGTCTTCGTCCTCGTCTTCTTCCGGTCTTCGTCTTCGTCTTCGTCTTCTTCCGGTCTTCGTCTTCATCTTCGTCTTCGTCCTCGTCTTCGTCCTCGTCTTCGTCTTCGTCTTCGTCCTCGTCCTCGTCTTCGACTTCGTCTTCGTCTTCGTCTTCGTCTTCGTCTTCGTCTTCGTCCTCGTCCTCGTCTTCGTCTTCGTCCTCGTCCTCGTCTTCGTCCTCGTCATCGTCTTCGTCTTCGTCTTCTTTCGGTCTTCGTCTTCGTCTTCGTCTTCGTCTTCGTCTTCGTCTTCGTCCTCGTCCTCGTCTTCGACTTCGTCTTCGTCTTCGTCTTCGTCTTCTTCCGGTCTTCGTCTTCGTCTTCGTCCTTGTCCTCGTCTTCGTCCTCGTCCTCGTCCTCGTCATCGTCTTCGTCTTCGTCTTCGTCTTCGTCTTCTTTCGGTCGTCGTCTTCGTCCTCGTCTTCGTCTTCGTCTTCGTCCTCGTCTTCGTCTTCGTCCTCGTCTTCGTCTTTGTCTTCGTCCTCGTCTTCGTCTTCGTCTTCGTCTTCGTCTTCATCTTCGTCTTCGTCCTCGTCTTCGTCTTCGTCTTCGTCTTCGTCCTCGTCTTCGTCTTCGTCTTCGTCTTCGTCTTCGTCTTCGTCTTCTTCCGGTCTTCGTCTTCGTCTTCGTCTTCGTCCTCGTCTTCGTCCTCGTCTTCGTCTTCGTCTTCGTCTTCGTCTTCGTCTTCGTCATCGTCTTCGTCCTCGTCCTCGTCTTCGTCTTCGTCTTCGTCTTCGTCTTCGTCTTCGTCCTCGTCTTCGTCTTCGTCTTCGTCTTCTTCCGGTCTTCGTCTTCGTCTTCGTCTTCGTCCTCGTCCTCGTCTTCGTCCTCGTCCTTGTCTTCGTCTTCGTCCTCGTCCTCGTCTTCGTCTTCGTCCTCGTCCTCGTCTTCGTCTTCGCCTTCGTCTTCGTCTTCGTCTTCGTCTTCGTCCTCGTCCTCGTCCTCGTCTTCGTCTTCGTCCTCATCCTCGTCTTCGTCTTCGTCTTCGTCCTCGTCTTCGTCTTCGTCTTCGTCCTCGTCTTCGTCTTCGTCCTCGTCATCGTCTTCGTCTTCGTCTTCGTCTTCTTTCGGTCTTCGTCTTCGTCCTCGTCCTCGTCCTCGTCCTCGTCCTCGTCTTCGTCTTCGTCTTCGTCCTCGTCTTCGTCTTCGTCTTCGTCTTCATCTTCGTCTTCGTCCTCGTCTTCGTCTTCGTCTTCGTCTTCGTCTTCGTCCTCGTCTTCGTCTTCGCCTTCGTCTTCGTCTTCGTCTTCGTCCTCGTCTTCGTCCTCGTCCTCGTCTTCGTCCTCGTCCTCGTCCTCGTCTTCGTCTTCGTCTTCGTCCTCGTCCTCGTCCTCGTCGTCGTCTTCGCCTTCGTCCTCGTCTTCGCCTTCGTCTTCGTCCTCGTCCACGTCTTCGTCTTCGTCCTCGTCTTCGTCTTCGTCCTCGTCATCGTCTTCGTCTTCGTCTTCGTCTTCGTCTTCTTTCGGTCTTCGTCTTCGTCCTCGTCCTCGTCCTCGTCTTCGTCTTCGTCTTCGTCCTCGTCCTCGTCTTCGTCTTCGTCTTCGTCTTCGTCTTCTTCCGGTCTTCGTCTTCGTCCTCGTCTTCGTCCTTGTCTTCGTCTTCGTCTTCTTCGTCTTCGTCTTCGTCTTCGTCTTCGTCTTCGTCCTCGTCCTCGTCGTCGTCTTCGCCTTCGTCCTCGTCTTCGCCTTCGTCTTCGTCCTCGTCCACGTCTTCGTCTTCGTCCTCGTCTTCGTCTTCGTCCTCGTCATCGTCTTCGTCTTCGTCTTCGTCTTCGTCTTCTTTCGGTCTTCGTCTTCGTCCTCGTCCTCGTCCTCGTCCTCGTCTTCGTCTTCGTCTTCGTCCTCGTCCTCGTCTTCGTCTTCGTCTTCGTCTTCGTCTTCGTCTTCTTCCGGTCTTCGTCTTCGTCCTCGTCTTCGTCCTTGTCTTCGTCTTCGTCTTCTTCGTCTTCGTCTTCGTCTTCGTCTTCGTCTTCGTCCTAGTCTTCGTCCTCGTCTTCGTCTTCGTCTTCGTCTTCGTCTTCGTCTTCTTCCGGTCTTCGTCTTCGTCTTCGTCTTCGTCCTCGTCCTCGTCTTCGTCTTCGTCTTCGTCCTCGTTTTCGTCTTCGTCCTCGTCCTCGTCTTCGTCTTCTTCCGGTCTTCGTCTTCGTCTTCGTCTTCGTCCTCGACCTCGTCCTCGTCTTCGTCCTCGTCCTCGTCTTCGTCTTCGTCTTCGTCCTCGTCTTCGTCTTCGTCCTCGTCCTCGTCTTCGTCTTCGTCTTCGTCCTCGTCTTCTTCCGGTCTTTGTCTTCGTCTTCATCTTCGTCTTCGTCTTCTTCCGGTCTTCGTCTTCGTCTTCGTCTTCGTCTTCTTCCGGTCTTCGTCTTCGTCTTCGTCTTCGTCCTCGTCTTCGTCCTCGTCCTCGTCTTCGTCCTCGTCTTCGTCCTCGTCTTCATCCTCGTCTTCGTCTTCGTCTTCTTCGTCTTCGTCCTCGTCTTCGTCCTCGTCTTTGTCTACGTCCTCGTCTTCGTCTTCGTCTTTGTCTTCTTTCGGTCTTCGTCTTCGTCCTCGTCTTCGTCTTCGTCCTCGTCTTCGTCTTCGTCCTCGTCCTCGTTCTCGTCTTCGTCTTCGTCTTCGTCCTCGTCTTCGTCTTCGTCCTCGTCCTCGTCTTCGTCTTCGTCTTCGTCCTCGTCTTCTTCCGGTCTTCGTCTTCGTCTTCATCTTCGTCTTCGTCATCTTCCGGTCTTCGTCTTCGTCTTCGTCTTCGTCTTCGTCTTCTTCCGGTCTTCGTCTTCGTCTTCGTCTTCGTCCTCGTCTTCGTCCTCGTCCTCGTCTTCGTCCTCGTCTTCGTCCTCGTCTTCATCCTCGTCTTCGTCTTCGTCTTCTTCGTCTTCGTCCTCGTCTTCGTCCTCGTCTTTGTCTACGTCCTCGTCTTCGTCTTCGTCTTTGTCTTCTTTCGGTCTTCGTCTTCGTCCTCGTCTTCGTCTTCGTCCTCGTCTTCGTCTTCGTCCTCGTCTTAGTCTTCGTCTTCGTCTTCGTCCTCGTCTTCGTCCTCGTCATCCTCTTCGTCTTCGTCTTCGTCCTCGTCTTCAACTTCGTCTTCGTCCTCGTCTTCGTCTTCGTCCTCGTCCTCGTCTTCGTCCTCGTCTTCGTCTTCGTCTTCGTCCTCGTCTTCGTCCTCGTCTTCGTCTTCGTCTTTGTCTTCGTCCTCGTCTTCGTCTTCGTCCTCGTCTTCGTCTTCGTCTTCGTCCTCGTCTTCGTCTTCGTCTTCGTCTTCGTCCTCGTCTTCGTCTTCGTCTTCGTCCTCGTCTTCGTCTTCGTCTTCGTCTTCGTCCTCGTCTTCGTCTTCGTCCTCGTCTTCGTCTTCGTCCTCGTCTTCGTCTTCGTCTTCGTCCTTGTCCTCGTCTTCGTCTTCGTCTTCGTCTTCGTCTTCTTCCGGTCTTCGTCTTCGTCTTCGTCTTCGTCCTCGTCTTCGTCCTCGTCTTCGTCTTCGTCTTCGTCTTCGTCCTCGTCTTCGTCTTCGTCCTCGTCCTCGTCCTCGTCTTCGTCTTCGTCTTCGTCCTCGTCCTCGTCTTCGTCTTCGTCTTCGTCTTCGTCTTCTTCCGGTCTTCGTCTTCGTCCTCGTCTTCGTCCTTGTCTTCGTCTTCGTCTTCTTCGTCTTCGTCTTCGTCTTCGTCTTCGTCCTCGTCTTCGTCCTCGTCTTCGTCTTCGTCTTCGTCTTCGTCTTCGTCTTCTTCCGGTCTTCGTCTTCGTCTTCGTCTTCATCTTCGTCTTCGTCCTCGTCCACGTCTTCTTCTTCGTCTTCCTCCTCGTCTTCGTCTTCTTCCTCGTCCTCGTCTTCTTCTTCGTCTTCGTCTTCGTCTTCTTCCGGTCTTCGTCTTCATCTTCGTCTTCGTCCTCGTCCTCGTCCTCGTCTTCGTCTTCGTTTTCGTCTTCGTCCTCGTCTTCGTCCTCGTCTTCGTCTTCGTCTTCTTCGTCTTCGTCCTCGTCTTCGTCCTCGTCTTCGTCTTCGTCCTCGTCTTCGTCTGCGTCTTCTTCCGGTCTTCGTCTTCGTCCTCGTCTTCGTCTTCGTCCTCGTCCTCGTCCTCGTCTTCGACTTTGTCTTCGTCTTCGTCTTCTTCCGGTCTTCGTCTTCGTCTTCGTCTTCGTCCTCGTCTTCGTCTTCGTCTTCGTCCTCGTCCTCGTCTTTGTCTTCGTCCTCGTCCTCGTCTTCGTCTTCGTCCTCGTCTTCGTCTTCGTCTTCATCTTCGTCTTCGTCCTCGTCTTCGTCTTCGTCTTCGTCTTTGTCCTCGTCCTCGTCTTCGTCTTCGTCTTCGTCTTCTTCCGGTCTTCGTCTTCGTCTTCGTATTCGTCCTCGTCTTCGTCTTCGTCCTCGTCCTCGTCTTCGTCTTCGTCTTCGTCCTCGTCATCGTCTTCGTCCTCGTCCTCGTCCTCGTCTTCGTCTTCGTCTTCGTCCTCGTCTTCTTCCGGTCTTCGTCTTCGTCTTCGTCTTCGTCTTCGTCTTCTTCCGGTCTTCGTCTTCGTCTTCGTCTTCGTCTTCGTCCTCGTCTTCGTCCTCGTCTTCGTCTTCGTCCTCGTCTTCGTCCTCGTCTTCGTCTTCGTCTTCGTCCTCGTCTTCGTCTTCGTCCTCGTCCTCGTCTTCGTCTTCGTCTTCGTCCTCGTCCTCGTCTTCGTCCTCGTCTTCGTCTTCGTCCTCGTCCTCGTCCTCGTCTTCGACTTCGTCTTCGTCTTCGTCTTCGTCTTCTTCCGGTCTTCGTCTTCGTCTTCGTCTTCGTCTTCGTCCTCGTCCTCGTCTTCGTCTTCGTCTTCGTCTTCTTTCGGTCTTCGTCCTCGTCTTCGTCTTCGTCCTCGTCTTCGTCTTCGTCTTCGTCTTCGTCCTCGTCCTCGTCTTCGTCTTCGTCTTCGTCTTCGTCTTCGTCCTCGTCTTCGTCCTCGTCCTCGTCATCGTCTTCGTCTTCGTCCTCGTCTTCGTCCTCGTATTCGTCTTCGTCCTCGTCTTCGTCTTCGTCCTCGTCCTCGTCTTCGTCCTCGTCTTCGTCTTCGTCTTCGTCCTCGTCTTCGTCCTCGTCTTTGTCTTCGTCTTCGTCTTCGTCCTCGTCCTCGTCTTCGTCTTCGTCTTCGTCCTCGTCTTCGTCTTCGTCTTCGTCTTCGTCTTCGTCCTCGTCTTCGTCTTCGTCCTCGTCTTCGTCTTCGTCTTCGTCTTCGTCTTCGTCCTCGTCTTCGTCTTCGTCTTCGTCCGCGTCCTCGTCTTCGTCTTCGTCTTCGTCCTCGTCTTCGTCTTCGTCTTCGTCTTCGTCCTCGTCTTCGTCTTCGTCTTCGTCTTCGTCCTCGTCTTCGTCTTCGTCTTCTTCCGGTCTTCGTCTTCGTCTTCGTCTTCGTCCTCGTCTTCGTCCTCGTCTTCGTCTTCGTCTTCGTCTTCGTCTTCGTCCTTGTCCTCGTCTTCGTCCTCGTCCTCGTCTTCGTCCTCGTCTTCGTCTTCGTCTTCGTCTTCGTCTTCTTTCGGTCTTCGTCTTCGTCCTCGTCTTCGTCTTCGTCTTCGTCCTCGTCCTCGTCTTCGTCCTCGTCTTCGTCTTCGTCTTCGTCCTCGTCTTCGTCTTCGTCTTCGTCCTCGTCTTCGTCTTCGTCCTCGTCTTCGTCTTCGTCTTCGTCCTCGTCTTCGTCCTCGTCCTCGTCTTCGTCTTCGTCTTCGTCCTCGTCTTCGTCTTCGTCTTCGTCTTCGTCCTCGTCTTCGTCTTCGTCTTCGTCTTCGTCTTCGTCTTCGTCTTCGTCTTCGTCTTCGTCCTCGTCCTCGTCTTCGTCTTCGTCTTCGTCTTCTTCCGGTCTTCGTCTTCGTCTTCGTATTCGTCCTCGTCTTCGTCTTCGTCCTCGTCCTCGTCTTCGTCTTCGTCTTCGTCCTCGTCTTCGTCATCGTCTTCGTCCTCGTCCTCGTCCTCGTCTTCGTCTTCGTCCTCGTCTTCTTCCGGTCTTCGTCTTCGTCTTCGTCTTCGTCTTCGTCTTCTTCCGGTCTTCGTCTTCGTCTTCGTCTTCGTCTTCGTCCTCGTCTTCGTCCTCGTCTTCGTCTTCGTCCTCGTCTTCGTCCTCGTCTTCGTCTTCGTCTTCGTCCTCGTCTTCGTCTTCGTCCTCGTCCTCGTCTTCGTCTTCGTCTTCGTCCTCGTCCTCGTCTTCGTCCTCGTCTTCGTCTTCGTCCTCGTCCTCGTCCTCGTCTTCGACTTCGTCTTCGTCTTCGTCTTCGTCTTCTTCCGGTCTTCGTCTTCGTCTTCGTCTTCGTCTTCGTCCTCGTCCTCGTCTTCGTCTTCGTCTTCTTTCGGTCTTCGTCCTCGTCTTCGTCTTCGTCCTCGTCTTCGTCTTCGTCTTCGTCTTCGTCCTCGTCTTCGTCTTCGTCTTCGTCTTCGTCCTCGTCTTCGTCCTCGTCTTCGTCCTCGTCTTCGTCTTCGTCCTCGTCTTCGTCTTCGTCATCGTCTTCGTCCTCGTCTTCGTCCTCGTCCTCGTCTTCGTCCTCGTCCTCGTCATCGTCTTCGTCTTCGTCCTCGTCTTCGTCTTCGTCCTCGTCTTCGTCTTCGTCCTCGTCCTCGTCTTCGTCCTCGTCTTCGTCTTCGTCTTCGTCCTCGTCTTCGTCCTCGTCTTTGTCTTCGTCTTCGTCTTCGTCCTCGTCTTCGTCTTCGTCTTCGTCTTCGTCCTCGTCTTCGTCTTCGTCTTCGTCTTCGTCTTCGTCCTCGTCCTCGTCTTCGTCCTCGTCTTCGTCTTCGTCTTCGTCTTCGTCTTCGTCTTCGTCTTCGTCTTCGTCTTCGTCCTCGTCTTCTTCCGGTCTTCGTCTTCGTCTTCGTCTTCGTCTTCGTCTTCGTCTTCGTCCTCGTCCTCGTCTTCGTCTTCGTCTTCGTCTTCTTCCGGTCTTCGTCTTCGTCTTCGTATTCGTCCTCGTCTTCGTCTTCGTCCTCGTCCTCGTCTTCGTCTTCGTCTTCGTCCTCGTCTTCGTCATCGTCTTCGTCCTCGTCCTCGTCCTCGTCTTCGTCTTCGTCTTCGTCCTCGTCTTCTTCCGGTCTTCGTCTTCGTCTTCGTCTTCGTCTTCGTCTTCTTCCGGTCTTCGTCTTCGTCTTCGTCTTCGTCTTCGTCCTCGTCTTCGTCCTCGTCTTCGTCTTCGTCCTCGTCTTCGTCCTCGTCTTCGTCTTCGTCTTCGTCCTCGTCTTCGTCTTCGTCCTCGTCCTCGTCTTCGTCTTCGTCTTCGTCCTCGTCCTCGTCTTCGTCCTCGTCTTCGTCTTCGTCCTCGTCCTCGTCCTCGTCTTCGACTTCGTCTTCGTCTTCGTCTTCGTCTTCTTCCGGTCTTCGTCTTCGTCTTCGTCTTCGTCTTCGTCCTCGTCCTCGTCTTCGTCTTCGTCTTCGTCTTCTTTCGGTCTTCGTCCTCGTCTTCGTCTTCGTCCTCGTCTTCGTCTTCGTCTTCGTCTTCGTCCTCGTCCTCGTCTTCGTCCTCGTCTTCGTCTTCGTCCTCGTCCTCGTCCTCGTCTTCGACTTCGTCTTCGTCTTCGTCTTCGTCTTCTTCCGGTCTTCGTCTTCGTCTTCGTCTTCGTCTTCGTCCTCGTCCTCGTCTTCGTCTTCGTCTTCGTCTTCGTCTTCGTCCTCGTCTTCGTCCTCGTCCTCGTCATCGTCTTCGTCTTCGTCCTCGTCTTCGTCCTCGTATTCGTCTTCGTCCTCGTCTTCGTCTTCGTCCTCGTCCTCGTCTTCGTCCTCGTCTTCGTCTTCGTCTTCGTCCTCGTCTTCGTCCTCGTCTTTGTCTTCGTCTTCGTCTTCGTCCTCGTCTTCGTCTTCGTCTTCGTCTTCGTCCTCGTCTTCGTCTTCGTCTTCGTCCTCGTCTTCGTCTTCGTCTTCGTCTTCGTCTTCGTCCTCGTCTTCGTCTTCGTCCTCGTCTTCGTCTTCGTCTTCGTCCTCGTCTTCGTCTTCGTCCTCGTCCTCGTCTTCGTCTTCGTCTTCGTCTTCGTCTTCGTCTTCGTCTTCGTCCGCGTCCTCGTCTTCGTCTTCGTCTTCGTCCTCGTCTTCGTCTTCGTCTTCGTCTTCGTCCTCGTCTTCGTCTTCGTCTTCGTCTTCGTCCTCGTCTTCGTCTTCGTCTTCTTCCGGTCTTCGTCTTCGTCTTCGTCTTCGTCCTCGTCTTCGTCCTCGTCTTCGTCTTCGTCTTCGTCTTCGTCTTCGTCTTCTTCCGGTCTTCGTCTTCGTCTTCGTCTTCGTCTTCGTCTTCGTCTTCGTCTTCGTCCTCGTCCTCGTCTTCGTCTTCGTCTTCGTCTTCTTCCGGTCTTCGTCTTCGTCTTCGTATTCGTCCTCGTCTTCGTCCTCGTCCTCGTCTTCGTCCTCGTCTTCGTCTTCGTCTTCGTCTTCGTCTTCTTTCGGTCTTCGTCTTCGTCCTCGTCTTCGTCTTCGTCTTCGTCCTCGTCCTCGTCTTCGTCCTCGTCTTCGTCTTCGTCTTCGTCCTCGTCTTCGTCTTCGTCTTCGTCCTCGTCTTCGTCTTCGTCCTCGTCTTCGTCTTCGTCTTCTTCCGGTCTTCGTCTTCGTCTTCGTCTTCGTCCTCGTCTTCGTCCTCGTCTTCGTCTTCGTCTTCGTCTTCGTCTTCGTCTTCTTCCGGTCTTCGTCTTCGTCTTCGTCTTCGTCTTCGTCTTCGTCTTCGTCTTCGTCCTCGTCCTCGTCTTCGTCTTCGTCTTCGTCTTCTTCCGGTCTTCGTCTTCGTCTTCGTATTCGTCCTCGTCTTCGTCATCGTCTTCGTCCTCGTCCTCGTCCTCGTCTTCGTCTTCGTCTTCGTCCTCGTCTTCTTCCGGTCTTCGTCTTCGTCTTCGTCTTCGTCTTCGTCTTCTTCCGGTCTTCGTCTTCGTCTTCGTCTTCGTCTTCGTCCTCGTCTTCGTCCTCGTCTTCGTCTTCGTCCTCGTCTTCGTCCTCGTCTTCGTCTTCGTCTTCGTCCTCGTCTTCGTCTTCGTCCTCGTCCTCGTCTTCGTCTTCGTCTTCGTCCTCGTCTTCGTCCTCGTCTTCGTCTTCGTCCTCGTCCTCGTCCTCGTCTTCGACTTCGTCTTCGTCTTCGTCTTCGTCTTCTTCCGGTCTTCGTCTTCGTCTTCGTCTTCGTCTTCGTCCTCGTCCTCGTCTTCGTCTTCGTCTTCGTCTTCTTTCGGTCTTCGTCCTCGTCTTCGTCTTCGTCCTCGTCTTCGTCTTCGTCTTCGTCTTCGTCCTCGTCTTCGTCTTCGTCTTCGTCTTCGTCCTCGTCTTCGTCCTCGTCCTCGTCATCGTCTTCGTCTTCGTCTTCGTCCTCGTCTTCGTCTTCGTCCTCGTCTTCGTCTTCGTCCTCGTCCTCGTCTTCGTCCTCGTCTTCGTCTTCGTCTTCGTCCTCGTCTTCGTCCTCGTCTTTGTCTTCGTCTTCGTCTTCGTCCTCGTCTTCGTCTTCGTCTTCGTCTTCGTCCTCGTCTTCGTCTTCGTCTTCGTCTTCGTCTTCGTCCTCGTCTTCGTCTTCGTCCTCGTCTTCGTCTTCGTCTTCGTCTTCGTCTTCGTCCTCGTCTTCGTCTTCGTCTTCGTCCGCGTCCTCGTCTTCGTCTTCGTCTTCGTCCTCGTCTTCGTCTTCGTCTTCGTCCTCGTCTTCGTCTTCGTCTTCGTCTTCGTCCTCGTCTTCGTCTTCGTCTTCTTCCGGTCTTCGTCTTCGTCTTCGTCTTCGTCCTCGTCTTCGTCCTCGTCTTCGTCTTCGTCTTCGTCTTCGTCTTCGTCCTTGTCCTCGTCTTCGTCCTCGTCCTCGTCTTCGTCCTCGTCATCGTCTTCGTCTTCGTCTTCGTCTTCGTCTTCTTTCGGTCTTCGTCTTCGTCCTCGTCTTCGTCTTCGTCTTCGTCCTCGTCCTCGTCTTCGTCCTCGTCTTCGTCTTCGTCCTCGTCTTCGTCTTCGTCTTCGTCCTCGTCTTCGTCTTCGTCCTCGTCTTCGTCTTCGTCTTCGTCCTCGTCTTCGTCCTCGTCCTCGTCTTCGTCTTCGTCTTCGTCCTCGTCTTCGTCTTCGTCTTCGTCTTCGTCCTCGTCTTCGTCTTCGTCTTCGTCCTCGTCTTCGTCTTCGTCTTCGTCTTCGTCTTCGTCCTCGTCTTCGTCTTCGTCCTCGTCTTCGTCTTCGTCTTCGTCTTCGTCTTCGTCTTCGTCTTCGTCCTCGTCTTCGTCTTCGTCTTCGTCCGCGTCCTCGTCTTCGTCTTCGTCTTCGTCTTCGTCCTCGTCTTCGTCTTCGTCTTCGTCTTCGTCCTCGTCTTCGTCTTCGTCTTCGTCTTCGTCCTCGTCTTCGTCTTCGTCTTCTTCCGGTCTTCGTCTTCGTCTTCGTCTTCGTCCTCGTCTTCGTCCTCGTCTTCGTCTTCGTCTTCGTCTTCGTCTTCGTCCTTGTCCTCGTCTTCGTCCTCGTCCTCGTCTTCGTCCTCGTCATCGTCTTCGTCTTCGTCTTCGTCTTCGTCTTCTTTCGGTCTTCGTCTTCGTCCTCGTCTTCGTCTTCGTCTTCGTCCTCGTCCTCGTCTTCGTCCTCGTCTTCGTCTTCGTCTTCGTCCTCGTCTTCGTCTTCGTCTTCGTCTTCGTCTTCGTCTTCGTCTTCGTCTTCGTCTTCGTCCTCGTCTTCGTCTTCGTCTTCGTCTTCGTCTTCGTCTTCGTCTTCGTCTTCTTCCGGTCTTCGTCTTCGTCTTCGTCTTCGTCTTCGTCCTCGTCTCCGTCCTCGTCTTCGTCTTCGTCTTCGTCTTCGTCCTCGTCTTCGTCTTCGTCTTCGTCCTCGTCCTCGTCTTCGTCTTCGTCTTCGTCTTCGTCTTCGTCCTCGTCTTCGTCTTCGTCCTCGTCTTCGTCCTCGTCTTCGTCTTCGTCCTCGTCTTCGTCTTCGTCTTCGTCCTCGTCTTCGTCTTCGTCTTCGTCTTCGTCTTCGTCCTCGTCTTCGTCTTCGTCCTCGTCTTCGTCTTCGTCTTCGTCTTCGTCTTCGTCTTCGTCTTCGTCTTCGTCTTCGTCCGCGTCCTCGTCTTCGTCTTCGTCTTCGTCCTCGTCTTCGTCTTCGTCTTCGTCTTCGTCCTCGTCTTCGTCTTCGTCTTCGTCTTCGTCCTCGTCTTCGTCTTCGTCTTCTTCCGGTCTTCGTCTTCGTCTTCGTCTTCGTCCTCGTCTTCGTCCTCGTCTTCGTCCTCGTCTTCGTCTTCGTCTTCGTCTTCGTCTTCGTCTTCGTCCTTGTCCTCGTCTTCGTCCTCGTCCTCGTCTTCGTCCTCGTCATCGTCTTCGTCTTCGTCTTCGTCTTCGTCTTCTTTCGGTCTTCGTCTTCGTCCTCGTCTTCGTCTTCGTCTTCGTCCTCGTCTTCGTCTTCGTCTTCGTCTTCGTCTTCGTCCTCGTCCTCGTCTTCGTCCTCGTCTTCGTCTTCGTCTTCGTCCTCGTCTTCGTCTTCGTCTTCGTCTTCGTCTTCGTCTTCGTCTTCGTCTTCGTCTTCGTCTTCGTCCTCGTCTTCGTCTTCGTCTTCGTCTTCGTCTTCGTCTTCGTCTTCGTCTTCTTCCGGTCTTCGTCTTCGTCTTCGTCCTCGTCTCCGTCCTCGTCTTCGTCTTCGTCTTCGTCTTCGTCCTCGTCTTCGTCTTCGTCTTCGTCCTCGTCCTCGTCTTCGTCTTCGTCTTCGTCTTCGTCTTCGTCCTCGTCTTCGTCTTCGTCTTCGTCTTCGTCCTCGTCCTCGTCTTCGTCTTCGTCTTCGTCTTCGTCTTCGTCCTCGTCATCGTCTTCGTCTTCGTCTTCGTCTTCGTCTTCGTCTTCGTCTTCGTCTTCGTCTTCGTCTTCGTCTTCGTCTTCGTCTTCGTCCTCGTCTTCGTCTTCGTCTTCGTCTTCGTCTTCGTCTTCGTCTTCCTCTTCATCTTCGTCTTCGTCTTCGTCCTCGTCCTCGTCTTCGTCTTCGTCTTCGTCTTCGTCTTCGTCTTCGTCTTCGTCCTCGTCTTCGTCTTCGTCTTCGTCTTCGTCTTCGTCTTCGTCTTCGTCTTCGTCCTCGTCTTCGTCTTCTTCCGGTCTTTGTCTTCGTCTTCGTCTTCGTCCTCGTCTTCGTCCTCGTCCTCGTCCTCGTCCTCGTCCTCGTCTTCGTCTTCGTCCTCGTCCTCGTCTTCGTCTTCGCCTTCGTCTTCGTCCTCGTCTTCGACTTCGCCTTCGTCTTCGTCGTCGTCCTCATCTTCGTCCTCGTCTTCGTCTTCGTCCTCGTCATCGTCTTGGTCTTCGTCTTCTTTCGGTCTTCGTCTTCGTCCTCGTCTTCGTCTTCGTCCTCGTCCTCGTCCTCGTCTTCGTCTTCGTCCTCGTCCTCGTCTTCGTCTTCATCTTCGTCTTCGTCTTCTTCCGGTCTTTGTCCTCGTCCTCGTCTTCGTCCTTGTCTTCGTCTTCTTCGTCTTCGTCTTCGTCTTCGTCTTCGTCCTCGTCCTCGTCTTCGTCTTCGTCTTCGTCTTCGTCTTCGTCTTCGTCTTCTTCCGGTCTTCGTCTTCGTCCTCGTCTTCGTCCTTGTCTTCGTCTTCGTCTTCTTCGTCTTCGTCTTCGTCTTCGTCTTCGTCTTCGTCTTCGTCTTCGTCCTCGTCTTCGTCCTCGTCTTCGTCTTCGTCTTCGTCTTCGTCTTCGTCTTCTTCCGGTCTTCGTCTTCGTCTTCGTCTTCGTCTTCGTCTTCGTCCTCGTCCTCGTCTTCGTCTTCGTCTTCGTCCTCGTCTTCGTCTTCGTCCTCGTCCTCGTCTTCGTCTTCGTCTTCGTCTTCGTCTTCGTCTTCTTCCGGTCTTCGTCTTCGTCTTCGTCTTCGTCCTCGTCCTCGTCCTCGTCTTCGTCTTCGTCTTCTTCCGGTCTTCGTCTTCGTCTTCGTCTTCGTCCTCGTCTTCGTCTTCGTCCTCGTCCTCGTCTTCGTCTTCGTCTTCGTCCTCGTCCTCGTCTTCGTCTTCGTCTTCGTCCTCGTCCTCGTCTTCGTCTTCGTCTTCGTCCTCGTCTTCTTCCGGTCTCCGTCTTCGTCTTCGTCCTCGTCTTCGTCTTCGTCCTCGTCCTCGTCCTCGTCTTCGACTTCGTCTTCGTCTTCGTCTTCTTCCGGTCTTCGTCTTCGTCTTCGTCTTCGTCCTCGTCCTCGTCCTCGTCTTCGTCTTCGTCTTCGTCTTCGTCTTCTTCCGGTCTTCGTCTTCGTCTTCGTCCTCGTCCTCGTCCTCGTCTTCGTCTTCGTCTTCGTCTCCTTCCGGTCTTCGTCTTCGTCTTCCTCTTCGTCCTTGTCTTCGTCTTCGTCCTCGTCCTCGTCTTCGTCTTCGTCTTCGTCTTCGTCTTCGTCTTCTTCCGGTCTTCGTCTTCGTCTTCGTCTTCGTCTTCGTCTTCGTCTTCGTCTTCGTCCTCGTCCTCGTCTTCGTCTTCGTCTTCGTCTTCTTCCGGTCTTCGTCTTCGTCTTCGTATTCGTCCTCGTCTTCGTCTTCGTCCTCGTCCTCGTCTTCGTCTTCGTCTTCGTCCTCGTCTTCGTCATCGTCTTCGTCCGGTCCTCGTCTTCGTCTTCGTCCTCGTCTTCTTCCGGTCTTCGTCTTCGTCTTCGTCTTCGTCTTCGTCTTCTTCCGGTCTTCGTCTTCGTCTTCGTCTTCGTCTTCGTCCTCGTCTTCGTCCTCGTCTTCGTCTTCGTCCTCGTCTTCGTCCTCGTCTTCGTCTTCGTCCTCGTCTTCGTCTTCGTCCTCGTCCTCGTCTTCGTCTTCGTCTTCGTCCTCGTCCTCGTCTTCGTCCTCGTCTTCGTCTTCGTCCTCGTCTTCTTCCGGTCTTCGTCTTCGTCTTCGTCTTCGTCTTCGTCCTCGTCCTCGTCTTCGTCTTCGTCTTCGTCTTCTTTCGGTCTTCGTCCTCGTCTTCGTCTTCGTCCTCGTCTTCGTCTTCGTCTTCGTCTTCGTCCTCGTCCTCGTCTTCGTCTTCGTCTTCGTCTTCGTCCTCGTCTTCGTCCTCGTCCTCGTCATCGTCTTTGTCTTCGTCTTCGTCCTCGTCTTCGTCTTCGTCCTCGTCTTCGTCTTCGTCCTCGTCCTCGTCTTCGTCCTCGTCTTCGTCTTCGTCTTCGTCCTCGTCTTCGTCCTCGTCTTCGTCTTCGTCTTCGTCTTCGTCCTCGTCTTCGTCTTCGTCTTCGTCTTCGTCCTCGTCTTCGTCTTCGTCTTCGTCTTCGTCCTCGTCTTCGTCTTCGTCTTCGTCTTCGTCCTCGTCTTCGTCCTCGTCCTCGTCTTCGTCTTCGTCTTCGTCTTCGTCTTCGTCTTCGTCCTCGTCATCGTCCTCGTCTTCGTCCTCGTCTTCGTCCTCGTCTTCGTCTTCGTCTTCGTCTTCGTCTTCGTCTTCGTCCTCGTCTTCGTCTTCGTCCGCGTCCTCGTCTTCGTCTTCGTCTTCGTCCTCGTCTTCGTCTTCGTCTTCGTCTTCGTCCTCGTCTTCGTCTTCGTCTTCGTCTTCGTCCTCGTCTTCGTCTTCGTCTTCTTCCGGTCTTCGTCTTCGTCTTCGTCTTCGTCCTCGTCTTCGTCCTCGTCTTCGTCTTCGTCTTCGTCTTCGTCTTCGTCCTTGTCCTCGTCTTCGTCCTCGTCCTCGTCTTCGTCCTCGTCATCGTCTTCGTCTTCGTCTTCGTCTTCGTCTTCTTTCGGTCTTCGTCTTCGTCCTCGTCTTCGTCTTCGTCTTCGTCCTCGTCCTCGTCTTCGTCCTCGTCTTCGTCTTCGTCCTCGTCTTCGTCTTCGTCTTCGTCCTCGTCTTCGTCTTCGTCTTCGTCCTCGTCTTCGTCTTCGTCTTCGTCCTCGTCTTCGTCCTCGTCCTCGTCTTCGTCTTCGTCTTCGTCCTCGTCTTCGTCTTCGTCTTCGTCTTCGTCCTCGTCTTCGTCTTCGTCTTCGTCCTCGTCTTCGTCTTCGTCTTCGTCTTCGTCTTCGTCTCCGTCTCCGTCTTCGTCTTCGTCTTCGTCTTCGTCTTCGTCTTCGTCCTCGTCTTCGTCTTCGTCTTCGTCCGCGTCCTCGTCTTCGTCTTCGTCTTCGTCCTCGTCTTCGTCTTCGTCTTCGTCTTCGTCCTCGTCTTCGTCTTCGTCTTCGTCTTCGTCCTCGTCTTCGTCTTCGTCTTCTTCCGGTCTTCGTCTTCGTCTTCGTCTTCGTCCTCGTCTTCGTCCTCGTCTTCGTCTTCGTCTTCGTCTTCGTCTTCGTCCTCGTCTTCGTCTTCGTCTTCGTCTTCGTCTTCGTCCTCGTCTTCGTCCTCGTCATCGTCTTCGTCTTCGTCTTCGTCTTCGTCTTCTTTCGGTCTTCGTCTTCGTCCTCGTCTTCGTCTTCGTCTTCGTCCTCGTCCTCGTCTTCGTCCTCGTCTTCGTCTTCGTCTTCGTCCTCGTCTTCGTCTTCGTCTTCGTCTTCGTCTTCGTCTTCGTCTTCGTCTTCGTCTTCGTCTTCGTCTTCGTCCTCGTCTTCGTCTTCGTCTTCGTCTTCGTCTTCGTCTTCGTCTTCGTCTTCTTCCGGTCTTCGTCTTCGTCTTCGTCTTCGTCTTCGTCTTCGTCCTCGTCTCCGTCCTCGTCTTCGTCTTCGTCTTCGTCTTCGTCCTCGTCTTCGTCTTCGTCCTCGTCCTCGTCTTCGTCTTCGTCTTCGTCCTCGTCTTCGTCTTCGTCCTCGTCTTCGTCTTCGTCTTCGTCTTCGTCTTCGTCCTCGTCTTCGTCATCGTCTTCGTCTTCGTCTTCGTCTTCGTCTTCCTCTTCGTCTTCGTCTTCGTCTTCGTCTTCGTCTTCGTCTTCGTCCTCGTCTTCGTCTTCGTCTTCGTCTTCGTCTTCCTCTTCCTCTTCGTCTTCGTCTTCGTCTTCGTCTTCGTCTTCGTCCTCGTCTTCGTCTTCGTCTTCGTCTTCGTCTTCGTCTTCGTCCTCGTCTTCGTCTTCGTCTTCGTCTTCGTCTTCGTCTTCGTCTTCGTCTTCGTCCTCGTCTTCGTCTTCTTCCGGTCTTTGTCTTCGTCTTCGTCTTCGTCCTCGTCTTCGTCCTCGTCTTCGTCTTCGTCTTCTTCCGGTCTTCGTCTTCGTCCTCGTCTTCGTCTTCGTCCTCGTCTTCGTCTTCGTCTTTGTCTTCGTCTTCTTCCGGTCTTCGTCCTCGTCTTCATCTTCGTCTTCGTCTTCGTATTGTCTTCGTCTTCGTCTTCGTCTTCCTCTTCGTCTGCGTCTTCGTCTGCGTCTTCGTCTTCGTCTTCGTCTTCGTCTTCTTCTTCGTCCTCGTCCTCGTCTTCGTCCTCGTCTTCGTCCTCGTCCTCGTCTTCGTCTTCGTCTTCTTCCGGTCTTCGTCTTCGTCTTCGTCTTCGTCTTCCGGTCTTCGTCTTCGTCTTCGTCTTCCTCTTCGTCTTCGTCCTCGTCTTCGTCTTCGTCTTCGTCTTCGTCTTCGTCTCCGTCTGCGTCTTCGTCCTCGTCCTCGTCTTCGTCTTCGTCTCCGTCTTCGTCTTCGTCTTCGTCCTCTTCCTCGTCTTCGTCTTCGTCTTCGTCTTCGTCTTCGTCTTCGTCTACGTCCTCGTCTCCGTCTTCGTCTTCGTCTTCTTCTTCGTCTTCGTCTTCGTCCTCGTCTTCGTCTTCGTCTTCGTCTTCGTATTGTCTTCGTCTTCGTCTTCGTCTTTGTCTTCGTCTTCGTCCTCGTCTTCGTCTTCGTCTTCGTCTTCGTCTTCGTATTGTCTTCGTCTTCGTCTTCGTCTTCGTCCTCGTCTTCGTCTTCGTCCTCGCCTTCATCTTCGTCTTCGTCTTCGTCTTCGTCTTCGATTTCGTCTTCGTCTTCGTCCTCGTCTTCGTCTTCGTCTTCGTCGTCGTCCTCGTCTTCGTCCTCGTCTTCGTCTTCGTCTTTGTCCTCGTATTTCGCAAGTGTACGTCGACGCACGCAATGTCGTCCTACGAAGGGGTAGGGTGCGGGGTACAAAGTTAGCCTAATATAAAACACTCTTAAGAAATAACAATTTACTCTCAATGCACGACATCTCTGATAGGTACATGAAAGGTAATATGAAAATAATCCTAATTACAAACTAACAATTTACTATAAGAGTGATAAGATAAAAAATCCCTAAGTCCCTAGCTAGCTGTCATTGGCCAGAATAAAATTATGAAGATTACTTGAATTTGATCGCCGAGGTAGCCGTGTTTCTCCGTCGATCAGGCGACGACGTTGGCGTTGACTCGTCGAACAGGCGTCGTGTGACTAATGAGGATCGCGACTCAGGCGTCGTGGCTCGGGTTCGCGTCGCAACTCCGGGCGCAATCAAACAGGCGGCGTGGATCGAGGCCGTGTCGCAACTCGGGCGACGTCGTGGTATCAGGCGACGTCGTGGCTCAGGATTCGTAGCTCGAGACAGCGTCGCCACTCCAGGCGTCGTACCTCCGCTGACTTGGTGTACTGGTCCCGGTGTACTCTCTCGTCTCCTCTGATCAGCCTTCTCACGTTCCCGGTCTCCGGCCTTCTCCTGTTTCTCCCTTGTTCTTCCGCTGGCGTTCCTCACGCTCCCTCTCCAGATTACACCTCGTGACTTCCTCGGCCAATCATTTACTCGAATTTATTCTATTGTACATTTTAAGAACTATAACTAATTGGGAGAGGCACTTTGGAAAGGATCATGGGGACTGGACCTCACTGCGAACATCGACACATTCCTGCGAAGCATGTGGCTACCCAGTCGCCTTTCAACCGATGCCAGAACACTTGTCACCCTTACAAAACTATCGGATATTAAACAGACGCGCGTGCCTCGAAGATTGTATGCATTATGTGCATCGCGGAAACCGATGCCAGAATACTTGTCACCCTTATTGATGCCTAACAGATATATTATACAGATGGCTCGACGCACATGGCTCGAAGATTGTATGCATTATGTGCACCTCACAATTCGTCCCCATCCCACTTGAGTGAAGCCCAGCTACGCGAAAAAAAACTAAAAAATACAACAGGCTTCTGGCCCAATCAAAACCCTCGCGAAACGCCGAGACCACGTACTCCATAGACCTCGCGGCTTTTCCCATGCTGCACCCGAGAGCAAAAGTTCCGCACGCCACTCCACTGGCTGACGCAATTCATTGGCAAGAGGTAGTAAATGAAAATCGCTAACCGCGACTTGCGAGTGCGCATCCCGCGTCTCAATTTACATCCATACAACAACACTTATCAGATTTTAATGCATGACTCCTATGCTATCGACATAATAATAAAACCCTACGAGAACTTGCTTAACCTAGTAATTTCTTTAGTAAATGAAGCTAAATTGGACCCCGATCTCCACCTGTCGCGGGGGTTGCTCTAACCAATTGAGCTACTCGAACCCCGATCTCCACCTGTCGCGGGTGTTGCTCTAACCTATTGAGCTACTTGGACCCCGATCTCCACCTGTCGCGGGTGTTGCTCTAACCAATTGAGCTACTTGGACCCCGATCTCCACCTGTCGCGGGTGTTGCTCTAACCTATTGAGCTACTTGGACCCCGATCTCCACCTGTCGCGGGTGTTGCTCTAACCAATTGAGCTACTTTGACACTAGTTTTTTGAGATGATTTTAGTGTATTTGGTGGTCATTTGTTCTACCTTGTGGGAAATGGAATGTTTCTGAGCGGTGGAGAAAAGATGCGAGATTGTTTCTCCGTGGAATGTGGTTCCCCCTCGTAAAGCAAACGCCAGCGAATGTCTTGCGAGATGTTAGCAGCGTAAGGACACGCCCAGATTCTTACAACGCTGCCTGGGTTGTATGTCTCGTAGACACTGACTTCACTTGGGAATACAGCCAACTCTAAGCTGACCACTAACAAACAACAATATTTACTTATTTACAAACACTTACATAACATTTGGGTACCAACATCAGATACAGATACCCATCTACAGCAGATAAATGGATAAATATACCAGTAAACAATGAAATAACTACATGAATTTAACTACAATTACTTCTTCTGACACTTGTAGCACATGGACTACATTGAGGTTAAGTTGCTTACGTCTTTGTTGCTTACCTACAAAATCCTTCGCTTGGATTCGAGCCAAGTTTTGCGTTTGAATGGGTTTGCTCGCGGAAGGCGCCATATCCCACCACGGGCCATAAGTCCTCTAGAAGATAGACTCTTTAAGCATACTTAACAAGATTAGCGTTGTTGGAAGGCTTCATCAAATTTCGGTGACTGCTTGGTCCGACAACTTACAGGAGAATATGCTTCGTGAGAGTCACCATAACGTGAAAAAACTCTTGGTTTTCCAATCAAATTGACTGCCGTGAACGAAATACTAGAGCTATTTCCATATTGAGAACTGCACAGTAATATTTCATTAACAAATTGCTCGATTTTGCCCGCGCTGGTCACACTACTAACCACAGATTCTTCCATGACAGGCAAGCCAGAGTCGATGAAAGTCAGAGCCGATGGATCTGGCGCCCATCGATGATTTTCAACTTTTGCGCTAAACATGTCAGTGCTCCTGACTAAGGGAATGATTTACTCATTTACTCTTAATTTTTAAACGATGGCACAATTAAATGAAAACTTGATTCGTGCCATGGTGTGGGATCTGAAAGAAGTAGTCAATATCTCGATTACATTGTCTTCGTGGATGGGCAAGATTGACTGCAAGTCTTGGAGATATCCTTCCAAGCAGTCACAATCTGTAGATGTCTTGTCTATTTTTAACAAGCTCAATGGATCTGCTGGTGAATACTACATCAATCTTTTAGAATGCATCTATGACAAGTAACTTAACTATTGTACCGAAATCCATCCAAATAATTCTGGTATTTGGAATAGAATTTGGGAAAAATTATTTTAGAATTCAGCTGGCTATATTTTTTATTCGGATGTGAGCATGAGTTAGCGTATATGACCCTACCAACTGAATTAAAATTCAGAATCTAATACGTACATTCTACCTTCAGCCATGGAATTCACATCAACAACTAAAAGTTGCCTGCAGCACACTGAAATATAGGTTGAGTCTTGTACTAAAATAATTACTATACGTACTGGGCATCTTATTATTATGGGAATCTTACTGAATCTATTCTGATACCACAACAACATACTTTATTGGGTGTTCAGAATCTTAAAGTCACAGCAAAGAAGTTTCCAGGAGTTACTGAGTCTACCAGATAGATTTTACTGAAGCGGTGCGTTTCGGAAGGCGACAAAACTGGCACAAAAGAGCGATTATTGTTCTGTGCTATTAAATGTGAACATCACTTTTACCTCGTTCTGTTTTTTTTTTCAGACTTTTATTGATTCTGAATTTACTGATAAAATTTGTGGACAATTTTCCAAATCCCTCGACCAATTTGTATGCGGCTAAAAATGTGATCCGTCCACAACAGCTCTCACTTGAAGGTCTACTAAACATATTCTGGTCGAGAATGCAATCTTTGCAGAAGAGCATGATCGATTGCATGGTTTGGAATGATTACAACTCTTGAATATCATTCTGTAATGTTGTAATGTTACTTTTAAATGCAGATAACCTCCTGATGATGAAAATAATATATCTTTTATGCAGGTTACTCAGAGGAAAATGTTTGAAATGAATGCCAAGCACCAAGATACTGATTCGAATATCAATACAACTATCACGATGTAATCCTCGTGATTACTCTCATTTCACAACCACCTCCATGCAATCATAGATTGCATCCTTGTTGAGCCTGTACACCGGCCAAATTCCTGAACACAATGGCTAGATACCCTTAACTTCATTAGCATAGGAATCCACCCTTGCCTTTCTAGAACACCACCTTTATCATGAAGACCAGAGTGCACTATGAGATCTCTTGTCTTAACTGCAATAGCATATAAATCACCACGGTCAACAGCCACCCTTGACTTTCTAGAACACCACCTTTATCATGAAGACCAGAGTGCAACATGAGATCTCTTGTCTTAACTGCAATAGCATATAAATCACCACGGTCAACAGCCACCCTTGACTTTCTAGAACACCACCTTTATCATGAAGACCAGAGTGCAACATGTGATCTCTTGTCTTAACTGCAATAGCATATAAATCACCACGGTCAACAGCCACCCTTGACTTTCTAGAACACCACCTTTATCATGAAGACCAGAGTGCAACATGTGATCTCTTGTCTTAACTGCAATAGCATATAAATCACCACGGTCAACAGCCACCCTTGACTTTCTAGAACACCACCTTTATCATGAAGACCAGAGTGCAACATGAGATCTCTTGTCTTAACTGCAATAGCATATAAATCACCACGGTCAACAGCCACCCTTGACTTTCTAGAACACCACCTTTATCATGAAGACCAGAGTGCAACATGTGATCTCTTGTCTTAACTGCAATAGCATATAAATCACCACGGTCAACAGCCACCCTTGACTTTCTAGAACACCACCTTTATCATGAAGACCAGAGTGCAACATGTGATCTCTTGTCTTAACTGCAATAGCATATAAATCACCACGGTCAACAGCCACCCTTGACTTTCTAGAACACCACCTTTATCATGAAGACCAGAGTGCAACATGTGATTTCTTATTAACTTAAGAAGGGTGGTTTTCCAGATATCCGCATTCCAACATATGTGTTCCCACCCTTGGTCGACTGCAGCCGAACACTTGCCAGTATATATAGTCCAGTTTTTGAAAGCAGTAGCAAGAGAGTAGCCAGTACTGAGCCAGTAAGAACACCTCCACGTCAGTCGTCGTCAAAAGGTAACATCTTGTAAAATCACGTTTAGACTTGTAATTCTGATTGATAGAAATACACAGAAACTTATTCAATTTGCCAATTTCCCAACAAGTCTAGTTTTCAACTAAAGTCTGATTTTAAACTGATCAAGTGTGACGCTGCAAGAATCCATTCCCCTGGTGAGTTACTTTATAATAATATATACTTGTAAAATCTCATGCATAAACTTAAATTCAGTGATTGTTCGTAACCACTTTTATACCTCTTTTCAATTCTTTACCACTGTATCATTTACTAAACTTATCATCTGTTCCAATTTTTCATCACCTATGTTTCTAAATAAAATCCATTTATAAATTCCACGTAACGTTTGTAATTCACTGTAAAAATCGGGATACCGCCCGTCGAACCCTCGTATTGCTTTCCTCCGAACTTTCGGTTTTCATTGAAATATCAAAAGGGAAAACCCATGATAATTCTGGTGGCAGCGGTGGGATAGTTTTATTGCTTAAACCCCACTACCAATTTTTTTTTAACAAACGTTCGTCTTTCACTTTCCTTTTTCGTAAGTTCTTTCGCGCGCTTATTTTGTCACTTTATTTCCCGTTAGTACGCGTCCCGTATATTAGAATGGAGATGCACGCCGAGCAAGAGCCGCCCAACAATAGACCCGTGCAAGATCCGCACGTAGATGGCAATAATCTGTTAGTTCAATTCGCTGTAGGAGGCTTCCTGTCCATGGTGCGTTATTTTAGTGGCGAACCTGGAACTAGCTCGATATCAGAATTTATTGCGTCTATCGAGACAGCTGGCGAGCTTGGTGGTTGGACTGATGTCCAGAAGAAAGCAGTCTTGCAAGCCCGACTTCTGGGTCCAGCATTGCTTTTCTTTAGAGCGTCCGCCCCGCACCCAGCTGCTACCTGGGCTAACATCAAACAAAAATTCCGAGCCTGGTTTCGTGAAGACACCCCGTTGTTAGACCCTCTTCATTCATTTTATTCATGCATACAACGACCTCTAGAAACCGCGAAATCGTATGTCACGAGACTTCGTATCGCTGGTCTTACAGCAGCAGCCGCAGGCCTATCCCGCGACGATAAGGACACGCGCACGACACTCGTGGATAATGGCATTCTATCGGTCTTTGTTAACGGTCTTCGCGATGAATCCGGCGGCAATTTCCTCGTAATGTGTCCACAGGACGACTTAGAAGATGCAGTGACCTTTGCTACAAGATTCGAGCAAAAACACGCAGCCAGAAAGAAAGCTTTTTCTATCACTGTCGATCCCGTGACCCAGGCACCGGCCAAATCCAATACGTCTAAATCGCCGACGCGTACGTCCCGACCAGCGAGCCCACACTCGCCTGTTTTCCCCGCGGATTCGAACTCTCTGATGTCTTCATTGGTCTTATCGGTCAACCAACTGGTAACCTCGATGAATAATCAGTCGCAAAATAGGCCATCTCAAAAGCCAGTGCGACCTTCCGTTCCTACCCCTCGTGAATCTTCCCTGTCGCGCCCACTTTCGCGCCCAGCCCAGCGACCGACAATACGACCATCTGTCACTTTCTCGGACTCTACACTGTCCCAGATTGTATGCTATCGATGTGGAAATTACGGTCACTATGCCCCGCAATGTTCAGCTCCTCCGAATCCAGCGCGTCAACGGATGTACTGTGACGTCTGCAACTGCAACGGCCATTCCATGCAGGAATGTCGCCGTCGTAATACGTCGCCGCCGACGCTGCGCCGTTTTTCCCAGTCGCGACCCGTATCACATCCCGTTCGACGCGATTCGCAGCCGAATTTCGGCCGTCGCTAGTCCTACAGCCCTCTAAGGACAGCGCATTTGCGAAGAGGGTTTACTCTACTCTCACTCCTTTTACCCGTATGCTTGGCTTTCATAAACCCGCAATCGAAGTTTTTATCTCCAATCCCAATCAACCTAGCTCGCGTTATTCGTTCCCATGTCTACTTGACACTGGCGCCGATATATCGTTATTTCCCGAATCAATTCTCCGTTCATGTGGCATCTCTTATAACCAGACTACTACGCGACCAGTCTATGGTGTCACTGGCTCACCTCTACCTATCGTTGGCGAAGCCAATCTCACACTCCAAATCGGCAATAAATCATACACATACCCTTTTCTTATTACGTCCGATGAGCTCGCAATAGGTTCCGGTGGTCTTATAGGATTCGACATGTTCGACTTCTTTTCATTTAGTATAGATGGTAAGACCCACGAGCTCGTCGATGGTTTGAACCGCATCCCTTACGGTCAAAAACGCTCACAGCCGACCGACCCTACGGCGGTCAATGCCCTCCAAGTCCCTGCACGGCGCTGCAGCCTACCCCCTGCACTCGTTAAGGAGCCTAAACATTCAAGTCATTCACCAAGCCTCGCTACGACGAATCCACCAGCACTGTACGCCAGTGTTGTCGCCCGTCCTCCTGTTTCGCCCTCTGTTAATTCGCCAGCTATACCTCACGGTGTGCATCCCTGCCAGCGTGTTTCTATTCAATCGGCAAGTCCCCCGAATTCTGATCAAATTCAGGCGTCTCACCCATCGCGCTCAACACCCGCAGGTAGAAATCAACTGGCATCTCGTATTTCGGTAGCGGCAGCTGCTAAAATTACGAAAGATGTCCGCACATCCGTCATCGCTGACAATTCTAGACGCGAAACGTCCCTTCCTCTTATTAAACCCGGACCACCTAATTCGAAGTCGCTCTTTGATAAGGTTCCGCGGAAAATTTATAATCCTACGCCAACCGTGGTTACCACCCCGGTTCGTCTACAGTGCGCAATTATTATTCCCGGTCGAAGTGAATTTCTTTGCGAAGGCACATCAGATGCTCGCATTTATCCCTCGACTATCTCATCCTCTCGGTCAAGTCGCACACGACCGACATTCCAGGACAATTCGGTGTCCTCTTCCGATGCTCGTGAAGCATCGAGTCACTCTCTCCTTTTCGAGCCACAGACTATACTCAAACATGGTATCTCTGCTGCTCGATCTATTTCCTTTGAACGCAATGATCGTTCTATGCAAATCTTACTCAGTAATGTTTCTGAAAGTGATATTGCTCTCCCTGCCCGCACAATTGTTGGGTATATCCAGTCTTTTGACGATACAAAAGACATTATTTCCTCGTCCACTGACCGGAAGGCTACTCCACTGAATGCAGTAGTCGCTTCCGTGTCTCAGTCACAACAGTCATTTTCACCAGAGGATCGCCTCTCGTCTTTACAGGAGATTATTCCTACTGACCATTTGCCAGATAGCGATAATGCTAAGCTCTGGTCTCTCCTCTCCGAATATTCTGATCTTTTCTTTTGTACTGGTGACGCAATTGGTCGTCACCCCAATGTCGAGCACTGTATCGACACTGGAGATGCAAAACCTATACGGAAAGCTCCCTATCGGATTCCCCATGCGTTACGCCCAGTTCTAGACGCTCAAATTCAGGACTTACTTGAGAAAGGACTGATTCGACATTCTAATTCTCCATGGGCATCGCCCGTCTTGCTCGTTACAAAGAAGAGCACTTCCGGCCAACCAGAGTACCGGATGGTCATTGACTTCCGTGCTCTTAACAAGGTCACTCGTAAGGATAGTTATCCCTTACCATCAATTGCTGAGACTCTTGATCTTCTCGGAGATTCCAATTATTTTTCAACTTTGGACCTATATAGTGCATTCTTCCACATTCCCATCAACAAATCGGATATCGAAAAGACTGCTTTTATTGCCCAGGGAAATTTGTACGAAAGCTTAACTCTCACGTTTGGCCTTTGCAATGCTCCCCCAACATTCTCAAGAATGATGATGGCCGCCATGTCTGGCCTCACGGGTGATAAAGTACTTATTTATCTGGATGACTTGATCATCTGGAGCGCTACAGTAGACTCCCATATCGAGAAGCTACGTGCCGTCTTTGACAGACTGCGCACTAATAACTTGAAGCTGAAGCCACAGAAGTGCCACTTCCTCAAGGAGGAATGTGAGTACCTTGGCCATATTATTACGCCCCATGGTGTCAAAACTACGCCTCGTATAGTCGACGCTATACGCAACTATCCAGTCCCAAAAACTGTCAAACAAGTTCGCAGTTTTCTTGGTCTCTCAGGCTATTTCAAGAAATTTGTTCCTAATCACGCTGATGTGTCTAGGATCTTGTCAGATCTCACGAAAAAGAATACCCCTTTTGTCTGGACTGATAAGCACACTGAAGCCTTCGATTACTTACGCAACGTACTTTGTCGCGATCCCGTCTTACAATACCCTCGGTTCAATCTTCCGTTTATCCTCACGACTGACTGCTCAAACTTTGCTGCTGGTGCTGTCTTATCACAAATAATTGACGGTAATGAACACGCCATTGCTTATGCCTCTCGCGTTCTTAAAACCAGCGAACTTAATTACAACGCCACTGAACGTGAGCTCACCGCAGTCCTCTTTGGCATCAAAACTTTTAATTGCTATCTCTATGGACGAAAATTCACCTTGATAACAGATCATAGCGCTATTAAATTCCTGATTGCAAATGTCAATCCAACTTCTAAGCACACTCGTATGCACCTTACTTTGTTGGAATATGATATGGAAATTGTTCATCGTCCTAGACGTACTATTCCTCATGCAGACGCTTTATCCCGTATCTCTCTCCCAGACAATTCTGATTCGGCGCCTCCTTTGCCCACTATAGCCACGGTCTCTGCTGACCCTGAGCCTGACCAATCACCTGACGATCTTGACCCTACAATGCCATTCGAACCGATTTGGGATCGCCAATTTATTCGATCTCAACAGCTTGCTGATGCTCAGCTTCGCCCCATTATCGATCGTCTAACATTAAATAACGCTATAGTTCCAAAATTTGCTCTTGACGAAGACAAATTACTCTATCGCTTGCGTAAAACACCCGATAAACAAGATCGACTTGTATCTCCGCGCTCAATGAAGTTTCAAATCATGGATACTTTTCACAAGGCCCCTTGTGCTGGTCATCCCGGTACTCAACGTACCACCACGCTAATTTGCGATCGTTTTTATTGGAAAGGAATGTATGAAGATATCAAAGAATACTGTGCGAATTGCATGTCCTGCCAACAACGACGCAACCCTCCTTCAAATACTCGCGCTCCCCTCCAACGTTTTCAAGAAGTTCTACGCCCATTTATGCGCCTATCAATGGATATTTTGGGTCCATTTAAACCAACTCCAACTAACAATCGCTACCTACTCACAGTAGTTGATCATTTCACCAAATTCATCGTCATTGTTCCAATGCATAATCAGACAGCACACACTGTTGCTCGCGCTTTCTTCAAGGAAGTTATCAGTAAATTTGGCGTTATGGAACAATTACTTACTGATCGAGGAGCACAATTTACATCACATATGTTCCGCGACCTATGCACCCTCCTCAAGGTTAAAAAGCTGTTCACTACTAGCTACCGTCCTCAAACGAATGCCGCTATCGAGCGCACGCATCGTGTAATTGCTGATATTATGTCTCATTATACCAGTGATACTCGTGCTTGGGATGAAATGGTTCCCTTTGTTGAATTAGCAATGCGTAGTTGCATTTCCTCAACAACAGGCTACTCCCCGTTCTATTTAGTATTTGGTCGAGAAGTTGATCTCCCGTTCGAAGCTATCATTCGACCTTCGCAAACTAACTACGATCCCGACTCGCATTATCCTACCGAGGTGCAAGCCAGAATGTCCGATGTCTTTGCAAAAGTTCGTGAAAATATCCGAAAATCAGCAGAACGTAACGAACATTATTATAATCTCAAAACGAAAGATGTCACCCTAAAAGTTGGCGACCTAGTGTTGTTATTTACACCTGTCATAGCGCCTAACATCACGCGTAAGCTCGCCCAACTTTGGTCTGGTCCTTATCGTATAACATCTCAGCCTGGTCCAGTCAACTTCGACGTCCAGCATGTATATACGAAGAAATCACAACGCGTTCATGTCAATCGTCTCAAACTATTTAAAGCATTCAATCTCGATGCATTTAATGATGATTTCACTCTCGACGAAAACGCAAGGAATGCTGATTTACCTCCTATCCCAATGTCTGAACAGGTGGACGACTCTCAAGCTAGCCTAATTGCCAACCCACCGTCGACTCATCATACCCTTGAAAGCGACAGTGAAGACTACTATCCACTACCTACGATCCCTGACCTAGACGAATATTACCTACCGCCTTGTCTACCCCTTGATAGAGTGCATCGCCCGGTCGACCAGCCAGAGCTTCGGGTGCCGTCTAACTGCGGCTCTGTTTTCTGCGCCTCTGTTTTCTGCGCCTCAAACTAGCGTTTTGTGCGCCCCTGTTTTGTGCGGCCCTAGCTGCCGACTCGTAATGTGCTCCTCTGCAAACTGCGCCTCAAAGTGACCGATGTATTTAGGACGGAGAAACCATTTCTCAACTAGTGTTTTCTGCGGCCGACCTTGGGCAGTCACGGGGTGCTAACCCTTAGCCATAGGCAACCCAACCAACATCAATGGCTCACTGGGAAGTGAAAACCAAGGCGTTTGAAATCAAAGCTATGCAGCCACGACAGGTGACAAATTGACTGGTAGGTAAATTCGTTGAATTATTGCGACCCAATTTGTGGAGTTTAACAACGCTCTGATCTAACAACGGGGCCCGATGCACTGGCTAAAATCTTTTATTTATTTATTTATTTATTATTTAAGTCTAGGAATTCCTACTCTGTTGTAATACAGAGGAATGTACAGACTATACTATATTGTAAGATATAAAAATATTAAAAAAAAAAAAAATGAGTGGATGATAATTAGGATGATTAGCCTAACCTAGCCTACAACTGAAAAGTGGAGATCCGGAGACTGCCCTTTGCCTACTTCTGTCGTAGAGCATTAAGAAACCAACGGCTTTAAGTCCCAAGTACTGGTAGAACTCGAGCAACTCCACTAATCTGACAAGGGGTTGAAAAATAAGTGGAACAAAGTTGTTAATACGTAAGGTCTCTCCAACCTCGCTCCCGCACTTACATGTGTATGATGGTAACCCATCCAATACCTGGCCCAGAGCAGTGTTGCTTAACTTTCATCCCTCTAACCTCTCTCCCAAACAGAACTGGTCATGTGTATGATGGTAACCCATCCAATACCTGGCCCAGAGCAGTGTTGCTTAACTTCGGTGATCTCAGATAAACGGTGTCTACATCGTGCAAAATCGTTTGGCAGGTTATTTTCTTTCAAACTTAGTCGTAAACCCGCTGGTTTTATAGCACTCGTAACAATTTGTCGAAATGTTATTTTCATCAAAACTAACAATTTGGGGCTGCGATTTTATACGCATGGCACTGTTAATAACTCTAGTTTGACAAGTTCATTGTCCTGTTGTTAGGCGGATATGAATCAGAACTGCTATTGAATGAAGAGCTGTACGACAAGGCGAAGAACACCTCAAAGATTGAAATCATGCAAGCAATGTTTTTAAAGTGTATGACAACGGAGTTTATGATAACATGCGTCGCCCATTTCATTATTACCGGTCCAAAAACTCCAAACATGGAAATGTTCAAACGTAGTAAAGGCCGGTTCACAATTGAAATATTGATTATGGAATATGGTATAGTGTGTAAGCGAAATGGATAATGGCATTCCTGTTCACCATTCACAATGAGAAAATGTGGTGTAGTGATTTGGTTTATGGAATAAGAAATGAATTAAATCCATTTCTTATGACTATTTCTTATAACAGCAAAATTCTGACCAATCGGGTGACGTTACTAATGATGTCAAATGACTAGCATTTATGTGTTTTGGGGTATTTTCTTCCAAGTCAAATCAAACACTCTCAAGATCAAAAGATGGAAGATTTTATTTTTAATGATAAGGTGGAATTCGAAGATGACGACCCAGATGACGACAGAAACAGCGACGAAATTTCAATTTCGCTAGTGGAGCCCTATCCTTGTATTTATTCCAAAAATGCATTGATCCCGTCTTTTGTTGTTAGGACGAACGTCCCATTGCCTGTTTGGAGTTCTAAAAGACCTAGTTAGAAAATTAGCAAGATTTTCACTCTCCACACAATACATATAGTTGCAAAAGAATTCCAATGCAAGACAATCGAATGTAAGTTAGATATTATAGGCGCATAGAATGTAGGCAGGTCCAAGTGACTAGGGTTGACAGTTTTGAGGTTAGAGTATTGGTAGATATTTGCAATCATATCAATTCCAAGCATCATAATCCACATGTGGAGAATAATAATGTCATCCTCAAATAGTAGGTCTTCATAAGGCATTGTCGCAATTTATGGGACCAAATACTTTTAAATAATTTCTCGATGAGTTTTATGGTTAGGATTCTGTTTCTGTACAGCTGTTGCCACGGCCACTGAAACTTGAACTATTCAAGACAAAAATGATGACCTAAGGGTGGGGGTGAACCAAATTTTCCGGTGAACTACTATCAAACCTAGCGTAGAAATAAACGGCTATTGTGGCCCACCTATGTCATTATATAACACTTACCATATTCCATAATCAATATTTCGTAACAAGTAACAAGTAACATAGGTTACTATGTTTACACAATTACAGCAATTCTTTGTAGCTATATAAAAAAACAACTCTCGCAGCCAAAATAGTTTTCCCGCTACTATCAGTGGTTTCACTGATTGGGTTGTTCGACCAACCCTTTGTTGCCGCGACGCCGATAATGTCCTTGGCTACATTTGGGCATTTACTGGGATTCGCGGTAGAATATGATCAACATATCAGCGTACCATGCCCCAGAGGCATAGGCATGAACTAGGCTGCCGCTGCGGGCGACAAATTTCAGAAAAGGTGATTGTCTCCTCTGAAATAGTTCCTTTCCTAATTTTCACAATTAATCCAAAACTATGTTTCTGTTTGATCAGACGAGACATTGTGCTGGATGAGCGACACCTTTGTTCACCGCGCTGCAAGCAGCCTCGCTAGTAAAATTTGACTATAGACAACGACGTATTATTTTTGGTTTTAACACCCAACTATTCTCAAATATCGGAAATAGTAAAACCCCTGTTCTATGGCTAAACTTGCGCAAATATAATCATCTAATCGTAGAAAGAATGCTTGACCAACGGTGTTGAAAGAAGTCTTGCTTCTTCGAGTGTCTCACAAAATTAGATTGAAAAAAGCCATGAGCTTGAGAGGTTTCAAAATCTCAAAGAACATAAGTGAGGTCGTATTATGTTGTTTGCACCTGCGGTAATCTCGGCCAAGCTACATAGCAAGCTTGCGAGCTCTCTGTCAAAAATACAATAGGCACCAGCTATCAATCAATCAATCAATCAATAAATTAAATCAATCAATCAAGAAGTCTTCAATACGATGGCAATATTGATCAAAACACATCGTCACTTGCATATCGATGATTTCTTCTCATGGCCATGAGAAGAATCCTTATATCGAGCATCCTTATAACGAATTAAAATTCTATCCCAAGCTGGACCTCATCACTGCCCATATTACAGATTACAGTTACCGGACTTTGAAACATGCATTCCCTGGACAACAAACATTGCAAACAAACAAACAAACAGTCTTGACCAGACTTGAAAAAAATGTGACCCATGTTTGGCAAATTTCCCGATGCAATTAAAATGATATGATCTTCATCGGTAACCGGTACATCCTGATAGCTTATTCCATGGATTTGCAGGCGAAAAATACACGTTAATTGTTATTATTGCACCTCGACGACCGACAACAGGGTTAACCTCACCCCTTTTACCACTCTCCTGATGGGTGTATGACACCCATCCAATACCTGACCCAGCGCAGTGTTGCTTAACTTCCATCCCTCCAACCTCTCTCCCAAACAGAACTGGTCATGTGTATAATGGTCACCCATCCAATACCTGACCCAGCGCAGTGTTGCTTAACTTTCATCCCTCCAACCTCTCTCCCGAACAGAACTGGTCATGTGTATGATGGTCACCCATCCAATACCTGACCCAGCGCAGTGTTGCTTAACTTTCATCCCTCCAACCACTCTCCCAAACAGAACTGGTCATGTGTATGATGGTCACCCATCCAATACCTGACCCAGCGCAGTGTTGCTTAACTTTCATCCCTCCAACCTCTCTTCCGAACAGAACTGGTCATGTGTATGATGGTCACCCATCCAATACCCGACCCAGCGCAGTGTTACTTAACTTTCATCCCACGAGGACCGGTATTTCCAACCGTTCGGTTTGTATATAGAGTACCCAATATAATCTTTATATCGTCATGACAACAGGCAAAAGATATACGTTTTTATGTCAAGTTCGCTGGACCTTTTTAAATCAGAGTTCTTTGTGATTTTATTTGTTTATGATACATATTTCCGTGGCACTTTAAAAAACTGTCACATCGATTCTTTGTGGCTGTTTCCATGGTGAGATTTGAAAAAGTAAAGAAACAGATAGATCTTTCATAGATACCGTTATGAATCAACGGCGACACGGAGTAACACCTGCAAAAGATTGACAGGCTTCGAGGCTTGGGATCGACCAAAGATTGTTTGACCAATCGGCCGGATGATGCCGCCAAACGATATTAGGGAGCAGGTATTTTAGTTAGGGCCTTCCGACCTGCAGTGCGCTCTTTAAAGATTCCATGACAATGACAGTACCTTCCCCTAAAGAGCGCACTTTGTTCACCGCAGTGGATAGATAACAATCTCAAAAAAATTCACTCAAACACGACTGTGAGGAAAATTAACTACCATAAATTTATAATTGTATATCAATGTACCGTTTTCGTTTAATACGTTCTAAAATCAATGAATTATATATAGCAAAAAAAACTTAAACTTGGATCAATCTGTGCTTGGATGTAAATATAATTACTTTCTCAGAACATTGGCTAAAAACGAACGAAGCACTTATTTAGTTGCAGCATTACATTGACATTTGCGTTGTGAAGGTTGCTTTGTGACATGCTAGAGACAGAAATTATGCAATTGTTTTGTTGTAAGAAAAAGGGTACCCCGTTCTGGCAACATTGTCACATTATCTACACCAACCAATAAACGCTTCGATCACCTTTTCGCGTAGTAAGGATGAGCGATTTAAGATGAGTTTTTGATTTGAGTTGTTACCAATCAACAATAGATGCGTTTTTTGACGCAATTTGGGGGCCGCAAATGTATATTCCTTGTGTTGAAATGTTTTGTTGCTCTAAACAGTCACACACGCACACAGACAAGTGATTTTTGGAGCAGTGTAATTGAGAGGATTTTGCTCGCTTCCCTCGCTCATTCAATTAGAAATATATTTTGCATTATCTTATTGTTTGCTACCAGAGGGCGCTCCAATATGGGAATAAAGTCTTACATATCACATTATAGGCTCAATATCATCCATTCATTCACCGACACCATGAGCCCAGTGCAACAATCCCAGTTATTAAAACAGTGCGTTCGTTAAACATCACAATTCGGATCACAATTAGTCAACGAGTGTAAATTTACTTTTCGAAGCTTTTCTTTCCTTAGCGGTTACATTGATGACTTGCAAAGCGCTTTAATCCCACGCGCAGCCAACCCTTATCCCTAAGTCACGTCAATGCGTCGTCAATCTGTTACTTGATAGCTTTAATTGCAAACGCCTTGTTAACACTCCCCAGCAAGACGTTGAAGTTGAATGGGTTGCCTAACTAACAACACGTGACGTACTATGGTAGGGGAGGAGATTATTAAGCCCGTCCCAAAAACATCAGTCGCCAGTTGGGGCGCAGTATACACGGCTGCAGTTTCCACAGCCGCACAATCCCAAAACCAGTTTGCAGAGCCGCACAAAACAGAGCCGCACAAAACAATCGTTGAGGCGCAGAAAACAGAGGCGCACTTTACGCTCTCCCCCCGTGCCGCAGGCAGACGCTGCAATTCCACCGGTAGCTCTTCCGCATGTTGACAATGCCGAGGATCCACTACCTGTGATCGATGATCCTCCCAACGACCTTCCTCTAGGAGATGACCCAGTTATGCCGCCCATCGAGGCCATTGCTCCTGACGCCCTTGCGGCCCCAGTTGCCCCTAACGCTTGTCTCATACCTGCTCCAGGTGCACGAATACCTGACCCACCGCAACCCGATGTGCGTTCCCCTCCACTAATTCGTAGACGGCCTCCAACACTACGCGAAATTTTCAGTCAACTAAGAAGGCCTGGACCACATCCAACACTACGCGATCTATTTAGTCCACCACGATATCGATCTCCCAGTCAAGAGCAACCTGATATGCGTTCTCCCCCAATAATTCGTGGACCTCATCCCACTAGAAGCGATAGTTTGAATTCACCGCAACTTCGCCGTGACGTCCTCCCTAGTGGACCAATACTCCCATCCATCATTCCTGAGTCGTTACAAGCTCCTTCCACATCTCGTCCTCCTTCTGCTTCGACATCAACAACTCCACGACATTCATATAACCTACGCTCTAATCCTCCACCTAAATCAAAGTACCCATCCCTCTTCCGCCATCGTAAGAAAGATTAGCCACATATGCTACAATCACTTTTCCCCATTGTTCCAGGTAACGTACACCTGCCACCTAGCTATGGCACTCATCAGGATCCTATTATCATCTTTGCTTTTATTGGTAGTCACTTGCGACGAGCAACAACCGAATACTGTATCACTAAATAAAGGAGTAGCATTCCTACCCCAACTACCGGTATTTCTACAAAATGACCACTGGTCCCTGTGATAGATTTCTCAATTACCAATTATCGCTCTCGTATCGTCGATATTTCAACTTTACTACAAAAAACGCTTACTCTTAATTTCCAAGACATAAATGCCCCCAACGACATACAAGCAGCTCTCGATATCCATCGAGCAATAGGTCGACAAAATCACTTGCTGATTGCCCATGCCGACGATATATTACGCCGCCTGGACGATCTCCTACTGACAGTCTCTCCTGCAAAACCTAACGCTTTGTATAAAACACGCGCATACGACGCAACGCGATTTTTGTTTGGTCCTCCTACCTCTCCCAGTGTCTCAGCAACCCTCGACTATTTCACGCATTCCCACAATCAAACCTCCCCTGAGCAATATCTCTTAGCGCGTCACATCTCATCCTATAATTCAACTTCGCGCTCCGCGACTAATTACTTAAATAACATAATTATTCTCGAACACACACTCACAATCTTAAATAACAAAATAAATACCACCAACTATATCTTGGGATTAGATGCATCCGTCAACCACCGAATGGTTAGTCTCTTACACTTCATTCGTTCTCTATATAACGACTTTGAATTAACCCTTCAAGCTATCGACATGGACATCAATCATTTATCCGAGGCCCTATCTTCTCTCGCACTCAAACAACTTTCTCCCTTCTTCTTCTCCCCAGCATTACTCTTAGAATCATTGCAATCTCTCCAAGTGACCGCACTCACAAAGGAACATTTTTCCTTCCCCACAACTCTAACTCTCGATGCCATGTATTTCTACTATTCTATCGCCATCGTCGATACTACCTATGAGAACAACACGCTGCGTCTTTTTATTACCATCCCTTTAGTAAGCCCATTTAATTATCATCGTTTATTTCAAGTTGTGTACCTTCCTTTGTATGTTGCGAGCCACAGCATTGCCCTCGCTATCGAAACGCCTTATCAATATTTCGCAATTTCCTATGATCTGCAATACTATATGCAATTCACGTCAGCGGATCTACAACTTTGCACCTTAACTTCCCGTTATTATAGCTGTCCCGACGCCATGTCCGTCCATCGCTTTGCGACTAACTCATGCCTACCTGCTCTATATGCAGGATCATCCTCCGATGTAGATCGATTTTGCCACACAACTATTCAACCGACTTTCCATCCTCAAATATTCGCGGTTCCTTTCACTAGTACTTGGCTCTATACGGTAATCGACGAACGTGTCTCACTACATTGTGCTGGTATCAATTCCACGTATAACAGCATATCGTCCCTTTACCTCACAGGTACCGGTTCATTTATTGTTCCCGCTTCATGTACAGCAAAAACGAATAATTTTATATTAAATACCCAAGTCATCCGGCCCCTGACTCTTTCGAATACGATCACTTCATTCTTTCCTCCGGCGACGACCCGTGACAACAACACCACGTTGCCACGTGCCCGCCCGCCTGGCTCTATATTTAACCCATCCATTATACGACCAACTAATCGCATCACATCCTACTATTCTAATCACTTCACATCCTTCTTTGCCAATAAGCAACCACTCCTATTCGCAATATTGTACCCACCATGTGTACTTTCCATTTTTGCTCTAGTAATATGGTCATGTATACGATGTCGTAAACGACCCCGTATGCCACACCCGGTGTCTGAATTTGAGTTACCACTTCTCAATGTCACATCACCTGCCTAACTACACGACATGACAGAGATGCACTATATTACTCTCTTCGTATGATAATTTACCATTGGTTTTCTTTCTTTTTCATTTGTTTGCTCTACAGGAGTCAGCCTCCCGCTACCTGGTTTTTCCTTCTTTTTTTTTTTTTTTTTTTTTTCTTAACCCTTGTCAATCCCTTTCGTTCTCGCTGTCGTTGGTGCTCCCAATGTGGCCACGTTATGGAACATTGTGTACGTCGCCTTGGCGCCCCGACGCCCGTTCTCGGACTCCCGTCTGCCTGGCATTTACTCCCGATAACCATCCCCCCTCGTGTCCCCGACGCCTTGGCGTGTCGCTACTCTACTGTTATAGCTTTCCGCGAGTCTCCGGAGCCGTTATCAACGTCTCCTATGGTCATCACCGGCTACCCGGCGCCCCCGTGCGTCGCTGCTACCGCGTCAACTCCGGTCGCGCCGACGGATACCGCCGTCCATGAGGTGACGCTCGGCGAGCCACGCACACCAACGGCCGATGCTACCCTCTTCGCGCCGCCGGTGATGCACGGTTTTCCACCGCGTCCTACCATCTCACCGCATGGACCGACGTCAGATGCCATCACGGAATTACTATTTCCGCATCTGCCACCCCGGACGCCATCCCCCTCCAACAAGCCCAACGACCAAGGATCCGCGTCGAACACGCTTCAACGACAACCTGCATCGCCATCACCGCCGTCGCCTACCAGCAACGGTTTGCTCACATCCGCCGTCGTGTCCACGTCATATCCAAAGGGCATCAACGCCCAAATCACGAGCTCGATACCGATATCAATACCACTGACTCTCATTACCTCGAGCCAGCGGACGATGTGTCGTACAGTGACATAATTATTCACGGACCAGCCAGTTGACCCGTCACCAACACTATCACCCCTACCGGCAGTCTCAACGTCGTACCCGCCCATGACCTCGCCGTCGTCCTTCGCCTCGGCTGAACAGAACATCAACAGTCTGTTCCACAAAACGAGACGCCGCTATCGCTCAGGCATTGATCTCTCCAGCATCAGCCGCCTACGACGCAGTATCCCGGCGCTACGACATCACCGACGCGTTGCGGACGAATTATTCCGCGAAAAAGACGCCTCTCCTGTCTACAAGAAGATAAGTTCATTCGAATCATATTGTTTGTTCTCTCAAACGTCTTCCATCATTAGCCCCACTGTCAACTTCTCTAACGTTCACCTGCTGTCTAAGACAGAACAGGCATTTTGTGCAGCTCTCAAACCACACGGCCCACTTTCGTGACAACCTACATTCTTACTGTATTTCCTTGTACCGGCACCAACTAGTTCATTCCATTACTATTATTACTATTATTATTATTATTATTATTATTATTATTATTATTATTTTTTTTTTTTCTCCCCTTGTATTTTATCTTTAATATGGCTCTGTAATGTCCGACCCTTCCCTACGTTACGACCAGTATTCCCTTCTACATCTCCTCTACGTATCACGACTTATTGCCTAACTATTATTCATAACCTATTTATGTCATTGTACCGACCATCGGTCCACTTCTTGCCGTCTCCCAATATACCTGCTACGTAACACGGCCAGTAAAAATTCCAAACGAGCCTTTCTATATCTATATCTATAGATGGACCCTAAAATTCCATTTCTACTATCGTTTGTCTGTTGGCGTCTTTGCAATCTATATAATTCATCCCTTACATCTAACTCCGTCTATTTTTATTACGGTAACTGCCGTGTATTTTCTGTCCACTGCAGATGCATCCTTGGCGGGTCCCACGGGTCGTCGCTCGAGTTGACACACCCTTATGCCGTCCGTGCACTTGAGAGCCGCGATCGGGTCCTCCGGACGTGGCCAACTCACGCCATGCATTTCCATGCATATAACATGCCGCATATCATGCATCACTTGCCGCTTCGGCTACTGACTTCGCTACCCGGTGCTTGGACCCTCTCGCTGAATCGGCTCTCCTGTCTCATATCTGCGCTCACCATCATTTCGGGTGCAGCCCTAATGTCAACAAACTAACTTACTACGTGACGTGTGCATTTATAAGTGTCTCTCGACGTCGTCCCGTCGGCTGCCCTGCCTCGGAAGCCTCTTCCGTGGTCGAGTCTATTGTTGCCCCCCTCCCCCCTTCACTGATCGGCATTTATCCATGCCATTGCGAACTAATGAATTATATTGCTTTTGCAACCTCGCCCGCACTGTTTTATTCAAATACGAATATTTGTTTTTTCGTACTTTACTCATAAGTTATTAGTTTAGGTCATTACTCAATTCCTTTTTCTATTGGTGACTTGTATTTTATTTTATTTTTGGGTCCATATCTATTTTGTATTTTTTTTTTTTATTTTATTTTACCCCTTCAGGTACCACTTATTGTCATTTTTTTTTATTATTATTATTATTTTTAATTGGGACGTCTGCTATTCATTGCCGTCCCAATCAATGTACGTGGGGGTGGTTATCACGATGTAATCCTCGTGATTACTCTCATTTCACAACCAACTCCATGCAATCATAAATTGCATCCTTGTTGAGCCTGTACACCGGCCAAATTCCTGAACACAATGGCTAGCTACCCTTAACTTCATTAGCATAGGAATCCACCCTTGCCCTTCTAGAGCACCATGTTTATAATGAAGACCAGAGTGCAACATGTGATCTCTTGTCTTAACTGCAATAGCATATAAATCACCACGGTCAACAGCCACCCTTGCCTTTCTAGAACACCACCTTTATCATGAAGACCAGAGTGCAACATGAGATCTCTTGTCTTAACTGCAATAGCATATAAATCACCACGGTCAACAGCCACCCTTGACTTTCTAGAACACCACCTTTATCATGAAGACCAGAGTGCAACATGAGATCTCTTGTCTTAACTGCAATAGCATATAAATCACCACGGTCAACAGCCACCCTTGACTTTCTAGAACACCACCTTTATCATGAAGACCAGAGTGCAACATGAGATCTCTTGTCTTAACTGCAATAGCATATAAATCACCACGGTCAACAGCCACCCTTGACTTTCTAGAACACCACCTTTATCATGAAGACCAGAGTGCAACATGAGATCTCTTGTCTTAACTGCAATAGCATATAAATCACCACGGTCAACAGCCACCCTTGACTTTCTAGAACACCACCTTTATCATGAAGACCAGAGTGCAACATGAGATCTCTTGTCTTAACTGCAATAGCATATAAATCACCACGGTCAACAGCCACCCTTGACTTTCTAGAACACCACCTTTATCATGAAGACCAGAGTGCAACATGAGATCTCTTGTCTTAACTGCAATAGCATATAAATCACCACGGTCAACAGCCACCCTTGACTTTCTAGAACACCACCTTTATCATGAAGACCAGAGTGCAACATGAGATCTCTTGTCTTAACTGCAATAGCATATAAATCACCACGGTCAACAGCCACCCTTGACTTTCTAGAACACCACCTTTATCATGAAGACCAGAGTGCAACATGTGATTTCTTATTAACTTAAGAAGGGTGGTTTTCCAGATATCCGCATTCCAACATATGTGTTCCCACCCTTGGTCGACTGCAGCCGAACACTTGCCAGTATATATAGTCCAGTTTTTGAAAGCAGTAGAAAGAGAGTAGCCAGTAATAAGCCAGTAAGAACACCTCCACGTCAGTCGTCGTCAAAAAGTAACATCTTGTAAAATCACGTTTAGACTTGTAATTCTGATTGATAGAAATACACAGAAACTTATTCAATTTGCCAATTTCTCAACAAGTCTAGTTTTTCAACTAAAGTCTGATTTTAAACTGATCAAGTGTGACGCTGCAAGAATCCATTCCCCTGGTGAGTTACTTTATAATAATATATACTTGTAAAATCTCATGCATAAACTTAAACTCAGTGATTGTTCGTAACCACTTTTATACCTCTTTTCAATTCTTTACCACTGTATCATTTACTAAACTTATCATCTGTTCCAATTTTTCATCACCTATGTTTCTAAATAAAATCCATTTATAAATTCCACGTAACGTTTGTAATTCACTGTAAAAATCGGGATACCGCCCGTCGAACCCTCGTATTGCTTTCCTCCGAACTTTCGGTTTTCATTGAAATATCAAAAGGGAAAACCCATGTTATTATCACCCAGCTAGCGGGTCGACCAGGCGTCCACTCAACGGTTTCCCGGCTCAAAATGGCGGAGCTAGGTCATATTTCCGAGTGCCCGGCCTAACGAAGACTATGGACGGCGCGTGCCGTTAAACCAATGGTAGAACAATGTCAACCAATGACGACCGACTTCACAGTAATATTTGAAATGTGAAAATCACAAATAAATTCGATAAAATTAAAGGCCAATGAAAGAATGATGAGAAAAGTGGAGATTATTATAGAAAATAAATATAATCGTCAAGTTTCCCACGTGTACCACCCGGTATAAGTTTATAAATTATTTATCGATGAGGGTAATAATTTGAATATTGTGTTCTAGCCAGCCCTGGCTTTCAGGCAATCTTGAGCCGGCAAAAATAATTTCATAGCACGAGTCGAAACTAAAGTATCAGGATTGTTCAATTATTAGCAAAATCAAAGAAAAACAAATTGTGAAACTTACAGGACGGCGTTGATCGCGGTTAGAGGAACGATTACACTTATTTTTTAAGATTTTAATCGAATGTTTTTAGGACGAGTTCACGTTCATTGCCGGGAAACAGAGCGGGAAGATGTCGCGTCTCTTTGACCCAAGTCAAAAGTCATACTGGAGAGTAATAAAAATATGTGTAATAAAATATCGGCGGGTTTCATGGTGATGTTTAGATGACAAATATCTGCATGGGAGAAACTTGAGATGGGTTGGGCATCAAACGAAATTAAATTAGATGGGTTAATAATATCAGAGAAAATACTCTCCAGTCTTCATTTGTCTCTTGCAGTCACGTACGACTACGGAGTCAAAATGTTGTCCACGTATAAGCGTGAACTCAAATAAACAGTAAATAATATCTTAGTTGATAATTAGCGCTAGAGAACAAAAAGAAATCACTCACGGAATGACACCGACGCGGTGGAAATGAGTTGGTAGATTTATTTGCAAGACAATGTCTGGGTCGACAAGTTCACCAAGAGTCCAGCTGATCTCGATGTCACCAACCAATCTCCACTCATCACAGTTCGTGTCGTAGTTCGTGAGAGGAATTCATCGTCCGTTCGATCGTTGCCCAAACATCAAAAGTAACAAAATCAAGCAATACATGCAATAACAGCTGCTAGCAGACTTGACACGAGATCACGAGAGTAAAATAAACCGACGTCGGCAAGGTACGTATTTGTTTTAAATTTCAGTAACCCATCTAAATTGTAGTCACACAACAAATCGGTCCTACTCGTCTCGTCACATTTATTAGAGTCTCAAGCAAAGACCATAGACAATGTTCTTTTAGTATCTTAGTTAAACTGTCCCAAATGACAACAAAACGCCTCTGAATTTTCTGCAGCTGTTCTGGTCGCTGTTTTTGAAATCTCTGGCAAATCGCTGGTCGGGTTGTAAATCTTACTTCGCTGCTAGGATCGGTCTGCTCGTAAACGTCGAGTCGGTGACATTCCAACCTCAGGGATATGGGATAATATCGAATCAAATCGCAATACCTTCTAAACAGTCCAGTTGACACTGAAACATACGTTGGTATTCGGGTAGTTAGTCGACATGTCTCCAAGATCTGCTTCCTTCCTTCCTTGAGATTGTATGTCTCAATTACTCACGGTTTAATTAACAATTAGTAATCCCTTGGAGTTATTTCTCTGTAAATGCACTGCCGATCAGCGAGAACCAAATCCGCGCTGTTTTGAAAAGCACTCGTATTTGCTTCCACAACACTCGCCAATGTTTGGCAGACTGACCTACTAACATGCGCTCTGTGACTTCTGCACATGGTCCCCCGAGGAGGGGTGGATCATACCGCCCCTACTCTGACCACAGCTCCCACGTCTCACGCGTAGTACTTTTAAATCTTTCCTGATTTATTCTTACCCAATCAAATTGTTGAATACTAACCAACATTCCTTTATTATCCACTCACCCCACGGTTTGGCGTGTTGGAAACACTGGTTCTCATAAAATCACCTAAGTTAAGCAACACTGCGCTGGGTCAGGTATTGCATGGGTGATCATCATACACATGACCAGTTCTGTTCGGGAGAGAGGTTGGAGGGATGAAAGTTAAGCAACACTGCGCTGGGTCAGGTATTGCATGGGTGACCATCATACACATGACCAGTTCTGTTCGGGAGAGAGGTTGGAGGGATGAAAGTTAAGCAACACTGCGCTGGGTCAGGTATTGGATGGGTGACCATCATACACATGACCAGTTCTGTTCGGGAGAGAGGTTGGAGGGATGAAAGTTAAGCAACACTGCGCTGGGTCAGGTATTGGATGTGTGACCATCATACACATGACCAGTTCTGTTCGGGAGAGAGGTTGGAGGGATGAAAGTTAAGCAACACTGCGCTGGGTCAGGTATTGCATGGGTGACCATCATACACATGACCAGTTCTGTTCGGGAGAGAGGTTGGAGGGATGAAAGTTAAGCAACACTGCGCTGGGTCAGGTATTGGAAGGGTGACCATCATACACATGACCAGTTCTGTTCGGGAGAGAGGTTGGAGGGATGAAAGTTAAGCAACACTGCGCTGGGTCAGGTATTGGATGTGTGACCATCATACACATGACCAGTTCTGTTCGGGAGAGAGGTTGGAGGGATGAAAGTTAAGCAACACTGCGCTGGGTCAGGTATTGGATGGGTGAACATCATACACATGACCAGTTCTGTTCGGGAGAGAGGTTGGAGGGATGAAAGTTAGTACAGCCACTTCACTCGCCTTGCTTATCAACCTCTCGACAGCATGGATTTGTGGAGGAATCCTGTTGTTCGCGTTGTACCGTCCTTCGGAAGGGACGTTAAGCCGGTGGTCCCCTTGGTGCTCTTCGACAGGAGTAGGCTACGTGCCGGCACCGGGTTTCACCTCCTCCCTTCTAGGCTAGGTTAGGTTCATCATCATCCACTCATTCACCGACGCCATTAGACCAGTGCCACATAGACAGATGTCAAAACAGTGCAAGTCAATCAACATGAACAGCTTGAATTCAATTTCCTGGAATACATTTGTTAACCTCTGATTAGCAAAGAAGCCTGCATTTCTTGGTGTTAGTATAATATTACATTTAAAAGCCCGTGCACTCGAACAACCATTCAGAATATCAATCTCTGGTCTTACATTGCCTGGCGTTGATCTTACAGCATTCGTTTCTCTCTTGAAACTAACATGCGTTTTGTGATTTCAGTTGTGTAAAGCTTCGCTGCTCACTTTTACTCTCTGGGAGCACATTAATTTTATTGAGCAATTATTATTAATTATTATGTCTAACTATTAGTGCAGTGATTGAACTCGGTGAACTATCATCGGTATGACCAACAGATCAGCTCGGTAGGAGATCTAGCAATGCATGGCTCTCTGATTCAAGTTACATTACAGTTTCCTGGGATGAAAGTCAAGTACGAATGACTGGAATTAATGTGTGTTTGTCTAGGTTTAAAAGTGAGGGTAGTTGACTGGAGATGTTACCTACTCTTGCTGATCTATGCGGGTCAGACAGAGACAGACTCTAGCCCCGTCTGTGTTGTGCAAGTGAGAGAGAAGATACTGTCATGTTATGCTCCTCTCATGAACCAGCCTCGTACACATTCCATGAAGCCAATGCTCGGACCGAACTAGCGAACTAGACCAGAGTTTTTTTTGCGTGCCACAATTTATTATGATATGTTGCTCTAAAGACCCGTAAGTCTCCAGCGAATCCTGACAGCTCCTATGATTGTTTCTCAGGTTTCTTCCCATAATATCAGTCCAAGCTATAATTCGAAGATCATGCTAGTATCGGAGCTGTCAATCTTTCATTCACCGAGGCCCAGACCCCTCTTTCACGCCCAGTTGTAATAACTTGCGTCGTCAAACACCAATACTCAATCAATTAATTGCATCAGTAGCTAATTGCTTTCCTAACCTAATCCGTGGGATTTGAAGTTGAACGAAGAATCTGACGATTTGTTATCTGCGGCTAAAAGCAGCAATAAAACAATGCATGGTTTTTTTCCTGAAGATCGCTATGATGAATTGAGAACTGCCCCATGGAGGCAACAGTTCTTTCAGAGACAAGTTGGTCCAGTGGCTGAACAGCTGTTCTAACTAATAACATTACACAATTATTGAAGGGGGTGAAGGCTATGATGAATTGAGAACTGCCCCATGGAGGCAACAGTTCTTTCAGAGACAAGTTGGTCCAGTGGCTGAACAGCTGTTCTAACTAATAACATTACACAATTATTGAAGGGGGTGAAGGCTATGATGAATTGAGAACTGCCTCATGGAGGCAACAGTTCTTTCAGAGACAAGTTGGTCCAGTGGCTGAACAGATGTTCTAACTAATAACATTACACAATTATTGAAGGGGGTGAAGGCCATGATGAATTGAGAACTGCCCCATGGAGGCAACAGTTCTTTCAGAGACAAGTTGGTCCAGTGGCTGAACAGCTGTTCTAACTAATAACATTACACAATTATTGAAGGGGGTGAAGGCTATGATGAATTGAGAACTGCCCCATGGAGGCAACAGTTCTTTCAGAGACAAGTTGGTCCAGTGGCTGAACAGCTGTTCTAACTAATAACATTACACAATTATTGAAGGGGGTGAAGGCTATGATGAATTGAGAACTGCCCCATGGAGGCAACAGTTCTTTCAGAGACAAGTTGGTCCAGTGGCTGAACAGCTGTTCTAACTAATAACATTACACAATTATTGAAGGGGGTGAAGGCTATGATGAATTGAGAACTGCCCCATGGAGGCAACAGTTCTTTCAGAGACAAGTTGGTCCAGTGGCTGAACAGCTGTTCTAACTAATAACATTACACAATTATTGAAGGGAGTGAAGGCTATGATGAATTGAGAACTGCCCCATGGAGGCAACAGTTCTTTCAGAGACAAGTTGGTCCAGTGGCTGAACAGCTGTTCTAACTAATAACATTACACAATTATTGAAGGGAGTGAAGGCTATGATGAATTGAGAACTGCCCCATGGAGGCAACAGTTCTTTCAGAGACAAGTTGGTCCAGTGGCTGAACAGCTGTTCTAACTAATAACATTACACAATTATTGAAGGGGGTGAAGGCTATGATGAATTGAGAACTGCCCCATGGAGGCAACAGATCTTTCAGAGACAAGTTGGTCCAGAGGCTGAACAGCTGTTCTAACTAATAACATTACACAATTATTGAAGGGGGTGAAGGCTATGATGAATTGAGAACTGCCCCATGGAGGCAACAGTTCTTTCAGAGACAAGTTGGTCCAGTGGCTGAACAGCTGTTCTAACTAATAACATTACACAATTATTGAAGGGGGTGAAGGCTATGATGAATTGAGAACTGCCCCATGGAGGCAACAGTTCTTTCAGAGACAAGTTGGTCCAGTGGCTGAACAGCTGTTCTAACTAATAACATTACACAATTATTGAAGGGGGTGAAGGCTATGATGAATTGAGAACTGCCCCATGGAGGCAACAGATCTTTCAGAGACAAGTTGGTCCAGAGGCTGAACAGCTGTTCTAACTAATAACATTACACAATTATTGAAGGGGGTGAAGGCTATGATGAATTGAGAACTGCCCCATGGAGGCAACAGTTCTTTCAGAGACAAGTTGGTCCAGTGGCTGAACAGCTGTTCTAACTAATAACATTACACAATAATTGAAGGGGGTGAAGGCTATGATGAATTGAGAACTGCCCCATGGAGGCAACAGATCTTTCAGAGACAAGTTGGTCCAGAGGCTGAACAGCTGTTCTAACTAATAACATTACACAATTATTGAAGGGGGTGAAGGCTATGATGAATTGAGAACTGCCCCATGGAGGCAACAGTTCTTTCAGAGACAAGTTGGTCCAGTGGCTGAACAGCTGTTCTAACTAATAACATTACACAATTATTGAAGGGGGTGAAGGCTATGATGAATTGAGAACTGCCCCATGGAGGCAACAGTTCTTTCAGAGACAGGTTGGTCCAGTGGCTGAACAGCTGTTCTAACTAATAACATTACACAATTATTGAAGGGGGTGAAGGCTATGATGAATTGAGAACTGCCCCATGGAGGCAACAGTTCTTTCAGAGACAAGTTGGTCCAGTGGCTGAACAGCTGTTCTAACTAATAACATTACACAATTATTGAAGGGGGTGAAGGCTATGATGAATTGAGAACTGCCCCATGGAGGCAACAGTTCTTTCAGAGACAAGTTGGTCCAGTGTCTGAACAGCTGTTCTAACTAATATCATTACACAATTATTGAAGGGGGTGAAGGCTATGATAAATTGAGAACTGCCCCATGGAGGCAACAGTTCTTTCAGAGACAAGTTGGTCCAGTGGCTGAACAGCTGTTCTAACTAATAACATTACACAATTATTGAAGGGGGTGAAGGCTATGACGAATTGAGAACTGCCCCATGGAGGCAACAGTTCTTTCAGAGACAAGTTGGTCCAGTGGCTGAACAGCTGTTCTAACTAATAACATTACACAATTATTGAAGGGGGTGAAGGCTATGATGAATTGAGAACTGCCCCATGGAGGCAACAGTTCTTTCAGAGACAAGTTGGTCCAGTGTCTGAACAGCTGTTCTAACTAATAACATTACACAATTATTGAAGGGGGTGAAGGCTATGATAAATTGAGAACTGCCCTATGGAGGCAACAGTTCTTTCAGAGACAAGTTGGTCCAGTGGCTGAACAGCTGTTCTAACTAATAACATTACACAATTATTGAAGGGGGTGAAGGCTATGATGAATTGAGAACTGCCCCATGGAGGCAACAGTTCTTTCAGAGACAAGTTGGTCCAGTGGCTGAACAGCTGTTCTAACTAATAACATTACACAATTATTGAAGGGGGTGAAGGCTATGATGAATTGAGAACTGCCCCATGGAGGCAACAGTTCTTTCAGAGACAAGTTGGTCCAGTGTCTGAACAGCTGTTCTAACTAATAACATTACACAATTATTGAAGGGGGTGAAGGCTATGATGAATTGAGAACTGCCTCATGGAGGCAACAGTTCTTTCAGAGACAAGTTGGTCCAGTGGCTGAACAGCTGTTCTAACTAATAACATTACACAATTATTGAAGGGAGTGAAGGGGGGGGGGGCAGGGTCTTAATTGTCAACCGTAGAATATTGAACTCGGTGCATTCTCAATAAGTATCAGTTAATACATTTTGGTGGCCTCTTCGCTGGGATCACCGAAGTTAAGCAACACTGCGCTGCGTCAGGTTTTGAATGGGTGACCATCGAACAGTTTGGCGTGTTGGAAACACCGGTCCTCGTCAGATGATCGAAGTTAAGCAACACTGCGCTGGGTCAGGTGTTGGATGGGTGACCATCATACACATGACCAGTTCTGTTCGGGAGAGAGGTTGGCGGGATGAAAGTTAAGCAACACTGCGTTGGGTCAGGTGTTGGATGGGTGACCACCGAACGGTTCGGCGTGTTGGAAATCTTGGGTCGAAGTCGTTGATGGAGAAGGCATCATCGAGCAGTCAGGAGGTTTTGTTTCTTTGGCGGCATATGGTTACTCTTCCCTCTTAATTCAGATGCTAGAGGTGTTAGAGAAGTTAGAGGTGTTAGAGTTGCTGAAGGTGTTGAGTCCCTGATCTGCCGCTGAAACAGCGCCAACCGGAAACTAGGCAAGCAGTGGACAAAAGTCGTGACTTTGGTGACTTCTAAGATATTTAATAGAAAATTAGGGAACCCTAATATAGGACCGTAGCGAATATGACGAACAAATAAAGACTAATCGGCGTCTATAGAAGCTGGTTACCACCAACTTAGTTTCCCTCAGATAACTGGTGCCCGACTGATATCCAGTATGAAGTTGCCACTAGCGTGTCATCGCGATCATGACTAGAGGCATTGAGGACGCAACGGCCTCAACCTATTCTCAAACGTATTGTTACGTCAGGCTTTGTTGTAGATTACATTTTTATAATTTTATAATTTTTAAATTGAAGAACCGAAATATTCAAACAGTTTTTCAACATATTGTCAGCCACCATGCGTCACGATGGTGAGCGTAGAAGTGTTGGCCGCATGAAGCCGCCGTCGGTACCCGCGAAGGGTTTCGACGTCGGCACGCCAACTACGACGACTAACGGACTTACCGAGACAAATAAGAAAATACAGCAAACAAGGGCGCCAGGCTTCAGAAACCCGGCAGCCGTCGGTTATTGGACTGGTACATTTATTGATATTTTCGGATCGGGCAACAGTACCGAGCGGCGGCAGTAAATACAAAAGACTCGCTGGCCGAAGGCACAACCGGCATAAATTACACGCGTGACGACGAACATCAAAAACTGGTTCACTCCCGCGTTGACAGGGGATGGTTCCTAGGTCGGTGTGTTCATAGCAAGGGTTGCCGTCGTCCAGAGCGAGGCAGGAAGACAGGTGAAGGCACCGTCCGGCCTTCGAGTCCGGTAGTAACAACAATAAATTATTCACTTGCATCATATCAATGTTTAGATCTGTTTAGTTTTCATCCTTACCGAGGATCGAAATCTTACTCTGGGTAGCGATAGCCAGTATCGGGCGGCATGCATCGAGTGTCAAAGGCATCTTTGGACGCGTCGCCGAGGCTAATGCAACATACATATCGTCATTTCTGGGTACCTATGCGATTTCATTGTTTATGTTCGGGAAACCACACGAGGCAGAGAATGTGTTTGCTTATCCGAGGCTTAGTGCCAGCGAGTGTGGTTATAGCGAAATACTCCCAATAAGTCCATGCAATGAATCCAGACAGAGTATGTTTAGCCGCATTTTTTAAAAAGATACCGTCGAGGCTATCGATGCGACTTGATTAATCAAAACATCCACATCAAACATGCACTCTCATATCATATCATATCATTGTAGGCATAGTAGCATTCCCCATCACACCTGCATTATTGCATAGGTCGGTGCACCCAATTCCATTCCTACTGCACGTGCAAGTGGAGTTTACGCTGCAGGATTACTTTGATTTGATTGAAATTTTTCAACATTTCCATGGCTGTTAGACCCTCGAAGTACACAAGCGAGACGAAATTTCTGCCCAGGCTCTGACACCAGCCACTTTCTTTGGGACCTATCACCACAAATAATAAAAATAAGAAGAAGAAAAAAATGGAGACGGCATTTAAATTCAAGTTCAAAAAAGTCTTGAATTGCTTTGAATATTACTTTGGCAAACTTACGCCATATTTTTGGAAATTGCACGTGCGAGTTTACCCAAGTGCTACATTGTCATGCAGCTCGTGTCACGTGCTGATGAACTGCCCATTCTCTCGGGGGTATTTTGGCAATTGAGATAGGTCGCGACACTGCTATCTTAAAACGCAGCGCATTTAGCGAGTAATGAAACTTTCGGAATTCCTTGTTTGTATCGTACAATTTAACCACCAAACTTCGATCGGTGCGCACCATTTCCAAAATGTCTTGGTCTGCCAATTTGGCCAAATGTGACAACTCGTCACATTTAATTCAGTTGACGCCAGATCCTTTATTTACCGATTCCGAAAACCGAATAAAACAGTGTCACAGCCGGACAGTGCATGCTCATTCACCGTCACCATAAGACCAGTGCTGCATGACCAGATGTCAAAACCCCAATAATCAATTATTCAATCAATAGATTTTCGTTCGGTAGTTGAAGCCGGGTTTAGTTACTCAAGATAACAAGAAATCGTGTCGTGGATAATTTTAAACCCATTTAGAACATTCGGGCTCAAAATTTCTTCTACCTCAAGAAACCTCATTATGCTGTCATCATTTTACAAGATGTTTCAATTCGACAATCTCAATGGGCTGCTTATTGGGGTCAGGCTCAACCAGCGGCACATCCTGATAAAACATGGCTGACATTTAAATACCCCTTAGGAGGCTACAATCATGCCCGCTAAGCCAATCAGGAACTCAGCAATGGACCATGGGAAAAAAGACCATACGCGCAAATTCGAACATAAAGAAATTAAAAATATTGCGAATAATTCAAAGATATACAAAAACGACTTCAATCTATGCACAAAATTAAATAAATCACATAAAATGACATAAAAATGACTTATGTACTGAGAATGCACTAAAAGGACACAATTACGACTAAAATAAGAAACTTACCAGAGAAGCGTGAATGTCTAAACTTGCTGTAATTACCAGACGAAAACCCGGTCCAACGTAAGTCCTGTAAAATGATAACATGTACAAAGGTACCTTCTGTCAGAAGGAAAATTTAGGCCTGATTTTCTGCAGGGGTTAAACGGCGTCCACATCCCAACACACATACGATTCCTTGCTACCTTGAGTAACTAAACCGGCCGTTACTATCAAACAAAAACCCGGCTGAACTCAAAAATCTTGTACAATAATAATATCATACTGAGGTACCTTAAGGCGGAAGGAAAATTTGGAAGTGGAAGTTACAGGGATTCCAGTTTTACAAGCACCGCAAACTCGTGACATTCCTTTTCATCCAGGGATCCCAATCAAAAGGCTGTAGGGTTGTAAATTTTTATATCACAACACAATATATATAATGACAATAATATCGCCATCAAATACAATTCAAATGTTTTAACAATATCTGAATTACTATTCACGTGTTTGTGTTCACGTAAATCTTGCTAACTGTGAGAGTGATTCATTTGATATTTCCAAGCGTTTGTTCCGTGAGGTCAGTGGTCATGGCCGATTATAATCTGTGATTTGTGAAGATTATAATCAATCGCCCAACATTAGCTTAACTTAAGACGCGCGAAAACCATGAAAAACGAACGTCCGAGGCGGGCCTCACGGGTGCAAACAGGAACATTATGCAGGCGAGCGATAAAGTCCTATGGCCTGTAAATTTGGTCACATGAATCTCAAAGCATCTGAGGAAACTCTACTCTCCCTTATGACTCTATCTGCTATGATTTTACGTTAACTTAATTGATCACAATATTACATATTCTAGGCGTAAGGCAAACTAAGATAAAAAAACACAACATGAGAGAAGACAAAAAAAATTGGACATGAAAACTAGAAGATCAAATTAACCTAATTCCAGCGACCCTCAACGATGGACAAAGTGACAAAGAAACGACCATTCTACACCAAAACCGAACAAATCTAACAAACCTAACAAACCTAACCAACCTAACAAACCTAACAAACCTAACAAACCTACTACGGTTCGGTACCGAACCAATCTAACTGTGAAAAACGAAACAGCCTCTAGCAAGAACCTACAACAATCCAAAACTTGGACAGGAAGTCTAACAACAATGGCCTTGTCCCCAAATTTTTCTCGACTTCTCTCATGTCACACAAATGAATCAAGAATTATGAATATTTCCCGAACTCGAGACTTGAACAGCCTCTGAACTGACGTGACGTTAAGCCCCACAAAGCAAGCAATTAAATATGTTATCTATCTAACAAAAGTTGCCCCACGTTTCCTCAGACGCCTGATAAAACTCTCACAGAGCGTTCTTGCTACAATTTCCAGGGCTTGAAGCAAGGTCTCGTCGGAGGAAGCCAAGATGCATCGGCTTCCAGCAGCGACTAGTGGAGTCCACCTGAAGACAACAGAATAAAGTGACATTAGATTCATTGCCAGGTACATGACGACTCTTGCACTCAGTAAAACATGCTCCGGACAGCTACGTTTACTCGGGGAAAAGTGCAAATCCAGCTTTTGAACGAAATGAAACATGGGCTTTATTTTACTTGTCATGAACCTTTGATTGGGTTTAGTTTTGTCAGCTGTTTTCTAGTGTTCACGACGGGTCGAAAGTCAGTGCAAAATGCAAACAAACTGTTGTGGAGATCAAGAACTAGTTTTTGCTAACATTGCACTGCTTCATTGAATGTGGAAAATGTGTGGAAAAAGTGAAGAACTGGCAAACAAAGAACTATTTTCTTGTGGACTTGAGAACTTGGATAAAGCTTGCGCTGATATTTCATTGTTGGGGACGAAGGATTAACATAATATATTTGTGCCAGCATTGTTGGGATCTGTCAATAGAGTGCGTTTACCATTGCGGTAAGTGTATCAGTCATATATTATCAGATGTATGTGAAGGCTCGTGCCAACTTACATCTATCGACGCTGCAGTAGCGACGTCTCGATGACGCAGGTAGGAGATCGGATTCTGTCCCACCGCGACCAGCAATCAGATCACGGACAACGTTCCATGTAAACCAAGGCTTGAGTGGAAACCTGCGTGAAAAGGAAGGCCACGGATTAGTCAACACATTCAATTAGTTTCCGCTAGACGGTCGCTAGCAACAACTTTTCGAGGTCAATTCCAAGTATGTGCCACTTATTATTATTTGTGGTGTTTAACTTAGCACTGTTATACAACTGGCCATGCGGTACTGGTCTAATGGCGTCGGTGAATGAGTGGATGATGATGAGGATGATGATGAACCTAACCTAGTCTAGAAGGGAGGAGGGGAAACCCGGTGCCGGCACGTAGCCTACTTCTGTCGAAGACCAAGGGGACCACCGGCATCACGTCCCTTCCAAAGGACGGTACAACGCGAACAACAGGATTCCTCCACAAATCCATGCTGTCGAGAGGCTGATAAGCAAGGCGAGTGAAGTTGCTGTACTGACTTTTATCCCTCCAACCTCTCTCCCGAACAGAACTGGTCATGTGTATGATGGTCACCCATTCAATACCTGACTCAGCACAGTGTTGCTTAACTTTCATCCCTCCAACCTCTCACCCGAACAGAACTGGTCATGTGTATGATGGTCACCCATTCAATACCTGACTCAGCACAGTGTTGCTTAACTTTCATCCCTCCAACCTCTCACCCGAACAGAACTGGTCATGTGTATGATGGGCAACCATCAAATACCTGACCCAGCGCAGTGTTGCTTAACTTTCATCCCTCCAACCTCTCTCCCGAACAGAACTGGTCATGTGTATGATGGTCACCCATCCAATACCTGACCCAGCGCAGTGTTGCTTAACTTTCATCCCTCCAACCTCTCTCCAGAACAGAACTGGTCATGTGTATGATGGTCACCCATCCAATACCTGACCCAGCGCAGTGTTGCTTAACTTTCATCCCTCCAACCTCTCTCCCGAACAGAACTGGTCACGTGTATGATGGTCACCCATCCAATACCTGACCCAGCGCAGTGTTGCTTAACTTTCATCCCTCCAACCTCTATCCCGAACAGAACTGGTCATGTGTATGATGGTCACCCATCCAATACCTGACCCAGCGCAGTGTTGCTTAACTTTCATCCCTCCCACCTTTCTCCCGAACAGAACTGGTCATGTGTATGATGGTCACCCATCCAATACCTGACCCAGCGCAGTGTTGCTTAACTTTCATCACTCCAACCTCTCTCCCGAACAGAACTGGTCATGTGTATGATGGTCACCCATCCAATACCTGACCCAGCGCAGTGTTGCTTAACTTTCATCCCTCCAACCTCTCTCCCGAACAGAACTGGTCATGTGTATGATGGTCACCCATCCCATACCTGACCCAGCGCAGTGTTGCTTAACTTCCATCCCTCCAACCTCTCTCCTGAACAGAACTGGTCATGTGTATGATGGTCACCCATCCAATACCTGACTCAGCGCAGTGTTGCTTAACTTCCATCCCTCCAACCTCTCTCCCGAACAGAACTGGTCATGTGTATTATGGTCACCCATCCAATACCTGACTCAGCGCAGTGTTGCTTAACTCTGGGGACGTGCTTCGGCCAACTACGTTTACTTGGGACAAAGTGCAAATCCAATTTTTGAACGAAACGCAACATTAGCTTTTTTTTAACAAAAACTATTTGAAATGGGTTTTGAATGCTAAGTAAAGGACAATTAAATTTCCCGACTTTTTGTAACTTGTACTAGTTACTTCTTCAATGGTTAGGGGATCATGAAGTAGTTATTGCTAGCATTGCACTGCTTCATTGACATTGTAAAATGCGGTGATAAAGTGCAGAGCTGGCAAACAGAACTATTTTCTCTTGGACTCGAGAACTTGGATAAATAACTTGGATAAAGCTTGCGCATATGCTCCATTCTTGGTACATTCTTGTATGTGAAGGCTCGTGCCAACTTACATCTATCGACGCTGCAGTAGCGACGTCTCGATGACGCAGGTAGGAGATCGGATTCAGTCCCACCGCGACCAGCAATCAGATCGCGGACAACGTTCCATGTAAACCAAGGCTTGAGTGGAAACCTGCGTGAAAAGGAAGGCCGCGGATTAGTCGACACATTCAATTAGTTTCCGCTAGACGGTCGCTAGCAACAACTTTTTCAGGTGAAGTTCAAGTATGTACCACGTGAGTTAAAGAGGCTGGGGGTCGATTTCACGAATTGGAACAGATTCTTTGAGAGGGTAGTTGTGCACGCTATCAGTTTATTTCTAATTGTTAGCATTTTGAAATGAAATGTCATCTTGCAATGAAAGCTTTAGTTTGGAGCAGGGAGCTTGACATCCATGCAGTACTACTGAAGTAAGATGGTTCAAAGCATACCTCTAGTTTTGTGGTCCGGCACATTCCATCGTAAGTCTCTTGTCTGAGGGAAGTCGTATCGCTCTGGTTCCTCGATGTCTTCACGATCACTTTCCTTGATCGTGACCAAAAACTGCAGACAAAACAAAAAATACGTTAGTCACGAGTACCAGCAGTTGGCAACGCCACTGGGACGGGGAGATGCGACATTTAAACAAGCAAACGATGGACGGACTCGTTTAGTGCAAGGAAAGTTGGAAGAAACGATTCTTTGCAGGGGATTTATTGTGGAAAATGCTGATCGAATCCTGGCTTACCATTGGTCAGTCGAGCAGCGTATCCATCTTCATTCTTAACCAGGGTCTCGGGAGACGAAGAGTTACGGGCGCCGATTCTGTAGCCTCGCGGTCAGCTGGGAATCAAAGGACTTAAGACATTAAATAGGGTTTTTAAACAAACAAAACACACTTGATTAGTTTTTTATTGATGATTTTGCCAAAACTAGATTTAGAGTGACATTGACAGATCAAAGATAAACATTTGACAGATATCTTTCATCGAATCAGGACGCCGTGGATATTTATTTTATTTTCGAGGATGTCGTGATCATTCAACAGGTATTTAAATTCAAAACGTCATTAATGACAGAGTGCAGTTTGATCAAATCTAATCCAAATACGCAATCTAAGTTTAATATGGTTTTCTATGGAATTGTATAATATTGTATAGTACTTTATGGTGTTATCTGGTAGTCTATGTTATCCTATGGTATTCTATGGTATTCTATGGAGTTCTATGGTATTTTATGATATTCTATGGTGTTCTATGGTATTCTATGAAGTTTTATAATATTCTATGGTATTCTATGTAGATCTATGGTATTCTATGATATTGTATGGTATAATATGGTATACTATGGTATTCTATGGTATTCTATTGAGTTATATGGTATTCTGTGGTATTCCAAGGTATTCTATGATATTCTATGGTATTCTATGGTATGCTATGGTATTATATGGAGTGCTATGGTATTCTATGATATTCTATGGTATTGTATGGTATTCTATGGTATGCTATGGTATTATATGGAGTGCTATGGTATTCTATGATATTCTATGGTATAGTATGGTATTCTATGGAGTGGTATGTTATTCTATGGTATTCTATGGAGTTATATGGTATTCTATGGTATTGTTTGGTATTCTATGGTGTTCTATGGTGTTCTATGGTATTGTATGATATTATATGGTATTGTATGGTATTCTATGGTATGCTATGGTATTATATGGAGTGCTATGGTATTCTATGATATTCTATGGTATTGTATGGTATTCTATGGAGTGGTATGTTATTCTATGGTATTCTATGGAGTTATATGGTATTCTATGGTATTGTTTGGTATTCTATGGTGTTCTATGGTGTTCTATGGTATTGTATGATATTATATGGTATTCTATGGTATTCTTTTGATTCCTATGGTATTCTATGATATTGTATGGTATTGTATGGTATTGTTTGGTATTAAATGTTTTTGGATGGTATTCTATAAAATTGTATGGATTTCTTTGATATAAGATGGTTCTCTATGGTATTTGGAGGTATTCGATAGTATTATTTGATATTCTATGATGTTCCTATGGGTTTCTTTATTATTTTATGGTATTGTTTGGTATCCTCTGGTATATTTATGAGTTTCAATGGATTTCTATGGTATTATAAGGTACTTTATGGTGTTGTTAGGAATTGAATGGTATTCGATGATATAGTTTGGCATTTTTAGGTATTCTATGGTATTGTATGGTATTGTATGGTATTGTATATTATTGTATGGTATTCTAGATACTCTTTGGTATTGTATGATATTGTTTGGTATTTTATGGGTTTGTTTGGTATTATATGGGTTCGTTTGGTTTTCTATGGCATTTTATGGTATTGTATTGTATTATATGGAATTTTATAGTTTTCTTAGGGTTTCTTTGGTATTGAATGGTTTTCTATGGTATTTTATGATATTCTATGGTATTGTATGGTATTGCATGGCTGTGGTCCTTTTAAGAGGCTTTGGATAGGGCATCAAAGAAAACTCGAGACACGTTTAAACCAAAATGCCCACTCCCTCAAAATCGTAAGGTGCCGTTAGGCATCGGGTACTGCTAGTTATCATTATATTTCGAAATTTACCGCAAATTTACGGCGTGAATTGAATTCGAAATTTATTTTTTATCAGTTGGAAGCCCTGCAGAATAGCAGGAAAGAGCCACCTAGCCGGCATTGCGAGCATGCTGGCTAGTTTTATTTAACTCCAATATTCTTCTAAATTACGGAACTTTGTCATTGAGAGTATTCCCGTACTGATTCTGCAAGGTTTCTCAGCCTATGAGATTGACTATTTTAAACTTGTTTGGGTAAGTCTCCTGACATTGTTGTTATTCAATCTAGTAAGGTTACGCCTAGGTTATGTCAGAGATAAAGGATAGCTTATGGCTTACATCACCTTTTTACGTGTAGAAATAAATTCCTTGCCAGGCGATGGTGTCCTATAGCTTTCTGTAAGAATCGGGACCTTTGCTGCGATGCCGTTGAACAATCTGAGGATGGGTACCGGATCATCTATTTGAACGCTTAATTTCTCTTCACCAACCGTTGCGATGCTTTCCAGTTTTTAAGGGTGGGTTTGTTTTGCTTCTAGGATACCGCTGATGTCGATTGAAGTGCGAGCTAACGAGATCACAAGGTTGTTCACAATATTGCTGCCAAGAGACCTGAACTCCGTAATGGAGCAAGTCATCGTTATGACTGGCAATACTTGCGATTGCAATTCAGGCAATAGACTATGGAACTGCAACCCTCTATAGGTGACTCTTTATGCTATTCCTGACTATTCTGTCTGTAATTTCTGTCTGTTGAAGTTTTCAACTGCCTTCCTATAAGACTTAATGTTGAATTGTGTTGCTGACATAGTTGCTGGCTGACAAGCTTCAGATTGCAGCTTCATCTGGGTGAACTGTTCATATTTTGCCCAATTGAAGCAATATTGATATATATTGTATACAATATTTTTTTTTCCAGCTTTGTTTCCCTACTGTGGTTGGTGGTTATCCTATTGTTTTATGGGCACTGAGCCCAATACTAATATTGTTTCAATCATTTTTGCAGCACCAGAACCCAGTCAAACAGCTGGCATGAAACCTGGCTTGGAAAACCTACTCCAGACTGAGAATGAGTTCATAAAAAAACTCAAAAATGTTTAAAATAAGCAAACATCCACGCAAACATCACCTCGAGAAGACTTCATCTAGTAGTCACTGTCTATATACTCAGACCCAATTTCTCTCTAAACATCTGTGGTGAGTCCTCTATAATTAACTCTATTTCAACTCTGTATTTATATTCAATTTAAATAACTCTGAACTATTTTCAATCTCTGTATTATCTCGGCAACGCTGATGGAACCTAAAAAGAACCTAAAAAGTAGATGTTTGTCTACATTTTAGGTTCCTTTTCAAGACTGCAAGTCAATTAAAATACCTTTTCACACAACCCCATCTACCCACGACTGTGAACCACTTCACCAATCCATATATTTGTTTATTTTTAACTGTTTTTGTAATAGTTTCTTAACATGGTAGCATTTTAGATCTTAGAATATATCTTTTAACTTCCTAAACTATAAACATTCTTTATCACCTGTTTCCAATCACTTAAACCCATTCCACTCATAACTTCTATCTAAAATTCCAATCACTTTCCCAATTAGTCTTACCATTAGTCTCCCCATTAGCTTTTATTCATGTCCATTTTACTATATGTCTGCCAAATAAACAATTTTTTTATGTTTGATTGTTAGGCCTGGAATTTACTCGATGCAGTTTATGTTTAGGTATTAATTGGTTCTTTGTTTCTGTTCCAGCAAGCCCAGCTCAAGGATGGCTACTAGCACCAGCAACACTGCATGAATTAGAGATTCAAGAACCACCAACTCACTTGCTACTGCTATCAATACAACTTAACACAAGGTTAGTTCAAGTTCATACAATTGCTCTGATGAGAAACCAATGAGAAGCTGTCGATGTCTGAGTCATGAATTCTTTCTTCTAGATTGCTGTCAACGGCTGCTGGAGACCTGCTCTTGTGAAAGACCAACAACAGCGACTGTCCCCAAGGTTCCTTTAAAAAAGCATGTCATGTCTACTGAAGGGGAGAAATTCAGAGCAATGCTAGATATCAATATTTTAACAATTGTCCTATTGTTTACCTCAATTGAATAAGAATTTCAAGAGCACTCATTTTACAACTAATTCTAGACAAAGACAGTTGGACCTTAATTTAGTAAACAAATCTTTCTGTATTTACCTATAAGAGTGCCTTTTCTAGATACTGCCTAAGAGAGTGCATGCCAGGCATGTTTGAACCAGCCTTTAGCCAGTTTTAACCAGACGATGAGCATGTCATGACATTTGCAAAGGGATTTATGAAAAATGAACCAGATATAAGCCCAGCGACACATTTTTTTATCGCTAATTTTGTTAAATTTTCTCTTCTAGGCTAGGTTAGATTCATCATCATCCACTCATTCACCGACGCATTCACTCATTCTCCTTCAGAGTTGCCAGTCTGGCACAGTTGGCTATCCTGACTTGTCTTAATGTTTCCCTTATTTTGCAGGTTGGCGTTCCCTCCCCTCTTGGTCGTGAAAGTCGACCCGCTGCCCCAGCAGAAGGAGAACTCGACTGGGGAAACATGGATCTACGTTGACTCAAGACCAGCAGCTTTGTCCACTTTCCGTCCCTCGGGGAGAAAAGCAAGGTTTTTATTTGACAACCATGTCCGATTCTCGGCATGGGAAGAAAAAGGCGTAGTTATATACGACATTATAAGCGTTGTTAGGAATTAAACAATCGCAGGATAAGAAGCAAAAGGTCACTGGGATAGAGATCTCTGGAAACTGTCAGCTGACAACTTTCATTGAATTTTTGGTCAACCGCGAACTCCCTGCGTCAATGGCGTGACATCTGCATGGCCTTCCAGACCTAAAGTCTAGACAGTCTTTAGTTAAGACAGACGATAATTCTGCTGTTTTTTAGCTCCTTGCGTCATCAGACTCTTGATAACCCAGAGTGACCCTAGAGCAACGGCAATAATGAAGCCAAGCGAAAACACCACTGAATTTTACTGCACAAAAATTTCGGCAGCGATTGTTGTTCTTGCATGATCTAGGTAATGGCTTACGTTTAATTAGTTCTGGCTTTGCATCCATTACAGGCAGTTACCTGATTGCTACTTTGCAATCACTATAAAAATATAAGTATATATGGTATGGTGAAGGTTTCCAGAGCCGTTGGTGGATGTAGAGATGTGCTTCACGGTGTTTGCTCTGTTTAATGAGATTGTTGGCCCTAAAAAGGGCCTTGGCTCTCGACGTTTCGACAAGTCACGGCTTGTCATCTTCAGGAGACTGATAGTGCTGTCGTTCGGCCGCTCGGTTTTGTAGCGGAGCGTGTAGCGCAGAGCGCCGCTCTCCCATTGGCTCTTGCGGTAGCCAATCGCGTGTTGCGCGCAGGGGCATCTTGGCGGGCTCGTATGTTCGCCGGAGTGGCGGCTCGTGGGGTCGGTCTCACGGTGGGCTCTGCCGGTGTCACGGAGATCTTGTCCGTGACGGGCTTCCACGCGTGAGGAAGGCGGATGCTGTCATCCCGTTTGTTCATGTTGAACGGGCGCCTTTCGATCTCCACTGCTTCGCGGATGGTTCGTGTTCGGTAGTGCGTCACCGCGGCCAGGGACTTCATGCCATCGAAGTGTATCTCGTGCCCGGTCTGCTCCGTGTGCTGAAACAGAGAGGAGGTGCTTTGGCCGGTCGCGACCGCTCGCCGGTGTTCTTGAAGCCGCTTCGACATGTGCCTACTCGTCTGCCCGACGTATGTGTTGTTGCAGTCGGCGCAGGGCACTTCGTACACCCCGTGTTCTTCGAGCGCTATCTTGTCTTTGGCGCTGCGTAGCAGGTCTTGGATCTTGCGGTCGGCTCGGAAGACGGTCTTGATTTTGGCGGCAGCTAGTCGCTTGCCGATGCGGTCGGTAACCCCTCGCACGTACGGGAGGAAGGCGGTGGCCACCGATGTCTCATCTTCGTCTGGCTTTTCTTTTCTTCTCAAGTTCCAGGCTTTTTGGAAGTCGCGGTTGGTGTATCCGTTTTGCAGGAGAGCGGACTTGAGTGTACGGGCTTCGGTTTTTAGGTGGTCCGCGTCGGAGATGGCTTTAGATCGGTATGCCAGTGAACTAGCTACCGATCGAAGCTGGGCGGGGTGGTGATGCGATGTCGCGTTCAGGTAGCGGTTCGTGTGTGTGGGCTTCCGGTATACCGAGTGGCCGAGCGTCCCATCTGGTCTCTTCATCACGAGGCAGTCCAGGAAGGGGAGTTTGTTGTTCGCTTCTATTTCCATGGTGAACTTGATGTTGGCGTGCCTGCTGTTCAGGTGGGTCAGGAACTCGTCCAACTTCGCCGCGCCGTGTGGCCACACAACGAAGGTGTCGTCGACGTATCGGAGCCAACAGCTAGGTTTCAGAGGCGCTGAGTTGATGGCTTCGGTCTCGAACTCGGTCATGAACAGGTTGGCGATCACGGGGGACAGAGGTGATCCCATCGGTGCGCCTTCCACTTGTCTGTAGAACTGGCCGTCGAACAGGAAATACGTCGACTCCATGCAGTGTCTTGTTAGGTCGACGACGTAGTCCGGCAGTAGGTAGTTGGCGGTGATCTTGTCCATGGCTTCGCCGATGGGTATCTTTGTGAACAGGGATACCACATCGAAGCTGACCAGCATGTCCCCGGGTTCCAGCTTGAGATCTTGGAGCAGGCTGACGAGGTGGGCCGAGTTCCTCACGTAGGACTTCGCCTCTTCGAGCCAAGGCCCTTTTTAGGGCCAACAATCTCATTAAACAGAGCAAACACCGTGAAGCACATCTCTACATAAGTATATATCCATGTTTCAAATACCAATTTTTCTTTTGTTTGCACAGGTACAGGTTTGAAGGTAAAAAATTCCACTGTCTTCTTTAGACAATTATACAGAGTTAATGCACATTCAAGTAAATCCCTGAAGTCTTTATTATTTCTGACAGTGACAGCTTATAAAAATATCAGATTTGTTATTACGTAGAAATCGAAAGCCACCTCAACAATCTGACCTTACTTCTGAAACGTTATCAATCATTAAAACAAACAACACAATACAAGTGGAGATTTAAAAAAAAAGTTAGCCATAAGTAAATTCTTTGTCGATAACATGCTCGATTTGTCGAATTCCAACTTCAATAAAAATCCAGAAAAAATAGTTTCAATACGAGACTTTCCCCGTAATCACATGAAGTTGTTTTATTTAATAAAATAAATTTACTTCACCAGGACACCTGCTTCTGTCTAAGCGTTCAACGAGGAAGCAGCATTGGGTCTGACCAACCTTGTAGCAAAGACGACTCTGGGCTGAATGTTCGATGTCAACATTAGGAAGACGATTCAATCCAACCTCGAGTGGCTTGTTTAGCTTGATTCCATGATATCATCCTTCGAAAGGTTGCTATGCAAGAGAAAAATATGAAGCTCGCAGACACCACAAGTAAAACACAGGAAATTGACAAAACTCTGCAATATGTAATTATAATAATTGAATGCATTTAAGGCTTGAGAGGATTGCGTTGTTGGCTTGTTTTGAATTTAATGAGTATGGTCTTCGAGGTATTTAGGGCCAGGTTAATTTTGAGACTCCACTCTTCCATTTGTTTAATGGCAGTTTTGCTAGTGTTTAAAATTGAATTGAGATGATCGCATACTAATTGGGTCGTGTCGTCTGCAAAGGTGATAAGGGGCCATGTTTTCACTGTCAGGTTTAGGTTGTTTGTGTAAATAATGAATAATATCGGAGATATTGATGCTCCCTGGGGGACACCTGCATTTCCTGTGCATGCATTGGAGTAGATGCATCCCATCTGATGTCAGATTTTTACTTTCTGTTTCCTGTTGTGAAGGAAGGATCCTATCCATTTATTTGCCACCCCACGGACTCCCATATAATTTAGTTTTGCTAATAACACATCATGATTTACTGTATCGAAAGCTTTGGTATAATCATAAAATATACCATAGGAGTTCTTGTTGGTTTGCGAATGAGAAGTTAGCTCGTTTATAAAGTTTGTAATTGCTGTTGTGGTGGAGCGTTTTTTTCTGAATCCATGTTGATGGTCATCTAGTAGGGAATTGTTTTCTAGAAATGCAACCAATCGTGTGCAATATGCATTTTCGATAAGCTTTGAGAAGACTGATAATAGGGTTATTGGTCTATAGTTAGTCACCGAAGTTTTGTCATCTTTCTTGTGAAATGGGCATATGATGGACGTCTTTAGTTCTTCTGGAAATACAATGGTGATTTTTTCCATAATATTATAGTATTCCTTTCCAAGTAGAGGGTATAAAAACATGTTTTGTTTGGAATTAGTTAGAATAGAATAGAATAGAATAGGAGTTTATTTACAACTTTGGAAAACATTAAATGGAATGTACACATTTTTCTTCCTGTTGGTTGCAATAAATTTTAGATTTAAAAACTAGATTAACTAGAAAACTAGATTAAGTAGTTTTGTAATACTCGTGGTAGGTAACTAAAAGTCTTTTGCAGATTTGATTTTACTCATTTTCTTTCTGGGGATATTGTTCCAATCTCTTATTGTTCTGCCAATCAATGAGAAACGACCCAGGTCCGTCTTGTACCTGGGCAGAAACAGTTTTCTGTCGTGGTCTCCTCTCCCAGCGAATGTTCTTGTCTTGACACGCTCTGCGAGTTCTTTCCATGCCGGTTCTCCAGAGAGGGCTTTGAAGAGGTACCGTAGTCGGACTGAGCGTCTTCTGTCAACCAGTGATGGCCATTGGAGCATCGCCAAGATTTTTGGCTATCTCGATTGATTTAGTAGTGTAATTGTAAGGTATCGCATTTACGAAGTATTCGTTGAATATATTAGCCACTTGATTAGGGGTTGAGATGTCCTTATTTCCGTGTTTTACTGTTATTGTCTCATTTCGGTCTTTTTTCCTTTATTGTTATCTATAATTGTCCAGGCCGCCCTTGATTTTGTACCAACTACAGTTGATACAGTACCATCACCGAGTATCATAGTACCACTATAGAGAGCGCTAGTAATGCCAGAGAGCGCCTAGCTAGTAAAGTGCAACCCTAGCGTTCTGAGGGATATATCTGGAGTGCGCGAGCCAGGCTCGCTCTCTTAGCTGCTCTTCACTCTCGGGGTCCGGACAGGCCGGACGCCCGTCAACCATCCTTCCAGCCACCAGCGATGTATCTCGTGACTAGTAAACGATAAATCTCTACACGTCGTGTCTTGACTGCAACCCGAACACCTTCCTGTCTCCGCCAAACCTCCGATCACGGCCACATTGGTGTCAGAAGTGGGATCCCGGCCTACGATGTTGGCGGAGGAACATCGAGAACTTCAAGAGATCACGGGTGAGTACTAGCACATGATTACCTTTTGGAGTGGTACTTAAAGGGGTTCGTAGCGCACCTTGCAGTTAATGACTTCATGGGGGGTAATGAGACCGATACGTTTCTTCTCTCTTCTTCCCGTCTATTCCTCGTTCGAATAAAGAAAGTGAGTTTTCTTAGCGCTAGCAGACGCGGTCCGTCGAGTGAGTAGAAATTAATATTCTTCATCCAGGGTCGTAAGTCCAGTTCACGAAGGGTGAACGTCCATATCACGAGTACAGTATAGAATGTATCGTCTCCCATTCCAGTAAGGGTACTGTCCTACAAGGGCTTTACCGATAATCGATCGAGAAGCTTCTTCCTCGTTGTTTCGTCGTCGTCCTCGACTCCCACGATAATCGGTTTCCATCTTAGGAACAAAAGCTAGGTTTTCCTTCGCACCTTTATGTTAAATAAAGCGTCTTTCTTCACTACCGGTTTTCTTCGCCGTTGAAATCGCGACCAGGTCGATTGCCTAGGTGACGTGGTCCCGACCCCTCCACTGACCACGAGTCACATTTACTTACGCCACATTTTACTGCATTCGGGAGTCCGCTATTCCGCGCAACTTAACGTGTGGGTTGCGTCACAGGATCACGTAAGGATCAGAATACACTCTCGGTATTCAATAGCTAACTCCTCGGGTAGACAAGTACTCCAAGTATGAATCGAAGGCGATTCCGGGCGGTAGAGATGCTCAGACAAGCTTCCAGTTGGTCAGCGCATAGTATTGTCCAGTGCAGACTCGCTTAGTGAATTGGGCACGTTTGTTGCTCGTCCCGAATTTCCAGCCAGAAAGAACTAACATAATTTGATAGGTCCAGTAAGAAGTCGAACGCGCTCGTATATGATATCAGAATACACCCTAGAAGGTGTGGAATATCTCCTTGCGCGCAGCCGTAGCGTTATGTCCTTCGAGTTATCCTTCCAGGAGGAGTGCTAATTTCCAGCGTAGTAGTATTATGCATGATACGGTTTCAATGCGGGTAGCTTCCCTGGCCAGCAGCCAGTCCACGGTACAGCCAATCCTTGACCCACAGTACAATCTAACAGGCTAGAGGTGTGCATCGAGCTAACTGCACCCAAGTTCCTTCCCCTTACTAGGACTCCCGTACATACTCCCTATACCCGATCAAAGGAGGCCTACTCATCCTCCCGCACGCGCGGTCTCTCCTCTCAATGGGATTCTGGTGTATATTCCTTGTGCCTAATCAAGGGAGGCATATTGGTGGTCCTTTTCGTCTAGACGGCACGCCACTGACCACAGGCTTCAAGGTACAAGGTCCGGGTCAACTTCACTTAAATTAAGCCTTCCTTAAAACGTTATATCCTTTCTTCGCGGGCGTTGGTCGAAGACATATAGCCATCCCATAGCCTCCCAGCTATGGTACAAAACAAGGTACCACCTAAATACCATTAAACTTTTCCTTATTTTCTCCCTCTCGTTTCCGTTTGTTTTCTTCTTATCGTAATGGCTTCCGAGGGTGGGGGTCTTCCCGAGTCACCGAGGGAGGTCACGGTGACGATGACCGACGTCATGGGCGTCATGAGTTTGATAGAACCCTTTTCCGGGGAGTCCGGTACCCAAACAGTTCAAACCTTCATATCGGCTGTAGATACAGCTTCAGATGTGGGCGGATGGTCCGCTGGTAGAAAATTAGGTATAGCACAGCTCAAATTACGAGGGAGAGCTCGGGCATACGTGGACGCTAGTTTGAGCGATGGGGTGTCATCCTGGGAAGAATTGATAGCGACACTGCGAGAAGGATTTAGACCGAAAGTCTACGCGGAGTTCACGGAACAAGCGTTTAGGAATTGCACGCAGAGGGGCAATGAGTCGGTTTCACAATTTGCAGCACGCTTGAGAGTCAGTGCGAAAGGGCTGCTAGAGGTAAAGGGCGACGCTGGAGACGCCATTCGCAAAGAGTTGCATAAAGAGGCACTGCGGAAACAGTTTTTACATGGAATTAAGCCTTCCTTAAAACGTTATATCCTTTCGAAGACACCTACCACCTTTGAACAGGCAAGGGAAATAGCCGAATTGGAAGAGAAAAATGAAGTAATTGCGGGGGAGGGGCGCCCATCTAATGCCGTACATGTCACGTGGGGAGAAGAGGTAGAGTATGGTGGAAATCATCAACGCGATTTCCCTCACGGAAATGGGGACCAGTTCCCACAGGTCAAGACAGGGACGGAAGTGTCCCTCACTAATAAGGGTGGTAAACAGGGCTCATGGGGCGAATGGCCTAGCCACAATATACATAGAGACCCCTTTCGGGCTAGCGGGCCACGGCAATGGGGACCGACGCAGTTCGGGAAGAACCAGGGTAGGGACCAGTCCCACTGGGGTCCACGACCCAACATTACAAAGTCGGAGCCACGAGCCTGGGGTTTTAGGCCTCCATTCCAGCCAAGATTTCAGCACCCGAACCACGAACCAGGGCAAAATTTGGATGTGGGTCGGTCACCCGTGAGACCAACTGGGTCATTTAGACCGCAAAAGTTCTATGGGCGTAGGGATGAGGTAACTTGTGACAATTGCGGGGCAAGAGGCCATGAGGCGAGAGACTGTGGTCGGCCTTATAGACCAATTTGCCAGCTTTGTGGTTTGCGAGGGCATGTCGCAAAAGACTGTCGAAGGTCGCGGCAGGGAAACTAACGCCAGCCTCATGTCATCGGGCCCGTACATGGGGCGGGATAAAAGTTAGAAAGGACCCTAGCATCCAGGAACCTTGTTCATCAGAGTATATAGCTCATTCACATTACTCGAAGCACCTACCAGATCGTACCGGTCGTAAAGATAGTTCACAGAGAGTGGTGTCGTATGAATTAGGTAATGATACGCCTACTCAGACTTCCCTAGTTAGCAGGGAGTGGCATGCCGATAGCCAGCCGTGTCCAAGGGCTGCGGAACAGGCGGCATTGCGCGCGCCCATGGGGCAGTTGCGATCGGTGGAACTAGTAGTGAACCGTCACAGGCGTTCGTTCCTTGTTGATTTGGGTGCGGCAGTATCGCTACTTAGGGCCGGAGTAGTCCATGACGAGTCTATTATAACAAGCGAGGAAATAAATCCAGGGAATATATATGGATTAGATGGATCGCCAGTGCCAATTTTAGGGATGGCAATGGTCGAGTTTGGATTGACCATGAAGGGTCGCGCTGAGTTCACGTCTCGGTGTTATGTGTGTGCGGCAGAGTTGCCACTCATCGCGGATGGTATTTTAGGTATAGATTTCCTAGATAAATATGCAGCTCGTATAGATTTACCTAGCAATACACTACTTTTAGGAACTAATGTTATTCCATTACGGTTTTTGAGTACCGCCGGGGTGAGTTCTGGGGGGTCTTGCAACATTTATGGTCCGTCTCGAACACGCAGCATTATTCCGATAACTCCAGAGATAAGCGATAGGAGTGCGCCTCTTAAGGAAACAGAACTCGTAGAAACCCCTTGCGAAGTCGAGAAGAGACCACCCGCACTGGTAGACAAGAAAGCTTACAAGATGCAGGTTTTCCAGCCTTTGAATTGCACAAGGTTTTGATGGAGAGATTTTTAGTTCGCAGTCTTCACAGATATTTCTGTCGGCAAAGTCTGGGATTCTTGACAGCGAAACAAAGTCTTCCAAATTAGCTGTCCAACTTTCTCATAGAAGTATACAGATGAATGTTGGCAGTGTTGGTACGTACCTCATTAACATGATCCAAGTAATTACTGTACTGGAGAGACAAACATTGAATGGTATATCACAATTCATTACACTTTAGAGCCCACACTTTGTTGGGTCTTCTTGTTAGCAAATAGGAGACTTACTTGACCACAAGACCCCGAAGATAGCAGAACTGGGTTTTTTTAGGTTTCAATCAAAGATGCTGCATAGAGAAGATTCTTTGATATCGGTCGGGAGGTGGTTATACATTTTTTCACAGATGTGGAGGGGACTTTCTATGAAGAGGGCAAGATGACGCTGAGCCAATGGAAGTCATGGATTCAATGATTTGGCTGCCGTCTGATTCACTTTGTTGCAGCTGATATCAACCGGTGAGAAATATCCTGGAAAACTCAGATTAAGTCTTCCCAGTCTTTGCCGATACTAATACTCTAATTATCACTGAAATATTTAAACGTGCATCCTCGTAAGCAGCTTGAGGATAACAAAAACACATCGAAAAGATAAGAACAAAGTTTTTCCGTCATCATTCAACAAAGTATATTATTCCATTCCATCTCAATTTATCATATGATGGTCTCAGGTTGAAATAAGCCAGGCAATCCACACTTTCACTGCTGTTCTTACATTCTTTTCATAACCAATCAAAGTTATACAAAATGCAAATCCTCAAAAACAAAGTAATGAGATCCATCCCACGGGTGCAGAAACGTACTCCTAATCTGGAGAAATGTTAGATGTTTGTAAAGCAAAGGATTTTGATTAAAACTCCTTCATTAATTTTTAAATCAACTACGGGACTCCTACCACGAAACCTGTTTGAGAAAATAATAAATTACTTGATGCTGTCTGTTCCTAATAGTAGAGATTGTAACAATATCTTTTTTTTTTTTTTTTTTTTTTAATTTAATTTATTGTCTTTGAAACATTGTACATGTTATGGGACAGTCAGTTATATACAAATCAAGCATGCTATACTAGCTGCTGTAAAACTCATTAATAGAATAAAAACAATTTGTGATAAAATACTCCTTCAATTGACCTTTGAGCTTAGGAAGCGGTAAACATTTGATCGACCCAGGTAGAGCGTTAAATAATTTGCTCCCATTATAGATGGGGTCTTTCGTATAGATGCTCAATCGGTGTGATTCGGTTCGAACGTCTGTTTTGAACCTAGTGTTATGGTCATGAATGGTCTCATTAGTACGACTCAAATAGTTGTTCTCTATGCAGTACATTATGGTATGATACATATATAAACTAGGTAATGTTAACATTCTGAATTTAATAAATAAATTTCTGCAGGAATCTTTATAAAAAACCTCAGCGCACGGGTTCAAGCTGGCCCGTGCCATGTATCTCAGTGCACGCTGCTGAAGGACAAACAGTCTCTTGGCCTGGGAACTGTTCCCCCAGACGATGACACCATATTGCAAATGTGATTGTAGTAGTCCAAAATATATGAGCTTCACAGTATCAATATTCACTAATTTCATCATTTTGCCTATAAGATAGCATGCAGAGGCTACCTTGGCACATACCGATTTCACGTGGCTATCCCAGTTCATTGCACTATCAATTTTAATACCTAGGAATTTAGTTACTTCGAGACTATGGATTGATTTGCCGTCCAGTCTGATAAGAGGTGAACTTTCCATAGTCATTCGTTTTGTGCTGAATTTCATTGCAGTAGTTTTTTCCCTGTTTAAGTATAGGCCATTCTTATTACTCCAGGATTCCAGTTCAAGTACCCCTTTTCTTGCTTCAGCGCAAACGTCCGCTGTGTGGGAGCGGAAAAGATGTGAAGTGTCATCAGCGAAGAGCGTCAATTTTCCTGTCGTCACATGATTAGGTAAATCGTTGGTAGATAGGATGAAGAGCAGGGGGGAGAGGGTGGCTCCTTGTGGCAGCCCTATTGACGAGGTCGTCTCTTCTGATTGGGAGTATTCACCTTGCCGTGAGACAAACACCGACTGTTTTCTGTTGATGAGAAAAGATCTTAACCACTCGTTTGCTTTACCGGCAATTCCGATCCTTGCTAGCTTCGTGAGGAGGAGCTCGATATTAACAGTGTCGAACGCCTTTGTGTAGTCGTAGAAGACTCCCATCACCTCTTCATTGGCATCCAAAGCTTTCAGCACCTCGGTGACGTAACTTCCCACCGCTGTATTTACAGATCTTCCCTTCGTGAATCCATGCTGGCAGTAATTGTGAGTGCCGTGCTCTTTTAAGAATGCTGTTATCTTCATCGCAAACGCGTTTTGCAGTAGTGTGGAAAATACAGACTGTATTGCAATGGGTCGATAGTTTTCGGCAAGTCTTCTGTCCCCCTTCTTGAAAATAGTATTTTAAATACTGCTTTGTACATAGAACTTTAACTTTATTTAATAATAAAACTATATTTTCAAAAGGCAGACTACTTTTCAATAAACTACTGCATGAAGTCAGGAATGCAACTAATTTTGCAATTGCTCAGACAAGAATGCCTGCTAATAAATAGCAACCAAAGAAAGTGAAAACTAATAAATACTGGAAAAAACAACTTTTAGAGCACCCCGTGAATTTACTGCTTAGAGTCCAAATATCACAGTAGAAATAAGTACAACTTTTAAATTATAATAAACATTAACTTTATACAAGAACATTTTTAAATTACATAATGTTTAAAAAAATGTTAGCATTGCTATTATGTTTGTATTATTATTATTATTATGTATCAATATGTTATGTTAATGTATTGTTATAATATTGTGTTAGCTGCTATACGTGATGCAATAACTTGACAGCTAAATATAAATATATTCATTCATTTATTTCTTCTCCAACTTTCGCGCTGAAATTTCGCTTGAAACTCGTCTGATAGTTGAGCTCGTAGCTACCAGAGGCGCAAACGACGGAGTTCATGATGCACTAGCACATGGCTGTGACGTCATACTCCGCAAAATGGCCGGCTGTCACAGCTGAGCTTGGCGAAGTAGGATCGTATTTTTGTCTCACATGTAAATTACGTCTTGGATAACTAGAATTTCGCTGTTGACAGTGAATAAACAATGCAGGACGCGTATCAAGTAAATGATTTTGTTCCTGATGGTCGGTACGAGAGATCTAACAGAAGATATCATTGTATGATCCTAGCATAGAATTATTTATTCTATAGTCATAGTTTTTCTCTCTTGATTATGAAATGTTTATAAATTGGTTTGTTCTCTTCACCAGGACACCTGCTCATGTCTTAGCGTTCAACGAGGAAGCAGCATTAGATGAGACCAACCTTGTAGTGACACGGTCTAAGATCTCATCCGAGGCAAGTGTCAACTCACTGAGCTGAATGTTTGATGTCGGCATTAGGAAGACGATTCAATCCAACCTGGAGCGGCTTGTTTAGCTTGATTTCATTATATCCATCTTCGAAGCTTGCTGCCCAGAGAAAAATTAGAAGCTCACAGACACCGCAAGAAACACACAGGAAATTGACAAAGCTCTACAGTATGTAATTTTGTTATTTGTTGGGATTTGTTGAGGTTTGTTTGGATTGAAACATGTTTCATGATTTCTGATAGAAATGTTGGTCTACGGTGAAGAGATTATGATTGACTCTGATGTACGTAGTCGAAGGGCAGAAGCAATCTGTTGCATATCTTGTATTTATAACAATTTTGCAATGCAGACAACGTGATGGGCAGCTCAAGAATATGCCCCATACAAAAAGTGCTACCTGATATCAGCTGGCCCCATTTTTAAACCTTTCAGCTTCTCTTTTGCAATCAAATCCAGTTTGCCCAACTTTCAATTTCATTGGCATCAACAGTTCTTGTGGAAGGAATGAAGGTACTGATGTGTAATGCATATTTTTAAAAGTAGTGCATCGCTCTCTCCACCACAATTGCGTTGGTAACTAATTGCAGGTGGTAATTAATTTATTTATTAAGAGATTGTAAAAGAAGTAAATGTCAGCCATTAATTTTACTGCTAATTATTCTCTTTTCAATACATCAAAAGTTGCTTTAGGCCTGTGCATTGAAACTTGAAAGTTATTTTATTAAAACTCTTTATAAAGCAATCATTGGTCAACACTTTCTCAGGAAAATTCAGTGATTCACTTTTCAGATTTCAGATTTGTTTGTTGAATTAAGCAATTAAAGATTTAGCTTCAACTTTTTGTTTTGTTAATTAGTCAGATGCACCAGTATTTGTCACGGAATGTTACGGAGGTTTGATTTGTTTTTATGTCGCTACTGCAGGTTGATGGAACTTTCAACAAGAGCATCGACGTGATCTCCCTGCAACATCAACACATAGCGTGAAGTCACCTGCTGGCTCCTAGTTCAGTGACATCACGGTCCTTGCATTGGTACCACTCAATGATAGTACGTAAGTAACACTTGAAATACAATTGTTGGCTGGATTTGTTGCATGTTGGAATAAAAGTTCATGCAGGTCTGACACCTGTAGACCCGTGACATGCAGTGCTGGGACGTTACGATGCTCAGTCTTACGTTGCTTGCAGACAACGTTGCTGACCAAGATTGCTTCCTTGTTGCCGTTGACAACCTGGCCAGCGCTGATGAGGACGATGATGACGGCGCCGGGAACGATGACCTCACCTCGAAGTCTGACTTGGATTCCAGTCTTCGGTCGCTCTCAGAGGAAGCGGACTCAGATGCATACAAAGCTTTGTTCTTTGATTGAAGTTTGCATCGGTCTCCATTCGATGGCCACGTGCTGTTGTTTGCTCCCAGAGGTCAACAGGGTACACAAGCATTCCAAGGAACTGGTGTCATGTGTAGAAATACAAATATTAATACATTGTCTTATGCAATTCTGAAGTTCTACAAAGTTTTGTTACCTGTCTTCAAGTTTGCCTGAAATCTACCAAGTTATTAATTATTATAATTTACCAATCATATTTGCAGCAAACTCTTGGTGAGATTAACAACGAGGATATGGTTATTATTATTATTTATTTATTCTCATACTTAGACATGGTACATGTTCTCATGCAAGTTCTTAGAGTAATAGGAAAGTACATTTCTGTTGAATCATGATCGCCGGTTGTATGGTGTCCACGTTAGTGTTACATTAAATTAAATGTAGTAATACAGTGAAGTTATACAATGAAATTAGCCAAGTTTTTTGAAGTTAGCTACGTTATTACAGGTCTTGTCTTTTGGATTGTTCCGTCTTTGGATTTCTTTTAACCGGCGTCTAAATTACTTTGCATTCTTAGGGAAGTGGGACGTGACCGGGGCAGGAAGTTCGTTGGTTCTTTGATTCTTGGTTGGGTCTAGTTATATGAAGTTATTTTGCAAGTTCAACATAGTTCTGTCACCTGTCTTGAAGTTTGTCCTGAAATGCACAGAGTTTTATTTTTGAAACCATTCCTTGAGTGAACGTGATTGGCACAATTTGCATTATCTTGAATCTTGGCTGTTTTATTTCTGTTGTTTGTGTGTATAAAAGATTGGATTTGCAACCCGTGTATTACGAGGTGGAAATACAATGACATTGAGTGAAGATCTAAACAATTGTCTTTTAGCTCTTCATGTTCAGACAAGATCTCTCACTGGCACTGGATGGTGTTTGTTGGTTTCTAGATGCACAGCTTGAACTTCATTTCTTAGACCATTTCCAAAACCTTCATCGCACTTGTTCTGATATTACCGCTGTAGGTTTTATTTGTATTTTATTATTATTTAAGTCTGTGATTTCTTGTGCTGTGATGAACAGAATAAGCAGACGTTATCATACAATGGCGTGAATACTATTTAACACATTTACACATTGGACTTCATTTATCTTGATATTAAATATAAAATGTGAATTACAAATAATAATTGTGGAGAACTGAAAGTAAGTATTTATCAGATAATTAAAAGAGTGTATATGATTTGAGTGATTTATGTGCAGGTTTTGTGTGTTAAGAGTTGGGACTGTGGTGGATTTGATCGGTTTGTTCAGCAGACGAAGAGGAAGGTCAGTGTTTACTCCACGTGGCCGTGCTTGAGCTCTGCTCGGTGATATCTGTCGATGAACAAAGTAGACCGGCCAATAGGAAGGCTGGAAGCTGGCCACGTTGGTCCAAGGGATGAAGTGTAGCATCGTTGTTCTGATTCAAACCTGCGACTTCGACGACGTTGCTCCTGCGGGATGTTTTGCGTGGCGTTGATCATCCTCGATGTGGCCAGCTCTGAAGTTGGTCTTCTTATGATACACGAGCAGCCATCGACTCAGCTTTCACATTCTTGCAAGTATTTGTATTAATCTGGTTGGCATAAATGATGAAATAAATTTTAAAGCTGATCTTTCAAATATCTTACATATACTTTTTTACAGTACAAACCGGATACTTAATTAACTTCCTCATTTGTAATTAGAGAATGAAGAATGTGAGTTCACTCAACTCTACGTAAAGTTTAACCCCCATTAGCACCCCTTGTGGTGTGAAAACCATCCATCCCTATACGAGTGAAACAATGTTCACGGGCTGGCACGGCCAGCTGGCAGCTGACATCCAGCTGAAAACACGGCTAAAACTAGCTTCGAAATCCCCGTCTTGTACCAGGCGAGCAGAAGTTGGTGTAGCATTTAGTAGCTCGAGAGCAGAGAGAGAGAAACTATGCTACGAATAGAAGGCAAGAGAGAGACACATTTTTGGGGGGCAGAGCGAGAGAAAAGATGCAAGAGAGAGAAAGATTATCCAGGAGCAGAGAGAGAGAAGGTATGCTATGAATCGTAAGCTAGAGAGAGATAGAACATCATTGGCCGCCATTCAGATCGCTGTCAGCTGTGCAAATTCCGATCGAGGGTGGCGACAGGTGGTCTTGAAAAATGGAACATTCGCCGATATCCGCGACAGCTTGGAGAAGAAAATATATTGCCATGTTCCGAAAAATTGGATTCAGTTAAAGCTTGGTTCAGTTATCTTTGTGCAGGTTGGTTTTGAAAGCAAAGTAGACGAAATTGTTGAGGTTGTGTTGGGCCGATTCCAATTTGGGGCATTTTATTGTATTGTTTAATTACATCATCAGAAAACCTGGCTACAAGGATTCAATGTGGTTCCACCTACCAAGGTTCATGATTTCACTTACACCTGATAGTTAACGATCTTGTCTTGGTGATTTGGTTGACTTGTTGAGAGACGGTCTCTTCAGCCTTTGTATGAAAGTCGGCGGCTAGTGATTGCTATGAGATACATGAGATGTTGGTTGACTCCAAGATTATGATCACAATGGTAACATCAAATCCATAGCATGCTAAGAAATGCACACTTGACTTTTGACCACAAGTATTATCTGTAGCTTTGAGATCATGATATATTTCTTTTTAGTCTGCCATGGGTACCTGTCAATAAAGTCATCGAGCGTCATTTGTAATTCAATTTATAAAAAATGTTTCTAAACTCGTGTGTTCTCTTCACCAGGGCACCTGCTCATGTCTTAGCGTTCAACGAGGAAGCAGCATTAGATGAGACCAACCTTGTAGTGACACGGTCTAAGATCTCATCCGAGGCAAGTGTCAACTCACTGAGCTGAATGTTTGATGTCGGCATTAGGAAGACGATTCAATCCAACCTGGAGCGGCTTGTTTAGCTTGATTTCATTATATCCATCTTCGAAGCTTGCTGCCCAAGAGAAAAATTAGCTCACAGACACCGCAAGAAACACACAGAAAATTGACAAAGCTCTACAGTATGTAATTTTGTTATTTGTTGGGATTTGTTGAGGTTTGTTTGGATTGAAACATGTTTCATGATTTCTGATAGAAATGTTGGTCTACGGTGAAGAGATTATGATTGACTCTGATGTACGTAGTCGAAGGGCAGAAGCAATCTGTTGCATATCTTGTATTTATAACAATTTTGCAATGCAGACAACGTGATGGGCAGCTCAAGAATATGCCCCATACAAAAAGTGCTACCTGATATCAGCTGGCCCCATTTTTAAAACTTTCAGCTTCTCTTTTGCAATCAAATCCAGTTTGCCCAACTTTAAATTTCATTGGCATCAACAGTTCTTGTGGAAGGAATGAAGGTACTGAAGTGTAATGCATATTTTTAAAAGTATTGCATCGCTCTCTCCACCACAATTGCGTTGGTAACTAATTGCAGGTGGTAATTAATTTATTTATTAAGAGATTGTAAAAGAAGTAAATGTCAGCCATGAATTTTACTGCTAATTATTCTCTTTTCAATACATCAAAAGTTGCTTTAGGCCTGTGCATTGAAACTTGAAAGTTATTTTATTAAAACTCTTTATAAAGCAATCATTGGTCAACACTTTCTCAGGAAAATTCAGTGATTCACTTTTCAGATTTCAGATTTGTTTGTTGAATTAAGTAATTAAAGATTTAGCTCCAACTTTTTGTTTTGTTAATTAGTCAGATGCACCAGTATTTGTCACGGAATGTTACGGAGGTTTGATTTGTTTTTATGTCGCTAGTGCAGGTTGATGGAACTTTCAACAAGAGCATCGACGTGATCTCCCTGCAACATCAACACATAGCGTGAAGTCACCTGCTGGCTCCTAGTTCAGTGACATCACGGTCCTTGCATTGGTACCACTCAATGATAGTACGTAAGTAACACTTGAAATACAATTGTAGGCTGGATTTGTTGCAAGTTGGAATAAAAGTTCATGCAGGTCTGACACCTGTAGACCCGTGACATGCAGTGCCGGGACGTTACGATGCTCAGTCTTATCTTTGCTTGCAGACAACGTTGCTGACCAAGATTGCTTCCTTGTTGCCATTGACAACCTGGTCAGCGCTGATGAACACAAGGACGATGATGACGGCGCCGGGAACGATGACCTCACCTCCATGTCTGACTTGGATTCCAGTCTTCGGTCGCTCTCAGAGGAAGCCGACTCGGATGCATACAAAGCTTTGTTCTTTGATTGAAGTTTGCATCGGTCTCCATTCGATGGCCAAGTGCTGTTGTTTGCTCCCAGAGGTCAACAGGGTACACAAGCATTCCAAGGAACTGGTGTCATGTGTAGAAATACAAATATTAATACATTGTCTTATGCAATTCTGAAGTTCTAATGAATCCTGAATGGAATAACCTTTGTGTGGTTCTAAGTTCCTGGCCTGATAAAATAGAAGACTTCAAACAAAGGCTGAGATCCCACAGGGAAATTATATTGTAATCATTCATAAATTCAGAAATCATAACTATGTATCTATTAGTAATAAATAGGATGTATTAACAAGTAAATATGTCAACTATGTATCATGATTAACTGTGTAGGTACCTATAGTTACCAATCATTATAGTAATTATTTACTATTGTCTATTTTAAATGTACTTGAAGAAATTGTAACCGGGTCAATAATGCCTAAAACAATAAAGATGAATACAATACAATACATTGTTGACATTGAATTTGTATACATTTTTCCAGTACTTAGCTGATTTAAAGTTTATTAACTTTCTTAGTTTTGATAGTAGAATGAAGAATGTGAGTTTACTCATTTCTCCGTAAAGTTTAACCCCAATTAGCACCCCTTGTTGCGTGAAAACCATCCCTAAAGGAGTGAAACAATCTCACGGGCTGGCACGGCCTCAGGAGAGATTCTCTGCTGTCAAGTATGTGTTATTTCCATCAGAATGTAATCAGTCCCTATAGCTGGTTGGAGAAGACGCTACCCTGACAAGCAGACGGCTTGGGTTCGATTCCCGCCCGGATAGCTTTTTGTTTATCAGAGTTGCAACTGGATTGTATTGTGAGAATGACATCACATGTTTGTCTGGGAATCCGTCCTCAATGCATGGATCCATGTGGCTCAGTTGAATGAACAAGTGCTTCAATGCGAGGGGTCTTCGGTTCGATCCCCGTCGAATGCAAGGATTGGATCTACAGTCGCACGGCAATGAGGTGAGTACGATGCTAACATATCTTGAGTTTGAATAACTTGACTGTCTAATGTTCGTTTCATGTCATCAGATCTCGCCTAGCAACAGACCCTGACCGCCTCGTTGCTATGCACTTGTCTAATAATTCAATCAACTGTTACCTCGTCTTCACGGCTGGTTGGAAAGTTCGTTGATCAGTAACCTCCGAGATCGGGTTCGAATCCCGATGAAATGATTTTTATTCTTCAGAGAGCGGCGACTGCAATGCATTATAAGAAACAAATGACATCACCTGTTTGATAATTAATCACTGTACATCAATGAGTCCAAGTGGCTCAGTGTGATGGTTGGGATCTCCGGTGCGTGAGGTCTGCAGTTCGATCCCCGGCGCCGCAAGTTTTTGAGAGTCGAAATTCTCCACCCGAATTATATTCCTGTTGAAGGGATGGCGAAAAAATATTTCAAAGTATTTTTTGAAATTTTTTTACTAAGTCCAAAATCGATGGTACAGATACGACCTAAACCACATCATTATTATCAGGGCAGCGTAGCCCAGTGGTAACGTGCTAGCTTCGTGGCTGGACGAGGAATTATATTCCTGGGTTCGAATCCGGTCACAATAACTCCTTTTAGACAAGGTTTGGGACTTTTTTTTTTTTTTTTTTTTTTTTTTTTTTTTTTTTCGCGGACAGAGTAAGGGGTAAACGTTTTCTGATATTTAAACAATTGTGTAAGTGAATAATAGTCTTTATTGTAAGTCATTGCAATACATGTCATAATCACGAGCAGCAACAAAGTCATATGTTCTAGATTACATCTTAGCCCTCCAAGCTCAAGATGGAATGTGTGCAGGGGGTGGGGGGTAATTGTTGGTCTTCATTGACCCTATCCCTCACAATACACAACACCAGGGACTTGACATCTTGTCCCAGTTGCTGTTGTAATGGAGGAAAATTTAAATGCAATAAACCCGTGTTGATCAACTTCTCTGAAAAGTTACATTCCTTATGTTCAATGTTGATAGTTTAAGTAATATTGTTAATAATACACGTATTATAACTTTGTACAAAGCAATGACACAATCTTAACTTCAATATGGCATAATTGGTTGGGTGGACGTTGCACAAATATAATCTCAATAATATTAGTGGCACAAAAACAATGCTAAAAGTTGGTCTGAAATGAATAAAAAGTTGATATTCATCAGAACTTGTATTTCCAGAAGCAATTGTTCTTGATATCCGTCAACTTAATTTGAAAATTCTTCTCTCAATAAACTGCTCAACAACAAAACACAATTTGATAGGAAAATAAAAGATGAAGGCTACGTCTTGAGATAAGAACACGAGTCACCGTTTGAAAACAATTGCCTCGGACAAAGCCAGGTAGACTTTAAAGCTGCACAATTTCATGAAATCCCACGTCAACATCTTACAAAAATATGTAGGTAACACAACAAAACAAATAAATAAAATAATGGCTTTATAAGAATGTAAGACATTTCTATGACGTCATTGACAAGAAATTATTATTTATTTATATTTATAGCTTATCTTGGTAAAATTAACTTATGTTATATTTTCCATTGCAGCTTTTCCTGTTCTTATATATATTTCCTTTTCATTCTTGGTATAAATAAATATGTAGGTTCATTGGAAAGAATAAAACTGCATTTAAAAATAAAAATAAAAATAAAAGCCACGAATCAACAGCAAGACTTTGATTGGGAGAGCGTAAAGTGCGCCTCTGTTTTCTGCGCCTCAACGATTGTTTTGTGCGGCTCTGTTTTGTGCGGCTCTGTTTTGTGCGGCCCTGCAAACTGGTTTTGGGATTGTGCGGCTGTGGAAACTGCAGCCGTGTATACTGCGCCCCAACTGGCGACCGATGTTTCTGGGACGGGCATAATAATCTCCTCCCCTACCATAGTACGTCACGTGTTGTTAGTTGGGCAACCCATTCAACTTCAACGTCTTGCTGGCAAGTGTTAACAAGGCGTTTGCAATAAAAGCTATCAAGTGACAGATTGACGACGCATTGACGTGACTTAGGGATAAGGGTTGGCTGCGCGTGGGATTAAAGCGCTTTGCAAGTCATCAATGTAACCGCTAAGGAAAGAAAAGCTTCGAAAAGTAAATTTACACTCGTTGTCTAATTGTGATCCGAATTGTGATGTTTAACGAACGCACTGTTTTAATAACTGGGATTGTTGCACTGGGCTCATGGTGTCGGTGAATGAATGGATGATATTGAGCCTATAATGTGATATATAAGACTTTATTCCCATATTGGAGCGCCCTCTGGTAGCAAACAATAGATAATGCTAAATATATTTCTAATTGAATGAGCGAGGGAAGCGAGCAAAATCCTCTCAATTACACTGCTCTAAAAATCACTTGTCTGTGTGTGTGTGTGTGTGACTGTTTAGAGCAAAGAATAATTTCAACACAAGGAATATACATTTGCGGCCCCAAAATTGCATCAAAAAAACGCATCTATTGTTGATTGGTAACAACTCAAATCAAAAACTCGTCTTAAATCGCTCATCCTTACTACGCGAAAAGGTGATCGAAGCGTTTATTGGTTGGTGTAGATACTGTGACAATGTTGCCAGAACGGGGTACCCTTTTTCTTACAACAAAACAATTGCATAATTTCTGTCTCTAGCATGTCACAAAGCAACCTTCACAACGCAAATGTCAATGTAATGCTGCAACTAAATAAGTGCTTCGTTCGTTTTTAGCCAATGTTCTGAGAAAGTAATTATATTTACATCCAAGCACAGATTGATCCAAGTTTAAGTTTTTTTTGCTATATATAATTCATTGATTTTAGAACGTATTAAACGGTACATTGATATACAATTATAAATTTATGGTAGTTAATTTTCCTCACAGTCGTGTTTGAGTGAATAAGTGAATATTTTTGAGATTGTTATCTATCCACTGCGGTGAACAAAGTGCGCTCTTTCGGGGAAGGTACTGTCATTGTCATTGAATCTTTAAAGAGCGCACTGCAGGTCGGAAGGCCCTACCTAAAATACCTGCTCCCTAATATCGTTTGGCAGCATCATCTGGCCGATTGGTCAAACAATCTTTGGTCGATCCCAAGCCTTGAAGCCTACGATATAGCTTACGATATAAAGATTATATTGGGTACTCTATATACAAACCGAAGGGTTGGAAATACTGGTCCTTGTGGGATGAAAGTTAAGCAACACTGCGCTGGGTCAGGTATTGGATGGGTGACCATTATACACATGACCAGTTCTGTTTGGGAGAGAAGTTGGAGGGATGAAAGTAAAGCAGCACTGCGCTGGGTCAGGTATTGGATGGGTGACCATCAAACACATGACCAGTTCTGTTGGGAGAGAGGTTGGAGGGATGAAAGTTAAGCAACACTGCGCTGGGTCAGGTATTGAATGGGTGACCATCATACACAAGACCAGTTCTGTTCGGGAGAGAGGTTGGAGGGATGAAAGTTAAGCAACACTGCGCTGGGTCAGGTATAGAATAGGTGACCATCATACACATGACCAGTTCTGTTGGGAGAGAGGTTAAAGGGATGAAAGTTAAGCAACACTGCGCTGGGTCAGGTATTGGAAGGGTGACCATCATACACATGACCAGTTCTGTTCGGGAGAGAGGTTGGAGGGATGAAAGTTAAGCAACACTGCGCTGGGTCAGGTATTGGAAGGGTGACCATCATACACATGACCAGTTCTGTTCGGGAGAGAGGTTGGAGGGATGAAAGTTAAACTACACTGCGCTGGGTCAGGTATTGAATGGGTGACCATCATACACAAGACCAGTTCTGTTCGGGAGAGAGGTTGGAGGGATGAAAGTTAAGCAACACTGCGCTGGGTCAGGTATTGAATGGGTGACTATCATACACAAGACCAGTTCTGTTCGGGAGAGAGGTTGGAGGGATGAAAGTTAAGCAGCACTGCGCTGGGTCAGGTATTGGATGGGTGACCATCATACACATGACCAGTTATGTTGGGAGAGAGGTTGGAGGGATGAAAGTTAAGCAACACTGCGCTGGGTCAGGTATTGAATGGGTGACTATCATACACAAGACCAGTTCTGTTCGGGAGAGAGGTTGGAGGGATGAAAGTTAAGCAGCACTGCGCTGGGTCAGGTATTGGATGGGTGACCATCATACACATGACCAGTTATGTTGGGAGAGAGGTTGGAGGGATGAAAGTTAAGCAACACTGCGCTGGGTCAGGTATTGGAAGGGTGACCATCATACACATGACCAGTTCTGTTCGGGAGAGAGGTTGGAGGGATGAAAGTTAAGCAACACTACTCTGGGCCAGGTATTGGATGGGTGACCATCATACACATGACCAGTTCTGTTTGGGAGAGAGGTTGGAGGGATGAAAGTTAACCAACACTGGGCTGGGTCAGGTATTGGATGGGTTACCATCATACACATGACCAGTTCTGTTGGGAGAGAGGTTGGAGGGATGAAAGTTAAGCAACACTGCGCTGGGTCAGGTATTGGATGGGTTACCATCATACACATGACCAGTTCTGTTCGGGAGAGGGATTGGAGGGATGAAAGTTAAGCAGCACTGCGCTGAGTCAGTTATTGGATGGGTGACCATCATACACGTGACCAGTTATGTTCGGGAGAGAGGTTGGAGGGATGGAAGTTAAGCAACACTGCGCTGGGTCAGGTATTGGAAGGGTGACCATCATACACATGACCAGTTCTGTTCGGGAGAGAGGTTGGAGGGATGAAAGTTAAGCAACACTGCGCTGAGTCAGGTATTGGATGGGTGTCCAGCATACACATGACCAGTTCTGTTCGGGAGAGAGGTTGGAGGGATGGAAGTTAAGCAACACTGCGCTGAGTCAGTTATTGGATGGGTGACCATCATACACGTGACCAGTTCTGTTCGGGAGAGAGGTTGGAGGGATGGAAGTTAAGCAACACTGCGCTGGGTCAGGTATTGGAAGGGTGACCATCATACACATGACCAGTTCTGTTCGGGAGAGAGGTTGGAGGGATGAAAGTTAAGCAACACTGCTCTGGGCCAGGTATTGGATGGGTTACCATCATACACATGACCAGTTCTGTTTGGGAGAGAGGTTGGAGGGATGAAAGTTAACCAACACTGGGCTGGGTCAGGTATTGGAAGGGTGACCATCATACACATGACCAGTTCTGTTGGGGAGAGAGGTTGGAGGGATGGAAGTTAAGCAACACTGCGCTGGGTCAGGTATTGGAAGGGTGACCATCATACACATGACCAGTTCTGTTGGGGAGAGAGGTTGGAGGGATGGAAGTTAAGCAACACTGCGCTGGGTCAGGTATTGGATGGGTTACCATCATACACATGACCAGTTCTGTTGGGGAGAGAGGTTGGAGGGATGGAAGTTAAGCAACACTGCGCTGGGTCAGGTATTGGAAGGGTGACCATCATACACATGACCAGTTCTGTTCGGGAGAGAGGTTGGAGGGATGAAAGTTAAGCAACACTGCTCTGGGCCAGGTATTGGATGGGTTACCATCATACACATGACCAGTTCTGTTCGAGAGAGAGGTTGGAGGGATGAAAGTTAAGCAACACTGCTCTGGGCCAGGTATTGGATGGGTTACCATCATACACATAACCAGTTCTGTTCGGGAGAGGGATTGGAGGGATGAAAGTTAAGCAGCACTGCGCTGGGTCAGGTATTGGATGGGTGACCATCATACACATGACCAGTTATGTTGGGAGAGAGGTTGGAGGGATGAAAGTTAAGCAACACTGCACTGGGTCAGGTATTGGAAGGGTGACCATCATACACATGACCAGTTCAGTTCGGGGGAGAGTTTGGAGGGATGAAAGTTAAGCAACACTGCGCTGAGTCAGGTATTGGATGGGTGTCCATCATACACATGACCAGGTCTGTTCGGGAGAGAGGTTGGAGGGATGGAAGTTAAGCAACACTGCGCTGAGTCAGTTATTGGATGGGTGACCATCATACACGTGACCAGTTCTGTTCGGGAGAGAGGTTGGAGGGATGGAAGTTAAGCAACACTGCGCTGGGTCAGGTATTGGAAGGGTGACCATCATACACATGACCAGTTCTGTTCGGGAGAGAGGTTGGAGGGATGAAAGTTAAGCAACACTGCTCTGGGCCAGGTATTGGATGGGTTACCATCATACACATGACCAGTTCTGTTCGGGAGAGAGATTGGAGGTATGAAAGTTAAGCAACACTACTCTGGGCCAGGTATTGGATGGGTTACCATACACATGACCAGTTCTGTTTGGGAGAGAGGTTGGAGGGATGAAAGTTAACCAACACTGGGCTGGGTCAGGTATTGGATGGGTTACCATCATACACATGACCAGTTCTGTTGGGAGAGAGGTTGGAGGGATGAAAGTTAAGCAACACTGCGCTGGGTCAGGTATTGGATGGGTTACCATCATACACATGACCAGTTCTGTTCGGGAGAGGGATTGGAGGGATGAAAGTTAAGCAGCACTGCGCTGAGTCAGTTATTGGATGGGTGACCATCATACACGTGACCAGTTATGTTCGGGAGAGAGGTTGGAGGGATGGAAGTTAAGCAACACTGCGCTGGGTCAGGTATTGGAAGGGTGACCATCATACACATGACCAGTTCTGTTCGGGAGAGAGGTTGGAGGGATGAAAGTTAAGCAACACTGCGCTGAGTCAGGTATTGGATGGGTGTCCAGCATACACATGACCAGTTCTGTTCGGGAGAGAGGTTGGAGGGATGGAAGTTAAGCAACACTGCGCTGAGTCAGTTATTGGATGGGTGACCATCATACACGTGACCAGTTCTGTTCGGGAGAGAGGTTGGAGGGATGGAAGTTAAGCAACACTGCGCTGGGTCAGGTATTGGAAGGGTGACCATCATACACATGACCAGTTCTGTTCGGGAGAGAGGTTGGAGGGATGAAAGTTAAGCAACACTGCTCTGGGCCAGGTATTGGATGGGTTACCATCATACACATGACCAGTTCTGTTTGGGAGAGAGGTTGGAGGGATGAAAGTTAACCAACACTGGGCTGGGTCAGGTATTGGAAGGGTGACCATCATACACATGACCAGTTCTGTTGGTGAGAGAGGTTGGAGGGATGGAAGTTAAGCAACACTGCGCTGGGTCAGGTATTGGAAGGGTGACCATCATACACATGACCAGTTCTGTTGGGGAGAGAGGTTGGAGGGATGGAAGTTAAGCAACACTGCGCTGGGTCAGGTATTGGATGGGTTACCATCATACACATGACCAGTTCTGTTGGGGAGAGAGGTTGGAGGGATGGAAGTTAAGCAACACTGCGCTGGGTCAGGTATTGGAAGGGTGACCATCATACACATGACCAGTTCTGTTCGGGAGAGAGGTTGGAGGGATGAAAGTTAAGCAACACTGCTCTGGGCCAGGTATTGGATGGGTTACCATCATACACATGACCAGTTCTGTTCGAGAGAGAGGTTGGAGGGATGAAAGTTAAGCAACACTGCTCTGGGCCAGGTATTGGATGGGTTACCATCATACACATAACCAGTTCTGTTCGGGAGAGGGATTGGAGGGATGAAAGTTAAGCAGCACTGCGCTGGGTCAGGTATTGGATGGGTGACCATCATACACATGACCAGTTATGTTGGGAGAGAGGTTGGAGGGATGAAAGTTAAGCAACACTGCACTGGGTCAGGTATTGGAAGGGTGACCATCATACACATGACCAGTTCAGTTCGGGGGAGAGTTTGGAGGGATGAAAGTTAAGCAACACTGCGCTGAGTCAGGTATTGGATGGGTGTCCATCATACACATGACCAGGTCTGTTCGGGAGAGAGGTTGGAGGGATGGAAGTTAAGCAACACTGCGCTGAGTCAGTTATTGGATGGGTGACCATCATACACGTGACCAGTTCTGTTCGGGAGAGAGGTTGGAGGGATGGAAGTTAAGCAACACTGCGCTGGGTCAGGTATTGGAAGGGTGACCATCATACACATGACCAGTTCTGTTCGGGAGAGAGGTTGGAGGGATGAAAGTTAAGCAACACTGCTCTGGGCCAGGTATTGGATGGGTTACCATCATACACATGACCAGTTCTGTTCGGGAGAGAGATTGGAGGTATGAAAGTTAAGCAACACTGCTCTGGGTCAGGTATTGGATGGGTTACCATACACATGACCAGTTCTGTTCGGGAGAGAGGTTGGAGGGATGAAAGTTAAGCAACACTGCTCTGGGCCAGGTATTGCAGTGATGTATTTGGAAAATTTTTAGTGGGGGTATGCAAAAATGACATATTTTATAATTTTTTTGTGTTGGCGGGCCGCGGGGCGGGGGGGGGGGGGGGGGGGAGGATGAGGAGACCCAAGGCGAATGCACCGAAAGAGTGGGAAATAGGGGGCTTCGGGCGCAGCTCCAAGTGAATTTTTATTCTAAGGTTTCTTTTGGAGTCAATCTACGAGTTTACGATGAAATTGGGCTTGGAATGACATGGTCAGAACTGCATTTTTAATTACCCGATAGGGAATGCAAATCCACTTGCTTCCTCTTCTGTATCTTGAATTGAACTAACTCGTCCAGTGTGGCTCGTATGTGGCATTTTGGTTATTCTTTGTATTTTTATCTTTCCTGCGAATTCTTATTTTTTAAGCGGGCTTGCTTCTGAGAGCTTGCACCGCCGTGCGACGGCGCGAAAGCGGCTACCGACTTCCCTAAGTGATAACAGTAATATGGTTCTAACTAACCCCTTTGTTGCGAGTCGCGACGCCGACACAATTCCAGCCTACCTACTCTAAGTACGTTCGCAAACAGTGACATTCTTGCTAGGTCTATTTTTAAGTAAGTGGATTATTAGGAATGAAACCCGTAACTGGGATATTTTCGCCTTGAAAATAAAGAAGTGCAGGATATTTCGAATAATCATAATTTAATACTGCTTTCCCGTGCGTTCACCTGCGTTCCCTCAAAAATTCAAAGTGGGGGTACGGCCAAAAATAAAATTAATAGTGGGTGGACTGGGTACACCCGCGTGCATTGACCAATACATCACTGAGGTATTGGATGGGTTACCATCATACACATGTAAGTGCGGGAGCGAGGTTGGAGAGACGTTACGTATTAACAACTTTGTTCAACTTATTTTTCAACCCCTTGTCAGATTAGTGGAGTTGCTCGAGTTCTACCAGTACTTGTGACTTAAAGCCGTTGGTTTCTTAATGCTCTACGACAGAAGTAGGCAAAGGGCAGTCACCGGATCTCCACTTTTCAGTTGTAGGCTAGGTTAGGCTAATCATTATCCTAATTATCATCCACTCATTCACCAAAGATTTTAGCCAGTGCATCGGGCCCCGTTGTTAGATCAGAGCGTTGTTAAACTCCACAAATTGTGTCGCAATAATTCTACGAATTTACCTACCAGTCACTTTGTCACCTGTCGTGGCTGCATAGCTTTGATTTCAAACGCCTTGGTTTTCACTTCCCAGTGAGCCGTTGATGTTGGTTGGGTTGCCTATGGCTAATGGTTAGCACCCCGTGACTGCCCAAGGTCGGCCGCAGAATACACTAGCTGAGAAATAGTTTCTCCGTCCTAAATACATCGGTCACTTTGGGGCGCAGTTTGCTGAGGAGCACATTACGAGTCGGCAGCTACGGCCGCACAAAACAGAGGCGCACAAAACGCTAGTTTGAGGCGCAGAAATCAGGGCTGCAGAAAACAGAGCCGCAGTTAGACGGCACCCCTTTGATTCACATCCTGCACTTGTTTTATTCCTAACAATGCATTGTGTTTCCTCCATTGCAGCCAAGAATCCATCACAATGATGACATAAAAACCTTGCTTTTCTCCCCGAGTGATGGAAAGTGTACAACGCGGATGGTTTTCCTGATCTTCTATCGACGTAGAATGAAGTTTCCTGAGTTGATGTTGATTGCCGATGTTGCTGGATGCTGCCGGTCCAAGTGCTGGGTCAAGCCAGGAGGGAATACCAACCTACAAAATGAGGGAAGCATTTAGACAAACCAGGACAGCCAACTGTGCCACGTGACCGTCTCTAATTCAGTTCCAAGGTTTTAAACAAGACTCAAATGCAAAACAAAAAAGATTTTTTCGTTAAAATGTGAAATTTTTTTTATCGCAGCCAAATGTTATTCTGAAGCCAGAAATATTTTCTCTTTGTGTGATATTTATTGTAAATATTGTAATAAATATTGTAATATTTGGATCCAAACCAACAGAGATTTAACACTCATAGAAAATAGTGACTGGAAAATATGATTGTTTTTAGACTCATGTCTACTTGATCTAATCTTAGCACTTGTTTTAACAAAAACTATTTCAACTGGGTTTTCAATGCTAAGTGAAGAAAAACTAAATTTCCCAACGTTTCGTAACTTGTACCTGTTACTTTATCAAGGGTAAGAGCAGTCCTGACAATTTTCTGATAACAAAAGAACTCTAACAAATTATAACAATTACCTAAAATGTCATCTACAACCTCCAGTACAACCGTCTCAAAAATTGATGCCCAAACATCCGCGTTTGGGCATCAATTTCTGAGACGGTTATAGTGTTGATAATAATAAAATACCCCGCGCATTGCAAGCGTTTGCAATTTAAATAAGATTTCATTCTAATACAACCTCCAGTTGTATTCTCTTCTCTCGAAGTCTTGCCAATCAATCTTCCAACTTCCCACATCTCTCCCCATAGAGATTCATTATCATTGCTTTTACACTTGTTATTTATTTTGTTATTGTTATTGGAAAATTGTCAGGACTGCTTTAACCCTTGATAAAGTAACAGGTTCAAGTTACGAAACGTTGGGAAATTCAGTTGTTCTTCACTTAGCATTCAAAACCCAGTTGAAATAGTTTTTGTAAAAACTTGTGTCATATTTCTAAATCACAAAACATTTCCTTTCAAGCAATGCTTTGTTTTTGTTGACTAACTTGACATAAAATCATGAGCCCAAGTTGAGTTGAAACAAAGTTTAGTTGATGTCAAGGAAAAGTCATGCACTGCACTAGTGAGACCACTGCTAGAGTATGCTGGACATGTTTGGGAGACATCTAATGACAGAGACAACCAAAAGGTGGAAAAAGTACAGAAAAGAGCAGCCCTATACGTAATGGGGTGCAAAATACTTGCAAAAAAATGAGATAAAAACCAAACATATAGGAGACCTTAAGGAAGGGGAGTTGAAAGCAGAACTATCAAAGAGGTTACTAGAACCTAGAGCCTAGAACTGTAGTAGTTGCTGTAGTCGATAGAACAGGTCATTTTGCTCGTTTGGTTGACTGGGTGTCATTTTAATTAAGTATCATCCGTGGTCTTCCAAACGTCTAATTTTTCAACTAAAACACTTCAAATTCGATGCTCTGTGAAATTAAATTTGCCGGCCCGAGCAGCGAACCGAAATGAGTATTATTTAAATGACTAACAATTCAAGCAGCCGAGAAAAACCCATGCGAGCTGAAATTTGTATCGCCCAACTCTCGTCTTCGTAAAATATCAGTAGCTGTTGATATTGTAGAGAAATATCCCTGAGTTTTTGCGACCCTTCCCCCGCGTACCTGCTCGTCGGGCCGCGACCATCCCAGACGAGCTGCCGCCGGGTGGTTTTTGCCACAACAATAGCATCGTTTACTACAGTCGGCAAAATTCAGACCTTTATCTGCAAAACTTGTCATATCCGCGTCAAAACTGGCGATGTACCTGACGTTGCTTGGAGAGCTGTGTCGGCGTTAAAAATACCAAAATGCAATTCCTCAAAATGTCAGAAGCTCGATTCCGACAATTATCAAATAACTTGGCTAGCCGGCATAGGTATATTCTTTTCCACTACCCGGGCTGTCGATCGTCATTGTTACTTACAAAGTGAATTACCGCCATCAAGCGCAATCTTGACTTTGTACAATTTCAGCAGTAGTTGAAAATGTGGTGGAATCACCCTGGATGATTTATCTTTCCATGCGTATTGTACCTATCCACCCGGCCACGGCCATCCTTGGGCTGCTATCATCGCGTGATTTATTTGCACAGCTAGTAATTCAGTGCTATAGATGAAAACGATGCCGTCTTTAATGACTGCAGTTGGGAATATTCAGATTTAAACATGAGCAACTTGACGTGTCCGCGTCAATAGTTGCCATGGAAAATCTGACGTTTTCCTTTTTAACGTATTCTTTGTGTAGCTACAACAACAATTTCGACCTTTCATTTCAAATGGCCGTCGATCGATAGCGATCAAGTTTGCACCCGCGACTTCGTGTTTCCCATATTTTTGCATACACCTTGACTTAATCTGGTGCATACACCTCTTAATCGACTTGCTGATAATTTAAGATAAGCCAGTGCCATAATAATAAATCAAAAAGCTACATTTGTGGACTTTCTTGCAGTATCAGCAGTCAGCACTGGGTTTAGTCTCTGATATGAACATTTTGACAGCCATGACCGCATATTACGGTCGTGGGAAATTATTTCAGGCTGTACGTCATTGAAAAACGAGTGTTATTCCGAACATCAAAAAATGTAAGCATTTAGAGCGGACAAGCAAGTGCACAGATGTCAGATACAGCAACCGAGTCGCTAAAGTGAACAAATCATCACCTTGCCTGTTGTCTATTACTCGAGCGGAGAAATTGAGAGAAGTTCATAGTTCCTAAGATTATTTTATCGTGAATATTAATATTGTTATCAATTATTATTTTTATCATCATTAATATAGTTATCATTATAATTAATATTAATTACTTATATTTTACTATCTATATTCTTAATTAAAAAAAAAAAGTTACCACCTGTATGAATACAAATTGTAACTAATAAATCAAATCAAATGTTTCCCGATTCAAACTCAGCGCTACGCGCGTTGGTAAGTGCTTCTAGCGCGCGGCTTGGGTTTCATGAACTACGGGTCTTTTAAACTCGGCGCGTATCCGCTCGTACAAACAACCACTAGCGCAGTGGTGCGGTTCTTATGCACTACGGTTTTTTCGAATTCCGCGGTACCTACAGCGGTTTGCTACTACTAGCGCCGCTTTCCTATTCCGTAACACCGTTGAGTACTAAGAAACGACCGAGCCCACCTGCTCTGCCTTGGGCTACGTATCTCCCTTCCCTATCTTTTATCTCTGCTAGAATCAAACAAACACAAAGTCAGAAGATGGTTGCATTGGCCATGTGGCACTGATCTAATGAGGTCTGTGAATGAGGGGATGATGAGGCTGCTTTTCAGACTCTGAGTAAAAGTACAATGAATACAACAAAACTGGGAGCTGAGATAATCGCAGTTCTTACAGTGTTAAGCACGCTATTTTTGATATTTTTCCATAAAAGCGCAATGTTCTGAAAGTATTAGAACCAAAAAGTTATTTTATTTGAGCAGGCATACCTTTAATTATTAGTAATACAATAGTTTTCTTGGATCTTGCATAGTATTTTTTCTTGTTTGACGCGTTTCACTGACCAATAAATTCCGCTTAATTATTAAATTGTACCGCCTGAAGCAATTAATTAAATCTTACTTTCTCATTTTTCTAGCGATTCCAGCTCGATAAGAAGGGTTGTCCAAGTTATCTTCCATGTCCTCAAGCTGCCGCTTGCAGTTTCTTCAAATCTGCCTTGCCTTGCGCTCCTTGCTAATCTTTCGTAGACCAAAAACGAAACGTGTATTCACATCATACCAAAAAAGCTTAACCAGCAGCTGCAATTACTCTTTTCTCTGATGAATCGAAGGCGAACTCAGCTTTACAACGTTCACAAAAAGTTTCAGTTTTGATGCAAGACTATTATGCACACCGGTCACTGTAGAGATGCAGGATTTGTCGTGGCACTCGCGACAAGCAACGAAGCTCTGCAGAGCAACCGTCAAAAGTTCCATGCTGATAATTTCGTCACCACTGTCTGGACTATTCTCACTGATTTCTGAATCTTCAAAGTGTCCTTCCAACTTTTGTCTTGACGAACTTGAAAAAGGCGTTATTGAGCGCCTGGTACCAGGCGTATTTAACCCCACTTTTGCTTCTTTTTCACTACAACATCTTGAGGCGTAAAAACTGATTTTTTCTGAAAGCTTTGCTTTCGCTTCTTCGTAAAACGTAAACTACGAGCTATGCGGCGAGGCATTATCAAATATGGCACAGACAAAATCAAATTAAACGATCAAAGAGATAAATGCGTGCGCGAGTATGAATGCAACCGGAAATGCAAGGACAGTCGGTACAGACGAATGTTGGCGCAACTATTTAAAATTTTATTCGGCCTGATATTTAAAATGACAAAGCAGGATTGAAAAAAACTTGGTTACAATCAAATCTCACCTGATCTCACCCTCATAAGGCTGGCATCTGTCTAGAACTCAGCTGATAGATTATAACCACATTGCAAGTTAAACATGCCAGAATGTCATGTCAAAATGGGACCACAGGCAAAGTAATAAGTAGAGCCACGATTATATGGTGATGCGCGAAATCGCGAATTGTTCTTATCTCTTGTTTTTCTTACAAATGAGTGCCATTCATTGAATTCCCAACTCAAATATGTAAGAAGCTCATCGCGACAAAACGCGAAATTCACGAAAAATCATCCATAACAACGAAATCAACTACTTCCCGCGAAATCATCGCGAAATGAGCCTTTTCCCATCCAATTATCTTAAATTTCAGATAATCTGTTTTTTTTTTTCATTTTTATCAAACCATATTTCACGGAAAATAAATAAACAAACAAAATAACCCTTTTCACTAAAATGTGTGTATTTTGCGAAATAGCCACTAATTTCCATTCAAAAAATTTAAATGTTTATTTTATCTCTCTAAACACACATTTCCATGAATTTGTCAGATTATTTCCCCCAGTCTTGTTGTCAGGTCTGTTCCTCATCAAACGCTGTCAACATTCCTATGTTTAGGGGGTAGAAGTAGTGGGGCAAATTGTTTGCTGTAGGAAACCATTGCCATTGGTTGGCTGAACCTTCCCCTCCTTGCCATGTGAGCACTGGCACCACATGCATTCAATCTGCCTGTTGGTAGAGATTAGCTGGGATTTCAAATTTCAATGGGGTGTAATAAATCTTTGACTTTTGAGGATCAAGTAAAGCAACTCTTTGTGAGTGATGGATCTATTTTGATGTGTGGAATCTGGAACACTAGACTTGTCTGGGAGAAAAAAGACAATCTTGCAAAGTATGTTGTTAGTACCAGGCAGTGGGTCAAATTCAAATTCTAATGGACACAAAAATCTCAAACCCCTCACTGACAAACTTTTTAGTTTTAAACTCTTTTTGGAAAATTAGTGTTACAAATAGGAGCTAATTGAAATTAATTTAATTTTGCATCAATAATAATAAAAACATGGAGCTTATACGAATAAATTTTTCTTGTGTCTTATTTGTTTTGTAGTTTCCTTGTGGCGCAACAATGTATTTTATGAAACATAAAGGTATTAGCTACATTTTATAGGAACTTATTGAACAGAAACACTATGTTTAACTATTCTTCTTTTTTTCGTCACCTATGTCTGAAATCTGTTATAGACATGAAATTCTGTACTTTTTCCATAACACCGCCATAACACCGAAATCCAAAAAGCTTACCACGAAATTAACGAAATCATAACACCATAAAATCTTGGCTCTAGTAATAAGCTATAAAAGAAGATGCAGACATAAAGTAATTATCATTATTATTATTATTATCGTGTATATAAAAGATCGATTACATAGGAATACCTCAAGGCGATTTATGAGACAAGACGATATCGGTACGGGACCTTGGTTTAGCACGATCAAAGAACATAAGAGCAAGCATTTGCTTGCATCGACAACGCACATCAGGGAATTAATTTCACCAAATATCACATTAAAACGAACCCTCGTGTGCCACTGGAATACACCTTGCCATGGATCTAAGAAATAAACCACTCCCACCTCACTTTTCCGTGACAAGAAAAATAACCGTGAATCATATGAAATTGCCAACGCAATGAACTGACTCGTCGTTTGATTTTCGCAAAGTTTCACAAACTATATTAATAGTAAATTGCCTGAAGTAACGGTTGACTGAAATTGCCGCTCGTCGTTGGAGGCAAATCAATGACTATCGATTGTTGACTCATTGCAAACCGGTCGTTATCGACCGTTTATTTGGTAAACAACATTTCATCTTTACTATCGCTGTCAACAAGCCTAGTTGCTAGGCAAGTAATCGATTCGTTAAAACAATCCAAAGTTAGTCTATCATAGAAATAACACCCAACTACTGGTGTTTGAAACATCATTCTGACTGAAGTTGTTTTCCAATCCCAGCCGGATTCTCCAACAGAATAAAGTCTCAGTAATTAGTTAACAATTTATAATGTAATGGAAATGAATAAAATGGAAGAAATCTGTTAGAAAACTCTAGAAACAAATAACAACATAAAGACTGACCACTAAATTGCACTGTCTTGGATAATATTGGATAATAATACCTGTCATTTATAACTCTTTGCCAGATCAAAGTCATAATATGATTCAAATAAATGGAATCAAGTTTTTCAAAATGCAATAGTAACATAAAGTTCTTGTTCTTCTTAACAAAGCATGCGTCACTGGCTGCGTTTATTTGGTTGTCGGGAAGCTTTGATCTCCTTGGATCTCCTTGGATCTCCTTGGATCTCCTTGGATCTCCTTGGATCTCCTTGGATCTCCTTGGATCTCCTTGGATCTCCTTGCGCTCAGCACTTAGACGTTGACCACATCATCTTCGTACGTGAAGTCGGGCGGAGCAAAGAACCGGCGCCGCTGACGATCTTTCCTTCGACTCTCAGCCGTTGTCTCCCGTGGTTCCTGCCCAGATGGAAAAAACATTGTAGAGTTTAAAATAGCAATGTTTTGACAACAAGCCATGTGGCACTGGTCTGATGGCGTCGGTGAATAAATGGATGATGATCAACCTAACCTAGCCTAGAAGGGAGGAGGTGAAACCCGGTGCCGGCACGTAGCCTACTCCTGTCGAAGACCAAGGGGACCACCGGCTTAACGTCCCTTCCGAAGGACGGTACAACGCGAACAACAGGATTCCTCCACAAATCCATGCTTTCGAGAGGTTGATAAGCGAGGCGAATGAAGTTGCTGTACTAACTTTCATCCCTCCAACCTCTCTCCCGAACAGAACTGGTCATGTGTATGATGGTCACCCATCCAATACCTGACTCAGCGCAGTGTTGCTTAACTTTCATCCCTCCAACCTCTCTCACGAACAGAACTGGTCATGTGTATGATGGTCACCCATCTAATACCTGACCCAGCGCAGTGTTGCTTAACTTTCATCCCTCCAACCTCTCTCCCGAACAGAACTGGTCATGTGTGTGATGGTCACCCATCCAATACCTGACTCAGCGCAGTGTTGCTTAACTTTCATCTCTCCAACCTCTCTCCCGAACAGAACTAGTCAAGTGTATGATCGTCACCCATCCAATACCTGACCCAGCGCAGTTTTTCTTAACTTTCATCCCTCCAACCTCTCTTCCGAACAGAACTGGTCATGTGTTTGATGGTTACCCATCCAATACCTGACCCAGCGCAGTGTTGCTTAACTTTCATCCCTCCAACCTCTCTCCCGAACAGAACTGGTCATGTGTTTGATGGTCACCCATCCAATACCTGACCCAGCGCAGTGTTGCTTAACTTTCATCCCTCTAACCTCTCTCCCGAACATAACTGGTCATGTGTTTGATGGTCACCCATCCAATACCTGACCCAGCGCAGTGTTGCTTAACTTTCATCCCTCCAACCTCTCTCCCGAACATAACTGGTCATGTGTTTGATGGTCACCCATCCAATACCTGACCCAGTGCAGTGTTGCTTAACTTTCATCCCTCCAACCTCTCTCCCGAACAGAACTGGTCATGAGTATGATGGTCACCCATTCAATACCTGACCCAGCGCAGTGTTGCTTAACTTTCATCCCTCTAACCTCTCTCCCGAACAGAACTGGTCACGTGTATGATGGTCACTCATCCAATACCTGACCCAGCGCAGTGTTGCTTAACTTTCATCCCTCCAACCTCTCTCCCGAACAGAACTGGTCATGTGTATGATGGTTACCCATCCAATACCTGACTCAGCACAGTGTTGCTTAACTTTCATCCCTCCAACCTCTCTACCGAACAGAACTGGTCATGTGTATGATGGTCACTCATCCAATACCTGACTCAGCGCAGTGTTGCTTAACTTTCATCCCTCCAACCTCTCTCCCGAACAGAACTGGTCATGTGTATGATGGTCACCCATCCAATACCTGACTCAGCGCAGTGTTGCTTAACTTCCATCCCTCCAACCTCTCTCCCGAACAGAACTGGTCATGTGTATGATGGTCACCCATCCAATACCTGACTCAGCGCAGTGTTGCTTAACTTTCATCCCTCCAACCTCTCTCCCGAACAGAACTGGTCATGTGTATGATGGTCACCCATCCAATACCTGACCCAGCGCAGTGTTGCTTAACATTCATCCCTCCATCCTCTCTCCCGAACAGAACTGGTCATCTGTATGATGGTCACCCATCCAATACCTGACCCAGCTCAGTGTTGCTTAACTTTCATCCCTCCAACCTCTCCCCCGAACAGAACTGGTCATGTGTATGATGGTCACCCATCCAATACCTGACCCAGCGCAGTGTTGCTTAACTTTCATCCCTCCAACCTCTCTCCCGAACAGAACTGGTCATGTGTATGATGGTCATCCATCCAATACCTGACTCAGCACAGTGTTGCTTAACTTTCATCCCTCCAACCTCTCCCCCGAACAGAACTGGTCATGTGTATGATGGTCACCCATCCAATACCTGACCCAGCGCAGTGTTGCTTAACTTTCATCCCTCTAACCTCTCTCCCGAACAGAACTGGTCATGTGTATGATGGTCACCCATCCAATACCTGACCCAGCGCAGTGTTGCTTAACTTTCATCCCTCCAACCTCTCCCCCGAACAGAACTGGTCATGTGTATGATCGTCACCCATCCAATACCTGACCCAGCGCAGTTTTTCTTAACTTTCATCCCTCCAACCTCTCTCCCAAACAGAACTGGTCATGTGTATGATTGTCACCCATCCAATACCTGACCCAGCGCAGTGTTGCTTAACTTTCATCCCTCCAACCTCTCTCCCAAACAGAACTGGTCATGTGTATGATGGTCACCCATCCAATACCTGACCCAGCGCAGTGTTGCCTAACTTTCATCCCTCCAACCTCTCTCCCAAACAGAACCGGTCATGTGTATGATGGTCACCTATCCAATACCTGACCCAGCGCAGTGTTGCCTAACTTTCATCCCTCCAACCTCTCTCCCGAACAGAACTGGTCATGTGTATGATGGTCACCCATCCAATACCTGACCCAGCGCAGTGTTGCCTAACTTTCATCCCTCCAACCTCTCTCCCGAACAGAAGTGGTCATGTGTATGATGGTCAACCATCCAATACCTGACCCAGCGCAGTGTTGCTTAACTACAAGCTGGGTACCAAACATAAGACTAAAATTAATCTAAGAAATTATAAAAGCAAACTAAAAAGAAAGATGAAACTGAGAGTAATTCATGCAAAATAAAAGTTGTGAAAACAAACCTCGTTGGTTGCCATGGCGACAGCTGTGTTATCTACAGGTTTATCAGCAGGATCTGTACAAAGGTTAGAAAACATTAAGTGGTGCGTGCAAGAAACATAACCTGCGAGTCTCACAAAAGCAAAGCCAGCAGGAAAGTTGGGGAATTAAATCAACAGTAATCTACAGCAACTCTGACCAGGACAGGATTTCATACCAAACTTAAGTCAGGATTAAATGTAATAAAAGAAAGGTGTGGACAAAATGTTGACAAAAAGTGCATTAAGTGAGCTTAGAATGAGTGACAACTGGAATCCAGGACAAATAATTGCACTAAACTACAAAAAAACAAATGAGTTACTGAAATTAGCTACCAACTCGCTAAAAAGTGCAGGGCAAGTCAAGTCGTACCAGTTTCTGTTTTCACGTCGATCTTGTTTTTGTTGAGACAGGCAGCCAACTCCCGAACTGATCGTTTCTCAGCTGGACCCAGGCTGGCCACCACGCAGTCCACGCTCTCATCTAATAAGTCCTCAGATTCCGGTGGATTCCCCGGCGTCGGGTTGGCGTCAAACTCCCCAGACTTGCGATCGGACCACGGGCGGGGCTTCGGGGCTATTGGCGGCGCCGGCTTGATCTTGCCTGGCAGGCTCGGCTTGGTTATAGCTGCAAGGCACCGCGCGACTGGTTAGGGGTCAGTGGGAAGTATGTATGTTCAACTACAGAGCATCAGTGGGAAGTATATATGTTCAACTACAGAGCATCAGTGGGAAGTATATATGTTCAACTACAGAGCATCAGTGGGAAGTATATATGTTCAACTACAGAGCATCAGTGGGAAGTATATATGTTCAACTACAGAGCATCAGTGGGAAGTATTTATGTTCAACTACAGAGCATCAGTGGGAAGTATATATGTTCAACTACAGAACATCAGTGGGAAGTATATATGTTCAACTACAGAGCATCAGTGGTAAGTATATATGTTCAACTACAGAGCATCAGTGGGAAGTATATATGTTCAACTACAGAGCATCAGTGGGAAGTATATATGTTCAACTACAGAGCATCAGTGGGAAGTATATATGTTCAACTACAGAGCATCAGTGGGAAGTATATATGTTCAACTACAGAGCATCAGTGGGAAGTATATATGTTCAACTACAGAGCATCAGTGGGAAGTATATATGTTTAACTACAGAACATCAGTGGGAAGTATATATGTTCAACTACAGAGCATCAGTGGGAAGTATATATGTTCAACTACAGAGCATCAGTGGGAAGTATATATGTTCAACTACAGAGCATCAGTGGTAAGTATATATGTTCAACTACAGAGCATCAGTGGGAAGTATATATGTTCAACTACAGAGCATCAGTGGGAAGTATATATGTTCAACTACAGAGCATCAGTGGGAAGTATATATGTTCAACTACAGAGCATCAGTGGGAAGTATATATGTTCAACTACAGAGCATCAGTGGGAAGTATATATGTTCAACTACAGAGCATCAGTGGGAAGTATATATGTTTAACTACAGAACATCAGTGGGAAGTATATATGTTCAACTACAGAGCATCAGTGGGAAGTATATATGTTCAACTACAGAGCATCAGTGGGAAGTATATGTTCAACTACAGAGCATCAGTGGGAAGTATATATGTTCAACTACAGAGCATCAGTGGGAAGTATATATGTTCAACTACAGAGCATCAGTGGGAAGTATATATGTTCAACTACAGAGCATCAGTGGGAAGTATATATGTTCAACTACAGAGCATCAGTGGGAAGTATATATGTTCAACTACAGTGCATCAGTGGGAAGTATATATGTTCAACTACAGAGCATCAGTGGGAAGTATATATGTTCAACTACAGAGCATCAGTGGGAAGTATATATGTTCAACTACAGAGCATCAGTGGGTATATATGTTCAACTACAGAGCATCAGTGGGAAGTATATATGTTCAACTACAGAACATCAGTGGGAAGTATATTTGTTCAACTACAGAGCATCAGTGGGTATATATGTTCAACTACAGAGCATCAGTGGGAAGTATATATGTTCAACTACAGAGCATCAGTGTGAAGTATATATGTTCAACTACAGAGCATCAGTGGGAAGTATATATGTTCAACTACAGAGCATCAGTGGGAAGTATATATGTTCAACTACAGAGCATCAGTGGGAAGTATATATGTTCAACTACAGAGCATCAGTGGGAAGTATATATGTTCAACTACAGAGCATCAGTGGGAAGTATATATGTTCAACTACAGAGCATCAGTGGGAAGTATATATGTTCAACTACAGAGCATCAGTGGGAAGTATATATGTTCAACTACAGAGCATCAGTGGGAAGTATATATGTTCAACTACAGAGCATCAGTGGGAAGTATATATGTTCAACTACAGAGCATCAGTGGGAAGTATATATGTTCAACTACAGTGCATCAGTGGGAAGTATATATGTTCAACTACAGAGCATCAGTGGGAAGTATATATGTTCAACTACAGAGCATCAGTGGGAAGTATATATGTTCAACTACAGAGCATCAGTGGGAAGTATATATGTTCAACTACAGAGCATCAGTGGGTATATATGTTCAACTACAGAGCATCAGTGGGAAGTATATATGTTCAACTACAGAACATCAGTGGGAAGTATATTTGTTCAACTACAGAGCATCAGTGGGTATATATGTTCAACTACAGAGCATCAGTGGGAAGTATATATGTTCAACTACAGAGCATCAGTGTGAAGTATATATGTTCAACTACAGAGCATCAGTGGGAAGTATATATGTTCAACTACAGAGCATCAGTGGGAAGTATATATGTTCAACTACAGAGCATCAGTGGGAAGTATATATGTTCAACTACAGAGCATCAGTGGGAAGTATATATGTTCAACTACAGAGCATCAGTGGGAAGTATATATGTTCAACTACAGAGCATCAGTGGGAAGTATATATGTTCAACTACAGAGCATCAGTGGGAAGTATATATGTTCAACTACAGAACATCAGTGGGAAGTATATATGTTCAACTACAGAGCATCAGTGGGAAGTATATATGTTCAACTACAGAGCATCAGTGGTAAGTATATATGTTCAACTACAGAGCATCAGTGGGAAGTATATATGTTCAACTACAGAGCATCAGTGGGAAGTATATATGTTCAACTACAGAACATCAGTGGGAAGTATATATGTTCAACTACAGAGCATCAGTGGGAAGTATATATGTTCAACTACAGAGCATCAGTGGGAAGTATATATGTTCAACTACAGAGCATCAGTGGGAAGTATATATGTTCAACTACAGAGCATCAGTGGGAAGTATATATGTTCAACTACAGAGCATCAGTGGGAGGTATATATGTTCAACTACAGAGCATCAGTGGGAAGTATATATGTTCAACTACAGAGCATCAGTGGGAAGTATATATGTTCAACTACAGAGCATCAGTGGGAAGTATATATGTTCAACTACAGAGCATCAGTGGGAAGTATATATGTTCAACTACAGAGCATCAGTGGGAAGTATATATGTTCAACTACAGAACATCAGTGGGAAGTATATATGTTCAACTACAGAGCATCAGTGGGAAGTATATATGTTCAACTACAGAGCATCAGTGGGAAGTATATATGTTCAACTACAGAGCATCAGTGGGAAGTATATATGTTCAACTACAGAGCATCAGTGGGAAGTATATATGTTCAACTACAGAGCATCAGTGGGAAGTATATATGTTCAACTACAGAGCATCAGTGGGAAGTATATATGTTCAACTACAGAGCATCAGTGGGAAGTATATATGTTCAACTACAGAGCATCAGTGGGTATATATGTTCAACTACAGAGCATCAGTGGTAAGTATATATGTTCAACTACAGAGCATCAGTGGGAAGTATATATGTTCAACTACAGAGCATCAGTGGGAAGTATATATGTTCAACTACAGAGCATCAGTGGGAAGTATATATGTTCAACTACAGAGCATCAGTGGGAAGTATATATGTTCAACTACAGAACATCAGTGGGAAGTATATATGTTCAACTACAGAGCATCAGTGGGAAGTATTTATGTTCAACTACAGAGCATCAGTGGGAAGTATATATGTTCAACTACAGAGCATCAGTGGGAAGTATATTTGTTCAACTACAGAGCATCAGTGGGAAGTATATTTGTTCAACTACAGAGCATCAGTGGAAAGTATATATGTTCAACTACAGAGCATCAGTGGGAAGTATATATGTTCAACTACAGAGCATCAGTGGGAAGTATATATGTTCAACTACAGAGCATCAGTGGGAAGTATATATGTTCAACTACAGAGCATCAGTGGGAAGTATATATGTTCAACTACAGAGCATCAGTGGGAAGTATATATGTTCAACTACAGAGCATCAGTGGGAAGTATATATGTTCAACTACAGAGCATCAGTGGGAAGTATATATGTTCAACTACAGAGCATCAGTGGGAAGTATATATGTTCAACTACAGAGCATCAGTGGGAAGTATATATGTTCAACTACAGAGCATCAGTGGGAAGTATATATGTTCAACTACAGAGCATCAGTGGGAAGTATATATGTTCAACTACAGAGCATCAGTGGGAAGTATATATGTTCAACTACAGAGCATCAGTGGGAAGTATATATGTTCAACTACAGAGCATCAGTGGGAAGTATATATGTTCAACTACAGAGCATCAGTGGGAAGTATATATGTTCAACTACAGAGCATCAGTGGGAAGTATATATGTTCAACTACAGAGCATCAGTGGGAAGTATATATGTTCAACTACAGAGCATCAGTGGGAAGTATATATGTTCAACTACAGAGCATCAGTGGGAAGTATATATGTTCAACTACAGAGCATCAGTGGAAAGTATATATGTTCAACTACAGAGCATCAGTGGGAAGTATATATGTTCAACTACAGAGCATCAGTGGGAAGTATATATGTTCAACTACAGAGCATCAGTGGGAAGTATATATGTTCAACTACAGAGCATCAGTGGGAAGTATATATGTTCAACTACAGAGCATCAGTGGGAAGTATATATGTTCAACTACCGTTGTCTGTGAGTTTCCCAGCTGTGTCCATGGCAACAGACTTAAGGACCGGGGACTTGGGTGGTAAGTCCTTGGGGAAGCCATTGCTAGGGGAACGCAACGAGCTGGCCAACCCGGTGGAACGCAGCCGCACCGAGGGCAGAACGGTTGGCGAGCCTGGCTTGCTCCCGGTCATGATTACCGGCTTCAGCTTGCCTGGCTCACCCGGTCCATCAGCTGTTGGACAAAGACACAACTTAAGAGAAGAACAAAGATGGGAAATGTGTTTTTTTTTCATCCCATCATTCCTGTCATTAACATAAATTACACTAAAAACCTCTCAAAAATAATATCTAAAAGTAGCTCAATTGGTTAGAGCAACACCCGTGACAGGTGGAGATCGGGGTCCAAGTAGCTCAATTGGTTAGAGCAACACCCGTGACAGGTGGAGATCGGGGTCCAAGTAGCTCAATTGGTTAAAGCAACACCCGCGACAGGTGGAGATCGGGGTCCAAGTAGCTCAATTGGTTAGAGCAACACCCGCGACAGGTGGAGATCGGCGTTCAAGAAGCTCAATTGGTTAGAGCAACACCCGCAACAGGTGGAGATTGGGGTCCAAGTAGCTCAATTGGTTAGAGCAACACCCACGACAGGTGGAGATCGGGGTCCAAGTAGCTCAATTGGTTAGAGCAACACCCGCGACAGGTGGAGATCGGGGTCCAAGTTGCTCAATTGGTTAGAGCAACACCCGCGACAGGTGAAGATCGGGGTCCAAGTAGTTCAATTGGTTAGAGCAACACCCGGGACAGGTGGAGATCGGGGTCCAAGTATCTTAATTGGTTAGAGCAACACCCGCGACAGGTGGAGATCGGGGTCCAAGTAGCTCAATTGGTTAGAGCAACACCCGCGACAGGTGGAGATCGGGGTCCAAGTAGCTCAATTGGTTAGATCAACACCCGCGACAGGTGGAGATCGGGGTCCAAGTAGCTCAATTGGTTAGAGCAACACCCGGGACAGGTGGAGATCGGGGTCAAAGTAGCTCAATTGGTTAGAGCAACACCCGGGACAGGTGGAGATCGGGGTTCAAGTAGCTCAATTGGTTAGAGCAAGTCTTGTCAGTGATGTCTATACCTTCACACGCCGAGTCTCCTGCAGCCAGTCTCCGAGCCAGGGGGGAGGGGCTTGGCAAAGAGGCGTCGGTCTGGGATCTCCTGGCAGCAACGGGCGACGCCCTGTCCAGTTGATCGATGGACCGCGGCGCTGGGTCCAGGAGTCCAGGTCGCGGTAGCAACGGGCTGAAAACAAGATGGCGCTAGTGCTTGGCTAGGTTGGCAACAGTTGCTTTATTATTAGTGATATGAGAGGCTACTTAGGTAACAAGAAGTAGGATTGAACAAGTTGGGAACAAACACAAGACTATTGTTTACAAAAACTAAACAAGAATCAATCTACTGGCGAAATTCTGGAGAGAGAACAAAGGAAATGGTTGGAGAGGATAAAGTTGGTTAAGTCTGGAAATTATTCCCCATAAAGATGGAATATCTGTGCAAGCTTTATCTGCGGTAGTCTTTGCCTCATAAGGATGGAATATCTGTGCAAGCTTTATCTGTGTTAGTCTTTGCCTCATAAGGATGGAATATCTGTGCAAGCTTTATCTGTGCTAGTCTTTGCCTCATAAGGATGGAATATCTGTGCAAGCTTTCTGTGGTAGTCTTTGCCTCATAAGGATGGAATATCTGTGCAAGCTTTATCTGTGCTAGTCTTTGCCTCATAAGGATGGAATATCTGTGCAAGCTTTATCTGTGCTAGTCTTTGCCTCATAAGGATGGAATATCTGTGCAAGCTTTATCTGTGGTAGTCTTTGCCTCATAAGGATGGAATATCTGTGCAAGCTTTATCTGTGGTAGTCTTTGTCTCATAAGGATGGAATATCTGTGCAAGCTTTATCTGTGCTAGTCTTTGCCTCATAAGGATGGAATATCTGTGCAAGCTTTATCTGTGGTAGTCTTTGCCTCATAAGCATGGAATATCTGTACAAGCTTTATCTGTGCTAGTCTTTGCCTCATAAGGATGGAATATCTGTGCAAGCTTTATCTGTGCTAGTCTTTGTCTCATAAGGATGTAATATCTGTGCAAGCTTTATCTGTGCTAGTCTTTGTCTCATAAGGATGTAATATCTGTGCAAGCTTTATCTGTGCTAGTCTTTGCCTCATAAGGATGGAATATCTGTGCAAGCTTTATCTGTGGTAGTCTTTGCCTCATATTAAGCATGGAATATCTGTACAAGCTTTATCTGTGCTAGTCTTTGCCTCATAAGGATGGAATATCTGTGCAAGCTTTATCTGTGCTAGTCTTTGCCTCATAAGGATGGAATATCTGTGCAAGCTTTATCTGTGCTAGTCTTTGCCTCATAAGGATGGAATATCTGTGCAAGCTTTATCTGTGCTAGTCTTTGTCTCATAAGGATGTAAGATCTGTGCAAGCTTTATCTGTGCTAGTCTTTGCCTCATAAGCATGGAATATCTGTACAAGCTTTATCTGTGCTAGTCTTTGCCTCATAAGGATGGAATATCTGTGCAAGCTTTATCTGTGCTAGTCTTTGCCTCATAAGGATGGAATATCTGTGCAAGCTTTATCTGTGCTAGTCTTTGCCTCATAAGGATGGAATATCTGTGCAAGCTTTATCTGTGCTAGTCTTTGCCTCATAAGGATGGAATATCTGTGCAAGCTTTATCTGTGCTAGTCTTTGTCTCATAAGGATGTAATATCTGTGGAAGCTTTATCTGTGCTAGTCTTTGCCTCATAAGGATGGAATATCTGTGCAAGCTTTATCTGTGCTAGTCTTTGCCTCATAAGGATGTAATATCTGTGCAAGCTTTATCTGTGCTAGTCTTTGCCTCATAAGGATGGAATATCTATGCAAGCTTTATCTGTGCTAGTCTTTGCCTCATAAGGAAGGAATATCTGTGCAAGCTTTATCTGTGCTAGTCTTTGCCTCATAAGGATGTAATATCTGTGCAAGGCATGAAGTTGAAGCTATGAAATTGTAGCCAAGTACAGGTAAAGAAGTGAAATATTGATATGAAATGGTTGATGTTTTGCTGGCCAATGAGTGAGTTATGTTAGAAGAGTAAGAGAAGTGATTACCTGGATTCCAAGGCAAGGCGGTTGGAAAGAGTAAGCCCCAAGTTATTGTATTGCGTTGAAAGCTCAGCGGAACTTCCCGATGCGTGACGTGGCGTTGCGTTGTTAGTTATGATTGACAATCATGCATAGCTGTTAACGTTTGGTTACTACAGACTCACGTTGGTTGCTAAGGAAGTCGCAGTCTTGGAAGACATTTTAACTCCGATCTACTGCCTTGCATTACAGCCAATAGAACCAAGTAGATTGTTTTTAGACTCATGTCTACTTGATGTAAACTTAGCTCTATTTTGAACAAAAACTATTTCAACTGGGTTTTCAATGCTAAGTTTCCCATTCACATAATTGGTTAGTGAGTAAAAAAACGCCAACTTGCTTGGAATTTTATTTTGGGAAATACAAAATATGTTAGTTTTTAAGTAATTGACCCTGATTATTTTATTTAGTTGCATTTAGGAAGCTTGAACTTGGTAATTGTTATAATTTTATGTGGTTCTTTTGTTATTGGAAAATTGTCAGGACTGCTCTTACCCTTGATAAAGTAACAGGTACAAGTTACGAAACGTTGGGAAATTCAGTTGTTCTTCACTTAGCATTGAAAACCCAGTTGAAATAGTTTTTTTTTAAAACTTGTGTTAGTGTTAGAAGCTTCAGCCAATAGAATAAGTTTGTGTGCAGAAAGCATCAAAGGATTATCGAGCGCTGCGTTGTTGGCACCGAGCGTTGGATCAACAAGCGTAAGGAAACAATTGGGAGTCAAACAGCTACACTAACTTATTCTGTAGTTTTTGAAAAACATTTAATAAAATGTCCAAATCATACAAGAAGGTAATTTATGCTAATAACTACGTAATAATTGTTTTTAGACTCATTTCTACTTGATGTAAACTTAGCACTAGTTTTAACAAAAACTATTTCAACTGGGTTTTCAATGCTAAGTGAAGAACAACTGAATTTCCCAACGTTTCGTAACTTGTACCTGTTACTTTATCAAGGGTAAGAGCAGTCCTGACAATTTTTAATGGATTATATTTCAGAAAATACAAAATACATTAGTTTTTAAGTTATTGACCCTGATTATTTTATTTAGATGCATTTAGGAAGCTTGAACTTGGTAATTGTTATAATTTTATGTGGTTCTTTTGTTATTGGAAAATTGTCAGGACTGCTCTTACCCTTGATAAAGTAACAGGTACAAGTTACGAAACGTTGGGAAATTCAGTTGTTCTTCACTTAGCATTGAAAACCCAGTTGAAATAGTTTTTGTTAAAACTAAGTTTGAAATCATCTGAAGTTTCTCTTCCTCGGTTGAGCGTTGAATTGATTTGATAATGTCTCTACAAAACACTGCACATTGTTGGCAAAGAAAGTGTAAACATTTGAAATGTCGTTATTGCATTGAGATGCGTAGTCACTGGAAGTCGAAGGAAGTGATTTGGTTTTTGTTTGGTTAGGTGCGCGCGTACGTCGGTTGCTTACGATGATTCTTCGTCATTGTTAAACGTAAGGAATTCGACCCTGCCAGACAGAAAGAAGGTAGGAGAGAGATGTTCATCTACTCTTGGAGCTTGGGTTTAGTAATGCTTACAGATTGTAGAGTAGTGACTGGTCAGTGGGGCTTTTATACTTTCCTAACTAACACCATTACCTAACCTAACATAATTATACCTTACCTTACCAAACATTCCCTAACCTTACTTTCAATCCTTTACATTCCTATACCTAACCTAACCTAACATACTTTACATTCCTATACCTAACCTAACCTAACATCCTTTACATTCCTATACCTAACCTAACCTAACATACTTTACATTCCTATACCTAACCTAACCTAACATACTTTACATTCCCATACCTAACCTAACCTAACATACTTTACATTCCTATACCTAACCTAACCTAACATACTTTACATTCCCATACCTAACCTAACCTAACATACTTTACATTCCCATACCTAACCTAACCTAACATACTTTACATTCCCATACCTAACCTAACCTAACATACTTTACATTCCCATACCTAACCTAACCTAACATACTTTACATTCCCATACCTAACCTAACCTAACATACTTTACATTCCCATACCTAACCTAACCTAACATACTTTACATTCCCATACCTAACCTAACCTAACATACTTTACATTCCTATACCTAACCTAACCTAACATACTTTACATTCCTATACCTAACCTAACCTAACATACTTTACATTCCCATACCTAACCTAACCTAACATACTTTACATTCAAATACCTAACCTAACCTAACATACTTTACATTCCCATACCTAACCTAACCTAACATACTTTACATTCCTATACCTAACCTAACCTAACATACTTTACATTCCTATACCTAACCTAACCTAACATCCTTTACATTCCTATACCTAACCTAACCTAACATACTTTACATTCCTATACCTAACCTAACCTAACATCCTTTACATTCCTATACCTAACCTAACCTAACATACTTTACATTCCTATACCTAACCTAACCTAACATACTTTACATTCCTATACCTAACCTAACCTAACATACTTTACATTCCTATACCTAACCTAACCTAACATCCTTTACATTCCTATACCTAACCTAACCTAACATCCTTTACATTCCTATACCTAACCTAACCTAACATACTTTACATTCCCATACCTAACCTAACCTAACATACTTTACATTCCTATACCTAACCTAACCTAACATACTTTACATTCCCATACCTAACCTAACCTAACATACTTTACATTCCTATACCTAACCTAACCTAACATACTTTACATTCCTATACCTAACCTAACCTAACATACTTTACATTCCTATACCTAACCTAACCTAACATACTTTACATTCCCATACCTAACCTAACCTAACATCCTTTACATTCCTATACCTAACCTAACCTAACATACTTTACATTCCTATACCTAACCTAACCTAACATCCTTTACATTCCTATACCTAACCTAACCTAACATACTTTACATTCCCATACCTAACCTAACCTAACATCCTTTACATTCCTATACCTAACCTAACCTAACATACTTTACATTCCTATACCTAACCTAACCTAACATCCTTTACATTCCCATACCTAACCTAACCTAACATACTTTACATTCCCATACCTAACCTAACCTAACATACTTTACATTCCTATACCTAACCTAACCTAACATCCTTTACATTCCTATACCTAACCTAACCTAACATACTTTACATTCCTATACCTAACCTAACCTAACATCCTTTACATTCCTATACCTAACCTAACCTAACCTTCATTACTTAGAACCGTTTCATTGAAATGCAATCAAATGCAATAGTTTTATTATTTTACTTTATGACTTACTTGATATCATGTAATAAGATCAATAATGGAATAAAAATAAAATACAATTCAATTATTCTAACCAAGCCCGGAGCTGGAGTCAATCAGAGAAGCCAGATTACACAAATTATTTGCTGTGAGATTATTTCAAAAATAAAATAAAGCCGCAATCAAAATCAGTTAACAGACCAAGAGCCGATATCACCGACGCTGTTTAAATCTTGGTTAATCGGTTGTTTAAGTCAGGTTCAAGGCCATCATTGATTTTCCCCGTTTAGCCGGCATTTTGAAACATTTGAAATAGGATTTTTAGATAAATACACGAAAAAAGATGTAAATTTGAATTTTTTGATGATTAAGGAAGTTTTTGTTTTGTCAAATAAAAGAAATTAAATTGATCAGCTGTCATTATTTGCTCTCCGTGCAAATCATTGTTGAATATTTGAACCTGGAAGGACGGGGTTTCACACCTAAAAGGCGTTTGAGAGCGTTTTAAACGGCGCCAGTGAAATTGGCCCTGAATATCGCTGACAAAACCTTGCACTACGTCAATAAATCTGTAAGCACCACCAAAAAGCTGCCTATGATTTGTTAGTTTTCTAAGGTTGGCAATACTTGACTAAAACAAGACATGGACTGAGCTAGGTGACATAAACATACAAACTTTACCAATGATAAGTTTGATAATCTCCATGAGGCTGATTGGGACTCAATTTCTGTTCTCAGCTGAAAATAACTGGCATTTAACTGATGTCAAGTTGAAGTTGAAATCATTACGTAATCTAGAATGTCTACACCAAAGTACTTTTAACATTTCGATTGGGCAAGTTTGTCATTTCGCATTGAAATATTTCAACGCAATCGTCGGGTTTAACCTGAAAACGCAGCCGTGTGGCCCGGGACTTGGATTGTGTTAGACCAGGCGATGCTTACCTCTTGACCGGCTTCGTCTTGTCCGGCAGGATGTCCGGCTTGTCTGCCGACATTTCGACAGATTCAGGAGCCAAGTGGTTGGGACTGCTCTCCAACGGGAACGTTTGCGAACTAAAAACAACCTCTGATGAAAATCTCATCCTCCATCCCTCATCCTTTCATCCCTCCAACATCTCTCCCGAACAGAACTGGTCATGTGTATGATGGTCACCCATCCAATACCTGACCCAGCGCAGTGTTGCTTAACTTCCATCCCTCCAACATCTCTCCCGAACAGAACTGGTCATGTATATGATGGTCACCCATCCAATACCTGACCCAGCGCAGTGTTGCTTAACTTTCATCCCTCCAACCTCTCTCCTGAACAGAACTGGTCATGTGTATGATGGTCACCCATCCAATATCTGACCCAGCGCAGTGTTGCTTAACTTTCATCCCTCCAGCCTCTCTCCCGAACAGAACTGGTCATGTGTATGATGGTCACCCATCCAATATCTGACCCAGCGCAGTGTTGCTTAACTTTCATCCCTCCAGCCTCTCTCCCAAACAGAACTGGTCATGTGTATGATGGTCACCCATGCAATACCTGACCCAGCGCAGTGTTGCTTAACTTTCATCCCTCCAACCTCTCTCCCGAACAGAACTGGTCATGTATATGATGGTCACCCATCCAATACCTGACCCAGCGCAGTGTTGCTTAACTTTCATCCCTCCAACCTCTCTCCTGAACAGAACTGGTCATGTGTATGATGGTCACCCATCCAATACCTGACCCAGCGCAGTGTTGCTTAACTTTCATCCCTCCAACCTCTCTCCCAAACAGAACTGGTCATGTGTATGATGGTCACCCATGCAATACCTGACCCAGCGCAGTGTTGCTTAACTTTCATCCCTCCAACCTCTCTCCCGAACAGAACTGGTCATGTATATGATGGTCACCCATCCAATACCTGACCCAGCGCAGTGTTGCTTAACTTTCATCCCTCCAACCTCTCTCCTGAACAGAACTGGTCATGTGTATGATGGTCACCCATCCAATATCTGACCCAGCGCAGTGTTGCTTAACTTTCATCCCTCCAGCCTCTCTCCCAAACAGAACTGGTCATGTGTATGATGGTCACCCATCCAATACCTGACCCAGCGCAGTGTTGCTTAACTTTCATCCCTTCAACCTCTCTCCCGAACAGAACTGGTCATGTATATGATGGTCACCCATCCAATACCTGACCCAGCGTAGTGTTGCTTAACTTTCATCTCTCCAACCTCTCTCCCGAACAGAACTGGTCATGTGTATGATGGTCACCCATCCAAAACCTGACCCAGCGCAGTGTTGCTTGACTTTCATCCCTCCAACCTCTCTCCCGAACAGAACCATGGTCATGTGTATGATGGTCACCCATCCAATACCTGACCCAGCGCAGTGTTGCTTAACTTTCATCCCTCCAACCTCTCTCCCTTGCAGAACTGGTCATGTATATGATGATCACCCATCCAATACCTGACCCAGCGCTGTGTTGCTTAATTTTCATCCCTCCAACCTCTCTCCCTTGCAGAACTGGTCATGTGTATGATGTTCACCCATCCAATACCTGACCCAGCGCAGAGTTGCTGAACTTTCATCCCTCCAACCTCTCTCCCGAACAGAACTGGTCATGTGTATGATAGCCACCCATCCAATACCTGACCCAGCGCAGTGTTGCTTAACTTTCATCCCTCCGACCTCTCTCCCGAACAGAACTGGTCATGTGTATAATGGTCACCATCCAATACCTGACCCAGTGCAGTGTTGCTTAACTTTCATCCCTCCAACTTCTCTCCCAAACAGAACTGGTCATGTGTATGATAGTCACCCATCCAATACCTGACCCAGCGCAGTGTTGCTTAACTTGCATCCCTCCAACCTCTCTCCCGAACAGAACTGGTCATGTGTATGATAGTCACCCATTCAATACCTGACCCAGTGCAGTGTTGCTTAACTTTCATCCCTCCAACCTCTCTGACAAACAGAAATGGTCATGTGTATGATGGTCATGTGTATGATAGTCATGTGTATGATGGTCATGTGTATGATGGTCATGTATATGATGGTCATGTGTATGATGGTCATGTGTATGATGGTCATGTGTATGATGGTCATGTGTATGATGGTCATGTGTATGATGGTCATGTGTATGATGGTCATGTGTATGATGGTCATGTGTATGATGGTCATGTGTATGATGGTCATGTATATGATGTTCACGTACCTCTCAGAAGATGGCGACACTAGTGGGGTACCAGAGGGCGTGGCCGGGCGAATGAAGAACGTCTCGAGTCCCTCTCCGAGATCGTGCACGTTCTCGATGATCTCCGTCGGACGCAACATCGGTCGAGTTGGTGCACGAGTCTTGGCTCGCTTTGGTCGACCCTGTGCAGCACATGATGTTGCCATGACAACTACTTTCAAGATAAAGCCCACTTTGTGTTGGTTACTTCAGATCAGATGGCTCTTAATGATTCATTTTATTTTTATGAAGAGATAACAAGCAGGAGATTAAAAAAAAACTAGTTATGAAAAAAAATTACTCCTTGAGTTATTAAGGGTTGAAATTTAAGGGTGGTTTTTTCAACCCCTTAACTTGATAAGTAAGCAATAAATGTATTTTGTCTCGTTAATTAAAGCATGATTATCATTTTAAAACAAGTCCCATTCTTTTAAGTTTATTTGTTCAAACGCTAGAGTAAATATAGTGAATGGCCGTGCAGGGCAAAAAGTAAAATATTTGGTATTCCCATCCCCTGCCGCGAACAAACCGCTGGGCGTATGGAAAAAACATTTTAACAGAGGTTTTTATTTCTGTTGTTCTAGACCTCCTGAAAATTTGATCAAATACTGAGCTAGTGATGGTTTTGAATGACGACTAGTATATGTATTTCTCGTAGGTTAACTCGCTTTTGTGACTTTTCATGCTCAAAAGATCTCCGTCAATGTTTACCTCAATGATTGATAAACACGAGTAACCTACTATTTCAAATTTTAAACCTATTGCAAATAGTTTTTCTTAGAAGACGTGATTGGCACTTGGATGTAAATTTCATGGCGAGAAAAGAGCTGGAAAAATATGTGAATGGTAGCAAAAGTTATTTCCTATGTAATTTTTAGGATCTCCTACGGTCGTGCAGAAGTTGAGGTTTCTAACTTCGCACTTGCCATGGCGTTTCTACCTGTATCTCAATTTCAAAGTGGAAAATTGCCAAACTGGTAATAAGAGACTTGTTTTAAGAAAAACTATTTCAACTCGGTTTTGAATGCCAAGTGAAGAACAACTAAAATTTAAAAATGTTAGTTTTTAATTTTCGTTTACTTTAAGTAAAGTATAAGCATTAATTCAGGTACGTGATTGTGTGTATGTATTTGCATGTGTTTGTGTGGCGGTAAGATCCTGACCTTAACAAGATGCTGCAGTTGACCGGCACCCGATGGTAGTTCAGCAACCGAGTCAAGTGATTCCTGCGCAGATCTCGGCAGCGACGGCAACAGGTCGGGTATGTGATCCGCCGACAATCCATCCACCGAATCAACCACAGACTTGGGTCGTAACTTGCGACCGTGAAGCGACTTGCGTTTACTGGAAAGATGCGGCGTCGCCTGCAACAAGCGATGCAACACTCAACAATTTGTCTCAAACCAGGACCCTTATTCACTAACTTTTCTCGTTGCCAATGCCCGGCAATGGGAGTTTGATTGCGACGAAATGGAAATATCGCCTAAAATTGGTATTTGCTATCTAGTTATGCGATCCAAAGCGGCGAATTGGAATGACAACCATGACTTTCGCTTTCTGAGTCGACCGGATCCCGTAAATGGACCAGGTTGGGTTAAAGGTTGGCAACAAATCATCGTCAAAGCACCGAATCCTTTTCAAAGTATCCCTTCTAAGTTTTAATTCATTGTTTATTCATTAGTTATTGAAAAATTAAGTATTAAAATTAAAATCTGCCGGCTGAAATAGTCAACTGCGTGACAAACAAACAAGCCTTGAAACCAGATCAAAGCTCTAGACTCATCATGTGGAGGGAAATGACATTGTTAAGAAATCTGTGAAGTCGCGTAAGACACATTGATGGCGTCGTCGAAGGCACACGACGTCGCATGAATCATAATTACGTCCGACACAAGAAAACCTGGTAAAAGAAAAGAAAACGCGAACAATGGTTTTCCTAATGGATCTGGATAGAATCTAATAATAATATAATCTAATCTAAGGGAAGAAAGCTAAAAACATAAATTAAAATTACTTCCCATTCTTGTTATTATAAGTAAAAGAAAGAATAATTGGACGGGTTTTACTCAACCCCTTGGTCGTCAAACTCCATGAGAGTCATGTTACGGAATGGAAGTACAAAGAGGATGCCATAAAGATCCCTGTCAAAGTTTTCCGGTAGTGAAAATTCAGTAGGTTTGAACTAATACGATGGTAATTAATTGATAGGAATGAACCTGCTTTTGGTATCAGTGGTCAGACCTTACTTCCAAAAGCAGACATCTTGAAGCCCTTCTAAGCACCGAATCTTTTTCAAAGTATCCCTTCTAAGTTTTAATTCATTGTTTATTCATTAGTTATTGAAAAATTAAGTATTAAAATTAAAATCTGCCGGCTGAAATAGTCAACTGCGTGACAAACAAACCAGCCTTGAAACCAGATCAAAGCTCTAGACTCAACAGGTGGTGGACAGTTTTTTTTTATTTAGCCTTTATGACAGACAGGTATGTACCCAGGTATGTGCCATATGATAAGGGGATGTTAAGGATCAGTAAGGGATGGTGTTAGGAGACGGCCGTGCCCTTTCGGTGGTGGAACTATCCCAGCATTTGCCTGGAATGGTTATAGAAAATCACGGAAAAACCACAACCAGGATAGCCGGTCTCCATGATCGAACCTGGGACCTCCCGAATGCAAGGCAGACGCGCTCTCACTACGCTACCGTGCTCGGTTGAAGTGACTGTCGCAACAGATTCACGCGGCTGACAGTTGAAGTGACTGTCACCAGGTGGACAACACGCGGCTGACAGTTGAAGTGACTGTCACCAGGTGGAGACAACACGCGGCTGACAGTTGAAGTGACTGTCACCAGGTGGAGACAACACGCGGCTGACAGTTGAAGTGACTGTCACCAGGTGGAGACAACACGCGGCTGACAGTTGAAGTGACTGTCACCAGGTGGAGACAACACGCGGCTGACAGTTGAAGTGACTGTCACCAGGTGGACAACACGCGGCTGACAGTTGAAGTGACTGTCACCAGGTGGAGACAACACGCGGCTGACAGTTGAAGTGACTGTCACCAGGTGGAGACAACACGCGGCTGACAGTTGAAGTGACTGTCACCAGGTGGACAACACGCGGCTGACAGTTGAAGTGACTGTCACCAGGTGGACAACACGCGGCTGACAGTTGAAGTGACTGTCACCAGGTGGAGACAACACGCGGCTGACAGTTGAAGTGACTGTCACCAGGTGGAGACAACACGCGGCTGACAGTTGAAGTGACTGTCACCAGGTGGACAACACGCGGCTGACAGTTGAAGTGACTGTCACCAGGTGGAGACAACACGCGGCTGACAGTTGAAGTGACTGTCACCAGGTGGAGACAACACGCGGCTGACAGTTGAAGTGACTGTCACCAGGTGGACAACACGCGGCTGACAGTTGAAGTGACTGTCACCAGGTGGACAACACGCGGCTGACAGTTGAAGTGACTGTCACCAGGTGGACAACACGCGGCTGACAGTTGAAGTGACTGTCACCAGGTGGACAACACGCGGCTGACAGTTGAAGTGACTGTCACCAGGTGGACAACACGCGGCTGACAGTTGAAGTGACTGTCACCAGGTGGAGACAACACGCGGCTGACAGTTGAAGTGACTGTCACCAGGTGGAGACAACACGCGGCTGACAGTTGAAGTGACTGTCACCAGGTGGAGACAACACGCGGCTGACAGTTGAAGTGACTGTCACCAGGTGGACAACACGCGGCTGACAGTTGAAGTGACTGTCACCAGGTGGACAACACGCGGCTGACAGTTGAAGTGACTGTCACCAGGTGGAGACAACACGCGGCTGACAGTTGAAGTGACTGTCACCAGGTGGAGACAACACGCGGCTGACAGTTGAAGTGACTGTCACCAGGTGGACAACACGCGGCTGACAGTTGAAGTGACTGTCACCAGGTGGACAACACGCGGCTGACAGTTGAAGTGACTGTCACCAGGTGGAGACAACACGCGGCTGACAGTTGAAGTGACTGTCACCAGGTGGACAACACGCGGCTGACAGTTGAAGTGACTGTCACCAGGTGGACAACACGCGGCTGACAGTTGAAGTGACTGTCACCAGGTGGAGACAACACGCGGCTGACAGTTGAAGTGACTGTCACCAGGTGGACAACACGCGGCTGACAGTTGAAGTGACTGTCACCAGGTGGAGACAACACGCGGCTGACAGTTGAAGTGACTGTCACCAGGTGGAGACAACACGCGGCTGACAGTTGAAGTGACTGTCACCAGGTGGACAACACGCGGCTGACAGTTGAAGTGACTGTCACCAGGTGGAGACAACACGCGGCTGACAGTTGAAGTGACTGTCACCAGGTGGAGACAACACGCGGCTGACAGTTGAAGTGACTGTCAACAGGTGGAGACAACACGCGGCTGACAGTTGAAGTGACTGTCACCAGGTGGAGACAACACGCGGCTGACAGTTGAAGTGACTGTCACCAGGTGGAGACAACACGCGGCTGACAGTTGAAGTGACTGTCACCAGGTGGACAACACGCGGCTGACAGTTGAAGTGACTGTCACCAGGTGGAGACAACACGCGGCTGACAGTTGAAGTGACTGTCACCAGGTGGACAACACGCGGCTGACAGTTGAAGTGACTGTCACCAGGTGGAGACAACACGCGGCTGACAGTTGAAGTGACTGTCACCAGGTGGAGACAACACGCGGCTGACAGTTGAAGTGACTGTCACCAGGTGGAGACAACACGCGGCTGACAGTTGAAGTGACTGTCACCAGGTGGAGACAACACGCGGCTGACAGTTGAAGTGACTGTCACCAGGTGGACAACACGCGGCTGACAGTTGAAGTGACTGTCACCAGGTGGAGACAACACGCGGCTGACAGTTGAAGTGACTGTCAACAGGTGGAGACAACACGCGGCTGACAGTTGAAGTGACTGTCACCAGGTGGAGACAACACGCGGCTGACAGTTGAAGTGACTGTCACCAGGTGGACAACACGCGGCTGACAGTTGAAGTGACTGTCACCAGGTGGACAACACGCGGCTGACAGTTGAAGTGACTGTCACCAGGTGGACAACACGCGGCTGACAGTTGAAGTGACTGTCACCAGGTGGACAACACGCGGCTGACAGTTGAAGTGACTGTCACCAGGTGGAGACAACACGCGGCTGACAGTTGAAGTGACTGTCACCAGGTGGAGACAACACGCGGCTGACAGTTGAAGTGACTGTCACCAGGTGGAGACAACACGCGGCTGACAGTTGAAGTGACTGTCACCAGGTGGACAACACGCGGCTGACAGTTGAAGTGACTGTCACCAGGTGGACAACACGCGGCTGACAGTTGAAGTGACTGTCACCAGGTGGAGACAACACGCGGCTGACAGTTGAAGTGACTGTCACCAGGTGGAGACAACACGCGGCTGACAGTTGAAGTGACTGTCACCAGGTGGAGACAACACGCGGCTGACAGTTGAAGTGACTGTCACCAGGTGGAGACAACACGCGGCTGACAGTTGAAGTGACTGTCACCAGGTGGAGACAACACGCGGCTGACAGTTGAAGTGACTGTCACCAGGTGGAGACAACACGCGGCTGACAGTTGAAGTGACTGTCACCAGGTGGAGACAACACGCGGCTGACAGTTGAAGTGACTGTCACCAGGTGGAGACAACACGCGGCTGACAGTTGAAGTGACTGTCACCAGGTGGAGACAACACGCGGCTGACAGTTGAAGTGACTGTCACCAGGTGGAGACAACACGCGGCTGACAGTTGAAGTGACTGTCACCAGGTGGACAACACGCGGCTGACAGTTGAAGTGACTGTCACCAGGTGGACAACACGCGGCTGACAGTTGAAGTGACTGTCACCAGGTGGAGACAACACGCGGCTGACAGTTGAAGTGACTGTCACCAGGTGGAGACAACACGCGGCTGACAGTTGAAGTGACTGTCACCAGGTGGAGACAACACGCGGCTGACAGTTGAAGTGACTGTCACCAGGTGGAGACAACACGCGGCTGACAGTTGAAGTGACTGTCACCAGGTGGACAACACGCGGCTGACAGTTGAAGTGACTGTCACCAGGTGGAGACAACACGCGGCTGACAGTTGAAGTGACTGTCACCAGGTGGAGACAACACGCGGCTGACAGTTGAAGTGACTGTCACCAGGTGGACAACACGCGGCTGACAGTTGAAGTGACTGTCACCAGGTGGACAACACGCGGCTGACAGTTGAAGTGACTGTCACCAGGTGGAGACAACACGCGGCTGACAGTTGAAGTGACTGTCACCAGGTGGAGACAACACGCGGCTGACAGTTGAAGTGACTGTCACCAGGTGGAGACAACACGCGGCTGACAGTTGAAGTGACTGTCACCAGGTGGAGACAACACGCGGCTGACAGTTGAAGTGACTGTCACCAGGTGGACAACACGCGGCTGACAGTTGAAGTGACTGTCACCAGGTGGAGACAACACGCGGCTGACAGTTGAAGTGACTGTCACCAGGTGGAGACAACACGCGGCTGACAGTTGAAGTGACTGTCACCAGGTGGTGACAACACGCGGCTGACAGTTGAAGTGACTGTCACCAGGTGGAGACAACACGCGGCTGACAGTTGAAGTGACTGTCACCAGGTGGAGACAACACGCGGCTGACAGTTGAAGTGACTGTCACCAGGTGGAGACAACACGCGGCTGACAGTTGAAGTGACTGTCACCAGGTGGAGACAACACGCGGCTGACAGTTGAAGTGACTGTCACCAGGTGGAGACAACACGCGGCTGACAGTTGAAGTGACTGTCACCAGGTGGACAACACGCGGCTGACAGTTGAAGTGACTGTCACCAGGTGGAGACAACACGCGGCTGACAGTTGAAGTGACTGTCACCAGGTGGAGACAACACGCGGCTGACAGTTGAAGTGACTGTCACCAGGTGGAGACAACACGCGGCTGACAGTTGAAGTGACTGTCACCAGGTGGACAACACGCGGCTGACAGTTGAAGTGACTGTCACCAGGTGGACAACACGCGGCTGACAGTTGAAGTGACTGTCACCAGGTGGAGACAACACGCGGCTGACAGTTGAAGTGACTGTCACCAGGTGGAGACAACACGCGGCTGACAGTTGAAGTGACTGTCACCAGGTGGAGACAACACGCGGCTGACAGTTGAAGTGACTGTCACCAGGTGGACAACACGCGGCTGACAGTTGAAGTGACTGTCACCAGGTGGACAACACGCGGCTGACAGTTGAAGTGACTGTCACCAGGTGGACAACACGCGGCTGACAGTTGAAGTGACTGTCACCAGGTGGAGACAACACGCGGCTGACAGTTGAAGTGACTGTCACCAGGTGGAGACAACACGCGGCTGACAGTTGAAGTGACTGTCACCAGGTGGAGACAACACGCGGCTGACAATTGAAGTGACTGTCACCAGGTGGAGACAACACGCGGCTGACAGTTGAAGTGACTGTCACCAGGTGGAGACAACACGCGGCTGACAGTTGAAGTGACTGTCACCAGGTGGAGACAACACGCGGCTGACAGTTGAAGTGACTGTCACCAGGTGGAGACAACACGCGGCTGACAGTTGAAGTGACTGTCACCAGGTGGAGACAACACGCGGCTGACAGTTGAAGTGACTGTCACCAGGTGGACAACACGCGGCTGACAGTTGAAGTGACTGTCACCAGGTGGACAACACGCGGCTGACAGTTGAAGTGACTGTCACCAGGTGGAGACAACACGCGGCTGACAGTTGAAGTGACTGTCACCAGGTGGAGACAACACGCGGCTGACAGTTGAAGTGACTGTCACCAGGTGGAGACAACACGCGGCTGACAGTTGAAGTGACTGTCACCAAGTGGAGACAACACGCGGCTGACAGTTGAAGTGACTGTCACCAGGTGGACAACACGCGGCTGACAGTTGAAGTGACTGTCACCAGGTGGAGACAACACGCGGCTGACAGTTGAAGTGACTGTCACCAGGTGGAGACAACACGCGGCTGACAGTTGAAGTGACTGTCACCAGGTGGACAACACGCGGCTGACAGTTGAAGTGACTGTCACCAGGTGGAGACAACACGCGGCTGACAGTTGAAGTGACTGTCACCAGGTGGACAACACGCGGCTGACAGTTGAAGTGACTGTCACCAGGTGGAGACAACACGCGGCTGACAGTTGAAGTGGTTGTCACCAGGTGGAGACAACACGCGGCTGACAGTTGAAGTGACTGTCACCAGGTGGAGACAACACGCGGCTGACAGTTGAAGTGACTGTCACCAGGTGGACAACACGCGGCTGACAGTTGAAGTGACTGTCACCAGGTGGAGACAACACGCGGCTGACAGTTGAAGTGACTGTCACCAGGTGGAGACAACACGCGGCTGACAGTTGAAGTGACTGTCACCAGGTGGAGACAACACGCGGCTGACAGTTGAAGTGACTGTCACCAGGTGGAGACAACACGCGGCTGACAGTTGAAGTGACTGTCACCAGGTGGAGACAACACGCGGCTGACAGTTGAAGTGACTGTCACCAGGTGGAGACAACACGCGGCTGACAGTTGAAGTGACTGTCACCAGGTGGACAACACGCGGCTGACAGTTGAAGTGACTGTCACCAGGTGGACAACACGCGGCTGACAGTTGAAGTGACTGTCACCAGGTGGAGACAACACGCGGCTGACAGTTGAAGTGACTGTCACCAGGTGGAGACAACACGCGGCTGACAGTTGAAGTGACTGTCACCAGGTGGACAACACGCGGCTGACAGTTGAAGTGACTGTCACCAGGTGGACAACACGCGGCTGACAGTTGAAGTGACTGTCACCAGGTGGAGACAACACGCGGCTGACAGTTGAAGTGACTGTCACCAGGTGGACAACACGCGGCTGACAGTTGAAGTGACTGTCACCAGGTGGACAACACGCGGCTGACAGTTGAAGTGACTGTCACCAGGTGGAGACAACACGCGGCTGACAGTTGAAGTGACTGTCACCAGGTGGAGACAACACGCGGCTGACAGTTGAAGTGACTGTCACCAGGTGGACAACACGCGGCTGACAGTTGAAGTGACTGTCACCAGGTGGACAACACGCGGCTGACAGTTGAAGTGACTGTCACCAGGTGGACAACACGCGGCTGACAGTTGAAGTGACTGTCACCAGGTGGACAACACGCGGCTGACAGTTGAAGTGACTGTCACCAGGTGGACAACACGCGGCTGACAGTTGAAGTGACTGTCACCAGGTGGACAACACGCGGCTGACAGTTGAAGTGACTGTCACCAGGTGGAGACAACACGCGGCTGACAGTTGAAGTGACTGTCACCAGGTGGACAACACGCGGCTGACAGTTGAAGTGACTGTCACCAGGTGGAGACAACACGCGGCTGACAGTTGATGTGACTGTCACCAGGTGGACAACACGCGGCTGACAGTTGAAGTGACTGTCACCAGGTGGAGACAACACGCGGCTGACAGTTGAAGTGACTGTCACCAGGTGGAGACAACACGCGGCTGACAGTTGAAGTGACTGTCACCAGGTGGAGACAACACGCGGCTGACAGTTGAAGTGAATTTTACTAGGTGGTTACAACACGCGGCTGACAGTTGAAGTGACTGTCACCAGGTGGAGACAACACGCGGCTGACAGTTGAAGTGACTGTCACCAGGTGGAGACAACACGCGGCTGACAGTTGAAGTGACTGTCACCAGGTGGACAACACGCGGCTGACAGTTGAAGTGACTGTCACCAGGTGGACAACACGCGGCTGACAGTTGAAGTGACTGTCACCAGGTGGAGACAACACGCGGCTGACAGTTGAAGTGACTGTCACCAGGTGGAGACAACACGCGGCTGACAGTTGAAGTGACTGTCACCAGGTGGACAACACGCGGCTGACAGTTGAAGTGACTGTCACCAGGTGGAGACAACACGCGGCTGACAGTTGAAGTGACTGTCACCAGGTGGAGACAACACGCGGCTGACAGTTGAAGTGACTGTCACCAGGTGGAGACAACACGCGGCTGACAGTTGAAGTGACTGTCACCAGGTGGACAACACGCGGCTGACAGTTGAAGTGACTGTCACCAGGTGGACAACACGCGGCTGACAGTTGAAGTGACTGTCACCAGGTGGAGACAACACGCGGCTGACAGTTGAAGTGACTGTCACCAGGTGGAGACAACACGCGGCTGACAGTTGAAGTGACTGTCACCAGGTGGACAACACGCGGCTGACAGTTGAAGTGACTGTCACCAGGTGGAGACAACACGCGGCTGACAGTTGAAGTGACTGTCACCAGGTGGAGACAACACGCGGCTGACAGTTGAAGTGACTGTCACCAGGTGGACAACACGCGGCTGACAGTTGAAGTGACTGTCACCAGGTGGACAACACGCGGCTGACAGTTGAAGTGACTGTCACCAGGTGGAGACAACACGCGGCTGACAGTTGAAGTGACTGTCACCAGGTGGAGACAACACGCGGCTGACAGTTGAAGTGACTGTCACCAGGTGGAGACAACACGCGGCTGACAGTTGAAGTGACTGTCACCAGGTGGACAACACGCGGCTGACAGTTGAAGTGACTGTCACCAGGTGGAGACAACACGCGGCTGACAGTTGAAGTGACTGTCACCAGGTGGAGACAACACGCGGCTGACAGTTGAAGTGACTGTCACCAGGTGGAGACAACACGCGGCTGACAGTTGAAGTGACTGTCACCAGGTGGAGACAACACGCGGCTGACAGTTGAAGTGACTGTCACCAGGTGGAGACAACACGCGGCTGACAGTTGAAGTGACTGTCACCAGGTGGAGACAACACGCGGCTGACAGTTGAAGTGACTGTCACCAGGTGGACAACACGCGGCTGACAGTTGAAGTGACTGTCACCAGGTGGAGACAACACGCGGCTGACAGTTGAAGTGACTGTCACCAGGTGGAGACAACACGCGGCTGACAGTTGAAGTGACTGTCACCAGGTGGAGACAACACGCGGCTGACAGTTGAAGTGACTGTCACCAGGTGGACAACACGCGGCTGACAGTTGAAGTGACTGTCACCAGGTGGACAACACGCGGCTGACAGTTGAAGTGACTGTCACCAGGTGGAGACAACACGCGGCTGACAGTTGAAGTGACTGTCACCAGGTGGAGACAACACGCGGCTGACAGTTGAAGTGACTGTCACCAGGTGGAGACAACACGCGGCTGACAGTTGAAGTGACTGTCACCAGGTGGAGACAACACGCGGCTGACAGTTGAAGTGACTGTCACCAGGTGGACAACACGCGGCTGACAGTTGAAGTGACTGTCACCAGGTGGACAACACGCGGCTGACAGTTGAAGTGACTGTCACCAGGTGGACAACACGCGGCTGACAGTTGAAGTGACTGTCACCAGGTGGACAACACGCGGCTGACAGTTGAAGTGACTGTCACCAGGTGGACAACACGCGGCTGACAGTTGAAGTGACTATCACCAGGTGGAGACAACACGCGGCTGACAGTTGAAGTGACTGTCACCAGGTGGAGACAACACGCGGCTGACAGTTGAAGTGACTGTCACCAGGTGGAGACAACACGCGGCTGACAGTTGAAGTGACTGTCACCAGGTGGAGACAACACGCGGCTGACAGTTGAAGTGACTGTCACCAGGTGGAGACAACACGCGGCTGACAGTTGAAGTGACTGTCACCAGGTGGAGACAACACGCGGCTGACAGTTGAAGTGACTGTCACCAGGTGGACAACACGCGGCTGACAGTTGAAGTGACTGTCACCAGGTGGAGACAACACGCGGCTGACAGTTGAAGTGACTGTCACCAGGTGGAGACAACACGCGGCTGACAGTTGAAGTGACTGTCACCAGGTGGACAACACGCGGCTGACAGTTGAAGTGACTGTCACCAGGTGGACAACACGCGGCTGACAGTTGAAGTGACTGTCACCAGGTGGAGACAACACGCGGCTGACAGTTGAAGTGACTGTCACCAGGTGGAGACAACACGCGGCTGACAGTTGAAGTGACTGTCAACAGGTGGAGACAACACGCGGCTGACAGTTGAAGTGACTGTCACCAGGTGGAGACAACACGCGGCTGACAGTTGAAGTGACTGTCACCAGGTGGAGACAACACGCGGCTGACAGTTGAAGTGACTGTCACCAGGTGGAGACAACACGCGGCTGACAGTTGAAGTGACTGTCACCAGGTGGACAACACGCGGCTGACAGTTGAAGTGACTGTCACCAGGTGGAGACAACACGCGGCTGACAGTTGAAGTGACTGTCACCAGGTGGAGACAACACGCGGCTGACAGTTGAAGTGACTGTCACCAGGTGGACAACACGCGGCTGACAGTTGAAGTGACTGTCACCAGGTGGACAACACGCGGCTGACAGTTGAAGTGACTGTCACCAGGTGGACAACACGCGGCTGACAGTTGAAGTGACTGTCACCAGGTGGACAACACGCGGCTGACAGTTGAAGTGACTGTCACCAGGTGGACAACACGCGGCTGACAGTTGAAGTGACTATCACCAGGTGGAGACAACACGCGGCTGACAGTTGAAGTGACTGTCACCAGGTGGAGACAACACGCGGCTGACAGTTGAAGTGACTGTCACCAGGTGGAGACAACACGCGGCTGACAGTTGAAGTGACTGTCACCAGGTGGACAACACGCGGCTGACAGTTGAAGTGACTGTCACCAGGTGGACAACACGCGGCTGACAGTTGAAGTGACTGTCACCAGGTGGAGACAACACGCGGCTGACAGTTGAAGTGACTGTCACCAGGTGGAGACAACACGCGGCTGACAGTTGAAGTGACTGTCACCAGGTGGAGACAACACGCGGCTGACAGTTGAAGTGACTGTCACCAGGTGGAGACAACACGCGGCTGACAGTTGAAGTGACTGTCACCAGGTGGACAACACGCGGCTGACAGTTGAAGTGACTGTCACCAGGTGGACAACACGCGGCTGACAGTTGAAGTGACTGTCACCAGGTGGAGACAACACGCGGCTGACAGTTGAAGTGACTGTCACCAGGTGGACAACACGCGGCTGACAGTTGAAGTGACTGTCACCAGGTGGAGACAACACGCGGCTGACAGTTGAAGTGACTGTCACCAGGTGGAGACAACACGCGGCTGACAGTTGAAGTGACTGTCACCAGGTGGAGACAACACGCGGCTGACAGTTGAAGTGACTGTCACCAGGTGGACAACACGCGGCTGACAGTTGAAGTGACTGTCACCAGGTGGAGACAACACGCGGCTGACAGTTGAAGTGACTGTCACCAGGTGGAGACAACACGCGGCTGACAGTTGAAGTGACTGTCACCAGGTGGAGACAACACGCGGCTGACAGTTGAAGTGACTGTCACCAGGTGGAGACAACACGCGGCTGACAGTTGAAGTGACTGTCACCAGGTGGAGACAACACGCGGCTGACAGTTGAAGTGACTGTCACCAGGTGGACAACACGCGGCTGACAGTTGAAGTGACTGTTTCAACATCCTGCATTGTTTTCAAGACAATGTTGAGTTTTTTCTTACAAGATGTGACAATCACAGGTGGGACTTCATGGACTTAGTACGTAGCTGGTCAATGTTGGAGTTAAAATCCATTACAACTGAGATGCTTTCAAGACAAACCCCAAGATCATGAATAATCTTTATGGTAACCTACTTGATTTATCCTTAGCACTAGTTTTAACAAAAACTATTTCAAACCCTTGATAAAGTAACAAGTATATGTTGCGAAATGTCGGGATATTTAGTAGCCCTTTACTTAGCTTTCAAAACCCAGTTGAAATAGTTTTTTTTATGAATAACCTTCCAAGTGAGATGCTTGCAAGACAAGCTTGAAGATCTCTCTCCTCGGAAGAGGAGAGTTTTATAATTTAGATGATTTTAATGATAGATATTATTAAGTTAGAGACAGTTATGTTATGTTAGAGAGCTACAGATCATAATATAAACACATTAACAAATCTACAGAACAACAAATACTTATAGTACAAACAAATCCCTGGTTCAACTTGTTTATCAAAAGTCATATGAATTCAAGTTGCAATCCTTCGTATGCATTAACAATCACTAGCAGTATTAAATCATCACAAAATCATGCTAGAAAATTATACAAATAAAAGGGAATTCTAACAAAAAAAATGAAGACAAAAGTGAAATTCAATTGTTTTGCTTTGGTTTGAAAGAAGTCTCGTGAGCCGTGCCTGATAAAATGTGTTCTACAATCAACTTGAAACAAGTTACAAGCCAAGCTCCCGACAACAACACTTGGTTGTCATAACAAGTGACAGTTGCTATCGGCAGCTTCGCTCGGAGAAAGTTTTGCTACTGAAAGTGCGGTTATTGTGCCGTGCTAGCGGTTAGTGCATTCCAGGCTACGTGGCCGTCGTACTTACGAGATTCAAATACTCCAGCTTCTGGTGGTAATATTCACCGACGGGACAAAACAAGTGAATTAGTTGACGCAGGTTCCGTAGAGCCTTCACGCTTGCCAACTTTACAACTGCCACGGCAATCATAGTTAGCAAATAGGAGTTTCATTGACAAACATACATTTCCTACTTGCTTATCAGCTATAATGTCGAAACTGACCAAAACAAGGCGGTGGTTCGGGCTGATAATGGAAAGAAACTATTTATAAAGTTTTATTGAACAAACATAGGACGCCACCCACTTCTTGGCAGAGGAACCAGGCTCTGGAACGGCCTGGCATTCAATCAACTTGACAAACATTGTAAAATTGTATAATTTTACAACTTTAAATTTGTAAAACTGTAAAGTAACCACCGGACAGTGCAATTTATTGTGTTTAGTCCTAAGTTGCCAATAAAACCATTATTATTATTATTATAAGTATCACAAAGACATTTTAAATGGCCAAGATCTGCTGCACAAACTCAAGACCAGGAACTGGAAGGAACCTGAAGATTTCAGCTCATATATTACATGGATATGTTTGATTGAAACTGTAGGTAAATGAATTATAATTCAGTGTAATGAACTGAAATCAATGAAGCATCTTAATAATAATAATGTTCTGAACACCTGATCTCTTGCAAGCAGTTGTTCTTTGAGAGCAAGTAACACAAGACCAGGAGCCAACACATTGAAGAACAAAGCAACCTTCAAGTTGACAGAATCCAATGCGTAATATCATCGAACAAAGATTGACTCACCATTGGAGACTGATCTGACTGCTGACTTATTGTATCGGCCAATGAGAAGGTCTCGCTGGCGTCGTTGTGGGAGGAGTTAGAAGAACCTCGAGATCGAGTACGAAGCACATCGGGAGTCGAAGATCTCTTCTTGGTCACGTCTCCCTGCTGGCAAAACATGGCAACATCAGCTTCATGCGATGTTGGGTTTACTCCATGTTGGCTTCTGCTTGTTAAATTAAAAGCCCATAATAGTTCCGAAGAACAAACAAGCAAGCGACGTGTTGAAGGATGAAAAGTAACACACGTTCAGTCACGACGCTTTCAACTCACCAACGACTTATAACTTCGAGACAACGAATCAATTACTTCGTCGGTGATTCTGTCGGAGACGTGGGCCGCTACCGCCAAGTTCAGTTCACTGCAATCACAAGATAAGTTCCATATGAAAACATTGTGCTTATTGCTATGTCAATTGTGTGCAGTCCCATATGATAACCAAGTTTTAAGATCCTTGTGTGCTATGCTTGTGCTTATTGCTATGTCAATTGTGTGCAGTCCCATATGATAACCAAGTTTTAAGATCCTTGTGTGCTATGCTTGTGCTTATTGCTATGTCAATTGTGTGCAGTCCCATATGATAACCAAGTTTTAAGATCCTTGTGTGCTATGCTTGTGCTTATTGCTATGTCAATTGTGTGCAGTCCCATATGATAACCAAGTTTTAAGATCCTTGTGTGCTATGCTTGTGCTTATTGCTATGTCAATTGTGTGCAGTCCCATATGATAACCAAGTTTTAAGATCCTTGTGTGCTATGCTTGTGTTTATTGCTATGTCAATTGTGTGCAGTCCCATATGATAACCAAGTTTTAAGATCCTTGTGTGCTATGCTTGTGCTTATTGCTATGTCAATTGTGTGCAGTCCCATATGATAACCAAGTTTTAAGGTCCTTGTGTGCTATGCTTGTGCTTATTGCTATGTCAATTGTGTGCAGTCCCATATGATAACCAAGTTTTAAGATCCGTGTGTGCTATGCTTGTGCTTATTGCTATGTCAATTGTGTGCAGTCCCATATGATAACCAAGTTTTAAGATCCTTGTGTGCTATGCTTGTGCTTATTGCTATGTCAATTGTGTGCAGTCCCATATGATAACCAAGTTTTAAGATGCTTGTGTGCTATGCTTGTGCTTATTGCTATGTCAATTGTGTGCAGTCCCATATGATAACCAAGTTTTAAGATCTGTGTGTGCTATGCTTGTGCTTATTGCTATGTCAATTGTGTGCAGTCCCATATGATAACCAAGTTTTAAGATCCTTGTGAGCTATGCTTGTGCTTATTGCTATGTCAATTGTGTGCAGTCCCATATGATAACCAAGTTTTAAGATCCTTGTGTGCTATGCTTGTGCTTATTGCTATGTCAATTGTGTGGAGTCCCATATGATAACCAAGTTTTAAGTTCCTTGTGTGCTATGCTTGTGCTTATTGCTATGTCAATTGTGTGCAGTCCCATATGATAACCAAGTTTTAAGATGCTTGTGTGCTATGCTTGTGTTTTTTGCTTGTGTTGAACTCACTTGATTCTGTTCATGAGATCAGTGCCTGCCTGGTCAGCGATGCAGGTGCCCACGAACTCAGGAGAGATGAAATTCTTCTCTCGACACATCTTCCGGATCTCGGACTGCACCCTCTCGTCTCTCAGCACCTAGAACAACCGGGATCATCAGGAGATTTCTTATCTCGTGTTTCAAATTAATAACGAGATGAGATCATCCTGTGAAACTGGACTTTACTCTCCTGGGACCCAATTCACGAACGCGAGGTAAGCTGAGGTAAGCTGAGGTAAGCTGAGGTATCTTGAGGTAAGGATTCTGCCAATTCTTGAAACTTCAAACAAGAGTAATTGCCATGGCAACGCTACCTCTCCTTACCTCCATCTACCCCTGCCTCTGAGTTCGAATAGAGCGGGGTAACGGTGCTGGCTACCGTGGCGCGACCGAACGAGGTGTGAGTCAGAGGAGCTGCGATTGATTGTCTGGTCTTGTTTTCTTGTGTTATTAATTGCTTATCTTCTACTGCGTCTCGGTTTATTGGTATTAGCTTGTATTTGTGGACTTCCGCGTCTTGTTTTACTGTGCTATACTCGTATTGACACGTATTACGCCACTTCAATCGTTTTCTTGGTAAGTAACATGAAATATTTAATTATAACCTCAAAGCTCTGCTCAAAGTCTTTAATAATTGACTTAAATTCACCTTATTTTGCAAGATTGGCTTGACAGATGAATGCTTTTAATACCTTCAGAGAGCACACTAGTGCTAACAGTACTTATTTCCTTAGTAATGGCAGAAGGAGCTGATCTTCTTGGCCTTTTTGATGAAGAGCCAATGAACTTCAATCGTTTGCGAGCAGCCGAACTCAGTGATCGGTACCTGCTCCAAACGACACGGCTTGGCAGAGGTCTGTTCAATGACCTGTTGGAGAGAATTCGTCCCGAACTTTCAAGGCAAACTCGACGATCCAACGCTCTGCCGGAGGACACGCAATTGTTAGTTGCCCTCGGGTTTTATGCCAGTGGTGGTTTTCAGTGGCTATCTGGTAAGACCTCACAAATTAATGTGAATCATGGAAATAATGTGCCAGTTAACTAGGTGCCTGCTTACTACCTATCATAATAAAAACTAAGTAACTTCACGTTTTTTTTTTTGTTACAGGTATGTGTGGTCAAGTTTCACAACCCACATGCAGCAGAGTGCTCAACGATGTGACCAACGCATTGGTCCGGCTTGTTCCGGAAGTAATAAAATTTCCGCTAACCGTGGCAGAACAAGACAGGGCGAAGGCTGATTTTTTTCAGGTGGCAGGTTTCCCGAAAGTTTTGGGGTGCATAGATGGCACTCACATTAACATACGGAGGCCACCAGCAGAGAGACAAGAACAGTACTTAAACCGGCATCAGAGATTCAGTATGAATGTGATGGCAGTGTGCGATGCAAACTTGAAGTTCAGTTACGTTTTTGCTGACTACCCCGGGAGTAATGGGGATGCGTACATTTTCCGCCAAAGCAATCTTGCCACCCTTTTTGAAAATGGCACTATAGACGATGGCTGGCTGTTAGGTGAGATATATTAGACTGATTTTCCATGATTTCTACCTGGTATTGCCTTCACAATTTTTAAAAGCAAGTAACATAGATCAGGTACTAATTGATGGTAATTATTTATAGGTGATTCAGCATATGCATTACAAATGTGGATGTTGACACCGCTTCAAAACCCAGCAACTCCGTCAGAGCTAGGTTACCAGCGGGCTCATATGAAAACTCGGTCCTCCATCGAACGAGCATTTGGCCTCTTGAAGTCGCGGTTTCGCTGCCTAGATGACTCTGGTGGCATCCTCTACTATTCGCCTGCCAAGGTGTGCCGAATTACTGCTGCCTGTTGTGTACTTCACAACCTCTGTCTAGAGGCCGGACTAGAGCACGAAGTAGACGCAGGCGTTCAAGAACGCATTGCTGCGATGGAAGCCAACCCGCGGCCAGCTCCCCCTGCCGGAGCAGCAGCTGCCATGCGACAACAGCTAATCCGCGATACGGTGTGGCCCATTTAGGATAGGTAGGTAACAATATTGTTCTAGTTATCACTTGTAGCATGACAAGTTACATAGCTGGGTAACGATGACAAATTCTATGAGTAATTATACTATGACAGTTTAACAAATTTAATTTCTGGATACATATGACAAAAGTCCTTCCAAAGCATTGGCAATTCGGTTTTGCATGGCCAAGTTAGCTTCAAATTGCTTTTTCTGCTCCAGCCGGCTGATTTTAACTTCATCAACCAACTGGTTGACACGGGCAACTAACAGCCCCTGGTTTTTCACCAGCTCAGATTGCAGTTTTGCCTTTACATCCCTAGCAGGTCGCTTGCGGCGTCTCGACGACTCTTCATCGCTGTCCCCGTCGTCGAAAGCCCTTTTTCTCTTCATGACGGGCGAGGAAGAAGACCTTGCAGGCAGAGTTCCTGAAGTGCCTTGCGTGGGGCCGATATCGCGGGGCTTGTCAGTTTCGCTGACGACCCAATCGACACCAGTGTGCCCAGCCTCGATATCAATGGGGAAGTCGCAGGGCATATCATGCATGCTGCCTGGACTGCCAACGTTGACCTTGCTTAGAATCGAAGTTGCTGTGAACACGTGGTTTATTATTAGTTATTTGTTGAAGCTATCTCATACTGGTTTTTATGCACCGACTATGGAAAAATAAAATTATGCATACCTAACTGATACTAATCTTCTCAACCTTGCTACTGTTTCATTTTAATATTTGAAGTATGACAGGTTAGGTCCTAAGACCTTATTTTTTCACTGGAATAAACATGTATGTACAAACCTGTCATCGACTCTACTCCACCGACACCAAGCAGTGATGCCTTGCCGATCTGTGTTTCAATTAACCTCTCATTGTCGGTCAGGACCTGCAAATCGGCAATGCCCCCGCCAGTCTTGTTCATTTCCTTTTTGTTACTGGAGATCTTCTTTTTGGTGGCCTTCTTTAGGTCCTTCCATTTGCTCTTGAGCTGAAAGATTTCAAAAATTGTTTTAACACAGCGTAGCCAAATCAAAATCTGACATAATACTTAATAAACGGTAGGTACTCAACTATGATAATGAATTACTTCAAGCATGGACATGCATAACATTAATTATAAATGCAAACTTAGTTTTACTATTATCATGGAATGCAAGTGTCGAAAGTGATAAAAATTACTCACATTGTCGATTTGCCTAGTCGCTGGGGCCACTGCGTTCACTGCAGTTAGGATTTCGTCCCATGCCTTCTGTTTGTGGGCATTCGTCAAATATGCCGACAACTCACCATTAATAATTCTATCTCTCTTCACTATTTCATTTGTCAAAACTCTTATTTCACCAGCAGTAAAGTTGATGGCACGAGATTTCTTGACTGCTGCCATTTTTTAAACATCAATGAATGACATTTCATTTTCAAACAAATGCCGCTCTAAAGTCGATGTATCAATCGCTCTGATTGGTTATATCATCTACCTCGGGGGCGGAGCTTATGCTCTTACCTCTTGATACCTCACCACTACCTCTAGCAACCTTGCCGTGAGGAATTGGCACTGGGGATATCTTTACCTCTCAGAGGTAAGGCCGAGGTAGGCTACCCCGGGGGTAAGGAGAGGTAAGGAAATGTTCGTGAATCGGGCCCCTGGGAGAGAATCAACACAAACCTGTGCTTGGTGCCAGTTGGACTGCATTAATTATTTATATTAATATGTTGAAAAGTCCCCCTATGTTGAAAGTGTCCCTATATTAAAAGTCCCTCCTATGTTAATTAGTGTTAAATACCGTTGGACATTGCTCCTGTGCACACTTCATCATGGTCTCTAGCGAGTCGTCCAGATAAGATACGATGACTCCGTGTATTTCCTCGGCAGCTGACTTAAGTTTCAAGTCGACCGGGTTCCCGGTCTCTTCCCGGCGCTGTACGACCTCCTGTAGTCGCGGCAACAGCTGTAACAATATCAGTTTGTAACATTACCACTCTTACAAAACATACAACAGCACTGCGATTCTAGGATTTTTTCTCGATGTCGACATCTAGTTAGAGATCGAGAACTTCCGAGGTTATCGACTAATAGTTGTCATGCGATTCTGAGACAGTGAAACGCAGATGACGATCGATTTTGTTCTCGATCGCCGAGACCCAGCCATTTAGAGATCTCGACACAGAATTATTCGCGGCATTCCCCGGTGATTCGGATTTGTTTACTTTGTCCATGTTGTTTAATAATTAGTTGTGATGATTTCGGTTTAACGATGCGTCAGTTTATTGGCATTGCGCTTCGAAAATAAATTATAAAATTATAAAATACCATACAATACCATACTATACCATACAATATCGAGATGAATCAAGTGGATATTTTTCATCTTGCTAGCCAAGACACCAACAATATTTTTGATACTTTACTATACTAAAACACTTTCAAATCATCGTGAAAAAGACGTAGCAAGATGTAAACCTGAATCTGACCAATATAAGCCAATTCCACACGTTTTCCCTTCAGTTCTGGAGATTTTGAAAAGAATTTGACATTGACGTTGACTTTGACGTTTGAATAGCCTAGGTTCACTGCCGAAAAGATAACTTTAAGAATTCGTTCACCTTGCTGTGGTTAAAAAACAAAACAAAGAAATGCATCTGTCACTCTTTTTGCAAAATAATTTCTATTTTACGTAAAACAATCGCAAATAAAAGCGTTTGCGCTCAATTTTTTCAATAACTTCATAAGGCATGCATGAACAGTATTACCGAGATGCTGCGGGTGAGTAAAAGCCAAGTTTGGCACACTTAAAAATCGAGCTGAATCGAAAGGCTCTGATTCTGCTTGCCAGCCGAGGTGCAAACATAATTATCAACATTTCACCAATAAAACGCTTTCAAATCGCCGTCAAAATGTCGTCTGAATCAAATTTCTGAATCGATTAAGCCTAACACGACGCGTTTTTAACCAAATTTCGCAATTTCTATAGGGAGTTTGCTGGAATTTTACCCCAGACTGAGAGCTCAGTCGGTAAAGTAGTTTTAACGGTAAACGCCACTTGATCGAATGCTCAACGATCGACATCGCAGTGCAAGTCAGAATTGCACGGTGAGCTTTCGATCGTTGACTTGTCGATCAACGTAGCTTTAGATCGAGAACTTGATAAAATCCTAGAATCGCACTGCTGTCACATTGACGCACAAAGAACAACTAAATTTCCCAACGTTTTGTAACTTGTACCTGTTACTTTATCAAGGGTAAGAGCAGTCCTGACAATTTTCCAATAACAAAAGAACCACACAAAATTATAACAATTACCAAGTTCAAGCTTCCTAAATGAATCTAAATAAAATAATCAGGGTCAATAACTCAAAGACTAATTTATTTTGTATTTTCTGAAATAAGATCTTGAACACATTGGCGTTTTTTAGCTTACTAATTATGTGTATGGAAAATGTATATGTAACTAGTATATGTTACGAAACGTTGGAAAATTTAGTATCCCTTTACTTAGCATTCAAAACCCAGTTGAAATAGTTTTTGTTAAAACTTGTGCTAAGTTTACATCAAGTAGACTTGAGTCTAAAAACTATCATACAACAGAATATATTGACCAGACATCCTAATGACACCTGCATGATCGTACAGACATTGCTCTTCAATTCTACACCCAAAACATTCACTTTTGAAATTAAAAAAAAACCGAAGAGTATGAAATTCCACGTAGAAACAGCCGCAGCTGGAAGTTTTTGTGAAAGGAGGAGACGTGACCTGACCTGCTTAGAGTTGTCTGCGTCTTGAATGAGTCCCGTCGCGTGGTTGATGTCGTTGTTGTTGTCCGTCGACTCTTGAGCCAACGTCTTGATCGTGTCCTGAGTCTGTACTACAAGCCTGTCAACCATTTGTTGTGTGGAACTCAGCAAGAAACCCTGGCAACCAGAACAACAAACACTCAGTTCAGGCATCTCATGTAATCAGGCAGCAGGCTAAATGTTGACCAAATTGTCAATACTTGCAGAGGACAAAGTATTTTAATATTAGGAGCACTGAAAATTTGTTGCCCAAACGGGGAGTTAAGCCACTACACGGTTGTTGCTGTAGCCAATGGAGCTGTTTTCCAGATGGTTTCAGTGTATTTGGTGAGAATAGCAGATCTTTTGCAACCAAACATTGCCATGGTGAGCCGTGTGTTCTTCTTTTCTCTGTACCAATCCGGTTGAGACGGTCACAGTGTGTAATGGTGAGACAAGTAAAAGTATAAAGTCGAGTTTAACATTTCATTGGTCCAGGATATTGAAATGTTATTAAGTGAATATCAATAAAATGCACTTCACATTGCAAGCATTTGTCCCAAAACAACCTAACCTAACCTAACCTAACCTAACCTAACCTAACCTGAATAACCTAACCCAACCTAACCCAGCCAAACCTAGCCTAACCTGACCTAATCTAGCCTAACCTAATCTAGCCTAACCGAACCTGACCTAACCTAGCCTAACCTAACCTAGCCTAATCTAGCCTAACCTAATCTAACCTAATCTAACCTAGCCTAGCCAAACCTAGCCTAACCTAATCTAATCTAGCCTAACCTAATCTAGCCTAACCTAAACTAACCTAATCTAGCCTAACCTAACCTAACCTAACCTAAACTAGCCTAACCTAATCTAACCTAATCTAGCCTAACCTAGCCTAACCTAACCTAGCTTAACCTGACCTTACCTAGCCTAACCTAATCTAGCATAACCTAAACTAACCTAATCTAGCATAACCTAACCTCACCTAACCTAGCTTAACCTGACCTTACCTAACCTAACCTAACCTAACCTAACCTAATCTAGCATAACATAACATAACCTAACCTAACCTAACCTAACCTAACCTAACCTGACCATAGCACAGACCAACCCACCTGATGGAGCCTGAACGCCTGGCCGTTCCCGTACTTCTTGGGCGACACGTTCCTATGAAGCAGTTCTTGGATGCGTCGCATGACGGCGTCCGTACGTTCTGCGTTGGTCTTCATGCACGGAACGATGTCGTGAACCGGGAACGGCATGTAGCGCACCTGGTGGCAGAATGAGAGACTGTCACGTGGATATACTGGGAACATTCCATATCAAGTGCCCGTCACTCAAAACCTTCACTATCAGGTCATTCCATATCAAGTGCCCATCACTCAAAACCTTCACTATCAGGTCATTCCATATCAAGTGCCCGTCACTCAAAACCTTCACTATCAGGTCATTCCATATCAAGTGCCAGTCACTCAAAACCGTCACTATCAGGTCATTCCATATCAAGTGCTCATCACTCAAAACCTTCACTATCAGGTCATTCCATATCAAGTGCCTGTCACTCAAAACCTTCACTATCAGGTCATTCCATATCAAGTGCCCATCACTCAAAACCTTCACTATCAGGTCATTCCATAGCAAGTGCCCATCACTCAAAACCTTCACTATCAGGTCATTCCATATCAAGTGCCCGTCACTCAAAACCTTCACTATCAGGTCATTCCATATCAAGTGCCCGTCACTCAAAACCTTCACTATCAGGTCATTCCATATCAAGTGCCCGTCACTCAAAATCTTCACTATCAGGTCATTCCATATCAAGTGCCCGTCACTCAAAACCTTCACTATCAGGTCATTCCATATCAAGTGCCCGTCACTCAAAACCTTCACTATCAGGTCATTTCATATCAAGTGCCTGTCACTCAAAACCTTCACTATCAGGTCATTCCATATCAAGTGCCCGTCACTCAAAACCTTCACTATCAGGTCATTCCATATCAAGTGCCTGTCACTCAAAACCTTCACTATCAGGTCATTCCATATCAAGTGCCCGTCACTCAAAACCTTCACTATCAGGTCATTGCATATCAAGTGCCCATCACTCAAAACCTTCACTATCAGGTCATTCTATATCAAGTGCCCATCACTCAAAACCTTCACTATCAGGTCATTCCATATCAAGTGCCCGTCACTCAAAACCTTCACTATCAGGTCATTCCATATCAAGTGCCCGTCACTCAAAACCTTCACTATCAGGTCATTCCATATCAAGTGCCCATCACTCAAAACCTTCACTATCAGGTCATTCCATATCAAGTGCCTGTCACTCAAAACCTTCACTATCAGGTCATTCCATATCAAGTGTCCGTCACTCAAAACCATCACTATCAGGTCATTCCATGTCAAGTGCCCGTCACTCAAAACCTTCACTATCAGGTCATTCCATATCAAGTGCCCGTCACTCAAAACCTTCACTATCAGGTCATTCCATATCAAGTGCCTGTCACTCAAAACCTTCACTATCAGGTCATTCCATATCAAGTGCCGGTCACTCAAAACCTTCACTATCAGGTCATTCCATATCAAGTGCCTGTCACTCAAAACCTTCACTATCAGGTCATTCCATATCAAGTGCCCATCACTCAAAACCTTCACTATCAGGTCATTCCATATCAAGTGCCTGTCACTCAAAACCTTCACTATCAGGTCATTCCATATCAAGTGCCTGTCACTCAAAACCTTCACTATCAGGTCATTCCATATCAAGTGTCCGTCACTCAAAACCTTCACTATCAGGTCATTCCATGTCAAGTGCCTGTCACTCAAAACCTTCACTATCAGGTCATTGCATATCAAGTGCCCGTCACTCAAAACCTTCACTATCAGGTCATTCCATATGACCTATTGAAGCTATTGGCATATAGAGAAGGTTCTGAGTGACGGGCACTTGATATGGAATGACCCACCAGGAATTTTGAGAACACACTACTAGTAATAGTAATAATAATTGGTATAAAGTATCTTCTTGAAAGTATCATGAAAGTGAGGTTATAGGAGAGTGCTCACCGTGTAGTTGCTCTCGAGGGCGTACGCCAGGTCACAGTATCCAAGCAACGTAACATTGTTCCTGTCGTAGGAGATGGATCGTAGTCTGGCGTTGATCTGCAGAGACTTGGCCAGCAGCCTTGCGCCGGGATCTCCCATTAAGTTGCCGCTGATGTCGATAGATTGGATGCATTGATTGCTGCCCAGAGCGTTGATCAAGTTGTACAGATCAGATCGCAGCTTGGAGTCTGGCAACGCTAGCGTCTGGAGCACGCAATCTTCCTCCTGAACGACAACCACACATTTTATAAAATAAACTAATATAACTACATTAACATCGTCTCAAAAAGCCAGGGTCCAAGTAGGTCAATTGGTAAGAGCAACACCCGCGACAGGTGGAGATCGGGGTCCAAGTACCTCAATTGGTTAGAGCAACACCCGCGACAGGTGGAGATCGGGGTTCAAGTAGCTCAATTGGTAAGAGCAACACCCTCGACTGGTGGAGATCAGGGTCCAAGTAGCTCAATTGGTTAGAGCAACACCCGCGACTGGTGGAGATCGGGGTCCAAGTAGCTCAATTGGTTAGAGCAACACCCGCGACAGGTGGAGATCGGGGTCCAAGTAGCTCAATTGGTTAGAGCAACACCCGCGACAGGTGGAGATCGGGGTCCAAGTAGCTCAATTGGTTAAAGCAACACCCGCGACAGGTGGAGATCGGGGTTCAAGTAGCTCAATTGGTTAGAGCAACACCCTTGACAGGTGGAGATCGGGGTCCAAGTAGCTCAATTGGTTAAAGCAACACCCGCGACAGGTGGAGATCGGGGTTCAAGTAGCTCAATTGGTTAGAGCAACACCCTTGACAGGTGGAGATCGGGGTCCAAGTAGCTCAATTGGTTAGAGCAACACCCGTGACAGGTAGAGATCGGGGTCCAAGTAGCTCAATTGGTTAGAGCAACAACCGCGACAGGTGGAGATCGGGGTTCAAGTAGCTCAATTGGTTAGAGCAACACCCGTGACAGGTGGAGATCGGGGTTCAAGTAGCTCAATTGGTTAGAGCAACACCTGCGACAGGTGGAGATCGGGGTCCAAGTAGCTCAATTGGTTAGAGCAACACCCGTGACAGGTGGAGATCGGGGTCCAAGTAGCTCAATTGGTTAGAGCAACACCCGTGACAGGTGGAGATCGGAGTCCAAGTAGCTCAATTGGTTAGAGCAACACCCGTGACAGGTGGAGATCAACAAGTTTAGCTCACCTGTACGACTGCTACTAATGCATCCATGACAGCTGCTGTATTCTTGGACTTCATGTTTGCCAGGTTGCGTCCCATGTGCAGATGTTTGATGGACTTGTTTTTGCTGACGGCCGTGACAACGGAAGCCAGATCTGCGTCCATGCCTGGAAAGAAGGAAGAGCAAAGTTTGCTGAGACACATACGGTGACTTTCTATCCTGTATTCAAGTCATTTGCTGGCATAATTGTCAAGAATATCTCCGGGTAATTTAAACCCGATGTTGTACATAACCCAACTTTCTTGACATTGACAGGATCTCAATCTCTCGAGACGCCCACTTTTTTATCCAGCAAGTTGGCATTACCTGTCCGTCATCTTCTCGGACCCCAAACAATGCAATGCTGTGTTACAAAAAGTTGGGAAATTCAGTTGTTCTTCACTTAGCATTGAAAACCCAGTTGAAATAGTTTTTGTTAAAACTAGTGCTAAGTTTACATCCAGTAGACGTGAGTCAATATAATGCTGCGTTGTTTTTGCCAAGATTTGTCCGTTATACAATTGTATATTAGTGTTGCTTTCAACTGCCAGAAAACTAACAAATGTTTGTAATGCAAAAATAGCACAGACTTTTTCCAGGCAATTCTAGAATATTACTGATGTTTCATTTTTCCAAGTGGCAACACGGATAGAATTATTTTCAATTTGGTAATTACTTTCAAATTCACATCATCGCATATATAATACGGATATATTATTCAACATTTATTATTATTCATTATATTAAATTTATTTTAAATCATGTTACTTTATTATGTAATAATATGTGGTGCCAAAAATACATCTTAGACCTAGGAACTAGCATAGGTCAGATTGCCTACTAGCACTAACCACCGGTATACTTGTACCTAAGTTAGAAATCAATAAATAAATAAATAAAAATACACCTTAGACCTAGGAACTAGCATAGGCCAGATTGCCTACTAGCACTAACCACTGATATACTTGTACCTAAGTTAGAAATCAATAAATAAATAAATAAAAATACACCTTAGACCTAGGAACTAGCATAGGCCAGATTGCCTACTAGCACTAACCACTGATATACTTGTACCTAAGTTAGAAATCAATAAATAAAAAAATAAAAATACATCTCAGACCTAGGAACTAGCATAGGCCAGATTGCCTACTAGCACTAACCACCGGTATACTTGTACCTAAGTTAGAAATCAATAAATAAATAAATAAAAATACACCTTAGACCTAGGAACCAGCATAGGCCAGATTGACAACTAGCACTAACCACCGGTATACTTGTATCTAAGTTATAAATAAATAAATAAATAAATAAAAATTCATCTTAGACCTAGGAACTAGCATAGGCCAGATTGCCTACCAGCACTAACCACCGGTATAATTGTATCTAAGTTAGAAATAAATAAATAAATAAATAAAAATACACCTCAGACCTAGGAACTAGCATAGGCCAGATTGCCTACTAGCACTAACCACCGGTATACTTGTACCTAAGTTAGAAATAAATAAATAAATAAATAAAAATACACCTCAGACCTAGGAACCAGCATAGGCCAGATTGCCTACTAGCACTAACCACCGGTATACTTGTACCTAAGTAAGAAATCAATAAATAAATAAATAAAAATACATCTCAGACCTAGGAACTAGCATAGGCCAGATTGCCTACTAGCACTAACCACCGGTATACTTGTACCTAAGTTAGAAATAAATAAATAAATAAATAAAAATACACCTCAGACCTAGGAACCAGCATAGGCCAGATTGCCTACTAGCACTAACCACCGGTATACTTGTACCTAAGTAAGAAATCAATAAATAAATAAATAAAAATACATCTCAGACCTAGGAACTAGCATAGGCCAGATTGCCTACTAGCACTAACCACCGGTATACTTGTACCTAAGTTAGAAATCAATCAATAAATAAATAAAAATACACTTAGACCTAGGAACTAGCATAGGCCAGATTGCCTACTAGCACTAACCACTGGTATACTTGTACCTAAGTTAGAAATCAATAAATAAATAAAAATACACTTAGACCTAGGAACCATCATAGGGCAGATTGCCTACTAGCACTAACCACCGGTATTAGGTTATGTGTATGATTTATAACTCACTGCTTTCACTGATATCCAACGTTGAAATGCAGCGTACGCCGTGGATGCAAGATTCAAGTACGTGAGCGCCGGCAGCACCGAGGTTGTTACAACTCATGTCCAGCGCCATCTCAACTGTAGACTCATTACATGCCAGACCCAGCAACAGATTCCTGCAATTATTATCAATATTATTACATTATAACAACACTAGGTTAGGTCACTATTATTATTATTCTGATTCAACATTATTATTCAGTCTGAGGGGCATTTTTTTACATTTTTTTAAAACAATTTTTTTACGGCGATTCGGTCAAGTTTTGAAGTAAAAATACCGAAAAATACCGAAAAATCGAGGAAAAAAAGTTGCAAACAATGTATTTCACATCGAATTTGTAGCGTAGCAAGGGGAATCTCAATTTTATTGCAACCTTGAGCTCTGAATTTCTGTTTCTATGCTATGAAAAGGCTGGCTAAAAGATGTTTTGTTAGGAACTGGAATTGCTGAAAACACAGCGACTTCATTTCACCATCGAATTCTAAACAAATCTTGTGTTTATTTGGTGTTGTCATGGCAACTCACTTGAGAGCCTCCAAGGGCAGCTTGCAGTACGATACGTTGAGATATTTCAGACTGAGCGTGCTCGTGAAGAATTGCTTGAACGACGGCGGGACTTCCTTGGCCTTCTTGGTGCTGAACACATTCTTGGATACGTTCAGGTGGACGAGGTTCGTAGCGCAGCCGCGGAGCAAAGCACCAAACAACTGCAAGAGACAACGCGGTTATGTTTTGTCAGCAAAGTGGGCGGAGCTTCAGACGTAATCACTGGAATTTGACGAGCGTTTCGATTCAACTGGAGACCAGTCACACGTATTTTTGTATTTGTATTTTATGAGTTGTTCTGTAGATTTGTTAATGTGTTTATATTATGATCTGAAGCTCTCTAACATAACATAACTGTCTCTAACTTTATAATATTTATCATTAAAATCATCTGAATTATAAAACTCTTCTTAGAGGAGAAAGATCTTGGGGTTTGTCTTGAAAGCATCTCACTTGGAAGGTTATTCATAAAAAAAACTATTTCAACTGGGTTTTGAATGCTAAGTAAAGGGCTACTAAATATCCCGACGTTTCGTAACATATACTAGTTACTTTATCAAGGGTTTGAAATAGTTTTTGTTAAAACTAGTGCTAAAACTAGTAACTATTATATTGACGTATTTCAATGCTCCTAAGTGTATCTATGTATTATTTTATACTTTTATTGGAGCGTGTGTGTAATTTAAAAAAAAAACTTATGTACAACGAAATAAAGAACCTTTGAAATTGAAATTGATGGATAAATCAAGTAGGTTACCATAAAGATTATTCATGGTTTTAACTGATTTTAACTGATTTTAACTGATTTTAACTGATTTTACTGATTTTACTGATATGTATGAACGATGTATGAACGATGTATGAACGATGAACAAGATTTTACAAGATGTTAAACTTACCGACTCTAATGTTGTGTCCGTCGCCGAGATGTCCAAGTGAGTCATCATGTTCGGCTGAGCCAAGAAGTTACAGAGACTCTGGAATAAAACAAACCAAGCTTTGATGTATTTGATGAGAATGACGGATCTCCAAGGAGTAGAACCAAGAGGCTGTGAATACTCACAGTCACTCTGATTCACTATATATATACAAACATATAAATACACTAAAATCGTCTCAAAAAGTCAGTGTCCAAGTAGCTCAATTGGTTAGAGCAACACCCGTGACAGGTGGAGATCGGGGTCCAAGTAGCTCAATTGGTTAGAGCAACACCTGCGACAGGTGGAGATCGGGGTCCAAGTAGCTCAATTGGTTAGAGCAACACCCGCGACAGATGGAGATCAGGGTCCAAGTAGCTCAATTGGTTAGAGCAACACCCGTGACAGGTGGAGATCGGGGTCCAAGTAGCTCAATTGGTTAGAGCAACACCTGCGACAGGTGGAAATCGGGGTCCAAGTAGCTCAATTGGTTAGAGCAACACCCGCGACAGGTGGAGATCGGGGTCCAAGTAGCTCAATTGGTTAGAGCAACACCTGCTACAGGTGGAGATCGGGGTCCAAGTAGCTCAATTGGTTAGAGCAACACCCGCGACAGGTGGAGAGCGGGGTCCAAGTAGCTCAATTGGTTAGAGCAACACCTGCGACAGGTGGAGATCGGGGTCCAAGTCGCTGTTTAGGCAATGAATTTTCGAGACGGTTATAGTGCTGATGATAATAAATTGCCTTTTCCTTTTCCTCATCTTTCGATTCCGATTTCGATTTCACCCGGAAAATAATAAAAATTGTGATTCTGTTTTCATTTCACTAATGTTTGGAAGTCAGGAAAGGTTTTCTTATAGAGTGTTTCTCATTCTAAACCTTACGTGAATACCTCAAATCCTAACCAACTTCTCTCCTCTCCCTACCATCTCCTTTCACAAACCATCATGTAAATAATGTAAAAAATGTGATTTTTTTAAATTCAGTATATATAACTAACCAATGGTATACTTGTACCTAAGTTAGAAATCAATAAATAAATAAATAAAAATACACCTCAGACCTAGGAACTAGCATAGCCAGATTGCCTACTAGTACTAACCACTGGTATACTTGTACCTAAGTTAGAAATCAATAAATAAATAAATAAAAATACACCTCAGACCTAGGAACTAGCATAGATCAGATTGCCTACTAGCACTAACCACCGATATACTTGTACCTAAGTTAGAAATCAATAAATAAATAAATAAAAATACATCTCAGACCTAGGAACCAGCATAGGCCAGATTGCCTACTAGTACTAACCACTGGTATACTTGTACCTAAGTTAGAAATCAATAAATAAATAAATAAAAATACACCTCAGACCTAGGAACTAGCATAGGCCAGATTGCCTACTAGCACTAACCACCGGTATACTTGTACCTAAGTTAGAAATCAATAAATAAATAAATAAAAATACATCTTAGACCTAGGAACTAGCATAGGCCAGATTGCCTACTAGCACTAACCACCGGTATACTTGTACCTAAGTTAGAAATCAATAAATAAATAAATAAAAATACATCTTAGACCTAGGAACTAGCATAGGCCAGATTGCCTACTAGCACTAACCACCGGTATACTTGTACCTAAGTTAGAAATCAATAAATAAATAAATAAAAATACACCTTAGACCTAGGAACTAGCATAGGCCAGATTGCCTACTAGCACTAACCACTGGTATACTTGTACCCAAGTTTTGTACCTAACAAAACCAAACGCAAGTGTACTCACGTTGATCTCCTCTTTCAAGTTGTTGCCGCTGAGGTTGAGGTAGGTCAATGTCGTCGGCATACACTTATTGAGCGACAACGCGTGGGACAGCTGATTGACTCCCTTCGAGGTCAAACCACAGTGCGACAGATTGAGATGAATTAACCCCTTGGCAGCCGTAGTTGAACATAGTTGACCAGCGCCTAGCAAAGTAAACAACTGTATCATAGGACAAGTTAATAAGTTAATACTGGACAATAAGAGAAAAATAAAAACGATAAAGACCAGTTTTATAATCGTCCGTTAAAAAGATAACTGCCGGTTAAAAACTCATCTCAGTGAACACAGCTAATCAAAATTTCAACTTGATCTAAACTTAGCACTAGTTTTAACAAAAACTATTTCAACTGGGTTTTCAATGCTAAGTGAAGAACAACTGAATTTCCCAACGTTTCGTAACTTGTACCTGTTACTTTATCAAGGGTAAGAGCAGTCCTGACAATTTTCCAATAACAAAAGAACCACATAAAATTATAACAATTACCAAGTTCAAGCTTCCTAAATGCATCTAAATAAATTAATCAGGGTCAATAACTTAAAAACTAATGTATTTTGTATTTTCTAAAATAAAATTCTTCAGCAAATTGGAGTAAATTGGGAAAATTGGACCATTTTTAAATAAAAAATAAAAAATAAATTAATTAATGAATAAGTAAAATTGAATATTTTACTAAGCATTGAAGATGAAGTAAGAAAAAGTTGGCCAGGAATGTTGAAACTGTCAGTTGTTAGGTTAGGTTAGGTTAGGTTAGGTTAGGTTAGGTTTGGTTAGGTCAGGTAAGGTTTGGTTAGGTTAGGTTTGGTTAGGTTAGGTTAGGTTAGGTTAGGTTAGGTTAGGTTAGGTTAGGTGAGGTTTAGTTAGGTAAGGTAGGGTTAGGTTAGGTTAGGTTAGGTTTAGTTAGGTCAGGTAAGGTTTGGTTAGGTTAGGTTTGGTTAGGTTAGGTTAGGTTAGGCTAGGTTTGGTTAGGTTAGGTTAGGTTAGGTTAGGTTTGGTTAGGTTAGGTTAGGTTAGGTTAGGTTAGGTTAGGTTAGGATAGGTTTGGTTAGGTTAGGTTAGGTTAGGTTAGGTTAGGTTAGGTTAGGTTAGGTTTGGTTAGGTAAGGTTAGGTTAGGTTAGGTTAGGTTAGGTTAGGTTAGGTTAGGTTTGGTTAGGTCAGGTAAGGTTTGGTTAGGTTAGGTTTGGTTAGGTTAGGTTAGGTTAGGTTAGGTTAGGTTAGGTTAGGTCAGGTTAGGTTTGGTTAGGTTACGTTAGGTTAGGTTAGGTTATGTGAGGTTAGGTTTGGTAAGGTAAGGTTAGGTTTGGTTAGGTTAGGTTAGGTTAGGTTAGGTTAGGTTAGGTTAGGTTAGGTCAGGTTAGGTTTGGTTAGGTCAGGTTAGGTTAGGTCAGGTTAGGTTTGGTTAGGTCAGGTTAGGTCAGGTTAGGTTAGGTTAGGTTAGGTTAGGTTAGATTAGGTTTGGTTAGGTTAGGTTAGGTTAGGTAAGGTTAGGTTAGGTTAGGTCAGGTTAGGTTTGGTTAGGTTAGGTCAGGTTAGGTTAGGTTAGGTTAGGTTAGGTTAGGTTAGGTTGGGCTAGGTTTGGTTAGGTTAGGTTTGGTTAGGTTAGGTTAGGTTAGGTTAGGTTAGGTTAGGTTAGGTTAGGTAAGGTTAGGTAAGGTTAGGTTAGGTTAGGTTTGGTTAGGTTAGGTTAGGTGAGGTTAGATTAGGTTAGGTTAGGTTTGGTTAGGTTAGGTTAGGTTAGGTTAGGTTAGGTTAGGTTAGGTCAGGTTAGGTCAGGTTAGGTCAGGTTAGGTTAGGTTAGGTTAGGTTTGGTTAGGTTAGGTCAGGTTAGGTTTGGTTAGGTTTGGTTAGGTTAGGTCAGGTTAGGTCAGTTTAGGTTAGGTTAGGTTAGGATAGGTTAGGTTTGGTTAGGTTAGGTTAGGTGAGGTTAGATAAGGTTACGTTAGGTTAGGTTAGGTTAGGTTAGGTTAGGTTTGGTTAGGTTAGGTGAGGTTAGGTTAGGTTAGGTTAGGTTAGGTCAGGTTAGGTCAGGTTAGGTTAGGTTAGGTTAGGTTAGGTTAGGTTTGGTTAGGTTAGGTTAGGTTAGGTTAGGTTAGGTCAGGTTAGGTCAGATTCGGTTAGGTTAGGTTAGGTTAGGTTAGGTTTGGTTAGGTTAGGTCAGGTTTGGTTAGGTCAGGTTAGGTCAGGTTAGGTTAGGTTAGGTTAGGATAGGTTATGTTTGGTTAGGTTAGGTTAGGTTAGGTGAGGTTAGGTTAGGTTAGGTTAGGTTAGGTTTGGTTAGGTTAGGTTAGGTTTGGTTAGGTGAGGTTAGATAATGTTAGGTTAGGTTAGGTAATGTTAGGTTAGGTTAGGTTAGGTTTGGTTAGGTTAGGTTAGGTTAGGTTAGGTTAGGTTAGGTTTGGTTAGGTTTGGTTTGGTTAGGTTAGGTTAGGTTAGGTTTGGTTAGGTTAGGTTAGGTTAGGTTAGGTTAGGTTTGGTTAGGTTAGGTGAGGTTAGGTTAGGTTAGGTTAGGTTTGGTTCGGTTAGGTTAGGTTTAGTTAGGTTAGGTTAGGTTTGGTTTGGTTAGGTCAGGTAAGGTTTGGTTAGGTTAGGTTTGGTTAGGTTAGGTTAGGTTAGGTTAGGTTAGGTTAGGTTAGGTTAGGTTTGGTTAGGTAAGGTTAGGTTAGGTTAGGTTAGGTTAGGTTAGGTTAGGTTTGGTTAGGTCAGGTAAGGTTTGGTTAGGTTAGGTTTGGTTAGGTTAGGTTAGGTTAGGCTAGGTTTGGTTAGGTTAGGTTAGGTTAGGTTAGGTTTGGTTAGGTTAGGTTAGGTAAGGTTAGGTTAGGTTAGGTTAGGATAGGTTTGGTTAGGTTAGGTTAGGTTAGGTTAGGTTAGGTTAGGTTAGGTTAGGTTTGGTTAGGTAAGGTTAGGTTAGGTTAGGTTAGGTTAGGTTAGGTTAGGTTTGGTTAGGTCAGGTAAGGTTTGGTTAGGTTAGGTTTGGTTAGGTTAGGTTAGGTTAGGTTAGGTTAGGTTAGGTTAGGTCAGGTTAGGTTTGGTTAGGTTACGTTAGGTTAGGTTAGGTTATGTTAGGTTAGGTTTGGTTAGGTAAGGTTAGGTTTGGTTAGGTTAGGTTAGGTTAGGTTAGGTTAGGTTAGGTTAGGTTAGGTTTGGTTAGGTTAGGTCAGGTTAGGTTTGGTTAGGTCAGGTTAGGTTAGGTCAGGTTAGGTTTGGTTAGGTCAGGTTAGGTCAGGTTAGGTTAGGTTAGGTTAGGTTAGGTTAGGTTAGATTAGGTTTGGTTAGGTTAGGTTAGGTTAGGTAAGGTTAGGTTAGGTTAGGTTAGGTCAGGTTAGGTTTGGTTAGGTTAGGTCAGGTTAGGTTAGGTTAGGTTAGGTTAGGTTAGGTTAGGTTGGGCTAGGTTTGGTTAGGTTAGGTTTGGTTAGGTTAGGTTAGGTTAGGTTAGGTTAGGTTAGGTTAGGTTAGGTTAGGTAAGGTTAGGTTAGGTTAGGTTTGGTTAGGTTAGGTTAGGTGAGGTTAGATTAGGTTAGGTTAGGTTTGGTTAGGTTAGGTTAGGTTAGGTTAGGTTAGGTTAGGTTAGGTCAGGTTAGGTCAGGTTAGGTCAGGTTAGGTTAGGTTAGGTTAGGTTTGGTTAGGTTAGGTCAGGTTAGGTTTGGTTAGGTTTGGTTAGGTTAGGTCAGGTTAGGTCAGTTTAGGTTAGGTTAGGTTAGGTTAGGTTAGGTTTGGTTAGGTTAGGTTAGGTGAGGTTAGATTAGGTTAGGTTAGGTTAGGTTAGGTTAGGTTAGGTTAGGTTAGGTTAGGTTTGGTTTGGTTAGGTTAGGTGAGCTTAGGTTAGGTTAGGTTAGGTTAGGTTAGGTTTGGTTAGGTTAGGTTAGGTTAGGTTAGGTTAGGTTAGGTAAGGATAGGTTTGGTTAGGTTAGGTTAGGTTAGGTTAGGTTAGGTTAGGTTAGGTTAGGTTTGGTTAGGTAAGGTTAGGTTAGGTTAGGTTAGGTTAGGTTAGGTTAGGTTAGGTTTGGTTAGGTCAGGTAAGGTTTAGTTAGGTTAGGTTTGGTTAGGTTAGGTTAGGTTAGGTTAGGTTAGGTTAGGTTAGGTCAGGTTAGGTTTGGTTAGGTTACGTTAGGTTAGGTTAGGTTATGTGAGGTTAGGTTTGGTTAGGTAAGGTTAGGTTTGGTTAGGTTAGGTTAGGTTAGGTTAGGTTAGGTTAGGTTAGGTTAGGTTAGGTTTGGTTAGGTCAGGTTAGGTTAGGTCAGGTTAGGTTTGGTTAGGTCAGGTTAGGTCAGGTTAGGTTAGGTTAGGTTAGGTTAGGTTAGGTTAGATTAGGTTTGGTTAGGTTAGGTTAGGTTAGGTAAGGTTAGGTTAGGTTAGGTTAGGTCAGGTTAGGTTTGGTTAGGTTAGGTCAGGTTAGGTTAGGTTAGGTTAGGTTAGGTTAGGTTAGGTTGGGCTAGGTTTGGTTAGGTTAGGTTTGGTTAGGTTAGGTTAGGTTAGGTTAGGTTAGGTTAGGTTAGGTTAGGTTAGGTAAGGTTAGGTTAGGTTAGGTTAGGTTTGGTTAGGTTAGGTTAGGTGAGGTTAGATTAGGTTAGGTTAGGTTTGGTTAGGTTAGGTTAGGTTAGGTTAGGTTAGGTTAGGTTAGGTCAGGTTAGGTCAGGTTAGGTCAGGTTAGGTTAGGTTAGGTAAGGTTTGGTTAGGTTAGGTCAGGTTAGGTTTGGTTAGGTTTGGTTAGGTTAGGTCAGGTTAGGTCAGTTTAGGTTAGGTTAGGTTAGGATAGGTTAGGTTTGGTTAGGTTAGGTTAGGTGAGGTTAGATAAGGTTACGTTAGGTTAGGTTAGGTTAGGTTAGGTTAGGTAAGGTTTGGTTAGGTTAGGTGAGGTTAGGTTAGGTTAGGTTAGGTTAGGTCAGGTTAGGTCAGGTTAGGTTAGGTTAGGTTAGGTTAGGTTAGGTTAGGTTTGGTTAGGTTAGGTTAGGTTAGGTTAGGTTAGGTCAGGTTAGGTCAGATTCGGTTAGGTTAGGTTAGGTTAGGTTAGGTTTGGTTAGGTTAGGTCAGGTTTGGTTAGGTCAGGTTAGGTCAGGTTAGGTTAGGTTAGGTTAGGATAGGTTATGTTTGGTTAGGTTAGGTTAGGTTAGGTGAGGTAAGGTTAGGTTAGGTTAGGTTAGGTTTGGTTAGGTTAGGTTAGGTTTGGTTAGGTTAGGTTAGGTAATGTTAGGTTAGGTTAGGTAATGTTAGGTTAGGTTAGGTTAGGTTTGGTTAGGTTAGGTTAGGTTAGGTTAGGTTAGGTTAGGTTAGGTTAGGTTTGGTTTGGTTAGGTTAGGTTAGGTTTGGTTAGGTTAGGTTAGGTTAGGTTAGGTTAGGTTTGGTTAGGTTAGGTGAGGTTAGGTTAGGTTAGGTTAGGTTTGGTTCGGTTAGGTTAGGTTTAGTTAGGTTAGGTTAGGTTTGGTTTGGTTAGGTCAGGTAAGGTTTGGTTAGGTTAGGTTTGGTTAGGTTAGGTTAGGTTAGGTTAGGTTAGGTTAGGTTAGGTTAGGTTTGGTTAGGTAAGGTTAGGTTAGGTTAGATTAGGTTAGGTTAGGTTAGGTTTGGTTAGGTCAGGTAAGGTTTGGTTAGGTTAGGTTTGGTTAGGTTAGGTTAGGTTAGGCTAGGTTTGGTTAGGTTAGGTTAGGTTAGGTTAGGTTTGGTTAGGTTAGGTTAGGTTAGGTTAGGTTAGGTTAGGTTAGGATAGGTTTGGTTAGGTTAGGTTAGGTTAGGTTAGGTTAGGTTAGGTTAGGTTAGGTTTGGTTAGGTAAGGTTAGGTTAGGTTAGGTTAGGTTAGGTTAGGTTAGGTTTGGTTAGGTCAGGTAAGGTTTGGTTAGGTTAGGTTTGGTTAGGTTAGGTTAGGTTAGGTTAGGTTAGGTTAGGTTAGGTCAGGTTAGGTTTGGTTAGGTTACGTTAGGTTAGGTTAGGTTATGTTAGGTTAGGTTTGGTTAGGTAAGGTTAGGTTTGGTTAGGTTAGGTTAGGTTAGGTTAGGTTAGGTTAGGTTAGGTTAGGTTTGGTTAGGTTAGGTCAGGTTAGGTTTGGTTAGGTCAGGTTAGGTTAGGTCAGGTTAGGTTTAGTTAGGTCAGGATAGGTCAGGTTAGGTTAGGTTAGGTTAGGTTAGGTTAGGTTAGATTAGGTTTGGTTAGGTTAGGTTAGGTTAGGTAAGGTTAGGTTAGGTTAGGTTAGGTCAGGTTAGGTTTGGTTAGGTTAGGTCAGGTTAGGTTAGGTTAGGTTAGGTTAGGTTAGGTTAGGTTGGGCTAGGTTTGGTTAGGTTAGGTTTGGTTAGGTTAGGTTAGGTTAGGTTAGGTTAGGTTAGGTTAGGTTAGGTTAGGTAAGGTTAGGTTAGGTTAGGTTTGGTTAGGTTAGGTTAGGTGAGGTTAGATTAGGTTAGGTTAGGTTAGGTTAGGTTTGGTTAGGTTAGGTTAGGTTAGGTTAGGTTAGGTTAGGTTAGGTCAGGTTAGGTCAGGTTAGGTCAGGTTAGGTTAGGTTAGGTTAGGTTTGGTTAGGTTAGGTCAGGTTAGGTTTGGTTAGGTTTGGTTAGGTTAGGTCAGGTTAGGTCAGTTTAGGTTAGGTTAGGTTAGGATAGGTTAGGTTTGGTTAGGTTAGGTTAGGTGAGGTTAGATTAGGTTAGGTTAGGTTAGGTTAGGTTAGGTTAGGTTAGGTTAGGTTAGGTTAGGTTTGGTTAGGTTAGGTGAGGTTAGGTTAGGTTAGGTTAGGTTAGGTCAGGTTAAGTCAGGTTAGGTTAGGTTAGGTTAGGTTAGGTTAGGTTTGGTTAGGTTAGGTTAGGTTAGGTTAGGTTAGGTCAGGTTAGGTCAGATTCGGTTAGGTTAGGTTAGGTTAGGTTAGGTTTGGTTAGGTTAGGTCAGGTTTGGTTAGGTCAGGTTAGGTTAGGTTAGGTTTGGTTAGGTTAGGTTAGGTTTGGTTAGGTTAGGTTAGGTAATGTTAGGTTAGGTTAGGTAATGTTAGGTTAGATTAGGTTAGGTTTGGTTAGGTTAGGTTAGGTTAGGTTAGGTTAGGTTAGGTTAGGTTAGGTTAGGTTTGGTTTGGTTAGGTTAGATTAGGTTAGGTTTGGTTAGGTTAGGTTAGGTTAGGTTAGGTTTGGTTAGGTTAGGTGAGGTTAGGTTAGGTTTGGTTCGGTTAGGTTAGGTTAAGTTAGGTTAGGTTAGGTTTGGTTTGGTTAGGTTAGGTTTGGTTAGGTTTGGTTAGGTTAGGTTAGGTTAGGTTAGGTTAGGTTAGGTTAGGTTTGGTTTGGTTAGGTTAGGTTAGGTTAGGTTAGGTTAGGTTAGGTTAGGTTAGGTTAGGTTAGGTTTGGTTTGGTTAGGTTAGGTTTGGTTTGGTTAGGTTTGGTTTGGTTAGGTTAGGTTTGGTTAGGTTAGGTTTGGTTAGGTTAGGTGAGGTTAGGTTAGGTGAGGTTAGGTTAGGTTAGGTTAGGTTAGGTTAGGTTAGGTTAGGTTTGGTTGTAACTTTAACACAGTGCAGCAAATTCACATTTGTAAGAGAAAAACAAATACAAATACAAATAACACTGATTGAACCATGCCGTGCACAATGCTGGACTAAAAGTAAAATAATAATATTGAAAATAAATGCTTACCTTGGTTTAGTTTAGCGATGATGGCACACAAAGAAGATGCTCCTGTGTAACAAAGAAGTGAGCCATTAATTACAGATCCAGCGTTGTCATGTCAACAGGGCCTTGTTTGGGATAATTGACACTCAATGATGGAAGATACAGGCCAAGTCTTGGGATCAGTTTAACACAAGAATATTTCTGATCAAAATTCAAATTTTTTTCAACATTTAATCAGCCAATTCAACCCTTTGTATGAACTCTTATTTAAATTGCAAACGCTTGCAATGCGCGGGGTATTTTTTTATTAACAACACAATTTTTCTACAACAGCATTTCTAACTTTTACCTTTTTTTTCTTTGACACTTTTACCAGACTGGAATATGCATTATTTTAGTTAAGGACGATTGCAATATTACGATGTAATCAACGCAATAAAAAACCATTATTATTATTATTATTATTATTATAAAATAACCGTCTCAAAAATTGATGTCCAAAAGGTTTGAGTCCGCGTTTTTTTGAGACGGTTATAGTGTTGTTAATAATAAAATTTAACCCATTAACCTTCAAAGAGAAAACTATTCCCAAAAATCTTATTTAAATGTTATTGATTCTGACATTTTGAGCAAAGTAACTTCTTATAAAATAATCTGAAACCTGTACAGTTTGAAAACAATCAATAACTTTGCTGATAATTGAAAGCAAGAATTCACTAAATCAAGCTTCGTACAAATGAACGTAGACGTGTACCGTAACGAGCTTAACAAAAGCTAGCTGCGCGCTTGTAATTTAATTACATTGCATAAACTAGAAGTTAACAACAATCGCAGGCAGTTCATCAAATAAAACATATGACAAGCAATCGAGCAGGGAATGAAACTCACGTTGATTTATAACCTAAACTAACTAAACATAAATAACTCGTTGAGAAAGTAACTTTTCTCTTAGCAAGAACCGAAGCAAAGACTTGAACTTAACACCAGACTCTAGTTCAAAAACCCTTCTCTCGGAAGATTCTCATTCAATTAATTAGGTTAGCTGGCAGTTGGTTCATAGTAAATAGTAGATTTTAATCCCGCCACGAGAATTCATGTTTTAGCCATTCTTAAAACAAATAGAAATAGAAAAGTTATGATCGGATTACAAAAAGATAAAATACGTCGGATTTAATTTTGATATTTATTATTGAACAATGGTCTTCACATTGGATTGTATTTGAATGAAGCAAGTTGTGAACTCACCCTTGTCTTCAATCAAGTTGTTGGAAAGATCCAATGTGTGCAGTGTCGTGGAACTGTTGGCTAGCAGAGACATTGACAGCTTGTGAGCGAAATCACTGCAACAACAACATCAACTTCAACACAGTTGGCTTTTATTATGTCGATGAATGTATAAATTTGAAATATTGAAACTGTATATATTGTGTCTAATAAGTATTTGTTTTGCTGCAAATTGTTTTAGAGTATTGTTACGATGAGGACCATTTACTCTTACGTGACGGAGCCAATTGCTGATCGCATTGCATGATCGGGTTGCCTACCCCTTCAGGTGGTGGGGGGGACGCTTGGCATGGTTCAATGCATGGTCAGCGCGGGACCTGCTCCTGGTTGTCCAGGCAACCTGCGTTCAGATGACGTGCGACGGGTTGCCTACACCTTCAGGTGGTGGGGGGGGGGACGCTTGGCATGGTTCAATGCATGGTCAGCGCGGGACCTGCTCCTGGTTGTCCAGACAACCTGCGTTCAGATGACGTGCGACGGGTTGCCTACCCCTTCAGGTGGTGGGGGGGACGCTTGGCATGGTTCAATGCATGGTCAGCGCGGGACCTGCTCCTGGTTGTCCAGGCAACCTGCGTTCAGATGACGTGCGACGGGTTGCCTACCCCTTCAGGTGGTGGGGGGGGACGCTTGGCATGGTTCAATGCATGGTCAGCGCAGGACCTGCTCCTGGTTGTCCAGACAACCTGCGTTCAGGTGACGTGCGACGGGTTGCCTACCCCTTCAGGTGGTGGGGGGGGACGCTTGGCATGGTTCAATGCATGGTCAGCGCGGGACCTGCTCCTGGTTGTCCAGGCAACCTGCGTTCAGGTGACGTGCGACGGGTTGCCTACCCCTTCAGGTGGTGGGGGGGGGACGCTTGGCATGGTTCAATGCATGGTCAGCGCAGGACCTGCTCCTGGTTGTCCAGACAACCTGCGTTCAGGTGACGTGCGACGGGTTGCCTACCCCTTCAGGTGGTGGGGGGGGACGCTTGGCATGGTTCAATGCATGGTCAGCGCGGGACCTGCTCCTGGTTGTCCAGGCAACCTGCGTTCAGGTGACGTGCGACGGGTTGCCTACCCCTTCAGGTGGTGGGGGGTGACGCTTGGCATGGTTCAATGCATGGTCAGCGCGGGACCTGCTCCTGGTTGTCCAGGCAACCTGCGTTCAGGTGACGTGCGACGGGTTGCCTACCCCTTCAGGTGGTGGGGGGGGACGCTTGGCATGGTTCAATGCATGGTCAGCGCGGGACCTGCTCCTGGTTGTCCAGGCAACCTGCGTTCAGGTGACGTGCGACGGGTTGCCTACCCCTTCAGGTGGTGGGGGGGGACGCTTGGCATGGTTCAATGCATGGTCAGCGCAGGACCTGCTCCTGGTTGTCCAGGCAACCTGCGTTCAGGTGACGTGCGACGGGTTGCCTACCCCTTCAGGTGGTGGGGGGGGACGCTTGGCATGGTTCAATGCATGGTCAGCGCGGGACCTGCTCCTGGTTGTCCAGGCAACCTGCGTTCAGGTGACGTGCGACGGGTTGCCTACCCCTTCAGGTGGTGGGGGGGACGCTTGGCATGGTTCAATGCATGGTCAGCGCGGGACCTGCTCCTGGTTGTCCAGGCAACCTGCGTTCAGGTGACGTGCGACGGGTTGCCTACCCCTTCAGGTGGTGGGGGGGGACGCTTGGCATGGTTCAATGCATGGTCAGCGCGGGACCTGCTCCTGGTTGTCCAGGCAACCTGCGTTCAGGTGACGTGCGACGGGTTGCCTACCCCTTCAGGTGGTGGGGGGGGACGCTTGGCATGGTTCAATGCATGGTCAGCGCGGGACCTGCTCCTGGTTGTCCAGGCAACCTGCGTTCAGGTGACGTGCGACGGGTTGCCTACCCCTTCAGGTGGTGGGGGGTGATGCTTGGCTTCGTCACGTAACAGTATGTTCAAGAATTAGTTTAAGTTCTACTCAAATTATATATTTTACTTTTATGACAATTTTCAGAGCGTGTTTTAACATTAAACATAATGTAAACATCTTGGTATGTTTAAAAACATCAACACAAAGTATGATCAAGATTGGGACATAAGCAACCCTCTCAACCCCTTCTATGAATGAAATGTTTTAATTATTAAATTTGTGTTTTTTTACCCACTAATCCACCTTGTACCATATTTTTATGGATTTTGCATATTTTGGCATTTGTTTTTGCATGTTTTGCTTGTTTTGCCATTTGTTCTTGCATGTTTGGAGGTTGTATTTTGCATAACTATCCTATCTCTAGTGATCGGCAATCGCTGGCCAGACTTGCTCGACGTTGACCAATGTACTTACGCTTTGATTCCCAGGTTGTCGAGGTAAAGTTCCTCGATGCTGAGCGACTTCTTCATAACGTGAAGCACTCGATCGAGTGACTCGTGAGTCAACTTTGTGTTGCTCGCTCGTAGTTTTGTGAACCAAGTGTTGTACTCCAGAGCGCTTATAATCGGCACAATGTCTCTGTCAAAGAAAACACAAGAACACAATTAACACAACCAAACACTTTCTTATAACAAACTTCTCTTCTTGAATTATCGACTCTGGTTTTCAGGTAAATGCATCCAGGAAGCCTCGATGAATTAATTGGCACAGTTTGGGAAACAAAAAATGCAACTGAAAATGTGTGGTTTTCACAGAAGCTGCTTGTTTTCAACAAAGCTATTCTCGATTGCATGAAAACAAGTAGAGATTATGAGGAATTTTAAACAAACTGTTAAATACTATCTTGTAATTAATTAATTTTATTCTTTATACGAATTTTACGGAGACTTTTAAAAGAATGTTTTAAATTTTTGACAATGTATAACTGCAAATAAGAATGTATGTTACTCGGGATCCAGGTGCTAGTTTTGCTACCAGTTTTGAACGTGGTTGGTCATTCTTTACTAAACATAAGTTGTCCAACTCTTGAACTAAGTGGAGCCACCGTCGTATGAAATTTAATTTCGATATTTCACGTAGGTTACTCGCTTTTAAATATCGTTACGTGCATGTCAATCATTGATTGAGATCTTTAGAGCAAGAAAAGTCACATAAGCTTCTTGTTATCTGCACTAACTTCGGGTCCAGGTGGTCAAAGTCTCTCAGACAAAGCTCCCGCGTGTCGTGAGACAGATAGATCGTATCCACGTCCCACGAGACTTCCTCGCGATACGGCATCCCATGGTAATCACACATGCAGGCGTACTGCGTTGAAAAACCACCGCAAGGTCCGGCGGCAGGACCGGCACCTTCCACTCTGTTGCCCGGTGCCAGGTCAATCTAAACAACACGACATCATATCATTATATAATATATAAGGTTAACTAGCAGAACCCGCTACCTAACGGCCGCTTAAGATTTTGAGGGAGTGGGCATTTTGGTTTAAATGGGACCACAACCAAAAGTACAATGCAATACCATAAAGTACCCCCATTTTTTTTTTACCGGCCAGCAGCCGGTACAGCAACTTCCACTCTGAAGTTAACTGAAGTTAAGTATGATTGTCATTACCTTGCGAATGATATGGTATGTTAGTGTAATTACCTTGCGAATGATATGGTATGTTAGTGTAATTACCTTGCGAATGGTATGGTATGTTAGTGTAATTACCTTGCGAATGATATGGTATGTTAGTGTAATTACCTTGCGAATGATATGGTATGTTAGTGTAATTACCTTGCGAATGATATGGTATGTTAGTGTAATTACCTTGCGAATGGTATGGTATGTTAGTGTAATTACCTTGCGAATGATATGGTATGTTAGTGTAATTACCTTGCGAATGATATGGTATGTTAGTGTAATTACCTTGCGAATGATATAGTGCAGTGGTACGGTGGGGAAGATGTTCCTGATAGCAGTGGCCAGTGCAGAGATCATGGCATCCACCTCTAGGCTGCCAAGATCCTCGTTGGTAAGGAAAGAGTAGAGTTTGTCAGCTACTGTCAGGCACAGCTGATTTGGTCGCTTGCTTTCCACAGCTTGGATCTCCAGGTAGTGGAAGTGTAGGTCGATCTGCGTTGTCATGACAACAACAAACACTTTCATTACACTTCTCAATTTATCAAGTATTTACTTCACTGATTGCAGCACATGCGACAGATCACAGATGCTGAATGTTGATTCTGTCAACCTTGCATGGGAGTCTGGTGTTACCCATGCAAAATCGGGGTCCAAGTAGCTCAATTGGTTAGAGCAACACCCGCGACAGGTGGAGATTGGGGTCCAAGTAGCTCAATAGCTTAGAGCAACACCCGCGACAGGTGGAGATCGGGGTCCAAGTAGCTCAATTGGTTAGAGCAACACCCGTGACAGGTGGAAATCGGAATCCAAGTAGCTCAATTGGTTAGAGCAACACCCGCGACAGGTGGAGATCGGAATCCAAGTAGCTCAATTGGTTAGAGCAACACCCGTGACAGGTGGAAATCGGAATCCAAGTAGCTCAATTGGTTAGAGCAACACCCGCGACAGGTGGAGATCGGAATCCAAGTAGCTCAATTGGTTAGAGCAACACCCGCGACAGGTGAAGATCGGGGCTCGAGTCCGCGTTTGGGCATCAATTTTTGAGACGGTTCTAGTGTTGTTAATAATAAAATACTGTACAGGTCTATGGCTGCAGAGCTACGACACAAAGTTAAATTACTGGGGGGATAATTAAATACTAGAGCACACAAAGACAAAATGGCCGACTCACCCTGGTGGGGACTTTGGCTGTGAGCAGGAAGAGTCGGCATGGAGAGAAAGCCTGAAACAAAACAGAAGCAAGTGTTAAACCATTGACAGTGCAGGACAGACCTGTAATAGACTGGCATCAGGCACACAGTGTACACCGATAAAACTATACCCTCCTTCTGACTTACCATATACATGACCATCATACACATGATCATCATATACATGACCATCATACACATGACCATCATACACATGACCATCATATACATGACCATCATACACATGACCATCATACACATGACCATCATACACATGACCATCATACACATGACCATCATACACATGACCATCATACACATGACCATCATACACATGACCATCATACACATGACCATCATACACATGACCATCATACACATGACCATCATACACATGACCATCATACACATGACCATCATACACATGACCATCATACACATGACCATCATACACATGACCATCATACACATAACCATCATATACATGACCATCATACACATGACCATCATACACATGACCATCATACACATGACCATCATACACATGACCATCATACACATTACCATCATACACATGACCATCATACACATGACCATCATACACATGACCATCATACACATGACCATCATACACATGACCATCATACACATGACCATCATACACATGACCATCATACACATGACCATCATACACATGACCATCATACACATGACCATCATACACATGACCATCATACACATGACCATCATACACATGACCATCATACACATGACCATCATACACATGACCATCATACACATGACCATCATACACATGACCATCATACACATGACCATCATACACATGACCATCATACACATGACCATCATACACATGACCATCATACACATGACCATCAGGCACATGACCATCATACACATGACCATCAGGCACATGACCATCATACACATGACCATCATACACATGACCATCATACACATGACCATCATACTCATGACCATCATACACATGACCATCATACACATGACCATCATACACATGACCATCATACACATGACCATCATACACATGACCATCATACACATGACCATCATACACATGACCATCATACACATGACCATCATACACATGACCATCATACACATGACCATCATACACATGACCATCATATACATGACCATCATACACATGACCATCATACACATGACCATCATACACATGACCATCATACACATGACCATCATACACATGACCATCATACACATGACCATCATACACATGACCATCATACACATGACCATCATACACATGACCATCATACACATGACCAGTTCTGTTCGGGAGAGAGGTTGGAGGGATGAAAGTTAAGCAACACTGCGCTGAGTCAGGTATTGGATGGGTGACCATCATACACATGACCAGTTCTGTTCGGGAGAGAGGTTGGAGGGATGAAAGTTAAGCAAGACTGCGCTGGGTCAGGTATTGGATGGGTGACCATCATACACATGACCAGTTCTGTTCGGGAGAGAGGTTGGTGGGATGATAGTTTAGCAACACTGCGCTGGGTCAGGTATTGGATGGGTGACCATCATACACATGACCAGTTCTGTTCGGGAGAGAGGTTGGAGGGATAAAAGTTAAGCAACACTGCGCTGGGTCAGGTATTGGATGGGTGACCATCATACACTTGACTAGTTCTGTTCGGGAGAGAGGTTGGAGGGATGAAAGTTAAACAACACTGCGCTGAGTCAGGTATTGGATGGGTGACCATCATACACATGACCAGTTCTGTTCGGGAGAGAGGTTGGAGGGATGACAGTTAAGCAACACTGCGCTGGGTCAGGTATTGGATGGGTGACCATCATACACATGACCAGTTCGGTTCGGAAGAGAGGTTGGAGGGATGAAAGTTAAGCAACACGGCGCTGGGTCAGGTATTGGATGGGTGACCATCATACACATGACCAGTTCTGTTCGGGAAAGAGGTTGGAGGGATGAAAGTTAAGCAACACTGCGCTGGGTCAGGTATTGGATGGGTGACCATCATACACATTATCAGTTCTGTTTGGGAGAGAGGTTAAAGGGATAAAAGTTAAGCAACACTGCGCTGGGTCAGGTATTGGATGGGTGACCATCATACACTTGACTAGTTCTGTTCGGGAGAGAGGTTGGAGGGATGAAAGTTAAGCAACACTGCGCTTGGTCTGGTATTGGATGGGTGACCATCATACACATGACCAGTTCTGTTCGGGAGAGAGGTTGGAGGGATGAAAGTTAAGCAACACTGCGCTGGGTCAGGTATTGGATGGGTGACCATCATACACATGACCAGTTCTGTTCGGGAGAGAGGTTGGAGGGATGAAAGTTAAGCAACACTGCGCTGAGTCAGGTATTGGATGAGTGACCATTATACACATGACCAGTTCTGTTCGGTAGAGAGCTTAGAGGGATGAAAGTTTAGCAACACTGCGCTGGGTCAGGAATTGGATGGGTGACCATCATACACATGACCAGTTCTGTTCGGGAGAGAGGTTGGAGGGATGAAAGTTAAGCAACACTGCGCTGGGTCAGGTATTGGATGGGTGACCATCATACAAATGACCAGTTCTGTTCGGGAGAGAGGTTGGAGGGATGAAAGTTAAGCAACACTGCGCTGAGTCAGTTATTGGATGGGTTACCATCATACACATGACCAGTTCTGTTCGGGAGAGAGGTTGGAGGGATGAAAGTTAAGCAACACTGCGCTGAGTCAGTTATTGGATGGGTTACCATCATACACATGACCAGTTCTGTTCGGTAGAGAGGTTAGAGGGATGAAAGTTAAGCAACACTGCGCTGAGTCAGTTATTGGATGGGTCACCATCATACACATGACCAGTTCTGTTCGAGAGAGAGGTTGGAGGGATGAAAGTTAAGCAACACTGCGCTGGGTCAGGTATTGGATGGGTGACCATCATACACATGACCAGTTCTGTTCGGGAGAGAGGTTGAAGGGATGAAAGTTAAGCAACACTGCGCTGAGTCAGGTATTGGATGGGTGACCATTATACACATGACCAGTTCTGTTCGGTAGAGAGCTTAGAGGGATGAAAGTTTAGCAACACTGCGCTGGGTCAGGAATTGGATGGGTGACCATCATACACATGACCAGTTCTGTTCGGGAGAGAGGTTGGAGGGATGAAAGTTAAGCAACACTGCGCTGGGTCAGGTATTGGATGGGTGACCATCATACAAATGACCAGTTCTGTTCGGGATAGAGGTTGGAGGGATGAAAGTTAAGCAACACTGCGCTGAGTCAGTTATTGGATGGGTTACCATCATACACATGACCAGTTCTGTTCGGGAGAGAGGTTGGAGGGATGAAAGTTAAGCAACACTGCGCTGAGTCAGTTATTGGATGGGTTACCATCATACACATGACCAGTTCTGTTCGGTAGAGAGGTTAGAGGGATGAAAGTTAAGCAACACTGCGCTGAGTCAGTTATTGGATGGGTTACCATCATACACATGACCAGTTCTGTTCGAGAGAGAGGTTGGAGGGATGAAAGTTAAGCAACACTGCGCTGGGTCAGGTATTGGATGGGTGACCATCATACACATGACCAGTTCTGTTCAGTAGAGAGCTTAGAGGGATGAAAGTTTAGCAACACTGCGCTGGGTCAGGTATTGGATGGGTGACCATCATACACATGACCAGTTCGGTTCGGAAGAGAGGTTGGAGGGATGAAAGTTAAGCAACACGGCGCTGGGTCAGGTATTGGATGGGTGACCATCATACACATGACCAGTTCTGTTCGGGAAAGAGGTTGGAGGGATGAAAGTTAAGCAACACTGCGCTGGGTCAGGTATTGGATGGGTGACCATCATACACATTATCAGTTCTGTTTGGGAGAGAGGTTAAAGGGATAAAAGTTAAGCAACACTGCGCTGGGTCAGGTATTGGATGGGTGACCATCATACACTTGACTAGTTCTGTTCGGGAGAGAGGTTGGAGGGATGAAAGTTAAGCAACACTGCGCTTGGTCTGGTATTGGATGGGTGACCATCATACACATGACCAGTTCTGTTCGGGAGAGAGGTTGGAGGGATGAAAGTTAAGCAACACTGCGCTGGGTCAGGTATTGGATGGGTGACCATCATACACATGACCAGTTCTGTTCGGGAGAGAGGTTGGAGGGATGAAAGTTAAGCAACACTGCGCTGAGTCAGGTATTGGATGGGTGACCATTATACACATGACCAGTTCTGTTCGGTAGAGAGCTTAGAGGGATGAAAGTTTAGCAACACTGCGCTGGGTCAGGAATTGGATGGGTGACCATCATACACATGACCAGTTCTGTTCGGGAGAGAGGTTGGAGGGATGAAAGTTAAGCAACACTGCGCTGGGTCAGGTATTGGATGGGTGACCATCATACAAATGACCAGTTCTGTTCGGGAGAGAGGTTGGAGGGATGAAAGTTAAGCAACACTGCGCTGAGTCAGTTATTGGATGGGTTACCATCATACACATGACCAGTTCTGTTCGGGAGAGAGGTTGGAGGGATGAAAGTTAAGCAACACTGCGCTGAGTCAGTTATTGGATGGGTTACCATCATACACATGACCAGTTCTGTTCGGTAGAGAGGTTAGAGGGATGAAAGTTAAGCAACACTGCGCTGAGTCAGTTATTGGATGGGTTACCATCATACACATGACCAGTTCTGTTCGAGAGAGAGGTTGGAGGGATGAAAGTTAAGCAACACTGCGCTGGGTCAGGTATTGGATGGGTGACCATCATACACATGACCAGTTCTGTTCGGGAGAGAGGTTGAAGGGATGAAAGTTAAGCAACACTGCGCTGAGTCAGGTATTGGATGGGTGACCATTATACACATGACCAGTTCTGTTCGGTAGAGAGCTTAGAGGGATGAAAGTTTAGCAACACTGCGCTGGGTCAGGAATTGGATGGGTGACCATCATACACATGACCAGTTCTGTTCGGGAGAGAGGTTGGAGGGATGAAAGTTAAGCAACACTGCGCTGGGTCAGGTATTGGATGGGTGACCATCATACAAATGACCAGTTCTGTTCGGGAGAGAGGTTGGAGGGATGAAAGTTAAGCAACACTGCGCTGAGTCAGTTATTGGATGGGTTACCATCATACACATGACCAGTTCTGTTCGGGAGAGAGGTTGGAGGGATGAAAGTTAAGCAACACTGCGCTGAGTCAGTTATTGGATGGGTTACCATCATACACATGACCAGTTCTGTTCGGTAGAGAGGTTAGAGGGATGAAAGTTAAGCAACACTGCGCTGAGTCAGTTATTGGATGGGTTACCATCATACACATGACCAGTTCTGTTCGAGAGAGAGGTTGGAGGGATGAAAGTTAAGCAACACTGCGCTGGGTCAGGTATTGGATGGGTGACCATCATACACATGACCAGTTCTGTTCAGTAGAGAGCTTAGAGGGATGAAAGTTTAGCAACACTGTGGTGTGTTTTCTAGGTTATTGAAAGTAAAGTTTGACTTGGTCTCGCTGAGTCAGCGCAGTTGAAATACCACGTATTGACAATGAGATGTTGTTTTAATGACGCATCAGGAAATGAGTGAAAGAAATGAATGTCTTTTATTTGCGGTTTAAATGGATGACAAATCGGCTGCGTCTTAAATCTGTCGCTTGCTGAGATAACATGAATCCAGGCAGCCGTGTTCTCGACATATCGAACAAAATCACTTGAACATAGAGCCAGTGTAGGCAGAACAAGATCAAACAAGACCAAGATAAAACAAGATGGTAAGCATTTATCCCAGTAATTACCAAGCAACAATCACAAAGCTATAGAAGAGATGAAACTGCTGCTCTATGCTGCTCTTGCTTCTGCTCGTGTCTGTTTAGCATCAATTACCCGACAATAAGTACATGCAGTACACGTGACGTGACTTAACTTTCATCCCTCCAACCTCTCTCCCGAACAGAACTGGTCATGTGTATGATGGTCACCCATCCAATACCTGACTCAGCGCAGTGTTGCTTAACTTTCATCCCTCCAACCTCTCTCCCGAACAGAACTGGTCATGTGTATGATGGTCACCCATCCAATACCTGACTCAGCGCAGTGTTGCTTAACTTTCATCCCTCCAACCTCTCTCCCGAACAGAACTGGTCATGTGTATGATGGTCACCCATCCAATACCTGACCCAGCGCAGTGTTGCTTAACTTTCATCCCTCCAACCTCTCTCCCAAACAGAATTGGTCATGTTTATGATGGTCACCCATCCAATACGTGACTCAGCGTAGTGTTGCTTAACTTTCATCCCTCCAACCTCTCTCCCGAATAGAACTGGTCATGTGTATGATGGTCACCCATCCAATACTTGACCCAGCGTAGTGTTGCTTAACTTTCATCCCTCCAACCTCTCTCCCAAACAGAATTGGTCATGTGTATGATAGTCACCCATCCAATACCTGACCCAGCGTAGTGTTGCTTAACTTTCATCCCTCCAACCTCTCTCCCAAACATAACTGGTCATGTGTATGATGGTCATGTGTATGATGGTCATGTGTATGATGGTCATGTGTATGATGGTCATGTGTATGATGGTCATGTGTATGATGGTCATGTGTATGATGGTCATGTGTATGATGGTCATGTGTATGATGGTCATGTGTATGATGGTCATGTGTATGATGGTCATGTGTATGATGGTCATGTGTATGATGGTCATGTGTATGATGGTCATGTGTATGATGGTCATGTTTATGATGGTCACGTGTATGATGGTCATGTATATGATGGTCATGTGTATGATGGTCATGTGTATGATGGTCATGTGTATGATGGTCATGTGTATGATGGTCATGTGTATGGTGGTCATGTGTATGATGGTCATGTGTATGATGGTCATGTGTATGATGGTCATGTGTATGATGGTCATGTGTATGATGGTCATGTGTATGATGGTCATGTTTATGATGGTCATGTGTATGATGGTCATGTATATGATGGTCATGTGTATGATGGTCATGTGTATGATGGTCATGTGTATGATGTTCATGTGTATGATGGTCATGTGTATGATGGTCATGTGTATGATGGTCATGTGTATGATGGTCATGTGTATGATGGTCATGTATATGATGGTCATGTATATGATGGTCATGTATATAATGGTCTCCTATCCCTGACCCAGTGCAGTGTTTGGTGCAAGGGACTAAGCCCGGTGTTGGACAGGGTCAGAGACTGGAGTATTCTGTTGAGAGCAGCGAGTTCATGAGAGTGAGTGAGAGGGGTTGTGTTTGAGTATAGGGCGAGTTCATGAGAGTGAGTGAGAGGGAAGTGACCGGCGCCGGTTGGTCTGACTATCCTCTGCTAACATCAGCAACGCGATCGATTGACGTCGAGAGGTTCTTCTCCTCTCCGGCAAAACATGATGCACTTTGTTAGCTTATTTTATAAAACACTATCCGTCTCTCTCTCACCCAATACACTCGGGCTTTATTAATGAAGTAGCTGCAGTCGGAATGCTGATTACAAATTAATTACCCGTGGCTTTACAATTACTTTCGATTTTTCTGTTTTTTTTTAGTTTTTTTTAGCATAAATTAGACAGCGTGTTTTCTCCGAGTTAGAAACGTGGATCGAGGAATGCATGAAAAGTGAGTGACAGGAGAAAATCAGTCCTGGAAACTAACATATTATGTGTTTGTATTTAAATAAACATATCTAGATTGTTGAGATGATGGTCTTATCTGTTGGTTACTTGCTCTTGGTTAGCTCGTTCAAGTGGCTCGATAGTTTAGCTAGATTACAAGTTGGAACGCATGGAGTAACGGCCGCTGGTAATGTCGGACAATTAAATTATAATATGTTTATCCGCATAACTTGGTATATAGATCGTGTAGCTACCTCAACTTTATTAACTGCTTGACTTGCTTTGACAAGAATGCAGTGAACATCAACATTGAATTAACTTCTTGAAAACAACAGAGATTAAACAGGTCTATCTCAAGTGCTAAGATGAAAACACTGATAGAGATAAGAATACGTGACCAAGACTTACCAACACGCGGTTTTCCGTCTTGTCTCCCTTCGTCTCGAGTTTGACCACATTTTTGAGCAATATTTTAACGTGTTTTCCTAACAGAGACTTGACGCTTTCTGCAAAAGAAACACGCGAATAGAAATGAATTAATTGAATTAGTTTTGACAGATCGGAATGAGGGTGTAACTCAGGTAACCAATTGACAGTAAAATGTCTGAATTGCGATGCAGATTAATTAACAGTTACTGTGGCAAGGTTTCAATGAGTCGCTTGGGAAGTGCGGTGAAAGGTTAGTTTGGAATGTTTTCATCATAATTAGGCCAACTTTTCAAATATACAGGTGGGTGCAGACTCCTTCCTGGCACTCCCCAAAGATGGGATGATTTCATACCCACATAATGTAAACAAATGTATGCACTTACCGTTCAAGTCTTTCGTCAGTTGAGATCTTGTGGACATGTTGTACACAAGAATCGCTGAGTTGCAAAGCGACACAAACTAACACTTATCTAGCTAAAATTGTTAATCTATTATCAAATACAAAACAAGGAAATTGAGTGAAATTCACTGGCACTTCATCTCGCGACATCGTCCCTTTTAGCAGCCATTGGCGAATTGTTCGTCAGAGTCGATGGAAATTAAAATCAGATGAGAGGTATTTGCAGTTGGTAGCATTGACGTTTTGCACAGGTTCGTTCTAAGCATGTGTTCGATGGCGGTGGAGGGGATGTTTACACATTAGTATTATCGTTAGTATTATGTATTATCTCTCAAGTTGAAGTTAGTGCAGGTAAATTAATTCTTGATAAAGATATGCTTCATTGCATAACCATATTATTGTGTAACATCTTAGATAGTTGTCATACAAATTATTTTAAAGAATCCAATAAAAACCTTGTCATTATTAATTTATAACCTTCAAAATTGACAATAGGGAAGTTCACATTTTGCTAGTCTAGCTCCGTTTCCATCCGTGACGTGACGTTTGTTTCAGAAGGAGTCTCCCGAATCACAAACCATGGAAACGAAATCGCAGAAGAAAAAGCGTCTGAAGAATGCAAAGAGCGACAGCTTGACGTCCGAGCAGATAATCAACTACTTGGATTATTTCCTCCGCGTAGGTGCGTTGGACCAGGCTATGTTTGTAGTCAGACAGGTCCAGGACTGGAACGACGACAAAGAAACGGCGAGGAAACTGATTGAGCTCGTGGTGAAGCACCCGGATCACTGCAGATCGGCGAACCAGTTCTTGTGCGGCACCGAGATAATCTGCGACATAGCGACCAAGATCGACGGAGAAGAAATACTGGCCGAGTTCATCGCTTTGCTCCGAAGTTCCGTCAGCGACCTGCACTTCATCCGACCTTTGCTGCCGATACAAGTCAGCTTGATGAGAGTCTCGAAGACCCGCGACAAGTGGCTTGACAAGTGCATCGAAGAAATCATCCAGACTTTAATCAAACTACGCCCTGCTGAAGTAAACAACTGGAGCTTCACCGGCAACAACTTCGTCTCCGTGGTTACCCACGTTTATCAGAACTTGATTCAATTCTACGAGCCGTTCTTACACGAGTCGTGCAGCTTTGTTAACTCCCTGCCGCGGCAGGTGGCGACCAATCAGAAGCGAGCGTTGGCGATATTTATCCTCCAACTCCTCGGCCGACCGCTGATGTTCTTGGACGTTAGCGACGGCGTAAACAACGCTAGGTCGACGACGGAGACTTTGATTGGAGATCTGTCGAGACTCATCGGGGACTTGTTCCACTTCTTGGACTTCGCGGAACTCGAGGAACTCGAAGACGATTCCGAACGAGAACGCGAGAACGTTTTCGTCATCGCCGTCGCTCACTTGTTCTACTTGTTGCTCGTCGAAGGCATCGGATTGGATCGAGTCCCGTGCGTTTACGATCCCGTCTATGTCTGGATCAACGCGATCTACCTAGCAACGCGTTTGTTTTCCGCCGACGACGACGGAGACCACGCGATCGCACGCAAGGGACTCCTCCTCTTCTTCAAGGTCACGTCAAGATTCAAAGACGAGTCGATATCTCACCGCGTACTGGATTCCCGAGTTCATGGCAGATTCATGAAGGCTGTGGCCGCGTTGCACTGCCACCCGGATCTGCGAGAGCTGATCACCGACTGTCTCCATCTTTATGTTTTCAAGATGGACGATCGCGGCCGTTACCTCGTCTTATACAACGTCGTCGTTCATTTCAAGGAACCTGACTTCGTGGCCAAATTCACGACGATACTGCTCGAGATAATCTTGCAAAGCTTGCGAAAACAAACGAGGTCGCGTTACTTTCACGGCCCCAGCTTGTTCCGACTTCTCTCGTGCTACGCTCAGATCGGTGACCTCGACATCGAGGTGGCTGTGAAACAGATTGTGGTGACGTTGATGATATTCCGGTTCTTGCAGACGACCGTCGCGGGCGATTACCTCGACGTACGCAAGTACGAGCCGTACTTCAAGTCTGAGTTCATTTCCCCGCTGAGCGATTCCATCGTCAGGATCAGAGTCGATTACAAACGGCGGGTGTTGGATCTGGAAGACGTGTTGGCGATGGCTTCGCAACGGAAGACGGAAGAGTTCCCGGAGAGCATGCGGCGGTGGATTGCTGACGGTAGCATGGGACGGGAGACCGGGAAGATGATAGGCAACCTCAATGCACGGCTGGAACAATTCCTGGACTTAGAGAAGTTGCTGGATGAGATGCTGCCGGGCAGAATTGTTGGGTCTGCCCTTGGTAGCCATGACAACAGTTGTTGAATGTGTTTACATTGCTTATAATGCCGAGAGTTTGCCTTGGAAATCTTGTGATAATATTATAAAGTTAACAAAAGAAGGTTAACTTGGGTGACAGCGTCGAAACAGTTGAGTGCAGGTTCTAGGTGGAGAAACAACGTCAATGTAACAGTCTCTGCGTGAAAGATGGCCGCCAAATGACTACCTTACCGACAAAAATGCAGAGTACCGGAACATCACGTTAAGTGGAGCCACTGTCGTATGAAATTTAATTTCAATATTTCTCGTAGGTTAACTCGCTTTTTAATATAGTTACGTGTAAATCAATCGTTGAGGTAAACATTGATGGAGATCTTTTGAGCATGAAAAGGTAGTCATTGTCGGTAAGGTAGTCATTTGGCGGCCATCTTTCACGCAGAGACTGAAACATTGACGTTGTTTCTCCACCTAGAACCTACACTCAACTGTTTTAAAGTCATTCCATGTAAAATAGGACCAACTTTGACCGACTCAGAATTTCACGAGATAATGTAGATAATGTGACGTTGATACGGACGCGGGGGGTGAAATCACCTGAACTTCAATCCCCTGTAACTTTTAAACTTTTTGAATAAAAATAAAACAAACAAATAATTTTACTAAAACCAACGTTCCGAACAAGTGCGCCGAATTTCATGAAATTCTGAGTCAATCAAGGTGAAAACTAATTTTAAATGCTTATGGAACGACCCATCATAAGCAAATATGTTTACATTGCTTATAATGCTGAGAGTTTACCTTGGAAATGTTGTGATAATATTATAAAGTTAACAAAGAAAGGTTAACTTGGGTGAGATCAGGTATAGAAGTGAACAATCGCTTGCTTCAACTGAATTCAACTGTCAACGTTGTGTCATTACTTCGTTGCAGTCACGTACACTTTTAGTACAAACGTTGAAATGTTTTGCAAACGTAAGTTTTATTGAATTATAAAAGTGTTTGTGTGGAATGACAAAGTCTCTATTAAGATAAAGTAGGTCTGAGTCTGAAAACTATTATCTAAACTTTAAACAAATATCTAGATTTTGCTATATATTCATTTTATACCAACCGTTCACTTAATTAGTTGGTGAAAAGACATTTGTTAACAATTTATACAAATATTAAAGACTTTACTCGAGTTCCTGTCATTTATTTCTGATGATGAATAAAACCAAATGGAAAATATTTTAATTTATGTGTTTTTATTTTGTAATTCAAAGTAGAAACCTTGGGATGAAATGTGATTGATGATGAACACTATAACCATATGATGGTTCTTAGACTCATGTCTACTTGATGTAAACTTAGCACTAGTTTTAACAAAAACTATTTCAACTGGGTTTTCAATGCTAAGTAAAGGGCAACTAAATTTCCCAACGTTTCGTAACATATACTTGTTACCTCTTCAGAGGTTTGAGCAGTCCTGACAATTTTCCAATAACAAAAGAACTACAAAAAATTATAGCAATTACCAAGTTCAAGCTTCCTAAATGCATCTAAATAAAATAATCAGGGTCAATAACTCAAAAACTAATGTATTGTGTATTTTCTGAAATGAAATCCCCAACGAATTGGTGTTTTTTAACTAACTAATTATGTGTATGGATGTGTTGTTGCTTAGATGTGAAACAGTTTAGATGAAATCAAATCCATCACAGTTTTACCAAATTTACCTAAGATAGGAGAGGAAATTAAAAAAGTACTGTTGAAAAAGGAGATTTTTACAGCATTCAGGGCAGATAGAAAAATAAGTACAATGGTAAGACTAGTGAAGGATCAGATTCCATTAGAATGCAAAGGCGTCTATGAGGTAAGTTGTGAATGTGGAAAAGTTTACAAAGGAGAAACAGGTAGGAAAATTAGCACAAGAGTCAAGGAAGATGAAAGACACATAAGATTAGCAAAACAATCTTGCATTGCTGGGGAAAAACAAAGCCAGTTGAATCAATCAGCTTGTGCAGAACACGAGAATGAGTTTCAACATCACATTGAAATAGACACGGTAAGGATTTTATGTCGAGATGATAGGAAATTCACTAGAAAAGTCAGAGAAGCAATAGCAATTAAGAAACAACCCAATAACTTCAATAGAGATGATAGTTTTCAACTTGATTGAGCTGGGGAACAATTTTACAACAGAAAAATGTAAAAGAGAATATCAGTGAGGAGACAGAAGAAATCAGCACAAAGAATCCAGAAGAAAATATTTGGACAAGTAGATTAAGAACTAAACGTAATGAATAAGGAAATTTTGATTGTATTACATAACATTAGGACAACCTCGAAAAATTGGCGTTTTTTCCATACACATAATTAGTTAGTTAAAAAATGCCAATGTGTTCGAGTTCTTATTTCAGAAAATACATAATACACTAGTTTTTAAGTTATTGACCCTGATTATTTTGTTTAGATGCATTTAGGAAGCTTGAACTTGGTAATTGTTAAAATTTTATGTGGTTCTTTTGTTATCGGAAAATTTTCAGGACTGCTCTTACCCTTGATAAAGTAACAAATATATGTTACGAAATGTCGGGAAATTTAGTAAACCTTTACTTAGCATTCAAAACCCAGTTCAAATAGTTTTTCTTAACACTATAACGGTTTCAAAAATTGATCCCCAAACGAGGACTCAAACTCTGATCTCCACCTGTCGCGGGTTTTGCTCTAACCAATTGAGCTACTTGGACCCCGATCTCCACCTGTCGCGGGTGTTGCTCTAACCAATTGAGCTACTTGGACCCCGATCTCCATCTGTCGCGGGTGTTGCTCTAACCAATTGAGCTACTTGAACCCCGATCTCCACCTGTCGCGGGTGTTGCTCTAACCAATTGAGCTACTTGGACACTGGGTTTTTGAGACGGTTTTAGTGTATTTGATGAGAATGAGATGAGATGAGAATGATAACAATAAAATACCCCGCGCATTGCAAGTGTTTGCAATTTAAATAAGATTTCATCCTAATACAGCAACGAATCCAACGTCAAATTGGAGTTATTCGAGTTTGACAGGTTGTGACGTGATATAGCGTCACTAGAATCAGAGTGACTGTGAGTGTTCACAGCCTCTTGGTTCTACTCCTTGGAGATCTGTCATTCTCATCAAATACACTGAAATCGTCTCAAAAAGCCAGTGTCCAAGTAGCTCGATGATTCAGAGCAACACCCGCGATAGGTGGAGATCGAGGTTCGAGTCCCCGTTTGAGCATCAATTTTTGAGACGGTTATAGTGCTGAAAATAGTAAAAAAAAGTAAAAACCTGCTTCCGACAGGACACTTGGATACTTTGCCCATATCTTTTGTTGGGTCTCTAGAACATTGTAGATAGCTCCTTGGTCTCTAGCACTTGCCATTTTAAATTACAGTTAAATCAGTGGCTTTGCTTTTATAAATACATTATGACTTTTCATCCACATCCTTTGATGAAAGAATTTGACACGCCTAGAGAATACGAAAGCTCGTGTTAAGAGCAACTAAGATTTTGTCTGATTGTTAGTAATTAATTACAATTGCAAATGAAAATGATTTTAATGACGTTACTTTGAATCTCGCACGGTTTTTTTTTAATTTGTGGAGCGGTCAGAGTCAATGGAACGTGGGTTGGTAAAACTGCACGCGGCAGGGTTCACTCACTGCGAATGTTTCAAGAGGATTTATAACATGGCTGTGTCCGTACTTCGAACAATATCGAAATATAAGCCAAATGCTCTCTTTCTAGGTAAGATTTTCATGATATTTAAAACGCTAATTAGTTGATAAAATACGTTTTCGATGCCAATTAACTATAACTCATAAGCAAGCATGAAAGGTGACAAGCGTGTTAAAAGTGTATCCTAACCTACAACTCGGCGATCTGTTGTAACCGTCAGATTATATAACAGCGAGGATTTTACTTGGAAAATACACATAACACGGTTAACTATTCTTAACACCGTCGCCATTCGACGCGTCTGATCCACATTGCGCTGGGCAAAGTTAAGTCGCGGGTACCGTCGTCGTGATTGCATTCTCTCGTGTGTTCCAGAGCGTGAACACCAGCGGAGCTCTCTTCTCAATTAAAATCAGTGTGTTGCTATTTCCCGCGCGCAGATATTCCGCCTTGTCTTAGTTCCGGCTAGGTTATCGTTACGAATGGAGATGGAACAAGGCGATGTGGTCGTCGTGGAGACGGCGTCAACGAACTGTGTTGAAAAGCTGAGCGACTTGTTGTCATCGGGAAACTGTGCCGAAGCTTTGGAACTGGTTCAAAAGTCCGACAACAAGCGAGCTTTGAAAGACTCCGCCTGGGACATCATTCCTGTCGTAGCCACGCATCTGGGCCGAGAATTTGTCGACAAACATCCCGATATGTACGCAAGCTGCGTGGATATCCTCCTGGCGATCGCCGACGTTGCCCCGCCCGAAGAAGCGTTGCTGGAATTCATCGAGCAGGCGGAGAGCTCGGAGAACGACGACGCCAGGTTCACGGCGATGTTGCCGTCGATGCAGCTGTGCCTGAACAAGATGCCGGAGAAACGGGGCAACTCTTTGGAGTGGTGTTTCAACGCCATTCACGGCCACCTCGTCGGTCTGCCGTTGCCAGAAGATCACAATCTCCATGGCGACGAACGGAAGCTGATCGACTCCGATCCGAATCACCATCGCATTACGAACGTCTACGAAGCCGTCGTCGAGTTTTACAAGCCGTTCTTGCGCGAGACTTTGACGGAACTGCAGAAGAAGAACACGATCTGCTTCCTGTTTCAGCTTCTCGGCAAGCCACTGTTGTATCTGGATCTCGAGGGAGACCTCGTTAAGACCAGAGCGAGAAGGTTAGCGGAGGAGATTGTAGGCGATATTGCAACGCTGCACAAAGACTTGTTCTGGTTCCTGAAATACGCGGAGCAACGAGAGATGGAAGACAGAAGCAGGCACAAAGAAATAACGCCCGACGATTACTACGCGGACGGCGGCTCCAGCGATGTTTACCAACGTCACGATAAGCTGCCGACGATATCCGTCGCATCGTTCTACTACCTGGTCCTTGGCGAGCGAATCCTCTTAGACCACGCCCCCTGCGTTTACCACCCGCTCTACGTTTGGCTCAACGTCATATACCTGACGGCGGCCATCTTTAAAGTGTCCGACGTCCACGACCTGGTCGTACGCAAGGGACTCCGCCTCTTCCTCGGCGTCGCGTCACGATTCAGCGACGGCACGATGTCGCATCGCACGCTCGACTCGGCCGTGCATGCGACGCTAGCCGCCGCGATCTGCGACGTCGCGATCTACGCGGTCGCCATGGAGACGAGGAAGCTATCGGTCGAGTGTCTACGCGACTACTTGTTCAAGTTGGACGTCAAGGGTCGCTACTTGTTGCTAGGCAACCTGATACGCACGGTCGAGCACTCGTCGCTGATTGGCTACCTGACGATGCAGCTCAAGACGATCGTCGGGGACTCTTTGGTTGCCGCGGCGACGACGCCGCGTTATTTCTGCGGAGCGCGACTCTACGGTCTCGTCCTGCCGCTGGTACGGCTCCGCGACGGAGCCGAGACAGATCTGGCGGAGCATCGAGATCGGATCCTGGCCGCGTTGAATCTTCTCTTCTTTGTTCTGTCTCGAGATAAAGACAACGTCACGGGACTCTGGGACAAGGTCGATGACCTCCACGTCGTGCTGTTGTCTCCGCTGAAGGAAGCCATCGAAGTATCGCGCGCGCATTATCAGCTGCGACTCAACGACCTCAACGACTTCCAAACAATGACCGGCAGGAAGAAGCGACCCGAGTTGCCTAGCAACGTGAGCGTCAACATCGCGGGCAGAGACTCAAACAACGACGAGGCCGGGGATATGAAGAGAGTCGTTAACTACGCACTCAACGGCTTCCATTTGATGGAGAGCGGGTTGGCGCTACTGAATAAATGCATCCAAGTCGGACGATAATTCACAGCCATCTCATGCTTTAACACATCTTTTGTGCTTTTGTCATTCTTTGATAATTCAATAAAAACGTTGGTATTTAAACGCTGTTTCTTGTTGTAATTACTCTTCGAAGTTCCGTCGATAAAACACGGAGAGAATGCAATCATAACGAGCAGGCTAGCAAACACGACAACATTACCTGCGGTTAAAACATAGACCCACGTAATTCACAGTCTCTTGGCATCCTATTCACAGTCTCTTGGCATCCTATTCACAGTCTCTTGGCATCCTATTCACAGTCTCTTGGCATCCTATTCACAGTCTCTTGGCATCCTATTCACAGCCTCTTGGCATCATATTCACAGTCTCTTGGCATCCTATTCACAGTCTCTTGGCATCCTATTCACAGTCTCTTGGCATCCTATTCACAGTCTCTTGGCATCCTATTCACAGTCTCTAGGCATCCTATTCACAGTCTCTTGGCATCCTATTCACAGTCTCTTGGCATCCTATTCACAGCCTCTTGGCATCCTATTCACAGTCTCTTGGCATCCTATTCACAGTCTCTTGGCATCCTATTCACAGTCTCTTGGCATCCTATTCACAGTCTCTTGGCATCCTATTCACAGTCTCTTGGCATCCTATTCACAGTCTCTTGGCATCCTATTCACAGTCTCTTGGCATCCTATTCACAGTCTCTTGGCATCCTATTCACAGTCTCTTGGCATCCTATTCACAGTCTCTTGGCATCCTATTCACAGGCTCTTGGCATCCTATTCACAGTCTCTAGGCATCCTATTCACAGGCTCTTGGCATCCTATTCACAGTCTCTTGGCATCCTATTCACAGTCTCTTGGCATCCTATTCACAGTCTCTTGGCATCCTATTCACAGTCTCTTGGCATCCTATTCACAGTCTCTTGGCATCCTATTCACAGTCTCTTGGCATCCTATTCACAGTCTCTTGGCATCCTATTCACAGTCTCTTGGCATCCTATTCACAGCCTCTTGGCATCCTATTCACAGTCTCTTGGCATCCTATTCACAGTCTCTTGGCATCCTATTCACAGTCTCTTGGCATCCTATTCACAGTCTCTAGGCATCCTATTCACAGTCTCTTGGCATCCTATTCACAGTCTCTTGGCATCCTATTCACAGAGGGTTGCAGTGTTTTGTTTTGTTTGCAGGAATAAAAGGTTTTGCTTGTCGACTTCAATGCTACTCGATGCAGGACCAAGCCACGACGGCAAGCGAGGAGAAGGTGAGAATGCTAAGTCAAGAACAACTGAATTTCCCAAAGTTTCGTAACTTGTACCTGTTACTTTATCAATGGTAAGAGCAGTCCTGACAATTTTCCAATAACAAAAGAACCACACAAAATTATAAGTACTCCGTACTTACTCAGTAATGTATTGTTCCTAGAATAAAATATATGTTATTATTATTATTATCTCAAGGTTGTCCGTGATAGAATCCTCGCTGCTTCTCTTCCGTTTGTCTCCGCTCACGGTTGGTCCCACGATGCATTGGGTGCGGGAGCAGAGTCTGTCGGGTTGGCAGGCGTAGCTCATGGGATGTTCCCACGCGGCGGAGCTGAACTCGTTCAGTTCTTCTACGTCACGTGCAACGCTCAGCTCGTCAAACAGATGCAAGCCGAGGCTGACGCAGTGGACATAGATCCAACAAGGTTAGGTTTTACCTATGTACCTATGTACCTATGTACCTATGTACCTATGTATCTATGTATCTATGTGCCTATGTACCTATGTACCTATGTGCCTATGTATCTATGTATCTATGTGCCTATGTACCTATGTACCTATGTACCTATGTGCCTATGTACCTATGTACCTATGTACCTATGTACCTATGTACCTATGTGCCTATGTACCTATGTACCTATGTACCTATGTACCGATGTACCTATGTACCCATGTACCTATGTACCTATGTATCTATGTGCCTATGTACCTATGTGCCTATGTACCTATGTGCCTATGTACCTATGTGCCTATGTACCTATGTACCTATGTACCCATGTACCTATGTACCTGTGTATCTATGTACCTATGTATCTATGTGCCTATGTACCTATGTACCTATGTACCTATGTACCTATGTACCCATGTACCTATGTACCTTTGTACCCATGTACCTATGTACCTGTGTATCTATGTGCCTATGTACCTATGTACCCATGTACCTATGTACCTGTGTATCTATGTGCCTATGTACCTATGTACCCTTGTACCTATGTACCTTTGTACCCATGTACCTATGTACCTGTGTATCTATGTGCCTATGTACCTATGTACCTATGTACCTATGTACCTATGTACCTATGTACCTATGTACCCATGTACCTATGTACCTATGTACCTATGTGCCTTACCACAGTGCAGCAAATGCATATTTGTAAGAGAAAAATGAATACAAAATAAATACTAAATACTCAACTGACTTGGGTTGTGTTTGATTTGCAGGAAGAAGGCTCTGGACGTGTTCTTTGCGGACGCCATAGAAACAAGACTCCGCATGTTGGTCCCGTACCTGGACCAATGGCCGCAAGCAATCGCTCTGTTGTCACTTCCCCCAAACGTGCCCAACACGCTTGCCAACCTTCTAACACTCGTTGATGACATCTGCTACTTTGCTGGAGACAGATCCGTTGATGTGAGTGCCAGGCTTCCCAACTTTCATCCCTCCAACCTCTCTCCCAAACAGAACTATCATGTGTATGATGGTCACTCATCAAATACCTGACACAGCACAGTGTTGCTTAACTTTCATCCCTCCAACCTCCCTCTCGAACAGAACTTGCCATGTGTATGATGGTCACCCATCCAAAACCTTACCCAGCGCAGTGTTGCTTAACTTTCATCCCTCCAACCTCTCTCCCAAACAGAACTGGTCATGTGTATGATGGTCAACCATCCAATACCTGACCCAGCGCAGTGTTGCTCAACTTTCATCCCTCCAACCTCTCTCCCGAACAGAACTGGTCATGTGTATGATGGTCACCCATCCAATACCTGACCCAGCGCAGTGTTGCTTAACTTTCATCCCTCCAACCTCTCTCCCGAACAGAACTGGTCATGTGTATGATGGTCACTCATCCAATACCTGACCCAGCACAGTGTTGCTTAACTTTCATCCCTCCAACCTCTCTCCCGAACAGAACTGGTCATGTGTATGATGGTCACCCATCCAATACCTGACCCAGCGTAGTGTTGCTTAACTTTCATCCCTCCAACCTCTCTCCCGAACAGAACTGGTCATGTGTATGATGGTCACCCATCCAATACCTGACCCAGCGCAGTGTTGCTTAACTTTCATCCCTCCAACCTCTCTCTTGAACAGAACTGGTCATGTGTATGATGGTCACCCATGCAATACCTGACCCAGCGCAGTGTTGCTTAACTTTCATCCCTCTAACCTCTCTCCCGAACAGAACTGGTCATATGTATGATGGTCACCCATGCAATACCTGACCCAGCGCAGTGTTGCTTAACTTTGGTGATGAGTTATTTAGTTTATCCGAATGCTCTTGGGGACCTTGATGCTATCGAGGTTGGACTGGATTATTAAATCTGCCGGCAACGTCATAGAAAGAAGACTCGCGTCCAAGAACCCTAACGTTGTGCACCACTCGATTATATCCGTGTCTAAACATAACCTATAAAAGCTGTGACTCGTGCCATGTTGCAGTTCTCGTGGTACAGCCGTCGAGTGACTCTCGCTGGCGTGTACAAGATGACAGAGTTGTGTCTTGTGCAAGACAAGTCCGAGGACTTCAGAGACACCTGGCAATTCCTGGGTCGACGGATTGCTGACGTTGACCAGCTGCACCAGTATCTCAACCAATCGGGACAAGTTTCCAACGTTGCCAAGGAAACGGTCACCTCGGTGTTCATTACGGTGAGTTGGGTTCGTGACAAACCAACTAAATGTTGCAGTCTTTTATTTGGCTGCTGACAGGTTATGTGGTAATTATATGGGCTTATAGAATAAGTTTACATACGGGAATGTCAACAGTGTTGTAAAATATAATAATAATAGCAGTACCCGCTGCCTACGGCCGCTTTAGATTTTAAGAAAGTGGGCATTTTGGTTTAAATGGGATCTATAATAAAAGTAATAGTTGGTCCTACTTTGTGGTAGAGTTATTAATAATAGTTGACTTAGTAGGTACCTATCTAATTGAGTAGTTTTTACTAATATAAATAATTTGATATAGAAATGCCACTGAAAACTAGTAGACTATAGTTTCTCTATAAAATCATTGTTTAATTCTTTGCTTTTGTTATTTTCAGGCCCGCAATATTCTAGGACTGAACTTAGGCAATAGGTAGCAATAACAGAACTTTAGTTTATTAAAACCTAGCTTTGTGTTCTGTTTTCGTACAAATCAAGTGGACCCGTCTACTGGCACCCACTGACAGCATCCAGTATTACACGAAACATGAAGAATATAAATAAATTAGTTTGCTTCCTTCGAAACAAATCACGACTGAGCTTTTCAAGTTATTTCTGCGACTGGATCCACTACTAGAACATAACAATTGAACACAATTGATTGTCAAGTTCAAGGTTTGACATGACTCTGTTGTAGTCAGTCATGTCAGGTTCAGTTGATTTTATTTATCATGTAATATTTACGTGTTGCATCTGTGATTCTGTTGTTATCTACCTGTTCGATGAATTAAACGAGGCGCTTGCATTGTCACGTGAATCCATGTTTCATTCTTGTCTCGAACCAAACAAACCAAGACACAAACTTCACTGCTGTCAGAAGATTCAATATTTTGTGAATCACTTCACACTTTTTGCAGGGCTTTTGACAAATTATCTAAATGTTTTCATAGAAGAACATTTTTCCAGTCTAAAGAAACTGTTCTGTATTTCTGTATTTCCTAATTTGTGCTTCATTATTTCTGGCTTCCATTCGTATCAATCTTAAGTGCATCTAAGGATTCAATGACGGCAGAGATTAGATCGCTGCAAGAACCAAGTGGCTGGAAAAGTTGTTCCTTGTGTCAGTTTGGTAAACACATGATATCCAGCAGCCGTTGCACAAGCAACAAGTCCTGTACATAATTATTCATTTGACAAAGTTTAACAGCCTATAAAAGTTACAATAACGTTGTCAGTTGCACTTTCATGTAGTAAACAAGTGCTTGTTTGACATAACCTGTGACATAACCTATCATCGCTATCATAGACTCAACAGTTTGACACAGGAGGCCTTGTATGGGATTTTATTTAGTGAAGTCATCAAATAAGGAGTGAAAATTACTGGCAATTGTTTTATTATGATCAACTTTATTGTCATACAAATTTTAATTAACAGTAAATGAGTCACAATGTAGTTACATTAGAGCATTTTAACAAGTTGGTTGAATTTATATATAGATATATATATTCCTTTTAATCACTTAAAATATTATGTACACTTTTTAAAATAGACATTTTGGTGATCTATTTTAGGTAAATCACCATTTGTGCAGCATTCATTCTTAGACTTCAAGAACACTCCATTGATAAACATGTCCCATTTGATGAAACAAAAGATTGTTGATGCTGGTATTATGCAACGTAGCAAGAAGAAATTGTTGACACATAAAATACAAGTGGTTTGCAAATCTAATGATTGGCTATTTTAGATATGGCATAAGCAAGTAAGTACATAGCCTTTTTTGGGAAGAAATAATGGCTGGTTTTTTTAAACCCACAGTCAAAATAAGAAGAAAAGCAGCAATAGTTTTTAAAACTACATAAACATCCTGCAGTTGGATTCGTTGCTGGTAAAACAGCACAATTCATATACCTTCAATTATCAAGACAGTATTTAATTTATTTTGGCAGTTGAAAGGGTTGCTTATCATTTCAGAATGTAGAAGTGGAATCTTAGATAAAACATTCACCCTCTGCAGTAAATTAATTATCTAACTCACCAGATAAAATATGTAACAACAACAAAACTAGTAATAAGAAAGGATTATTATATTTTACAAGTAATTTTCAACATTTGAAAACTAAACAAGACCTGTCAAGTCGGTAAACAAAGCTCGTTGTACAATAACTCCTTGCAAATATTTTGTGTTGCCAGAGAGTATTGCAAATAATATGAAGCTTATAAGAGGTGCAGCAATGAGCAGTAGGAGACAATGATAATGCACAAAATGTTGATAATAATATATCTAGAATCAATTCAAAAAGCACTGTAAGTCCAGTAGGTAGGTAAATAGGAAGAAACTGGTAATATATATATAAAAACAATGTTTTAATAGTGACCCTCTTGAATATATCCCTTGATGGTAGTTGGCAACGGCAGTTTCTGTATGTTGTCTACTCGCGTATTTTCTCGTATCACAAATCGACACAAGTATTGGAGGGATCTGACTTGGGTGAACCTCGAGACTGGTTTCACAAGGCGAACGGGGAAAGCCGGGTGGAAAGGTGCTCTCGGTTGAGAGTAACAGAATACGGCAGACTTTGAGAACGACATAGAATGTTCTATCAGTTCGACTATACTCTCGAAACCTTCTTGGCCAGGCTGAGAGTAGAAGCTGAAAAGTCCGTGACTATGTTCGATTCGAGAATGGAAAGTTTTTCCCGAGCTACGGAAACTCACGCTGAGAAGGTAGCGATCTGCAGACGAGTCTCTAACCAAGAAAGATCCGTCTTCTAGGTCTTGAAGTTTTTCCTCGGATTCTGCTCGAGAGATCGGTCCCCAATACCAACCGTGACGAGATAGCTTCAGTAGTTCAATGAAAAGGCAGCTTTTGGTGGGACTCGCTTGATTCACCGCCATGGACTCGGAGTCAGTCGGTTCCGAGTGAACATGATTCGCAGTCGACACTGGCAACCCGTCTTCGGTTGTCGACAGTCGACTTTCAGCGATCACATCTGGAGGAGGGGGCACCGATCCCATGGCCGACGGATCGCGAACAAAGCAAAGCCGAGGGGGCGGTCTGTGCGACCTGCTTGACATATCTTCACTGGGAGAATAATTCTGACATGACGAATCCAGAGTTGATGTTTGTTTGGGCTCAAACTTTAAAGGTCTGGCACTGGTACCAATGTTTTTCCACTGTAATTTCTTCTTCAGAGTTTTAAAAATGCCTGGCTTGTGCTTGTGATTAGCAGCCACATCTTCAATAGATTTCGATGGTGTTTCTGTCTTAGATGCACAACAGTTCAATTTTCTAATATTTGCTGGATCAACATCGCCATTTTCATCATCTGAGATATTACACACATGAGATCTGGATGGTCCATTTTGCCTAGCACTTCGTCTAACCAAGGAATTCGTAATGGAGCTCAAACTTATTTTACGATATCTTCTAGGTTCATCGGTGCTAGATAAATTCACTGCCATGTCTTTGTTTTGGCCACAAAATTAATTATAGAGATGTCAAATAGCAGATAAGAGCCTTCCGCACGGCTCCATCATCCAGAACTGAACTTTTCAATCCCCTCCCACTTTTGAGTCATCAACACACTCATCACTTCCATTTCTTAGAAAATGGCTGTGGTGCATTTTACACAATTATATTGGAAACAGCTAATTACTTATTTCACAAACATAAAGATGTGCATTCTCACCAGAAATTAACAACTGAAACCATGTATTAATTTGTTTACGATATTCTCTGCAATTTTTCCAAGGGAATGGCCCGTAATTTGGAAAAGGAATGAAATGATGTGTTTTCTTGAAATTTGGCGCTACTTAAGAAGAGCGCAGCACTGTTGGCGGACGATTCAAGAGCGAGGTCGACCTGCCATGTCGTTCGCCTGTTGGTTCAAAAAGTGTTTTAAGCACGGTAATTTGACACCAGACTGCTACTAAGCGTTTCTTATGCTTACCTGCACTTCACAAATTTAATTTCAGATGGTGTGATGATATCTACTACAGTTAAAATGACCCTAAAAGTGAGGTTACTAGTTAAAGTTTGGTTAAGAGTTTGCAGAATAGAACTGTACTTTGACCCTCTAGTAATCTCATCTTGATGGGTTACTCTCCTTCATAGGCCTTTACAAGCTTGAACTTTTCACAGCACTCCAATGCCAACAACCGTCCCGATGTTTCGGAGATGCCCTGTGCGTACGCCGTGCACTTGTCGTTTCCAAACTGTCGCGTTACGAGTTCGAACGACAGCGGCACAGTGAAAAGGACGAAGTGCAGCTGGAAGTGGCTCTGCGGAAGAGAGGCTCCGACTATGACATGCTACTCAGACACCACAGACTTCACAAGGATTTTGAACATTCTGTCGTTGAAAACCTTCGGGACTGTGGAGTGGAGAGCAGAGTGGTCAACAGGTTCGCTTGATAAAGCTACGACGAGTCTGCGTCTGACGACATGGCTCGATAGTGAACTGGAATTTTGTCTGCAGATTTAATTACGATGAATCTGCGATCGACTGGTGCGACGTTGTGATGCCAGTTGGAGGCGACGGCACGTTTCTGTTGGCGGCAAGTCGTGTTTCCAACAACAAGAAGCCAGTCATCGGTCTCAACTCCGATCCAAACCGGTCCGAAGGTCATCTCTGTTTGCCGAAGCAATACTCGAGAGATGTCAAATCAGTCGTTGAAAAACTACGGAAGGTATTTCATGGAAGCAATACACCACTTGTTTTGATAAACTTAATTTACAACTGACATTTTGAATGCCAAGTAAAACAAATTACCTTGCTTTGTGTTGGACAGGGAGAGTTTGAATGGAAGTTTCGAAGTCGGATTCGTGTCACGCTCTGTGGAGAGCGGATTCACGAGCCTCCCGTTCAACTCCATGAACAACAGCTGATTGAACCCGAGGGAAAGTTGGTCGACTGCATGGACAACGTTAGAAGATCTCAACAACCCATAGTTCAACTTGCCAACACCAGGGTGCTGCCTACACTTGCTCTCAACGAGGTATAAACTGCTAGATAATGTCATGAAGATCTCTTGTCTGGCAATAACAGGATTACTTCAAACACACAAATATATTGCTCACCAAATTATACAAGCATTTCATTGTTTTTAGACTCATGTCTACTTTATCTTAACTTAGCACTAGTTTTAACAAAAACTATTTCAACTGGGTTTTCAATGCTAAGTGAAGAACAACTGAATTTCCCAACGTTTCGTAACTTGTACCTGTTACTTTATCAAGGGTTAAAGCAGTCCTGACAATTTTCCAATAACAAAAGAACCACACAAAATTTTACAAATTACCAAGTTCAAGCTTCCTAAATGCATCTAAATAAAATAATCAGAGTCAATAACTTAAAAACTAATGTATTTTGTGTTTTCTGCCAAACACATTGGTGTTGTTAAGTTGTATGATTGTACTTGAGTTGTGCAGGTTTTCATCGGGGAGTGTTTATCTGCCAGAGTCTCATACGTTGAGCTGAGATTGAACGGAGGTCAACGCACGAAGGTGAAGAGTTCGGGTCTCCTCCTGTCTACCGGTACGGGGTCAACGTCCTGGCATCTCAGCATCAACAGACTTTCAGAGCAAGCGGTGGCTGAACTTCTATCCGCGGCCGCGGTCCACGATCCTGCCGCGGTCGCTCACGTAACCAGAGCATTCAACGACAGCCTCGTCTTCCCACTTGGTGAGAATCTTCAACATCCGCGACAGGTGGAGATCGGGGTCCAAGTAGCTCAATTGGTTAGAGCAACACCCACGACAGGTGGAGATCGGGGTCCAAGTAGCTCAATTGGTTAGAGCAACACCCGCGACAGGTGGAGATCGGGGGCCAAGTAGCTCAATTGGTTAGAGCAACACCCGCGACAGGTGGAGATCGGGGTTCAAGTAGCTCAATTGGTTAGAACAACACCCGCGACAGGTGGAGATCGGGGTCCAAGTAGCTCAATTGGTTAGAGCAACACCCGCGACAGGTGGAGATCGGGGTCCAAGTAGCTCAATTGGTTAGAGCAACACCCGCGACAGGTGGAGATCGGGGTCCAAGTAGCTCAATTGGTTAGAGCAACACCCGCGACAGGTGGAGATCGGGGTCCAAGTAGCTCAATTGGTTAGAGCAACACCCGCGACAGGTGGAGATCGGGGTCCAAGTAGCTCAATTGGTTAGAGCAACACCCGCGACAGGTGGAGATCGGGGTCCAAGTAGCTCAATTGGTTAGAACAACACCCGCGACAGGTGGAGATCGGGGTCCAAGTAGCTCAATTGGTTAGAGCAACACCCGCGACAGGTGGAGATCGGGGTCCAAGTAGCTCAATTGGTTAGAGCAACACCCGCGACAGGTGGAGATCGGGGTCCAAGTAGCTCAATTGGTTAGAGCAACACCCGCGACAGGTGGAGATCGGGGTCCAAGTAGCTCAATTGGTTAGAACAACACCCGCGACAGGTGAAGATCGGGGTCCAAGTAGCTTAATTGGTTAGAGCAACACCCGCGACAGGTGGGGATCGGGGTCCAAGTAGCTCAATTGGTTAGAGCAACACCCGCGACAGGTGAAGATCGGGGTCCAAGTAGCTTAATTGGTTAGAGCAACACCCGCGACAGGTGGAGATCGGGGTCCAAGTAGCTCAATTGGTTAGAACAACACCCGCGACAGGTGAAGATCGGGGTCCAAGTAGCTTAATTGGTTAGAGCAACACCCGCGACAGGTGGGGATCGGGGTCCAAGTAGCTCAATTGGTTAGAGCAACACCCGCGACAGGTGAAGATCGGGGTCCAAGTAGCTTAATTGGTTAGAGCAACACCCGCGACAGGTGAAGATCGGGGTCCAAGTAGCTTAATTGGTTAGAGCAACACCCGCGACAGGTGGAGATCGGGGTCCAAGTAGCTCAATTGGTTAGAGCAACACCCGCGACAGGTGGGGATCGGGGTCCAAGTAGCTCAATTGGTTAGAGCAACACCCGCGACAGGTGAAGATCGGGGTCCAAGTAGCTTAATTGGTTAGAGCAACACCCGCGACAGGTGGGGATCGGGGTCCAAGTAGCTCAATTGGTTAGAGCAACACCCGCGACAGGTGGAGATCGGGGTCCAAGTAGCTCAATTGGTTAGAGCAACTCCCGCGACAGGTGGAGATCGGGGTCCAAGTAGCTCAATTGGTTAGAGCAACACCCGCGACAGGTGGGGATCGGGGTCCAAGTAGCTCAATTGGTTAGAGCAACACCCGCGACAGGTGGAGATCGGGGTCCAAGTAGCTCAATTGGTTAGAGCAACTCCCGCGACAGGTGGAGATCGGGGTCCAAGTAGCTCAATTGGTTAGAGCAACTCCCGCGACAGGTGGAGATCGGGGTCCAAGTAGCTCAATGGTTCAGAGCAACACCCGCGACAGGTGGAGATCGGGGTTTGAGTCCCCGTTTGAGCATCAATTTTTGAGACGGTTATTGTGTTGTTAATAATAAAACACCCCGCGCATTGCAAGCGTTTGCAATTTAAATAAGATTTCATGCTAAAAATGTCATGTTGTTTGATTGCAGATGACAAACGCATGAGCTTCACGATACGAGACCTGATCTCCGCTGGAGTTTGGCCGAACCCCAAGGGTCTCGTTGCCCGGGGTTACGCAGATCACATTGAAGTTCGATCTCGTTGCTTCAACGCGGGCCTCGTCATCGACGGTGGAGTCTCGTACAACTTCAACGACGGCACCGTCGCGATATTTGATGTCAACGACTCAGACGCGTTGCGTACTGTGAGACTTGGTCACTGAACGCTAGCAACAGGTGGCACAACTTGTTGCAGGTTATGTTGCCTTGACAACCGCTTTGGTTTTGTTAGCAAACAAATGATTGTGCGGTGGAAGTCAACTATCCAGCTTAGTCGGTGCTTGAGAGCGGTTTTAGGGAATTATTGATTTCCTGTTTAGCTGCCATCTTTTAAGATTTCAAAGAGAATATTTGAAGAAATATCGACAAAATGGGACAAACAATAAAATGAGTAAAAGCGTTGAGTGCAGGTTCTAGGTAGAGAAACAACGTCAATGTTACAGTCTCTGCGTGAAAGATGGCCGCCAAATGATAACTCGCTTTTTAATATCGTTACGTGTTTATCAATCGTTGAGGTTAACATTGATGGAGATTTTTTGAGCATGAAAAGTCTCAAAAGCGAGTTAACCTACGAGAAATATCGAAATTAAATTTCATACGACAGTAGCTCCACTTAACGTGATGTTCCAGTACTCTGTATTTTTGTCGGTAAGGTAGTCATTTGGCGGCCATCTTTCACGCAGAGACAGTAATATAGACGTTGAAACTCTAACTAGAACCTACACACATAACGGTAAAAGCATTTGGCAAGAGCGGGTTACTACGTAAGTACACGATGCAGTAATGTACTTATACTTTGAGGTGTGGAAATAAAACAACTGTAGTTTACTGTTTATAGATATATATATATATATATATATTATATTTATGTATTTTTTCTTACAAGAAACAGAGATAAATGTACAAAGCACAAATCACAGTAAAAATGAACGACAATTTTAAATATAGTAATATATTGATATAACAGAGAAGAAATAAAATAAATTCTAGGATCAAACATTATTCCCAATTGATAATATTTCAATAGTTATAATATGTATCTTAATCAAACTTACTGAACAATCTATTTTCATTTTATTTGCAACTTTTTGTGTTTTCTACTTTTGCAAACTTCTCTTAAATTCAACGGTTCTACGCCATCTAATAATTGGGAATAAACTTCTGAGACAAGAAATATATGTATATAAGTCGTTATAACACAGACGAGAGTAGCAACAGCATTATAATTATTTTGATAATATTCTGTAAATTGGTGTACCTTTTTGTCACGTTGTAACCTACTTGCTAAAGCGATCGTGTGCCTATCAAAGGCAATCCAAGAGAAACTGCGTAGCTTAGTTCACGTTATGGACGAAGCTGTTAGATATTTGTTATTTTAAAGCTTAATTTTACAAGTCAGCCAAAGTTTCACATTTGTAGAACTGACCACAGGTAGATTAGTGATAATAATATTTGCGTAATAATTTTAAGTACTGCTCGAATAGAGATTCCTGAATTTTGAGGTGGAACCATAATATTGAAATGTAACTCTGTGCAAATCGGCACAACTCTTCGACTGGTTTTATATCCCATCTTTTACATCTTTGATTTACATTGACATGCACTTCTGTCAACGGCCATTTGAAAAGTGAGTCGTTTAGATATCACCGCTATCTTAGGTCATGTGACATTTGACAGCTGATCGTAATGACAGCCAAGTTGTTTTGTTGTAAATAATACATATATCGGCAGAATTATTGGATTGAAACGTGTGTACAAATTAAAGTGACAATTCCACACATTGCTCTAAAAGTACACCGCGTAATTTTAATATAATTCAGTGTTTTTTCCGACATTTTCACACACAATGTAACAACCAGTCAACTTTTTGCCAATGGCGGAAAGTTTGAATTACATTCCAGCGTTTGGTCCAATGGCAGAGCTGATATGACTTCAGAAGAATGTGCTGCTCAAAGGTACTGCACAATATTCTTCCTAGCATTTTTATTTTAGTATTTTCTTGGTCCATTTGCTAATACTTTAACAATATGCCGTTATAAAATATTTTTTTCATTGGTTTATAGTTTAAATATTTTGTTAAGTATTCTTTAGTATATTAGTTTTAGTTACGTACGCTCTATTATTTAACATCAATTAAATTCGGCAACGCTATCAATTTGGTCTATTTGGCATTCATTCAAATTATTAGTCGATTAGTTTGGTTAGTCTACAAATACATGAGCTGTTGAAATAACAATAGTTTCAATTAATGCCAGTTACTGGTACGACTCAAAAGCAGGAAATTATTAGACCATCATTCCGATGAACATTGATTATATTTTGTTATTATTTTCTACGGTCAGTTAAAGGACATTATTTACAGATAAAATCGTGGATTCTGTTCGATATGTATTTGTTTCCGTCAACGTGTTCGTAATATTTTCCTCCTTTCGGTGCAAGACACGTGAAATCTTGTGAAGTCTCGTAAAACCATGGAAAGCAAACAAATCGACTGCATTATGAGTAAAATAAAAAAAAACTTATTAAATGCAAAATGGACGCGATGATATTGAATTAAATTGGAAAGCTCTTGGACAACGTTGGCAAAATCGGGAAGTTGGACTTTTTTATCATAATTATTACGACAACACGATATTATATTGAATAATTCCTGGACGACTGAGCTCCATGCGCCCGGATATTTAGACCCAGGCTTATATCCGCGACTGAAAACCAGTCTCGGGCCTGAAATTCAATCCCCTTGGAAAGTCAGAAATATATCAACATCTTCTGCGAGACCAGCGCACAGTTCAGCGTCTCAATAAACGAGAGTTTCAAAGACGGAAACTTTATCTTGGCAAAGTTGATAACAACATCCAGCAAAGAAATGAAATTACCTTGTGTTTAAAACTGATAAATATTTTTCTTTGCAGTGATTTATTTTGAAAACGTGAAATCTTCTAATGCAGGGATGTTGACCGCCCTATCTAATAGAGCTGTAGCTTTATTATTAGCGATTGCTTGAATAATGAATTTTGGTAGTTGAAATTATATAACTTATTTAGATTGTAGCGCATTTAGAATGGAGATGCAAATTATTGCGGTTTTGGTGCTGATTTGTGGTGTCAGCGATATCAATTTATTCCTTACAAATAAAATAATAAATAAATCAAAAATAAATTATTAGGATTTCAGATTGAAATTTAATGAAAGGCAAGACAAAGTTACGTGGTGATTTTACTGGTGATTTTTCAACAAGTTTTGTGGAAACTTGTTGTTCCTTTGTTTTGTGGCCGCTACGATCTCAACTTTGCAAAGCTGAGCCGCAAAGTTGAGACAAAGTTGATGTGAAACAAAGGAAGGTACAAAATGTTCCGCTGTTAGAATCAGCATCAAATCACCGCAGAAATGTAGCGTTAGGAACAGCTGAAGTGTTTGCACTCAATTTCTTCAACAACTTTATTAAGCATGCATGAAAAGTATCATTTTAAAAAACAACTTTTAAATCAAATAAAAGTCAAACTGTAAGACAAGGCTCCAATTTGTCTTGGCAGCCACGATGCAAACATACTTATCAATATTTCAACAATAAAACGCTTTCAAATCTCCGCCAAAGTGTCACAGCAGGATGTTAACCTGATTTATCAACAAATATACCCACGTTTTTAACCAAATTTCGCAATTTCTATAAGGAGTTTGCTGGAATGTTACCCCAGCTGGCCAGCACCTACATACAAACTAAAAAGTTGAACATCACCAATTGAAAGTTTTTATATAAGGTAAACTAGCAGTACCCGCTGCCTGACGGCCGCTGCCTGACGGGAGTGGGCATTTTGGTTTAAACTTTGCTCGAGTTTGTCCGAGGCCCTATCGAAAGCGTCAAATGGGACGACAATCTAAAGTACTAAGAAAATGCTTAAAAAATAGTGTTTTATGCCCTAAATACTTGATGCCAAACAAAGGAAGTTAGAAAATGTTCCGCTGTTTTAGTCCGATAAGTTTTCTAACAAGTTCCATTGGCTCCACCTAATTCTGTGGCTTGGATTGGTATTCAATTCACTTTTTCCGCACTTTAATGGTCAATAATTTAATGAAGTGTCTTTCATAATCAACCCGCGGCTGTTGAAAGCTACCTTTGTGTAAAGCAGCGGTAAAATATTCATTGGCACAAGTTTTTAAATCGTTGTCGTAGTTTCCTACGTCAACATAACTTGAATGAAAATGTTGTAATTCTACGGACGTAATATTGACGTGTAATATATTTTACACGAGGATTCAACACATAACTTGTAATAAATACCATTCTTCATAAAACAACAACAAATATTGGATAATATTGCTTGACAAAGAAGCAAATATTATATAAAAACATCATGCAATAAAAATCTGTCCAAGCTGCAAGCTGATAAACAATTGAATGACAATGCGTTGCCATGGTTTTAAAATACATCAAGTTAAGCATTGAAATCCAAGAAGCAGTGAGATGTGAAAATGTTGGCTCTTACCAGTAAGCACCAGTACAACAAGGAACGATCAACAAGATCTAATAATCTTTTGAAAACTTTCAAATCTAAAGCTAAGAGTAAAACTCTGCTAGTTTTGTTAAATTGGTGTCTGCGTTTCGTCATCCCATCTTAGTCTGAGTTTCCCTGTCGCCAATGGTTCCCAACGGGAACTCATCAATGTCAACGAAATGAAATGAAATTGTTAGAAGCTGCGTCTGGATTGGCTGTGAACTCGAGTTGGACGTAAGCGTAGTTTTCATTTTGTAACATATTGTCGTAGCATCGTTTCTGAGACACTAGTTATCGTCGAATTAAAGCAGAGGCCGGAAGATCAAAGAAAAGATGAAAGCATTTTAAAACTGAAGTCAAGTCCTATACCTGCGTTTAAAATGCCTTGTAATTGAAGTAATATCGTGGCCAGACCTTGGGATGTCACATAGGGATGTGGATCTAATATTGATGCAGCTTACGCTTCGGTTCTGCGCACAAAGAGAGACAATTAATTCACTTCCGAGCTGCTTGCTGTCTTCTTCTTTACCACGTTCATCTTCGCAAGAAGCGAAAGAAACCCCGCCCCTTCTCTGGCGGCGGTGCCATCAACATAGGCACTTGGTTTTTGTGAGTTATGTGCACCTGAAACAAGGAGACGGAAATACTAACAATTAAATGTACAGGACTTTAAATTAAACAAAGTACATAGTCAGGCGTTGTTTGGACTGGTTTGAAGGTTCTTGGCCAGACAACCAAGGTCAACCAAGGTCAACCGATGACAACCAAGGTCAACCAAGGTCAACCAAGGACAACCAAGGTCAACCAAGGTTAACCAAGGTCAACCAAGGACAACCAAGGTCAACCAAGGTCAACCAATGTCAACCAAGGTCAACCAAGGACTACCAAGGTCAACCAAGGTCAACCAAGGACTACCAAGGTCAACCAAGGTCAACCAAGGTCAACCAAGGTCAACCAAGGACAACCAAGGACTACCAAGGTCAACCAAGGTCAACCAAGGTCAACCAATGTCAACCAAGGTCAACCAAGGTCAACCGATGACAACCAAGGTCAACCAAGGTCAACTCAAGGTCAACCAAGGACAACCAAGGTCAAACAAGGTCAACCAAGGTCAACCAAGGACTACCAAGGTCAACCAAGGTCAACCAATTGTCAACCAAGGTCAACCAATGTCAACCAAGGTCAACCAAGGTCAACCAAGGTCAACCAAGGACAACCAAGATCAACCGATGACAACCAAGGTCAACCAAGGACAACCAAGGTCAACTCAAGGTCAACCAAGGACAACCGAGGTCAAACAAGGTCAACCAAGGACAACCAAGGTCAACCAAGGTCAACCGATGACAACCAAGGTCAACCAAGGACAACCAAGGTCAACCAAGGACAACCAAGGTCAACCAAGGTCAACCAAGGTCAACCAAGGTCAACCAAAGGTCATTGCAGGCCATTGCTCTCGGATTTATTCCAATCAGCTGTCACTGTCAAACTGGCTAACAATTGAGTGGAGGTGCCGGTTTGATCTGCTCTGCAGGTGGTATCTAGGAGGTGCAAGCCCTTGATTGGTGCTGCTACCGTGGTTAAACAACGAACCTCGTTTGTCTCTGCTTTCAATAAATATTACTCTCAATAAGAGATGATAATTTCATACCGTGCAAGGAGGCTGCATCCAGGGCTCGCCGTCAATCTGCATGGGGAACCGTTTGCGCGTGCGTATCACGACGCTAGAGCACTGAGCGAGACGGCGTCCCGACGCCCGAAGACCGGTGCGTACCTGTCCCATGTGCAGACAGTTCTCCAATCCAATCACCTCAATCAGTCGGTCGCCAATATCTGCAACACAAGCAGCCATTTTAACTAAATACAAGACTTAGCTTGCAGTCCATGCTGTTGTCCAGCTCAAGACATGGCTTGCAGTCCATGCTGTTGTCCAGCTCAAGACATGGCTTGCAGTCCATGCTGTTGTCCAGCTCAAGTCATGGCTTGCAGTCCATGCTGTTGTCCAGCTCAAGACATGGCTTGCAGTCCATGCTGTTGTCCAGCTCAAGACATGGCTTGCAGTCCATGCTGTTGTCCAGCTCAAGACATGGCTTGCAGTCCATGCTGTTATCCAGCTCAAGACATGGCTTGCAGTCCATGTTATTGTCCAGCTTAAGACATGGCTTGCAGTCCATGCTGTTGTCCAGCTCAAGACATGGCTTGCAGTCCATGCTGTTGTCCAGCTCAAGACATGGCTTGCATTCCATGCTGTTGTCCAGCTCAAGACATGGCTTGCAGTCCATGCTGTTATCCAGCTCAAGACATGGCTTGCAGTCCATGCTGTTGTCCAGCTCAAGACATGGCTTGCAGTCCATGCTGTTGTCCAGCTCAAGACATGGCTTGCAGTCCATGCTGTTGTCCAGCTCAAGACATGGCTTGCAGTCCATGCTGTTATCCAGCTCAAGACATGGCTTGCAGTCCATGCTGTTGTCCAGCTCAAGACATGGCTTGCGGTCCATGCTGTTGTCCAGCTCAAGACATGGCTTGCAGTCCATGCTGTTGTCCAGCTCAAGACATGGCTTGCAGTCCATGCTGTTGTCCAGCTTAAGACATGGCTTGCAGTCCATGCTGTTGTCCAGCTTAAGACATGGCTTGCAGTCCATACTGTTATCCAGCTCAAGACATGGCTTGCAGTCCATGCGGTTGTCCAGCTCAAGACATGGCTTGCAGTCCATGCTGTTATCCAGCTCAAGACATGGCTTGCAGTCCATGCGGTTGTCCAGCTCAAGACATGGCTTGCAGTCCATGCTGTTGTCCAGCTCAAGACATGGCTTGCAGTCCATGCTGTTATCCAGCTCAAGACATGGCTTGCAGTCCATACTGTTGTCCAGCTCAGGACATGGCTTGTATGTGTATTGTAATTACCTTGTGTTGCAGAGTTGAGATCGATGGAGTTGAAGCTTCCAGTTGAGATTTCCTTCTCTTTAACTTTCCTGCGTCTAGGTAGAGCTACTGGGACACTTGCTCGCTTCTTGGTGTGGTTTTCCCCCCAGAGGTTGCTGCCCCCGTGCGTGTATGGGATGTTTAGCAGCGCTATGCCTTGCAGCGCCTGGCCGTTGGCGAGGTCCAGGGATACCCCGTCGCACTGGTACATGGTGACACAGGAAGCAGACATGAAATACTGTCCTGGAAATACTGTCCTGGAATGACCGACAATGCACTCGACATAATAAGGCTACAAGGTTTTGATGCCAGTGCAACTGTTAAGGTTTATTCTGTCAGAAAATGGCATCAGTTTTGCGACGGTGCAAAGTTAAGCTCGCACTCAGAAAGCGCTAAGCTCAAGACGAAATACAATAAATACGTGATACGGTTTGAAAATTAAATTGAAAAGTCGTTGAGCCGAGGCCTTCTAGATGCTAAATTCTGCTCATTTCGTTCTGAATTTTCAAACAATGAAATGAAAATCACGAAGGCGCATGATCTCGGTGCGGTGCCTATTTTTGTTCTACTTTTGACAGTTCAGCCGGTCTTAACATCTCGTATTCCTTCCGATTTTTACGCGTGTCATTGAGGGTTTAGTGCTTAAAGTTACCTACAAGTTACCTAGAAGTTACCTACAAGTTAGCGATAAGTAAGCTGTTGATTGCTATTTTAGGAAGCTTTTGATTGCTATTTTAGTAAGCTTTTGATTGCTATATCAGTAAGCAATTGATTGCTATTTTAGGAAGCTATGATTGCTAATGATTGCTAATGATTGCTACCATGATATCCAGGTCTTCGTGCAGGTTCTTGCATGAAGCAGCGAATTGCTCGGAAGTTGCGAACTCAAAATACCACAACTTGTTCTTCATTCGACTGTTAAACTTCTCGGGACATTTCTCCCGTTCCATGTGGAACTTGACGCAGATCGCGGCGTCCTGAGGGAAGAAAATACAACACAATGTGACGTCATGGCTCCGAGCTCTGCTCTCTGATTGGTTGCTTGGAGAGCAAGTGAGATGGAATATAAGTTGTACATACAACTCCGACAGAGAAGTAGTTGTTGATGATATTATAGGGGATCGGATCTCCACGAGGATCCCCCTCCTTCTGTTCAGCAACCTCAATCTGCCATCGATCCAACATCACTGGGTTCGATTTCTCAATCTTCTGCAAAAATAAACAACCATCGAGTAAATGCAGGGCATGGCATGGCATGGCATGGCAAAGCAAGGCATGGCATGGCAAGGCATGGCAAGGCATGGCATGGCAAGGCATGGCATGGCAAGGCAAGGCTAGGCAAAGCATGGCATGCCACGGCATGGCAAGGCATGGCAAGGCATGGCATGGCAAGGCATGGCATGGCAAGGCAAGGCTAGGCAAAGCATGGCATGCCACGGCATGGCATGGCAAGGCAAGGCAAGGCATGGCAAGGCATGGCATGGCATGGCAAGGCATGGCAAGGCATGGCAAGGCAAGACATGGCATGGCATGGCATGGCAAGGCATGGCAAGGCATGGCAAGGCAAGACATGGCATGGCATGGCATGGCATGGCATGGCAAGGCATGGCATGGCATGGCAAGGCAAGACATGGCATGGCATGGCATGGCAAGGCATGGCGTGGCATGGCATGGCATGGCATGGGATGGCATGGCATGGCATGGCAAGGCATGGCATGGCATGGCAAGGCAAGACATGGCATGGCATGGCAAGGCATGGCGTGGCATGGCATGGCATGGCAAGGCATGGCATGGCATGGCAAGGCAAGACATGGCATGGCATGGCATGGCAAGGCATGGCGTGGCATAGCATGGCATGGCATGGCATGGCATGGCATGGCATGCCAAGGCAAGGCATGGCATGGCAAGGCAAGGCATGGCAAGGCATGGCAAGGCATGGCTTGGCATGGCAAGGCAGGGCATGGCTTGGCATGGCATGGCAAGGCAAGACATGGCAAGGCATGGCAAGGCATGGCAAGGCAAGGCAAGGCATGGCATGGCAAGGCATGGCAAGGCATGGCAAGGCAAGGCATGGCATGGCAAGGCATGGCAAGGCATGGCAAGGCATGGCAAGGCATGGCAAGGCATGGCATGGCTTGTTAAGGCAAGACAACAAAGATAAGTTTCTTGTCACCAACCTTGAGTAGTTTGGGCAATGTCTCGCCCTCGTACCCCCCTCCCCAGCGCAGACAACGAGCCAGATCATTGCCTGTACCGAGGGGTATTACCCCAACTGAAGGTTGCATCTCCATCTGGACCCGATCTAACACGAGAACACACGAGTGAAGATCCCGATATTTTATATAAAGTTGTTAACCAATCTTTCCGGATGTCCGGATAGATCTGGAATATTTGTCTCCATTCAATGGCATGTTTTGTATTGGCTTTCTATTGAAATTCAAAGAAAATAGAAAGTCTCACCCATGGTTTCTAGCACCCATCCCACGGTCCCGTCTCCTCCACAGCAAATAACTCTGAAGTTTGGTACATCTTTAAAGAGAGTCAGTCCCGTCATGGGACCGGCCTTGGCAAGATTATAAACCTGTCTTGGGTTTAAAAGATACTGGAACTTGCGTAGCATTCTTTCACCCTGACGTCCCCCACTCTTGGGGTTAATAAACACTACCAGGGGGTGCGTACCCAGCGCTGGACAGATCTGGAATGACATGGGACCTTGCTGCTCCTGGCCCATAGGTACCTGCAATAGAATAACATCATTAACATAGGCCGAAAGTTAAGCAACACTGCGCTGAGTCATCGTATTGGATGGGTGACCATCATACACATGACCAGTTCTATTCAGGAGAGAAGTTGTAGACATGCAAGTTTAGCAACACTGCCCTGGGTCAGGTATTGGATGGGTGACCATCATACACATGACTAGTTCTGTTCAGGAGAGAGGTTGTAGACATGCAAGTTTAGCAACACTGCCCTGGGTCAGGTATTGGATGGGTGACCATCATACACATGACCAGTTCTGTTCAGGAGAGAGGTTGGAGGGATGAAAGTTAAGCAACACTGCGCTGGTTCAGGTATTGGATGGGAGACCATCATGCACATGACCAGTTCTGTTCGGGAGAGAGGTTAGAGGGATGAAAGTTAAGCAACACTGCGCTGGGTCAGGTATTGGATGAGTGACCATCATACACATGACCAGTTCTGTTCGGGAGAGAGGTTGGAGGGATGAAAGTTAAGCAACACTGCACTGGTTCCGGTATTGGATGGGTGACCATCATACACATGACCAGTTCTATTCAGGAGAGAGGTTGGGGGGATGAAAGTTAAGCAACACTGCACTGGTTCCGGTATTGGATGGGTGACCATCATACACATGACCAGTTCTATTCAGGAGAGAGGTTGGAGGGATGAAAGTTAAGCAACACTGCACTGGTTCCGGTATTGGATGGGTGACCATCATACACATGATCAGTTCTATTCAGGAGAGAGGTTGTAGACATGAAAGTTAAGCAACATCATGGTATACCTGATGGCTTCCATCAGAAGGTGTGGTGCTCTCTGATCGAGTTAAGCCGGTACGTTTCCCTTCACGTGAGATGGACTTCTGTCTGTCCAGGACGATGGGACAGATGGCTGTTGGAGGTAAGATGTGATTGCGCAGATCTCCCAACAGACACTCGGGTTTCACCTGCGAGGCGCACCTGTTATGCAGCTGGGAACAATACCACACAAGTGAGCGAAGCGAGCGAAGCAATTCACTTGTAATATTACACAAGTTGGGTTTTGACAGCAGAATAATATTTGTCATAATATGTGTTCAAATATCCACACAAATAATTGGTTAGTTAGTAAAAAACCCTAATTTGTTAGGGATTTCATTTCAGAAAATACAAAATACATTAGTTTTTAAGTTATTGACCCTGATTATTTTGTTTAGATGCATTCAGGAAGCTTAAACTTGGTAATTGTTATAATTTTGTGTGGTTCTTTTGTTATTGGAAAATTGTCAGGACTGCTCTTACCCTTGATAAAGTAACAGGTACAAGTTACGAAACGTTGGGAAATTCAGTTGTTCTTCACTTAGCATTGAAAACCCAGTTGAAATAGTTTTTGTTTAAAACTAGTGCTAAGTTTAGATCAAGTAGTCATGGGTTTTAGTTACCGTAATCTGACACCAGCGACAATGAAGTCCAGTAATACCGTTGTAGCTCTTGATGGTCGACTTGCATCGTGTACACTTGCCGTGACAGTTGCCTTCGACCCAGTGGTGGAGCATTTGTTGACTCGTCTTCTTGGACTTCACGTAGGTTGCTATGCAACTCGCTGGAGCGCGCTGAACGCAACGCTCGTGTACAGTGTATTTACAAACTGAAGAAACATAGAAACATATCATTAGCATTAACTTCAATCAACTTCATTACATGCCAATGTATTTACCATGAAATCTTACTTAAATTGCAAACGCTTGCAATGCGCGGGCTGTTTTATTATTATTAACACTATAACCGTCTCAAAAATTGATGCCCAAACGCGGACTCGAACCCCGATCTCCACCTGTCGCGGGTGTTGCTCTAACCAATTGAACTACTTGGACCCCGATCTCAACCTGTCGCGGGTGTTGCTCTAACCAATTGAGCTACTTGGACCCCGATCTCCACCTGTCGCGGATGTTGCTCTAACCAATTGAGCTACTTGGACCCCGATCTCCACCTGTCGCAGGTGTTGCTCTAACCAATTGAGCTACTTGGACCCCGATCTCCACCTGTCGCAGGTGTTGCTCTAACCAATTAAGCTTCTTGAACGCCGATCTCCACCTGTCGCGGGTGTTGCTCTAACCAATTGAGCTACTTGGACCCCGATCTCCACCTGTCGCGGGTGTTGCTCTAACCAATTGAGCTACTTGGACCCCGATCTCCACCTGTCGCGGGTGTTGCTCTAACCAATTGAGCTACTTGGACCCCGATCTCCACCTGTCACGGGTGTTGCTCTAACCAATTGAGCTACTTGGACCCCGATCTCCACCTGTCGCGGGTGTTGCTCTGAACCATTGAGCTACTTGGACCCCGATCTCCACCTGTCGTGGGTGTTGCTCTAACCAATTGAGCTACTTGGACCCCGATCTCCACCTGTCGCGGGTGTTGCTCTGAACCATTGAGCTACTTGGACCCCGATCTCCACCTGTCACGGGTGTTGCTCTAACCAATTGAGCTACTTGGACACTGGGTTTTTGAGACGATTTAAGTGTTCATAACAACAACATCGCAATGTCAATCGGACATGTGTTCAACCACGAAGTGAATTATCACGAGCTACTTACAAATGCAGCACAATCCCTTCTTGCCGAGACCCACGAGCATATTCAGACAGAGATTGCAGTACGCGGGTTTGCTGAAATGTTTCAACCTCCACAAGTGGTTTCCATCTTCCTTGACATTCTGTAAAAACCAAACAAAATACTGCACTTTCATTCATTATGACGTCACGAGTCACAAGACAAACTGCATAGGATCCAGCCAGCTGATCTCAAATAACCTGGATAGAGCATAGGATCCAGCCAGCTGATCTCAAATAACCTGGATAGAGCATAGGATCCAGCCAGCTGATCTCAAATAACATGGATAGAGCATAGGATCCAGCCAGCTGATCTCAAATAACATGGATAGAGCATAGGATCCAGCCAGCTGATCTCAAATAACCTGGATAGAGCATAGGATCCAGCCAGCTGATCTCAAATAACCTGGATAGAGCATAGGATCCAGCCAGCTGATCTCAAATAACCTGGATAGAACATAGGATCCAGCCAGCTGATCTCAAATAACCTGGATAGAGCATAGGATCCAGCCAGCTGATCTCAAATAACCTGGATAGAACATATGATCCAGCCAGCTGATCTCAAATAACATGGATAGAGCATAGGATCCAGCCAGCTGATCTCAAATAACCTAGATAGAGCATAGGATCCAGTCAGCTGATCTCAAATAACCTGGATAGAGCATAGGATCCAGCCAGCTGATCTCAAATAACATGGATAGAGCATAGGATCCAGCCAGCTGATCTCAAATAACCTAGATAGAGCATAGGATCCAGTCAGCTGATCTCAAATAACCTGGATAGAGCATAGGATCCAGCCAGCTGATCTCAAATAACCTGGATAGAACATAGGATCCAGCCAGCTGATCTCAAATAACCTGGTCAAGGGCACGGCCTCTCATCATGCCCCGATCATTTCATTGCTAGTTTTTCATCAACTTTTCAACCTAGTGTGATCGTTATTTCGATGAAAACACTTGCTTGCCTCGCAAGATGGCGGTCTTAGCTTCAAAGTGTCTCCATGGCAACCGTGACGAGTATATCGAGTCTAAGTACGAACCCAGGACTTACCGAGTCAAGTCCCAGCAACACCAGCAGTGGTATTGTCGTCATCCCACCATGTTTCCACTCCTCGAGTGAAACTGTCCCATCAGCGTCATAGTCGATCTCAACCATCATATCTTGTAGAATCTTTACAAACAAAGACAACTTAGTGAAAAGTTATGTTAGGTTAGGTTAGGTTAGGTAAGGTTAGGTTAGGTTAGGTTAGGTTAGGTTAGGTTAGGTTAGGTTAGGTTAGGTTAGGTTAGGTTAGGTTAGGTTAGGTTAGGTTAGGTTAGGTTAGGTTAGGTTAGGTTAGGTTAGGTTAGGTTAGGTTAGGTTAGGTTAGGTTAGGTTAGGTTAGGTTAGGTTAGGTTAGGTTAGGTTAGGTTAGGTTAGGTTAGGTTAGGTTAGGTTAGGTTAGGTTAGGTTAGGTTAGGTTAGGTTAGGTTAGGTTAGGTTAGGTTAGGTTAGGTTAGGTTAGGTTAGGTTAGGTTAGGTTAGGTTAGGTTAGGTTAGGTTAGGTTAGGTTAGGTTAGGTTAGGTTAGGTTAGGTTAGGTTAGGTTAGGTTAGGTTAGGTTAGGTTAGGTTAGGTTAGGTTATATTAGGTTAGGTTAGGTTAGGTTAGGTTAGGTTAGGTTACGTTATATTAGGTTAGGTTAGGTTAGGTTAGGTAAGGATAGGTTAGGTTAGGTTAGGTTAGGTCAGGTTAGGTTAGGTTACGTTATATAAGGTTAGGTTAGGTTAGGTTAGGTTAGGTTTGGTTTGGTTAGGTTAGGTTAGGTTAGGTTAGGTTAGGTTAGGTTACGTTATATAAGGTTAGGTTAGGTTAGGTTAGGTTAGGTTAGGTTAGGTTAGGTTAGGTTAGGTCAGGTTAGGTAAGGTCATATTTGGAGGAGTTTTATTAGCACAAGACAAGGATATTCGTAACTTACCGGTTTTAGTTCCGTGACGTCCCAGCCAAGATACTCGGCCACGTTCATCATCTGGTTCACGATGCAGTCCATCTCCTAGAACAACATTCGTTATATTTTAATCAGTCCTAGTGAATCAGTGAAGATCCCACGTGGAATGTTTTAGCCCTTCCCTCTAATATCCCTCCAATATTCCTCCAATATTCCTCCAATATTCCTCCAATATACCTCCAATATTCCTCCAATATTCCTCCAATATTCCTCCAATATTCCTCCAATATTCCTCCAATATTCCTCCAATATTCCTCCAATATTTACTCACGTTTGTATCCAAGACGCCGTTACCATCTGTGTCATAAAGCCGGAACATAACTGAAACAAATGAAGCACAGAGAGTAATTAGCTCGGTAATTAGCTCGGTAATTAGCTCGGTAATTAGCTCGGTAATTAGTGAATTACTTGCCGTGCATTCTGCATGATTGCACATTGCGATAATTGATGTTGCAACGAGGCTTTATTACCGCGGCTCGCGGGTTTTACATTTCATAACAATTGATCGACCCTGGACAGTGTCGCTTCCTGGCGTAGAACGCGGGCAACAGTTTCAAAACAAAAGCTTACATAACATAACAATTCATCAACCCAGCGCAGTGTTGCTTAACTTTCATCCCTCCAACCTCTCTCCCGAACAGAACTGGTCATGTGTATGATGGTCACCATCCAATACCTGACCCAGCGCAGTGTTGCTTAACTTTCATCCCTCCAACCTCTCTCCCGAACAGAACTGGTCATGTGTATGATGGTCACCATCCAATACCTGACCCAGCGCAGTGTTGCTTAACTTTCATCCCTCCAACCTCTCTCCCGAACAGAACTGGTCATGTGTATAATGGTCACCATCCAATACCTGACCCAGCGCAGTGTTGCTTAACTTTCATCCCTCCAACCTCTCTCCCGAACAGAACTGGTCATGTGTATGATGGTCACCATCCAATACCTGACCCAGCGCAGTGTTGCTTAACTTTCATCCCTCCAACCTCTCTCCCGAACAGAACTGGTCATGTGTATAATGGTCACCATCCAATACCTGACCCAGCGCAGTGTTGCTTAACTTTCATCCCTCCAACCTCTCTCCCGAACAGAACTGGTCATGTGTATGATGGACACCCATCCAATACCTGACCCAGCGCAGTGTTGCTTAACTTTCATCCCTCCAACCTCTCTCCCGAACAGAACTGGTCATGTGTATAATGGTCACCATCCAATACCTGACCCAGCGCAGTGTTGCTTAACTTTCATCCCTCCAACCTCTCTCCCGAACAGAACTGGTCATGTGTATGATGGACACCCATCCAATACCTGACCCAGCGCAGTGTTGCTTAACTTTCATCCCTCCAACCTCTCTCCCGAACAGAACTGGTCATGTGTATAATGGTCACCATCCAATACCTGACCCAGCGCAGTGTTGCTTAACTTTCATCCCTCCAACCTCTCTCCCGAACAGAACTGGTCATGTGTATGATGGACACCCATCCAATACCTGACCCAGCGCAGTGTTGCTTAACTTTCATCCCTCCAACCTCTCTCCCGAACAGAACTGGTCATGTGTATGATGGTCACCCATCCAATACCTGACCCAGCGCAGTGTTGCTTAACTTTCATCCCTCCAACCTCTCTCCCAAACAGAACTGGTCATGTGTATGATGGTCACCCATCCAATACCTGACCCAGCGCAGTGTTGCTTAACTTTCATCCCTCTAACTTCTCTCCCGAACAGAACTGGTCATGTGTATGATGGTCACCTATCCAATACCTGACCCAGCGCAGTGTTGCTTAACTTTCATCCCTCCAACCTCTCTCCCAAACAGAACTGGTCATGTGTATGATGGTCACCTATCCAATACCTGACCCAGCGCAGTGTTGCTTAACTTTCATCCCTCCAACCTCTCTCCCAAACAGAACTGGTCATGTGTGTGATGGTCACCCATCCAATACCTGACCCAGCGCAGTGTTGCTTAAATTTCATCCCTCCAACCTCTCTCCCGAACAGAACTGGTCATGTGTATGATGGACACCCATCCAATACCTGACCCAGCGCAGTGTTGCTTAACTTTCATCCCTCCAACCTCTCTCCCGAACAGAACTGGTCATGTGTATAATGGTCACCATCCAATACCTGACCCAGCGCAGTGTTGCTTAACTTTCATCCCTCCAACCTCTCTCCCGAACAGAACTGGTCATGTGTATGATGGACACCCATCCAATACCTGACCCAGCGCAGTGTTGCTTAACTTTCATCCCTCCAACCTCTCTCCCGAACAGAACTGGTCATGTGTATGATGGTCACCCATCCAATACCTGACCCAGCGCAGTGTTGCTTAACTTTCATCCCTCCAACCTCTCTCCCAAACAGAACTGGTCATGTGTATGATGGTCACCCATCCAATACCTGACCCAGCGCAGTGTTGCTTAACTTTCATCCCTCTAACTTCTCTCCCGAACAGAACTGGTCATGTGTATGATGGTCACCTATCCAATACCTGACCCAGCGCAGTGTTGCTTAACTTTCATCCCTCCAACCTCTCTCCCAAACAGAACTGGTCATGTGTATGATGGTCACCTATCCAATACCTGACCCAGCGCAGTGTTGCTTAACTTTCATCCCTCCAACCTCTCTCCCAAACAGAACTGGTCATGTGTGTGATGGTCACCCATCCAATACCTGACCCAGCGCAGTGTTGCTTAACTTTCATCCCTCCAACCTCTCTCCCGAACAGAACTGGTCATGTGTATGATGGACACCCATCCAATACCTGACCCAGCGCAGTGTTGCTTAACTTTCATCCCTCCAACCTCTCTCCCGAACAGAACTGGTCATGTGTATGATGGTCACCCATCCAATACCTGACCCAGCGCAGTGTTGCTTAACTTTCATCCCTCCAACCTCTCTCCCGAACAGAACTGGTCATGTGTATGATGGTCACCCATCCAATACCTGACCCAGCGCAGTGTTGCTTAACTTTCATCCCTCCAACCTCTCTCCCGAACAGAACTGGTCATATGTATGATGGTCACCCATCCAATACCTGACTCAGCACAGTGTTGCTTAACTCCAGTGATCTCACGAGGACCGGTGTTTTCATGACGTCAAACCGTTTAATAACCATGTAAGGAATACAAACGGGTCTACTACTGCTTTTGGAACCAAAGTGCTGCAATCCTTGTGTTGAGTTCGGTAATATTTGAATTTATCTTCGAGTTTTACTATTCAGCGACTCTGCCTGTCCTGTGGTGCATATTTGGTACTAATTGTATCAGCTGGGCCGTGCAACCTTGGCAGTCAAGGTTTAGCAGTAGACCGGGTCGGGTGCTTCACAATTGTTCGCATAAATATCGTATCAGTGTAATAATATTTCATGTTCATACAAATCTCAGGTACAATATTGCTATAGACAACTAGGTACCAGTACTGGCGATGATTAATCTCGTTATCTTTTGTTAAACATCTTCAGCAAGCGATATTTCAGTTGTTGTGCAATCCTTGCTTTGAACGTGTCGCGAGTATCGTGTGTTCCGAGTTCAGTGAAAATTAAATAATAATTATTATTTGTGGTGTTTAACGACGCATTGTTTTGACATCTCGCCATGTGGCACTGGTCTAATGGCGTCGGTGAACGAGTGGATGACTTTGTTCTTTGTCTAATTACACTGGACCGGACCTCTTCAAAGGTGAGCTAAAATCTCTGTTAATTCAGGTGTGCGCATGTGTCCTAGTTACAATAACTCGGCTCGTGGTCGAAGTCTTCATCAATCGTGGTTTTATAACTCCAGTATATCGGTCTGATATCATGTTTGAATTTGTTGGACGTTTGTAATGCAATTCTTGACTAGTGAAGCAAATATCCTCGATATGTTTCGCTTCCAAAATCCCTTGGAGGTCAGCTGACGTTGAGCTTGGTCGACCCAAAGCAACCCTAGACTCACTCGGGTCACTGACTCTGTAAGCCTGAATTACATCGCATATAACGAAGAGGCAAATAATTATTGCTACAATTCAACCCAGCACGTGAATCTCAAAGCCCCACCGTTATATTATTTTAGAGCCAGTGTAATTCAGTAAAAAGTTGGTGATAAAATGGGCTCGGATTTATAATTACATATTTTTTGTGTGACACAGAAACTTATGCCCATTACATTTTCTTTACAAATCTCGTTATTGTAATCGTTTTGAAACTTTGTTGATGTCGAATACTTACAAATATTTTGTTATTTTTGAAGTTAAATGCATATTTCTCTATTTTTACATTTTAAGCGCATATTTTGCCTCTTTTTAGTATTAGTTTTCAAAAAGTTACGAGGGAGCAAGAAAGTGCGCGCTTACGGCAGACGCGACGAGATTAAATTGGATCCAACGCAAGGCGGTGGTGAGCGGGTGGAAGGGGGAATGTTTTCACGGGGCTCTCGCTTCAAGTCAAACAACAACAATGGTTATGTTATTGTGAAATTCTAATAGACATAACATAGACAGCGCGTGCGTGACATAATCTAGACTGTCGCTGGCATTTCAGTGATTTGGCGTTGATTTGGTGCTGTTTGTGAATTTCCGGATGGTTTGATGTTATGGAAACACCGCTCCTCGTGAGATCACCGGGGTTAAGCAACACTGCGCTGAGTCAGGTATTGCATGGGTGACCATCATACACATGCCCAGTTCTGTTTGGGAGAGAGGTTGGAGGGATGAAAGTTAAGCAACACTGCGCTGGGTCAGGTATTGCATGGGTGACCATCATAAACATGCCCAGTTCTGTTCGGGAGAGAGGTTGGAGGGCTGAAAGTTAAGCAACACTGCGCTGGGTTAGGTATTGGATGGGTGACCATCATACACATGACCAGTTCTGTTCGGGAGAGAGGTTAGAGGGATGAAAGTTAAGCAACACTGCGCTGGGTCAGGTATTGGATGGGTGATCATCATACACATGACCAGTTCTGTTTGGGAGAGAGGTTGGAGGGATGAAAGTTAAGCAACACTGCGCTGGGTCAGGTATTGGATGGGTGATCATCGTACACATGACCAGTTCTGTTCGGGAGAGAGGTTGGAGGGATGTAAGTTAAGCAACACTGCGCTGGGTCAGGTATTGGATGGGTGATCATCGTACACATGACCAGTTCTGTTCGGGAGAGAGGTTGGAGGGATGAAAGTTAAGCAGCACTGCGCTGGGTCAGGTATTGGATGGGTGAACATCATACACATGACCAGTTCTGTTGGGAGAGAGGTTGGAGGGATGAAAGTTAAGCAACACTGCGCTGGGTCAGGTATTGGATGGGTGACCATCATACACATGACCAGTTCTGTTTGGGAGAGAGGTTGGAGGGATGAAAGTTAAGCAACACTGCGCTGGGTCAGGTATTGGATGGGTGACCATCATACACATGACCAGTTCTGTTCGGGAGAGAGGTTGGAGGGATGTAAGTTAAGCTACACTGCGCTGGGTCAGGTATTGGATGGGTGATCATCGTACACATGACCAGTTCTGTTCGGGAGAGAGGTTGGAGGGATGAAAGTTAAGCAGCACTGCGCTGGGTTAGGTATTGGATGGGTGACCATCATACACATGACCAGTTCTGTTTAGAAGAGAGGTTGGAGGGATGAAAGTTAAGCAACACTGCGCTGGGTCAGGTATTGGATGGGTGACCATCATACACATGACCAGTTCTGTTCGGGAGAGAGGTTGGAGGGATGAAAGTTAAGCAACACTGCGCTGGGTCAGGTATTGGATGGGTGACCATCATACACATGACCAGTTCTGTTCGGGAGAGAGGTTGGAGGGATGAAAGTTAAGCAACACTGCGCTGGGTCAGGTATTGGATGGGTGACCATCATACACATGACCAGTTCTGTTCGGGAGAGAGGTTGGAGGGATGAAAGTTAAGCAACACTGCGCTGGGTCAGGTATTGGATGGGTGACCATCATACACATGACCAGTTCTGTTCGGGAGAGAGGTTGGAGGGATGAAAGTTAAGCAACACTGCGCTGGGTCAGGTATTGGATGGGTGACCATCATACACATGACCAGTTCTGTTCGGGAGAGAGGTTGGAGGGATGAAAGTTAAGCAACACTGCGCTGGGTCAGGTATTGGATGGGTGACCATCATACACATGACCAGTTCTGTTCGGGAGAGAGGTTGGAGGGATGAAAGTTAAGCAACACTGCGCTGGGTCAGGTATTGGATGGGTGACCATCATACACATGACCAGTTCTGTTCGGGAGAGAGGTTGGAGGGATGAAAGTTAAGCAACACTGCGCTGGGTCAGGTATTGGATAACTTACATTCTAGTTTGTCTTCAGGACGGCCCCCCTCGATCAAGGAAAGGTAACAGACGATATCCTTCAAACTGACTCGCAGCGTGTTGATGTCGACTGCGCTGGGTTTGCGAACCAGATGACGCATATCTGCACAGAACAGAGATGATGATTGATGAGGGACTACCAAGATGGCGGCTATGGCTTCAAAGCGAGTGCTTATCAATGTTTAGCTCAACTTACCTTCCAGCTTCCCATTGGCCAGCAGTGTTGAGTTGTTGGACTTGCGTGAAGAGTTCCTCGACATCTGGCTGTGACTTGGTGACGACGAATCAACTTCCTTCTTCTCCATCACCTCGTGACAGCAGCAGGAGGTTGGCACGACTGTCAGCATTGGTTGCACGCGTTGCGTCGTTAAACATAGCGTACCTGTTGGTTAAACATATCATAGGATGAGACAATACGTTGCGTCGTTTAACATGGCGTACCTGTTGGTTAAACATATCATAGGAATGATCAACACGTTGCGTCGTTAAACATGGCGTACCTGTTCGTTAAACATATCATAAGATGAGACAATACGTTGCGTCGTTAAACATGGCGTACCTGTTCGTTAAACATATCATAAGATGAGACAATACGTTGCGTCGTTAAACATAGCGTACCTGTTGGTTAAACATATCATAAGATGAGACAACACGTTGCGTCGTTAAACATGGCGTACCTGTTGGTTAAACATATCATAGGATGAGACAATACGTTGCGTCGTTAAACATGGCGTACCTGTTGGTTGAACATATCATAGGATGAGACAACACGTTGCGTCGTTAAACATGGCGTACCTGTTGGTTAAACATATCATAGGATGAGACAACACGTTGCGTCGTTAAACATGGCGTACCTGTTGGTTAAACATATCATAGGATGAGACAATACGTTGCGTCGTTTAACATGGCGTACCTGTTGGTTAAACATATCATAGGATGAGACAATACGTTGCGTCGTTCAACATAGCGTACCTGTTCGAGCCCGAGTCGAGGTGTCCGAGTCGCTCCGTTGATGGCCGAGCGAGTGAAGTTTCTCCGAGAGTCCGAAGAACTTCTCTGCAAGTTTATTCGGCCTCGGAGCTTCCGGTCTGGATTCTATCGGTTCAATGAGGAGGGCGTTCAAGTTCGGCACGGAGCCCGGAGTCGTCGTGTGAGACGTGATGGCAGCACAAGCAGTCGTAGAGCTCAGCACTGCCATCTCCTGGTGAGCATTGTGAGGACTTTACTCCTGGACATTGCCCCTGAACGCAGCCCGCAGTGCACACATTGCCTCTGAACGCAGCCCGCAGTGCACACATTGCCTCTGAACGCAACCCGCAGTGCACACATTGCCTCTGAACGCAACCCGCATTACAGGAACCTGGCGCTTCCACCATGCATTAACCTTGTGGTTCCATGGAGCAGGTTGGCCGCTTTAATAACTTAATGGTGACAAGGGATTAAGACGGGCAGCGGGAGGGGGGGGGGGGGGGGGGGGCGTTTGTCTACCTTCATAGCGCGGCTGTCCACCGTGAAGGCGCGTGCTTCGTGTTGACGCTTCACAAACGAGAGGAACAAATGACGACACAGTTCTTCTGGGGTCTCAACCTCGAGATACGTGTCCATGAACAGCTGGAAGCCCTCGTAGTCAATGTCCTGGAACAGAGCATAATGTTTCATTGTTAGCATAGGTATATCATGGCCTAGCATAGGAGGTTCAATGTTAGCACGGGTATATCATGGCCTGGCATAGGAGGTTCAATGTTACCACGGGTATATCATGGCCTAGCATAGGAGGTTCAATGTTAGCACGGGTATATCATGGCCTAGCATAGGAGGTTCAATGTTAGCACAGGTATATCATGACCCAGCATAGGAGGTTCAATGTTAGCACGGGTATATCATGACCTGGCATAGGAGGTTCAATGTTAGCACGGGTATATCATGGCCTAGCATAGGAGGTTCAATGTTAGCACGGGTATATCATGGCCTAGCATAGGAGGTTCAATGTTAGCACGGGTATATCATGGCCTAGCATAGGAGGTTCAATGTTAGCACGGGTATATCATGGCCTAGTATAGGAGGTTCAATGTTAGCACGGGTATATCATGGTCTAGCATAGGAGGTTCAATGTTAGCACGGGTATATCATGGCCTAGCATAGGAGGTTCAATGTTAGCACGGGTATATCATGGCCTAGCATAGGAGGTTCAATGTTAGCACGGGTATATCATGGCCTAGCATAGGAGGTTCAATGTTAGCACGGGTATATCATGACCCAGCATAGGAGGTTCAATGTTAGCACGGGTATATCATGACCTAGCATAGGAGGTTCAATGTTAGCACGGGTATATCATGACCTGGCATAGGAGGTTCAATGTTAGCACGGGTATATCATGGCCCAGCATAGGAGGTTCAATGTTAGCACGGGTATATCATGGTCTAGCATAGGAGGTTCAATGTTACCACGGGTATATCATGGCCTAGCATAGGAGGTTCAATGTTACCACGGGTATATCATAGCCTAGCATAGGAGGTTCAATGTTACCACGGGTATATCATGGCCTAGCATAGGAGGTTCAATGTTAGCACGGGTATATCATGACCTAGCATAGGAGGTTCAATGTTAGCACGGGTATATCATGGCCTGGCATAGGAGGTTCAATGTTAGCACGGGTATATCATGGCCTAGCATAGGAGGTTCAATGTTAGCACGGGTATATCATGACCTAGCATAGGAGGTTCAATGTTAGCATGGGTATATCATGTTCTAGCATAGGAGGTTCAATGTTAGCACGGGTATATCATGGCCTAGCATAGGAGGTTCAATGTTAGCACGGGTATATCATGGCCTGGCATAGGAGGTTCAATGTTACCACGGGTATATCATGGCCTAGCATAGGAGGTTCAATGTTAGCACGGGTATATCATGGCCTAGCATAGGAGGTTCAATGTTAGCACGGGTATATCATGGCCTAGCATAGGAGGTTCAATGTTAGCACGGGTATATCATGGTCTAGCATGGAACGTTCAATGTTGGTTCAATAAATACTATAAACACGAGCTCGTATGAAGTTTGTTGTTAAATAATGAAGTGCGTATGAATGCACGCATGCGTTGTGCGTAACGCCGCACGAAGAACGATGCGTAGGAAATTGTACGCAGTGTGTAATGATCAAGAGATCGCTTGATTAACGCCCCTGGTGATGGGCGGTGGTGGGGGGGCGGGGGGGGGGGAGGGCATTTTAATCCCTTGAGATCACTGACCCCTGTTAATTTAATTAAGCTCTGTTGGCAGGACTTGGCCTCTAGAACGACCTGGGCACACAACTCATATTTAGGTTTAGTCAGAGTCACAGCGCTAATGTTAAACGTCCTGTCATTGGGTTTACAGGTTTAGTCAGAGTCACAGCGCTAATGTTAAACGTCCTGTCATTGGGTTTACAGGTTTAGTCAGAGTCACAGCGCTAATGTTAAACGTCCTGTCATTGGGTTTACAGGTTTAGTCAGAGTCACAGCGCTAATGTTAAACGTCCTGTCATTGGGTTTACAGGTTTAGTCAGAGTCACAGCGCTAATGTTAAACGTCCTGTCATTGGATTTACAGGTTTAGTCAGAGTCACAGCGCTAATGTTAAACGTCCTGTCATTGGGTTTACAGGTTTAGTCAGAGTCACAGGTTTAGTCAGAGTCACAGCGCTAATGTTAAACGTCCTGTCATTGGGTTTACAGGTTTAGTCAGAGTCACAGCGCTAATGTTAAACGTCCTGTCATTGGGTTTACAGGTTTAGTCAGAGTCACAGCGCTAATGTTAAACGTCCTGTCATTGGGTTTACAGGTTTAGTCAGAGTCACAGCGCTAATGTTAAACGTCCTGTCATTGGGTTTACAGGTTTAGTCAGAGTCACAGCGCTAATGTTAAACGTCCTGTCATTGGGTTTACAGCTTTAGTCAGAGTCACAGCGCTAATGTTAAACGTCCTGTCATTGGGTTTACAGGTTTAGTCAGAGTCACAGCGCTAATGTTAAACGTCCTGTCATAGGGTTTACAGGTTTAGTCAGAGTCACAGCGCTAATGTTAAACGTCCTGTCATTGGGTTTACAGGTTTAGTCAGAGTCACAGCGCTAATGTTAAACGTCCTGTCATTGGGTTTACAGGTTTAGTCAGAGTCACAGCGCTAATGTGAAACGTCCTGTCATTGGGTTTACAGGTTTAGTCAGAGTCACAGCGCTAATGTTAAACGTCCTGTCATTGGGTTAACAGGTTTAGTCAGAGTCACAGCGCTAATGTTAAACGTCCTGTCATTGGGTTTACAGGTTTAGTCAGAGTCACAGCGCTAATGTTAAACGTCCTGTCATTGGGTTTACAGGTTTAGTCAGAGTCACAGCGCTAATGTTAAACGTCCTGTCATTGGGTTTACAGGTTTAGTCAGAGTCACAGCGCTAGTGTTAAACGTCCTGTCATTGGGTTTACAGGTTTAGTCAGAGTCACAGCGCTAATGTTAAACGTCCTGTCATTGGGTTTACAGGTTTAGTCAGAGTCACAGTGCTAATGTTAAACGTCCTGCTATTGGGTTTACAGGTTTAGTCAGAGTCACAGCGCTAATGTTAAACGTCCTGTCATTGGGTTTACAGGTTTAGTCAGAGTCACAGCGCTAATGTTAAACGTCCTGTCATTGGGTTTACAGGTTTAGTTAGAGTCACAGCGCTAATGTTAAACGTCCTGTCATTGAGATTACAGGTTTAGTCAGAGTTCTGAATTGTGTTGCAAATGTTGTCGTTATTTTCTTTCCTTTCAAAATGTCTCCTTGAATTTGCGGTTTAATTGAGTGTAAAAAGTCTGGAATAATTCCATCTTTGGGAGCTTCCTTGGAATAACTCAGATACATAAAGTTGACTTTTCCTGGCAATTTTCTTCAAGTAAAGGAAAAGCCTGCGTTTTAATGAGCCGTGGGAAATTCAGTGTTTGATCGCTAATTCAGCTGTTTGTCTGGTTTGTATTGCATTGAAGCCAAAGCCGCCATCTTGGAAGTCCCTGACCTTAAGTTCTCTTCAAGAGCTGAGCTATTGTGATCGTCGCCCACGTGATCGCCTCTATGACGTAGATGCTGACGTCACGGAACATTTGGTGAAGTTTATTTCTATCCTGGATCTCGGTCGCTGCATTGACCGGCACAAATTGCAGAGTCGATGAAGTTGTAGACTAAAACCAGGGTCAATGTATAGTAACACGTGTTGTAGACACGTTTTGCTATACTTTGTTTAACCTTATATAAAAGCCTTAAATCTGCGATGTTCAACTTTTTAGTTTGTATCTGGCTGACCAGCTGACCAGCTGACCAACTGGGGTAACATTTTTTCTATACATGTTGATAGAAATTGCGAAATTTGGTTAAAAACGTGTGCAATTGGGTTATATTTGTTCAAAATTCAAATCTTAATCCTATTGTGACACTTTGAGGGAGATTTGAAAACGTTTTTTTGGTGAAATATTGATAATTGTGTTTGCATCGTGGCTGGCGAGGCGATTTAAAGCCATGTCTGACAGCTCGATTTTTATTTGATTGAAAACTTGCCCTTAAATGACTTGCAGCATCTTGGTAATACTCTTCATGCATTCCCATGGAAGTTGTTGAAGAAATTGAGCGCAAACGCTGTTATTTAATTTCGTTTCACGTGAAATATCAATAATTTTGCAAAAAGTTTGACAGATGCATTCATTTGTTTGGTTTTTTAATCACAGCAAGGTGAACAAATTCTTCAACTTATCTTTGCGGCAGTGCATTCAGGATATTTAAACGCCAAACGGGATTAGAACGTCAAATACTTTAAGAAACCGGTCAAACATTGCTGGGAATAATTTTAAATTGTACATGACTTCAGAGCACGACCCAACGCGACATTTATACAGTGATTTGATGGGATTTTCATAATGAATTTTATTTAAAACTTGGTGGCAAGGAAAGGTTTTGACAGTTCTCAATCAATGTCAAACAACTTAATTACCGAAGAAACTTACATTTTGTCAATTTAAAGTGCCTATCCGTTCATTAAACATGTTTTTAGTAAGATCTGGTGGAGATGTAAAAGGTATTTCACAAGTTTCACTCTCTAAGAAATATTTCAAGAAATCATACACGGAAATCTTTTGACAGCCAACGTCGTTTGTTTTCGAAATTGTCATCGTGGTCACTTTGGAATTCACAGAGTTTCCACAATGCAGTGACCCCGAGTGACATAAGCGGCAAAATTCAAATTCAATAAATGGGGTACTGTATGGTATTGCATTGTACTTTTGGTTGTGGTCCCATTAAAACCAAAATGCCCACTCCCTCAAAATCTTAAGCGGCAGTTAGGCAGCGGGTACTGCTAGTTAACCTTATATATTACTAACTGTTGCTTGTAAAGAATTAAATTATCTTAATGTACGGTTGTCAGGGCAACATCGAGAATGCGCTGATATCGTTCATTTATCACATGAAGCGTAACGTAGAGCCAACCAGCTGCAGTTAATAGGGGAAGGGGGAGGGGCTTAGAGCCTTCCATGACGCAAGCAATGACGTCAGACCAGTATAATCAGTCATGAAAACATTAGCCTCATGGGGGCCGTGGAACAGAGCATAGGATCCAGTCAGCTGATCTCAAATAACCTGGATAGAACATAGGATCCAGCCAGCTGATCTCAAATAACCTGGATAGAACATAGGATCCAGCCAGCTGATCTCAAATAACCTGGATAGAACATAGGATCCAGCCAGCTGATCTCAAATAACCTGGATAGAACATAGGATCCAGCCAGCTGATCTCAAATAACATGGATAGAGCATAGGATCCAGCCAGCTGATCTCAAATAACCTGGATAGAGCATATGATCCAGCCAGCTGATCTCAAATAACCTGGAAAGAGCATAGGATCCAGCCAGCTGATCTCAAATAACATGGATAGAGCATAGGATCCAGCCAGCTGATCTCAAATAACCTGGATAGAGCATAGGATCCAGCCAGCTTATCTCAAATAACCTGGATAGAGCATAGGATCCAGCCAGCTGATCTCAAATAACCTGGATAGAGCATAGGATCCAGCCAGCTGATCTCAAATAACCTGGATAGAGCATAGGATCCAGCCAGCTGATCTCAAATAACATGGATAGAGCATAGGATCCAGCCAGCTGATCTCAAATAACCTGGATAGAGCATAGGATCCAGCCAGCTGATCTCAAATAACCTGGATAGAGCATAGGATCCAGCCAGCTGATCTCAAATAACCTGGATAGAGCATAGGATCCAGCCAGCTGATCTAAATAACCTGGATAGAGCATACGATCCAGCGAGCTGATCTCAAATAACATGGATAGAGCATAGGATCCAGCCAGCTGATCTCAAATAACATGGATAGAGCATAGGATCCAGTCAGCTGATCTCAAATAACCTGGATAGAACATAGGATCCAGTCAGCTGATCTCAAATAACCTGGATAGAGCATAGGATCCAGCCAGCTGATCTCAAATAACCTGGATAGAGCATAGGATCCAGCGAGCTGATCTCAAATAACATGGATAGAGCATAGGATCCAGCCAGCTGATCTCAAATAACATGGATAGAGCATAGGATCCAGCCAGCTGATCTAAATAACCTGGATAGAACATAGGATCCAGCAAGCTGATCTCAAATAACCTGGATAGAGCATACGATCCAGCGAGCTGATCTCAAATAACCTGGATAGAGCATAGGATCCAGCCAGCTGATCTAAATAACCTGGATAGAGCATAGGATCCATCCAGCTGATCTCAAATAACCTGGATAGAGCATAGGATCCAGCCAGCTGATCTCAAATAACCTGGATAGAGCATAGGATCCAGCCAGCTGATCTCAAATAACCTGGATAGAGCATAGGATCCAGCCAGCTGATCTCAAATAACCTGGATAGAGCATAGGATCCAGCCAGCTGATCTTAAATAACCTGGATAGAGCATAGGATCCAGCCAGCTGATCTCAAATAACCTGGATAGAACATAGGATCCAGCCAGCTGATCTCAAATAACCTGGATAGAGCATAGGATCCAGCCAGCTGATCTCAAATAACCTGGATAGAACATAGGATCCAGCCAGCTGATCTCAAATAACCTGGATAGAGCATAGGATCCAGCCAGCTGATCTCAAATAACCTGGATAGAGCATAGGATCCAGCCAGCTGATCTCAAATAACCTGGATAGAGCATATGATCCAGCCAGCTTGTCATATGATGGTTACCCCTGAGAGATAATATTAGTGATCTGGTAATGATGCAGGGGTTGGAGGGTTGGAGGGGATGGATGGAGGGGTTGGAGGGGTTGGAGGGGGTTGATAAGCTGGAAAGAAATCACCGCCTTGTAAACGCGGCGGGTGGCAAATGAAGAGATCACAAGAATCGAGAAGGCTATGACTTTTGTAAGAAAACAGAATCGATTTGTTGTCAACTTTTCTGCAAGACTTGGTTCTGTTGAGCAACGAGCTTTGAAGACAATTTACTTACAGTTTGTCTTTTGTTTGTTGTTTTCTTGTTCGTTCGTCTTATTTGTCAAACACTTGACTACTTTTAGAACACTTTTAGGCTCGGCGAGTTAAAGTATTGGCTGAGAAAGTTTATTCTCGGGATTTTCATATTAAATTACTTCAATTGTTCTCTGATTCGGACAACAATAGCCGTATAATATTTCATAAGTTGTAGTTTACACAGCTGATGTCAGCTCAAGGCGATGTCAAGCCGCCATCTTGGATTTGTGGGTGATGTCACGCTCAGTTGCATCTCCATGATTGACATACATCTCTATTGCATGACGTCATCTTGGACGACTCAAGTTGCACGTGATCTCGTTAATTGATTCATTAACAGATGGTTGTCAGGCGACGTCGTGGGCGTCGCTAGGCAAGCGTCGGCGTCGCGACGCGAGGCGTCGACAAGCTGGGTGCGATGTTAAGTGTTTGACGACGCATTATTGTGACACTGACCGAGTCTAAAGAGAGTTAATGATATGATGAACCTAACCTAGCCTAGAAGTGAGGAGGGGAAACCCGGTGCCGGCACGTAGCCTACTCCTGTCGAAGAGCACCAAGGTGACCACCGGCTTAACGTCCCTTCCGAAGGACGGTACAACGCGAACAACAGGATTCCTCCACAAATCCATGCTGTCGAGAGGTTAATAAGCAAGGCGAGTGAAGTTGCTGTACTAACTTTCATCCCTCCAACCTCTCTCCCGAACAGAACTGGTCATGTGTATGATGGTCACCCATCCAATACCTGACTCAGCGCAGTGTTGCTTAACTTTCATCCCTCCAACCTCTCTCCCGAACGGAACTGGTCATGTGTATGATGGTCACCTATCCAATACCTGACCCAACGCAGTGTTGCTTAACTTTCATCCCTCCAACCTCTCTCCCGAACAGAACTGGTCATGTGTATAGTTACCAAATTCTTATGTTCTATCCAGGTTATTTGAGATCAGCTGGCTGGATCCTATGTTCTATCCAGGTTATTTGAGATCAGCTGGCTGGATCCTATGCTCTATACAGGTTATTTGAGATCAGCTGGCTGGATCCTATGTTCTATCCAGGTTATTTGAAATCAGCTGGCTGGATCCTATGTTCTATCCAGGTTATCTGAGATCAGCTGGCTGGATCCTATGCTCTATCCAGGTTATTTGAGATCAGCTGGCTGGATCCTATGCTCTATCCAGGTTATTTGAGATCAGCTGGCTGGATCCTATGCTCTATCCAGGTTATTTGAGATCAGCTGGCTGGATCCTAAGCTCTATCCAGGTTATTTGAGATCAGCTGGCTGGATCCTATGCTCTATCCAGGTTATTTGAGATCAGCTGGCTGGATCGTATGCTCTATCCAGGTTATTTGAGATCAGCTGGCTGGATCCTATGCTCTATCCAGGTTATTTGAGATCAGCTGGCTAGATCCTATGCTCTATCCAGGTTTTTTGAGATTAGCTGGCTGGATCCTATGCTCTATCTAGGTTATTTGAGATCAGCTGGCTGAATCCTATGTTCTATCCAGGTTATTTGAGATCAGCTGGCTGGATCCTATGTTCTATCCAGGTTATTTGAGATCAGCTGGCTGGATTCTATGCTCTATCCAAGTTATTTGAGATCAGCTGGCTGGATCCTATGCTCTAACCAGGTTATTTGAGATCAGCTGGCTGGATCCTATGCTCTATCCAGGTTATTTGAGATCAGCTGGCTGGATCCTATGCTCTATCCAGGTTATTTGATATCAGCTCGCTGGATCGTATGCTCTATCCAGGTTATTTGAGATCAGCTGGCTGGATCCTATGCTCTATCCAGGTTATTTGAGATCAGCTGGCTAGATCCTATGCTCTATCCAGGTTATTTGAGATAAGCTGGCTGGATCCTATGCTCTATCCAGGTTATTTGAGATCAGCTAGCTGAATCCTATGTTCTATCCAGGTTATTTGAGATCAGCTGGCTGGATCCTATGTTCTATCCAGGTTATTTGAGATCAGCTGGCTGGATCCTATGCTCTATCCAGGTTATTTGAGATCAGCTGGCTGGATCCTATGCTCTATCCAGGTTATTTGAGATCAGCTGGCTGGATCCTATGCTCTATCCAGGTTATTTGAGATCAGCTGACTGGATCCTATGTTCTATCCAGGTTATTTTAGATCAGCTGACTGGATCCTATGTTTCATCCAGGTTATTTAAGATCAGCAGGCTGGATCCTATGTTCTATCCAGGTTATTTGAGATCAGCTGGCGGGATCCTATGTTCTATCCAGGTTATTTGAGATCAGCTGGCTGGATCCTATGCTCTATCCAGGTTATTTGAGATCAGCTGGCTGGATCCGATGTTCTATCCATGTTATTTGAGATCAGCTGGCTGGATCCTATGCTCTATCCATGTTATTTGAGATCAGCTGGCTGGATCCTATGCTCTATCCAGGTTATTTGAGATCAGCTGGCTGGATCCTATGTTCTATCCAGGTTATTTGAGATCAGCTGGCTGGATCCTATGTTTGATCCAGGTTATTTGAGATCAGCTGGCTGGATCCTATGCTCTATCCAGGTTATTTGAGATCAGCTGGCTGGATGCTATGCTCTATCCAGGTTATTTGAGATCAGCTAGCTGGATCCTATGCTCTATCCAGGTTATTTGAGATCAGCTGGCTGGATCCTATGTTCTATCCAGGTTATTTGAGATCAGCTGGCTGGATCCTATGTTCTATCCAGGTTATTTGAGATCAGCTGGCTGGATCCTATGCTCTATCCAGGTTATTTGAGATCAGCTGACTGGATCCTATGCTCTATCCAGGTTATCTGAGATCAGCTGGCTGGATCCTTTGCTCTATCCAGGTTATTTGAGATCAGCTGGCTGGATCCTATGCTCTATCCATGTTATTTAAGATCAGCTGGCTGGATCCTATGTTCTATTCAGGTTATTTGAGATCAGCTGGCTGGATCCTATGCTCTATCCAGGTTATTTGAGATCAGCTGACTGGATCCTATGCTCTATCCAGGTTATTTGAGATCAGCTGACTGGATGCTATGCTCTATCCAGGTTATCTGAGATCAGCTGGCTGGATCCTTTGCTCTATCCAGGTTATTTGAGATCAGCTGGCTGGATCCTATGCTCTATCCATGTTATTTGAGATCAGCTGGCTGGATCCTATGTTCTATCCAGGTTATTTGATGTCAGCTCACTGGATCCTATGTTCTATCCAGGTTATTTGATGTCAGCTGGCTGGATCCTATGCTCTATCCATGTTATTTGAGATCAGCTGGCTGGATCCTATGCTCTATCCAGGTTATTTGAGATCAGCTGGCTGGATCCTATGTTCTATCCAGGTTATTTGAGATCAGCTGGCTGGATCCTATGCTCTATCCAGGTTATTTGAGATCAGCTAGCTGGATCTTATGATCTATCCAGGTTATTTGAGATCAGCTGACTGGATCCTATGTTCTATCCAGGTTATTTGAGATCAGCTGGCTGGATCCTATGTTCTATCCAGGTTATTTGAGATCAGCTGGCTGGATCCTATGTTCTATCCAGGTTATTTGAGATCAGCTGGCTGGATCCTATGCTCTATCCAGGTTATTTGAGATCAGCTGGCTGGATCCTATGTTCTATCCAGGTTATTTGAGATCAGCTGGCTGGATCCTATGCTCTATCCACGTTATTTGAGATCAGCTGGCTGGCTCCTATGTTCTATCTAGGTTATTTGAGATCAGCTGGCTGGATCCTATGTTCTATCCAGGTTATTTGAGATCAGCTGGCTGGATCCTATGCTCTATCCAGGTTATTTGAGATCAGCTGGCTGGATCCTATGTTCTATCCAGGTTATTTGAGATCAGCTGGCTGGATCCTATGCTCTATCCACGTTATTTGAGATCAGCTGGCTGGCTCCTATGTTCTATCTAGGTTATTTGAGATCAGCTGGCTGGATCCTATGTTCTATCCAGGTTATTTGAGATCAGCTGGCTGGATTCTATGCTCTATCCAGGTTATTTGAGATCAGCTGGCTGGATCCTATGTTCTATCCAGGTTATATGAGATCAGCTGGCTGGATCCTATGTTCTATCTAGGTTATTTGAGATCAGCTGGCTGGATCCTATGCTCTATCCACGTTATTTGAGATCAGCTGGCTGGATCCTATGTTCTATCTAGGTTATTTGAGATCAGCTGGCTGGATCCTATGCTCTATCCACGTTATTTGAGATCAGCTGGCTGGCTCCTATGTTCTATCTAGGTTATTTGAGATCAGCTGGCTGGATCCTATGTTCTATCCAGGTTATTTGAGATCAGCTGGCTGGATTCTATGCTCTATCCAGGTTATTTGAGATCAGCTGGCTGGATCCTATGTTCTATCCAGGTTATATGAGATCAGCTGGCTGGATCCTATGTTCTATCTAGGTTATTTGAGATCAGCTGGCTGGATCCTATGTTCTATCTAGGTTATTTGAGATCAGCTGGCTGGATCCTATGTTCTATCTAGGTTATTTGAGATCAGCTGGCTGGATCCTATGTTCTATCTAGGTTATTTGAAATCAGCTGGCTGGATCTTATGCTCTATCCATGTTATTTGAGATCAGCTGGTTTGCATGGTGCAATGCAGCTGCAGTGTTTGCGTCTAAACTCACAGTTTTCGTTATGATTTTATGAGCAAAGTCTTCTCGTTCAAAGCGAAGTGACGCGTGACAGCCGGCCGTGTTGAAACACGTGCTACGCGAGTTACAAACAACGCTTGCTTTTAAAGTCCAGTTTTAGTCGGAAAAGAAAGTCATCGTCTGTCAGGGAGTGGCGATGTTAAGACTTACCCCGTCTGGCGTGTATCTTGAGAGTGGACCCTCACCGCTGAATTCCTCGAGGACATCTCGAAGTTTCTTGGTTGAATCTGCGAGCAAACAGAATCAAAGTCAAGGTCGCAGGGGTTAACCCCTCAAAGTTGGGCGATCTTTCTTCTTCGTCCGGTGATCGGAAAATTAAATATAAATCAAACGAAGCGTTCTCCGATGTGCATTAGCCAGAGTGCCCCCACGACACCCGAGGGAGCCACCTACGTCATCATGAACTCTTGTGCAAAACCCAGGGGAATAATTTCATTTTTTTAATTAAAATTACCGTTTCATGTCCACCCCCTCATCCAACCCCCACCACACTCATCAATAGCGCTTGAGTTTCATGTAAAATTCAGTGACTCTGCCTTGTAACATTCAGTGACTCTGCCTCGTTGTTTCAAGGAAGCCAAACTTTGAAACATGACATCACGCCACTGGTGACTTAAAGCTCTAACTGCGTTATTCGCAAGATTTTTCCGGAAACAGAAATTTTAAACATTTGCAAGTAACTGCCGCATTGTCACGCTCTTCCCCCCTCCCCACCCCACCGCCCCTCTCGCCAGGGGACTTCAAAGCACCCGTCTAATGAAATTCTTCGACGTCGGCGTCGTAAAAGTCCTCAGCGGGGCGCTGAAGGCTAGAGTCGAACCCGGGGTCGAACCCGAGACTAGAACTAGAGTTTGAACACAACGTAATCACCTGTCATATGCCGACCTTTGATAGATTAAAGCCGCGTGAGCTATGCTTGTGCTTATTGCTATGTCAATTGTGTGCAGTCCCATATGATAACCAAGTTTTAAGATCTGTGTGTGCTATGCTTGTGCTTATTGCTATGTCAATTGTGTGGAGTCCCATATGATAACCAAGTTTTAAGATCCTTGTGTGCTATGAACGTTGTGTCAATTGTGTGCAGTCCCATATGATAACCAAGTTTTAAGATGCTTGTGTGCTATGCTTGTGCTTATTGCTATGTCAATTGTGTGCAGTCCCATATGATAACCAAGTTTTAAGATCTGTGTGTGCTATGCTTGTGCTTATTGCTATGTCAATTGTGTGCAGTCCCATATGATAACCAAGTTTTAAGATCCTTGTGTGCTATGCTTGTGCTTATTGCTATGTCAATTGTGTGCAGTCCCATATGATAACCAAGTTTTAAGATCCTTGTGTGCTATGCTTGTGCTTATTGCTATGTCAATTGTGTGCAGTCCCATATGATAACCAAGTTTTAAGATCCTTGTGTGCTATGCTTGTGCTTATTGCTATGTCAATTGTGTGCAGTCCCATATGATAACCAAGTTTTAAGATCCTTGTGTGCTATGCTTGTGCTTATTGCTATGTCAATTGTGTGCAGTCCCATATGATAACCAAGTTTTAAGATCCTTGTGTGCTATGCTTGTGCTTATTGCTATGTCAATTGTGTGCAGTCCCATATGATAACCAAGTTTTAAGATCCTTGTGTGCTATGCTTGTGCTTATTGCTATGTCAATTGTGTGCAGTCCCATATGATAACCAAGTTTTAAGATGCTTGTGTGCTATGCTTGTGCTTATTGCTATGTCAATTGTGTGCAGTCCCATATGATAACCAAGTTTTAAGATCCTTGTGTGCTATGCTTGTGCTTATTGCTATGTCAATTGTGTGCAGTCCCATATGATAACCAAGTTTTAAGATCCTTGTGTGCTATGCTTGTGCTTATTGCTATGTCAATTGTGTGCAGTCCCATATGATAACCAAGTTTTAAGATCCTTGTGTGCTATGCTTGTGCTTATTGCTATGTCAATTGTGTGCAGTCCCATATGATAACCAAGTTTTAAGATCCTTGTGTGCTATGCTTGTGCTTATTGCTATGTCAATTGTGTGCAGTCCCATATGATAACCAAGTTTTAAGATGCTTGTGTGCTATGCTTGTGCTTATTGCTATGTCAATTGTGTGCAGTCCCATATGATAACCAAGTTTTAAGATCCTTGTGTGCTATGCTTGTGCTTATTGCTATGTCAATTGTGTGCAGTCCCATATGATAACCAAGTTTTAAGATCCTTGTGTGCTATGCTTGTGCTTATTGCTATGTCAATTGTGTGCAGTCCCATATGATAACCAAGTTTTAAGATGCTTGTGTGCTATGCTTGTGCTTATTGCTATGTCAATTGTGTGCAGTCCCATATGATAACCAAGTTTTAAGATCTGTGTGTGCTATGCTTGTGCTTATTGCTATGTCAATTGTGTGCAGTCCCATATGATAACCAAGTTTTAAGATGCTTGTGTGCTATGCTTGTGCTTATTGCTATGTCAATTGTGTGGAGTCCCATATGATAACCAAGTTTTAAGATGCTTGTGTGCTATGCTTGTGCTTATTGCTATGTCAATTGTGTGCAGTCCCATATGATAACCAAGTTTTAAGATCCTTGTGTGCTATGCTTGTGCTTATTGCTATGTCAATTGTGTGCAGTCCCATATGATAACCAAGTTTTAAGATCCTTGTGTGCTATGCTTGTGCTTATTGCTATGTCAATTGTGTGCAGTCCCATATGATAACCAAGTTTTAAGATGCTTGTGTGCTATGCTTGTGCTTATTGCTATGTCAATTGTGTGCAGTCCCATATGATAACCAAGTTTTAAGATCTGTGTGTGCTATGCTTGTGCTTATTGCTATGTCAATTGTGTGCAGTCCCATATGATAACCAAGTTTTAAGATGCTTGTGTGCTATGCTTGTGCTTATTGCTATGTCAATTGTGTGGAGTCCCATATGATAACCAAGTTTTAAGATCCTTGTGTGCTATGCTTGTGCTTATTGCTATGTCAATTGTGTGCAGTCCCATATGATAACCAAGTTTTAAGATCCTTGTGTGCTATGCTTGTGCTTATTGCTATGTCAATTGTGTGCAGTCCCATATGATAACCAAGTTTTAAGATCCTTGTGTGCTATGCTTGTGCTTATTGCTATGTCAATTGTGTGCAGTCCCATATGATAACCAAGTTTTAAGATCCTTGTGTGCTATGCTTGTGCTTATTGCTATGTCAATTGTGTGCAGTCCCATATGATAACCAAGTTTTAAGATCCTTGTGCGCTATGCTTGTGCTTATTGCTATGTCAATTGTGTGCAGTCCCATATGATAACCAAGTTTTAAGATCCTTGTGTGCTATGCTTGTGCTTATTGCTATGTCAATTGTGTGCAGTCCCATATGATAACCAAGTTTTAAGATCCTTGTGTGCTATGCTTGTGCTTATTGCTATGTCAATTGTGTGCAGTCCCATATGATAACCAAGTTTTAAGATCCTTGTGTGCTATGCTTGTGCTTATTGCTATGTCAATTGTGTGCAGTCCCATATGATAACCAAGTTTTAAGATCCTTGTGTGCTATGCTTGTGCTTATTGCTATGTCAATTGTGTGCAGTCCCATATGATAACCAAGTTTTAAGATCCTTGTGTGCTATGCTTGTGCTTATTGCTATGTCAATTGTGTGCAGTCCCATATGATAACCAAGTTTTAAGATGCTTGTGTGCTATGCTTGTTGCTACTAGCTCGACGCTGGTTGACGTTTCATAAAGTGAACGTACAATCGTCTGGGTCGTGACGTTACGAAGCACACAGATGGTAACACTGGGTCTCCTTGGAGCTCTTTAACAGGAGTAAGCCATGACTAGGTTTCCCCTCGTCCCTTCTAGGCTAGGTTAGGTTCCACTTGGACGTTGTACTTACACGCTGCGAAGTCCTGTAGTTGTTGGAACTCCCCCGGAGAGAGTTTATCCCAGTGCAAGGTCATCGTAGATCCGTGACGTAACACGGTTTCACGCGCCGTGCTGCGCTCTAGCGGAAACGCATGGCATTACCTGAAGATAAAACAAAACATTGGGAGTTAAAAGATGACTTCCTTCTCTGAATCAATCCTCGTTACACATGACCAGTCGCGGGGGTTGCTCTAACCAATTGAGCTACTTGGACCCCGATCTCCACCTGTCGTGGGTGTTGTTCTAACCAATTGAGCTACTTGGACCCCGATCTCCACCTGTCGCGGGTGTTGCTCTAACCAATTGAGCTACTTGGAACCCGATCTCCACCTGTCGCGGGTGTTGCTCTAACCAACTGAGCTACTTGAGTATGCGTTGTATTTGCATGAAATCTTGACCAAGTTTTGGTCTCGATTCAGCGGCACGTGCTAATCACTTGAGCTGATGACGTATGGTCGACCACGTGACTCCACGTAGTTCAACATTCTGCCACGACGAGCGCGACTTGTCTATTTTTAGAAGCGCAAATAAAAACAACAAAACGCGAATTGACTTTTCGTTTTTAATGTGTTTATAAAGTCGTAAACAGAGCGGGGGTGAGAGAGAGAGAAGATCACATGGCAAGCATTGCCAGAAACACAGGTGAGCTGAGTCTTCATCCTTCCCGTTTAAACCACAAGAATATCATGGCCCAGCATAGGAGGTTCAATGTTAGCACGGGTATATCATGGCCTAGCATAGGAGGTTCAATGTTAGCACGGGTATATCATGGCCTAGCATAGGAGGTTCAATGTTAGCACGGGTATATCATGGCCCAGCATAGGAGGTTCAATGTTACCACGGGTATATCATGACCTAGCATAGGAGGTTCAATGTTAGCACGGGTATATCATGGCCTAGCATAGGAGGTTCAATGTTACCACGGGTATATCATGGCCTAGCATAGGAGGTTCAATGTTAGCACGGGTATATCATGGCCTGGCATAGGAGGTTCAATGTTAGTACGGGTATATCATGGCCTAGCATAGGAGGTTCAATGTTAGCACGGGTATATCATGGCCCAGCATAGGAGGTTCAATGTTAGCACGGGTATATCATGGCCCAGCATAGGAGGTTCAATGTTAGCACGGGTATATCATGGCCTAGCATAGGAGGTTCAATGTTAGTACGGGTATATCATGACCTAGCATAGGAGGTTCAATGTTAGCACGGGTATATCATGGCCTGGCATAGGAGGTTCAATGTTAGCACGGGTATATCATGGCCTAGCATAGGAGGTTCAATGTTACCACGGGTATATCATGGCCTAGCATAGGAGGTTCAATGTTACCACGGGTATATCATGGCCTAGCATAGGAGGTTCAATGTTAGCACGGGTATATCATGGCCTGGCATAGGAGGTTCAATGTTACCACGGGTATATCATGGCCTTGCATAGGAGGTTCAATGTTAGCACGGGTATATCATGGCCTAGCATAGGAGGTTCAATGTTACCACGGGTATATCATGGCCTAGCATAGGAGGTTCAATGTTACCACGGGTATATCATGGCCTTGCATAGGAGGTTCAATGTTAGCACGGGTATATCATGGCCTAGCATAGGAGGTTCAATGTTACCACGGGTATATCATGGCCTAGTATAGGAGGTTCAATGTTACCACGGGTATATCATGGCCTAGCATAGGAGGTTCAATGTTACCACGGGTATATCATGGTCTAGCATAGGAGGTTCAATGTTAGCACGGGTATATCATGGCCTAGCATAGGAGGTTCAATGTTACCACGGGTATATCATGGCCCAGCATAGGAGGTTCAATGTTAGCACGGGTATATCATGGCCTAGCATAGGAGGTTCAATGTTAGCACGGGTATATCATGGCCTAGCATAGGAGGTTCAATGTTACCACGGGTATATCATGGCCTAGCATAGGAGGTTCAATGTTAGCACGGGTATATCATGGCCTAGCATAGGAGGTTCAATGTTAGCACGGGTATATCATGACCCAGCATAGGAGGTTCAATGTTAGCACGGGTATATCATGACCCAGCATAGGAGGTTCAATGTTAGCACGGGTATATCATGGCCCAGCATAGGAGGTTCAATGTTAGCACGGGTATATCATGGCCTGGCATAGGAGGTTCAATGTTAGCACGGGTATATCATGGCCTAGCATAGGAGGTTCAATGTTACCACGGGTATATCATGGCCTAGTATAGGAGGTTCAATGTTACCACGGGTATATCATGGCCTAGCATAGGAGGTTCAATGTTAGCATGGGTATATCATGGCCCAGCATAGGAGGTTCAATGTTAGCACGGGTATATCATGGCCCAGCATAGGAGGTTCAATGTTAGCACGGGTATATCATGGCCTAGCATAGGAGGTTCAATGTTAGCATGGGTATATCATGGCCCAGCATAGGAGGTTCAATGTTAGCACGGGTATATCATGGCCCAGCATAGGAGGTTCAATGTTAGCACGGGTATATCATGGCCCAGCATAGGAGGTTCAATGTTAGCACGGGTATACTTTGCAAATATCGTTTCGAACTTTAAGTAAAATTGTCTTTACTCTTCTTCGTCTCTTTCTAACGTTCAAAGTGTCATCAGTAACCCCCCCCCCCCCCCCCCCCCCCCCTTCCCAACCCTCCGCCCACTTGATGGAATCATAACACCGGGCACGTTCGGCGATGATCGTTAAAACTCGGCGCAGTACGGCGCCTTCGATTTTTTGCAAGAATTCGTCGATTTGGTTCAAATAGTTGACGGTTAAAAGTCTGGTAAAACGGCATCGCAGCGAACTACGTCGATCTCGCACGGGAGTCGCCGATGCAAGATGAGATTATGTGAAGTTGATAAATGATTTAGATTAGTTCGTGGCCTGCAATATTACCCTAGCAACGCGTAATGAAGAGCAAGTACATAAGCTTCATGATCGCCGGGTAATGCTGTGTACAGAGTGGTGAGTACCTAGACCGAGATGAGTGCAAAGCAAACTGAACGGTTGGGTTTTTGACAGGAGATTGACGAGGCCTCGTTCAAGCTTGCTATGTGAACTGACAGTGCGGCTTGCGTTGCTTGTCCATGGCTTGCATTTGCCATGGTGACAGGGGCTTGGGGGAAATCAAAGCTTTGCTAGCAAAGCTCGGTGCCTTGCTTCGGTGATCTAACACGCCAATCCGTTCGGTGGTCAGCCATCCAATACCTGACACAGCCCAGTGTTGATTAACTTTCATCCCTCCAACCTCTCTCCCGAACAGAACTGGTCATGTGTATGATGGTCACCCATCCAATACCTGACACAGCGCAGTGTTGCTTAACTTTCATCCCTCCAACCTTTCTCCAGAACAGAACTGGTCATGTGTATGATGGTCACCCATCCAATACCTGACCCAGCGCAGTGTTGCTTAACTTTCATCCCTCCAACCTCTCTCCCGAACAGAACTGGTCATGTGTATGATGGTCACCCATACAATACGGTGACCCAGCCCAGTGTTGCTCAACCTCGGCAAGATCTGAGCGACGTGTTCGTCAGTCACGTTGTCTCATTACAAAGGTTCAGTGTTTGTTTCTGAGAAGTGTATATATACGCAGTGCAGTCTTCGACTTCAGCTAAGTTTAGCCGCCGCTTGGAGGAGATCCGTCGCATCTGCAGCTCGAGACAAGATTCAATACACAGCACTAAGTTACCAATACAGCTCCTAGTGAGATCACTAAAGTTAAGCAACACTGCACTGGGTCACCGTATTGGATGGGTGACCATCATACACATGACCAGTTCTGTTCAGGAGAGAGGTTGGAGGGATGAAAGTTAAGCAACACTGCGCTGGGTCAGGTATTGGATGGGTGACCATCACACACATGACCAGTTCTGTTCAGAAGAGAGGTTGGAGGGATGAAAGTTGAGCAACACTGCGCTGGGTCAGGTATTGGATGGGTGATCATCATACACATGACCAGTTCTGTTCAGGAGAGAGGTTGGAGGGATGAAAGTTAAGCAACACTGCGCTGGGTCAGGTATTGGATGGGTGACCATCATACACATGACCAGTTCTGTTCGGGAGAGAGGTTGGAGGGATGAAAGTTAAGCAACACTGCGCTGGGTCAGGTATTGGATGGGTGACCATCATACACATGACCAGTTCTGTTCGGGAGAGAGGTTGGAGGGATGAAAGTTAAGCAACACTGCGCTGGGTCAGGTATTGGATGGGTGACCATCATACACATGACCAGTTCTGTTTGGGAGAGAGGTTAGAGGGCTGAAAGTTAAGCAATACTGCGCTGGGTCAGGTATTGGATGGTTGACCATCATACACATGACCAGTTCTGTTTGGGAGAGAGGTTGGAGGGATGAAAGTTAAGCAACACTGCGCTGGGTCACCGTATTGAATGGGTGACCATCATACACATGACCAGTTCTGTTTGGGAAAGAGGTTGGAGGGATGAAAGTTAAGCAACACTGCGCTGGGTCATGTATTGGATGGGTGACCATCATACACATGACCAGTTCTGTTCGGGAGAGAGGTTGGAGGGATGAAAGTTAAGCAACACTGCGCTGGGTCAGGTATAGGATGGGTGACCATCATACACATGACCAGTTCTGTTCGGGAGAGAGGTTGGAGGGATGATAGTTAGTACAGCAACTTCACTCGCCTTGCTTATCAACCTCTCGACAGCATGGATTTGTGGAGGAATCCTGTTGTTCACGTTGTACCGTCCTTCGGAAGGGACGTTAAGCCGGTGGTCCCCTTGGTCTTTGACAGGAGTAGGCTACGTGCCGGCAGCGGGTTTCACCTCCTCCCTTCTAGGCTAGGTTAGGTTCATCATCATCCACTCATTCACCGACGCCATTAGACCAGTGCCGCATGACCAGATGTCAAAACAGTGCTATGTTAAACACCAATACAGTCAGTCAACCACACGATTACCAAAGCTTCTGATACAATTATTATGACATTTATTTTATAATCTTTGATTAGGTTAGGTTAGGTTGGCACCCCTGTTCAGTATCGCAGTGTTTTTAGAATCTTGTGTTTGTGTTTTTTTTCGCTTTAAATTGAGATGAATTTCTTGCAAGTTTAATTTCCCAGGCGCCTATAAACGACCCAGTGAATGATTGATAAAATATTGATATTTCAATGGAAATCAAATGACTTACCAAAGAAAAACAAGCATCGCAGCGTGCAATTGATCATAAGAAAAACACAATCGACGCTTGAATACACTAACATTAACACAAGCACGACGCTTTCAGACCGACGCCTTGTGCAAAGCGTCGCGACGCCTTCACTCAACACGACGCTGACCCCAGCTCGGTTGCCTGGCGACTGAAGAGAGAAGAGTGACGTCGATGTCGGCGTGTTACGTCATCGTGACGACGTCGGTGGCGCGCTCGGACGGCGTCGGGCGTCGGGCGTCGGGCGTCGGGCGTCGGTAAGTGACGTCATTGAGGATAGTGTTGGTTGGTGCTGCGCTCTGTGGGAGAAAGAGTCAACTCTTGATTGATTTGTTGCTGAGATAATATGGGATGAGCAAACAAAGCGTCGGGCAGGAATGAAGATTGTACTACACTTTCCAAAAATATTTCACTAATATTTGAAAACTTTAAACATTTCAACAAAGATGTAACTATAATATTGCTGTGATGAAAATATCAACCACAGCGCCGTCACTCAAAACCTTCACTATCAGGTCATTCCATATCAAGTACCCGTCACTCAAAACCTTCACTATCAGGTCATTCCATATCAAGTACCCGTCACTCAAAACCTTCACTATCAGGTCATTCCATATCAAGTGCCCGTCACTCAAAACCTTCACTATCAGGTCATTCCATATCAAGTGCCCGTCACTCAAAACCTTCACTATCAGGTCATTCCATATCAAGTGCCTGTCACTCAAAACCTTCACTATCAGGTCATTCCATATCAAGTGCCCGTCACTCAAAACCTTCACTATCAGGTCATTCCATATCAAGTACCCGTCACTCAAAACCTTCACTATCAGGTCATTCCATATCAAGTGCCCGTCACTCAAAACCTTCACTATCAGGTCATTCCATATCAAGTACCCGTCACTCAAAACCTTCACTATCAGGTCATTCCATATCAAGTACCCGTCACTCAAAACCTTCACTATCAGGTCATTCCATATCAAGTACCCGTCACTCAAAACCTTCACTATCAGGTCATTCCATATCAAGTGCCTGTCACTCAAAACCTTCACTATCAGGTCATTCCATATCAAGTGCCCGTCACTCAAAACCTTCACTATCAGGTCATTCCATATCAAGTGCCCGTCACTCAAAACCTTCACTATCAGGTCATTCCATATCAAGTGCCTGTCACTCAAAACCTTCACTATCAGGTCATTCCATAGCAAGTGCCCGTCACTCAAAACCTTCACTATCAGGTCATTCCATATCAAGTGCCCGTCACTCAAAACCTTCACTATCAGGTCATTCCATATCAAGTGCCTGTCACTCAAAACCTTCACTATCAGGTCATTCCATATCAAGTGCCCGTCACTCAAAACCTTCACTATCAGGTCATTCCATGTCAAGTGCATGTCACTCAAAACCTTCACTATCAGGTCATTCCATATCAAGTGCCTGTCACTCAAAACCTTCACTATCAGGTCATTCCATATCAAGTGCCCGTCAATCAAAACCTTCACTATCAGGTCATTCCATATCAAGTGCCCGTCAATCAAAACCTTCACTATCAGGTCATTCCATGTCAAGTGCCCGTCACTCAAAACCTTCACTATCAGGTCATTCCATATCAAGTGCCCGTCACTCAAAACCTTCACTATCAGGTCATTCCATATCAAGTGCCCGTCACTCAAAACCTTCACTATCAGGTCATTCCATATCAAGTGCCCGTCACTCAAAACCTTCACTATCAGGTCATTCCATATCAAGTGCCCGTCACTCAAAACCTTCACTATCAGGTCATTCCATATCAAGTGCCCGTCACTCAAAACCTTCACTATCAGGTCATTCCATAGCAAGTGCCCGTCACTCAAAACCTTCACTATCAGGTCATTCCATATCAAGTACATGTCACTCAAAACCTTCACTATCAGGTCATTCCATATCAAGTGCCCGTCACTCAAAACCTTCACTATCAGGTCATTCCATATCAAGTACATGTCACTCAAAACCTTCACTATCAGGTCATTCCATATCAAGTGCCCGTCACTCAAAACCTTCACTATCAGGTCATTCCATATCAAGTGCCCGTCACTCAAAACCTTCACTATCAGGTCATTCCATGTCAAGTGCCCATCACTCAAAACCTTGACTAGCTCAGAATTTAACGAAATTTTCAGAAGATTTAGAAAACCGGAAATAAAAACCTCCGTGAAAATGTTTTTTCCATAAGCCTAGCGGTTTGTTCGCGGCAGGGGATGGGAAAACAAAATATTTTACTTTTTGCCCCGCACGGCCATTCACTATATTCACTCTAGCGTTTGAACAAATGGACTTGAAATGGACTTGTTTTAAAATGATAACCGTGCTTTAATTAACAAGAAAAAATACATTGATTGCTTACTTATCAAGTTTGGGGGTTGAAAAAATCTACCCTTAAATTTCAACCTTTTAAATCTCAAGAAGCAACTATTTTCTTAACGTATTTTTTTCAATAATCTCTTACTTATTATCTGTTTATAAAATAAAACCTGGTGTAGCCGTATCTTATTGACACGGCCGATATTAAAGCTTGACTACGTTCGACTACCGCGTAGCCACGTAGGTCAACTACCACGTAGCCACGTAGGTCAACTACCTTGTAGCCACGTAGGTCAACTACCACGTAGCCACGTAGGTCAACTACCTTGTAGCCACGTAGGTCAACTACCTTGTAGCCACGTAGGTCAACTACCGTGTAGCCACGTAGGTCAACTACCTTGTAGCCACGTAGGTCAACTACCTTGTAGCCACGTAGGTCAACTACCACGTAGCCACGTAGGTCAACTACCACGTAGCCACGTAGGTCAACTACCTTGTAGCCACGTAGGTCAACTACCACGTAGCCACGTAGGTCAACTACTGCGTAGCCACGTAGGTCAACTACCGCAGATGACAGATGACAGATGACATTTGACAGATGACAGATGACGGATGACAATTGACAAAAAGCAGATGACAGATGACAGTTGACATTTGACAGATGACATTTGACAGATGACAGATGACATTTGACAGATGACAGATGACATTTGACAGATGATAGATGACAGTTCACAGTTGACAGATGACAGATGACAGATGACAGGTGACAGATGACAGATGACAGATGACATTTGACAGATGACATTTGACAGATGACAGATGACAGATGACAGATGACAGATAACAGATGACAGATGACAGATGACATTTGACAGACGACAGATGACATTTGACAGGTGACAGATGACATGTGACAGATGACAGATGATGGATGACAGGTGACAGATGACAGTCGACAGATGACATTTGACAGATGACAGAAGAAAGATGACATTTGTAAGATGAAATTTGACAGATGACAGGTGACAGATGACATTTGCCAGGTGACAGATGACATTTGCCAGATGACATTTGACATCTGACAGGTGACATTTGACAGATGACATTTGACAGATGACAGGTGACAGATGATAGATGACAGATGACATATGACAGATGACACTGACAGATGACAGATGATATTTGACAGATGACATTTGACAGATGACAGATGACAGGTGACAAATGACAGATGACCGATGACAAATGACAGATGACAGATGACAGATGACAGATGACAGGTGACAGATGACATTTGACAGATGACAGATGACAGATGACATTTGACAGATGACAGGTGACAGATGAAAGATGACATTTGACAGATGACAGATGACACGTAAAAGATGACAGGTGACAGATAACAGATGACAGATGACAGGTGACTGATGACAGATGACAGATGACAGATGACAGATGACAGATGACATTTGACAGATGACAGATAACAGATGACAGATGACAGATGGCAGGTGACAGATGACAGATGACATTTGACAGATGATATATGACGGATGACATTTGACAGATGACAGATGACAGGTGACAGATGAAAGATGACAGATGACAGATGACAGATGACACGTAAAAGATAACAGATGACAGATGACATTTGACAGATGACAGGTGACAGATGACAGATGACAGGTGACAGATGACATATGACATTTGACAGATGACAGGTGACAGATTACAGATGACATTTGACAGATGACAGAAGACAGGTGACAGATGACAGATGACATATGACATATGACAGTTGACAGATGACAGATGACAGATGACATTTGACAGATGACATTTGACAGATGACAGGTGACAGATGACAGATGACATATGACAGATGACAGATGACAGATGACAGATGATATTTGACAGATGACAGGTGACGGATGACATTTGACAGATGACAGATGACAGATGACATTTGACAGATGACAGATGACAGATGACCGATGACATTTGACAGATGAAATATGACTGATGACATTTGACAGATAAAAGGTGACAGATGACAGATGACAGGTGACATATGACATTTGACAGGTGACAGATGACAGGTGACAGATGACATTTGACAGATGACATTTGACAGATGACAGGTGACAGATGACATATGACAGATGACAGATGACAGATGATATTTGACAGATGACAGGTGACGGATGGCATTTGACTAATGACAGATGACAGATGACATTTGACAGATGACAGATGACAGATGACCGATGACATTTGACAGATGAAATATGACTGATGACATTTGACAGATGAAAGGTGACAGATGACAGGTGACGGATGACATATGACAGATGACCGATGACAGATGACATATGACAGATGACAGGTGACAGATGACAGATGACAGCTGACAGTTGACAGATGACAGATGACATTTGACAGATGACAGATGACAGATGACAGATGATATTTGACGGATCACAGTTGACAGATGACAGATGACAGCTGGCAGTTGACAGATGACAGATGACAGATGACATTTGACAGGTGACAGATGACAGATGACAGATGATGGATGACAGTCGACAGATGACAGATGACAGATGACAGATGACATTTGACAGATGACAGATGACATTTGACAGATGACAGGTGACAGATGACATTTGACAGATGACATTTGACAGATGACATTTGACATCTGACAGATGACAGATGACAGATGACATTTGACAGATGACATTTGACATTTGACAGATGACAGGTGACAGATGATAGATGACATATGACAGATGACAGGTGATATTTGACAGATGACAGGTGACAGATGACATTTGACAGATGACAGGTGACAGATGATAGATGACATATGACAGATGACAGGTGACAAATGACAGATGACCGGTGACAAATGACAGTTGACAGATGACAGATGACAGATGACAGATGACAGGTGACAGATAACAGATGACTGATGACATTTGACAGATGACAGGTGACAGATGACAGATGACAGATGACAGATGACATTTGACAGATGACAGATGACAGATGACAGATGACAGATGACAGATGACAGATGACAGATGACATTTGACATTTGACAGATGACATTTGACAGATGACATTTGACAGATGACATTTGACATATGACAGATGAAGATGACATTTGACAGATGACAGATGACAGATGACAGACGACAGATGACATTTGACAGGTGACAGATGACAGATGACATTTGACAGATGACAGATGACAGGTGACAGATGACAGATGACAGATGACAGGTGACAGATGACAGGTGACAGATGACAGATGACAGGTGACAGATGACAGATGACAGATTTCATATGACAGATGACATGTGACAGATGACAGATGACAGATGACAGATGATGGATGACAGGTGACAGATGACAGTCGACAGATGACATTTGACAGATGACAGAAGAAAGATGACATTTGTAAGATGAAATTTGACAGATGACAGGTGACAGATGACATTTGCCAGGTGACAGATGACATTTGCCAGATGACATTTAACATCTGACAGGTGACATTTGACAGATGACATTTGACAGATGACAGGTGACAGATGACAGATGACAGATGACAGATGACATATGACAGATGACACTGACAGATGACATTTGACAGATGACAGATGACAGATGACATTTGACAGATGACAGATGACAGGTGACAGATGAAAGATGTCATTTGACAGATGACAGATGACACGTAAAAGATGACAGGTGACAGATAACAGATGACAGATGACAGATGACAGATGACAGATGACAGACGACAGATGACAGATAATAGGTGACAGATGACAGATGACAGATGACATTTGACAGATGACATATGACGGATGACATTTGACAGATGACAGGTGACAGATGAAAGGTAACAGATGACGGACGACAGATGACAGATGACAGATGACAGATGACAGATGACATTTGACAGATGACAGGTGACAGATGAAAGGTGACAGATGACAGACGACAGATGACAGATGACAGATGACAGATGACAGATGACATATGACGGATGACATTTGACAGATGACAGGTGACAGATGACAGATGACAGATGACATATGACATTTGACAGATGACAGATGACAGGTGACAGATTACAAATGACATTTGACAGATGACAGAAGACAGGTGACAGATGACAGATGACATATGACATATGACAGTTGAAAGATGACAGATGACAGATGACAGATGACATTTGACAGATGACATTTGACAGATGACAGGTGACAGATGACAGATGACATATGACAGATGACAGATGATATTTGACAGATGACAGGTGACGGATGACATTTGACAGATGACAGATGACAGATGACAGATGACATTTGACAGATGACAGATGACCGATGACATTTGACAGATGACAGATGACAGATGATATTTGACGGATCACAGTTGACAGATGACAGATGACAGCTGGCAGTTGACAGGTGACAGATGACAGGTGACAGATGACAGATGACATTTTACAGATAACAGTTGACAGATGACAGTTGACAGATGACAGCTGGCAGTCTAGGCAGCTGTAAGCTGATAGTCCAGGCAGCTGACAGCTGTCAGTTCAGACAGATGACAGATGACATTTGACATTTGACAGATGACATTTGGCAGATGACATTTGACAGATGACAGCTGACAGTTGACAGATGACAGATGACAGATGACAGATGACAGATGACAGATGACAGCTGACAGTTGACAGATGACAGATGACAGATGACAGATGACAGATGACAGTTGACAGATGACAGCTGGCAGTTGCCAGATGACAGATGACAGATGACATTTGACAGGTGACAGATGACAGATGACATTTGACAGGTGACAGATGACAGATGACAGATGACAGATGACAGATGATGGATGACAGGTGACAGATGACAGTCGACAGATGACAGATGACATTTGACAGATGACAGGTGACAGATGACATTTGACAGATGACATTTGACAGATGACATTTGACAGATGACAGATGACAGATGACAGATGACATTTGACAGATGACAGGTGACAGATGACATTTGACAGATGACATTTGACAGATGACATTTGACATTTGACAGATGACAAATGACAGATGACATTTGACAGATGACATTTGACATTTGACAGATGACAGATGACAGATGATAGATGACATATGTCAGATGACAGGTGATATTTGACAGATGACAGATGATAGATGACATATGACAGATGACAGATGACAGGTGACAGGTGACAGATGACAGGTGACAAATGACAGATGACCGGTGACAAATGACAGTTGACAGATGACAGATGACAGGTGACAGATGACATTTGACATTTGACAGATGACATTTGGCAGATGACATTTGACAGATGACAGATGACCGATGACAGATGACAGATGACAGATGACAGACGACAGATAACATATGACAGATGACAGATGACAAGTGACAGATGACAGATGACAGATGACAGCTGACAGTTGACAGATGACAGATGACAGATGACATTTGACAGATGACAGATGACAGATGACAGATGATATTTGACGGATCACAGTTGACAGATGACAGCTGGCAGTTGACAGATGACAGATGACATATGACATTTGACAGGTGACAGATGACAGATGACAGATGACAGATGATGGATGACAGGTGACAGATGACAGTCGACAGATGACAGATGACAGATGACAGATGACAGATGACATTTGACATTTGACAGATGACATTTGACAGATGACATTTGACAGATGACAGGTGACAGATGACATTTGACAGATGACATTTGACAGATGTCATTTGACATTTGACAGATGACAGATGACAGATGACATTTGACAGATGACATTTGACAGATGACAGGTGACAGATGATAGATGACATATGTCAGATGACAGGTGATATTTGACAGATGACAGATGATAGATGACATATGACAGATGACAGATGACAGGTGACAGGTGACAGGTGACAGATGACAGGTGACAAATGACAGATGACCGGTGACAAATGACAGTTGACAGATGACAGATGACAGGTGGCAGATGACAGATGACATTTGACAGATGACAGGTGACAGATGACAGATGACAGATGACAGATGACATTTGACAGATGACAGATGACATTTGACAGATGACAGATGACAGATGACAGGTGACAGATGACAGATGACAGATGACAGATGACATTTGACAGATGACAGATGACAGATGACAGATGACAGATGACAGACGACAGATGACAGGTGACAGATGACAGATGACAGATGACAGATGACATTTGACAGATGACATTTGACAGATGACATTTGACAGATGACATTTGACATATGACAGATGAAGATGACATTTGACATATGACAGATGAAGATGACATTTGACAGATGACAGATGACAGGTGACAGATGACAGGTGACAGATGACATTTAACAGATGACAGGTGACAGATGACAGGTGACAGATGACAGATGACAGGTGACAGATGACAGATGACAGATTACATATGACAGATGACATGTGACAGATGACAGATGACAGATGACAGATGATGGATGACAGGTGACAGATGACAGTCGACAGATGACATTTTTTCAGACAGAAAGAAGATGACATTTGTTAGATGAAATTTGACAGATGACAGGTGACAGATGACATTTGCCAGGTGACAGATGACATTTGCCAGATGACATTTAACATCTGACATGTGACATTTGACAGATGAGATTTGACAGATGACAGGTGACAGATGACAGATGACAGATGACAGATGACATATGACAGATGACACTGACAGATGACATTTGACATATGACAGATGACAGGTGACAGATGAAAGATGACATTTGACAGATGACAGATGACACGTAAAAGATGACAGGTGACAGATAACAGATGACAGATGACAGGTGACAGACGACAGATGACAGATGATAGGTGACAGATGACAGATGACAGATGACATTTGACAGATGACATATGACGGATGACATTTGACAGATGACAGGTGACAGATGAAAGGTAACAGATGACAGACGACAGATGACAGATGACATATGACAGATGACAGATGACATTTGACAGATGACAGGTGACAGATGAAAGGTGACAGATGACAGACGACAGATGACAGATGACAGATGACAGATGACCGAAGACAGGTGACAGATGACAGATGACATTTGACAGATGACATATGACGGATGACATTTGACAGATGACAGGTGACAGATGACATATGACATTTGACAGATGACAGATGACAGGTGACAGATTACAGATGACATTTGACAGATGACAGAAGACAGGTGACAGATGACAGATGACATATGACATATGACAGTTGACAGATGACAGATGACAGATGACAGATGACAGATGATATTTGACAGATGACAGGTGACGGATGACATTTGACAGATGACAGATGACATTTGACAGATGACAGCTGACAGTTGACCGATGACATTTGACAGATGAAAGGTGACAGATGACAGATGACAGGTGACAGATGACATATGACATTTGACAGATGACAGATGACAGGTGACAGATGACAGATGATGGATGACAGGTGACAGATGACAGATGACAGATGACAGATGATGGATGACAGGTGACAGATGACAGTCGACAGATGACAGATGACAGATGACAGATGACAGATGACAGATGACATTTGACAGATGACAGATGACATTTGACAGATGACATTTGACAGATGACAGGTGACAGATGACATTTGACAGATGACATTTGACAGATGACATTTGACATTTGACAGATGACAGATGACAGATGATATTTGACAGATGACATTTGACATTTGACAGATGACAGGTGACAGATGATAGATGACATATGTCAGATGACAGGTGATATTTGACAGATGACAGATGATAGATGACATATGACAGATGACAGATGACAGGTGACAGGTGACAGGTGACAGATGACAGGTGACAAATGACAGATGACCGGTGACAAATGACAGTTGACAGATGACAGATGACAGGTGACAGATGACAGATGACATTTGACAGATGACAGATGACAGGTGACAGATGACAGATGACATTTGACAGATGACAGATGACATTTGACAGATGACAGATGACAGATGACAGGTGACAGATGACAGATGACAGATGACAGATGACATTTGACAGATGACAGATGACAGATGACAGATGACAGATGACAGACGACAGATGACAGGTGACAGATGACAGATGACAGATGACAGATGACATTTGACAGATGACATTTGACAGATGACATTTGACAGATGACATTTGACATATGACAGATGAAGATGACATTTGACATATGACAGATGAAGATGACATTTGACAGATGACAGATGACAGGTGACAGATGACAGGTGACAGATGACATTTAACAGATGACAGGTGACAGATGACAGGTGACAGATGACAGATGACAGGTGACAGATGACAGATGACAGATTACATATGACAGATGACATGTGACAGATGACAGATGACAGATGACAGATGATGGATGACAGGTGACAGATGACAGTCGACAGATGACATTTGACAGATGACAGAAAGAAGATGACATTTTTTAGATGAAATTTGACAGATGACAGGTGACAGATGACATTTGCCAGGTGACAGATGACATTTGCCAGATGACATTTAACATCTGACATGTGACATTTGACAGATGACATTTGACAGATGACAGGTGACAGATGACAGATGACAGATGACAGATGACATATGACAGATGACACTGACAGATGACATTTGACAGATGACAGATGACAGGTGACAGATGAAAGATGACATTTGACAGATGACAGATGACACGTAAAAGATGACAGGTGACAGATAACAGATGACAGATGACAGGTGACAGACGACAGATGACAGATGATAGGTGACAGATGACAGATGACAGATGACATTTGACAGATGACATATGACGGATGACATTTGACAGATGACAGGTGACAGATGAAAGGTAACAGATGACAGACGACAGATGGCAGATGACATATGACAGATGACAGATGACATTTGACAGATGACAGGTGACAGATGAAAGGTGACAGATGACAGACGACAGATGACAGATGACAGATGACAGATGACCGAAGACAGGTGACAGATGACAGATGACATTTGACAGATGACATATGACGGATGACATTTGACAGATGACAGGTGACAGATGACATATGACATTTGACAGATGACAGATGACAGGTGACAGATTACAGATGACATTTGACAGATGACAGAAGACAGGTGACAGATGACAGATGACATATGACATATGACAGTTGACAGATGACAGATGACAGATGACATTTGACAGATGACATTTGACAGATGACAGGTGACAGATGACAGATGACATATTAAAGATGACAGATGACAGATGACAGATGATATTTGACAGATGACAGGTGACGGATGACATTTGACAGATGACAGATGACATTTGACAGATGACAGCTGACAGTTGACCGATGACATTTGACAGATGAAAGGTGACAGATGACAGATGACAGGTGACAGATGACATATGACATTTGACAGATGACAGATGACAGGTGACAGATGACAGATGATGGATGACAGGTGACAGATGACAGTCGACAGATGACTGATGACAGATGACATTTGACAGATGACATTTGACAGATGACTGGTGACAGATGACATTTGACAGATGACATTTGACAGATGACATTTGACATCTGACAGATGACAGATGACAGATGACATTTGACATTTGACAGATGACAGGTGACAGATGATAGATGACATATGACAGATGACAGGTGATATTTGACAGATGACAGGTGACAGATGACATTTGACAGATGACATTTGACAGATGACAGATGACAGGTGACAAATGACAGATGACCGGTGACAAATGACAGTTGACAGATGACAGATGACAGGTGACAGATGACGGATGACAGATGACATTTGACAGATGACAGATGACAGGTGACAGATGACAGATGACAGATGACAGATGACATTTGACAGATGACAGATGACAGATGACAGGTGACAGATGACAGATGACAGATGACATTCGACAGATGACAGATGACAGATGACATTTGACAGATGACAGATGACAGATGACAGACGACGGATGACAGGTGACAGATGACATATGACAGATGACATTTGACAGATGACAGATGACATTTGACAAATGACATTTGACGGATGACATTTGACCTATGACAGATGAAGATGACATTTGACAGATGACAGATGACAGACGACAGATGACATTTGACATTTGACAGATGACAGGTGACAGATGATAGATGACATATGACAGATGACAGGTGATATTTGACAGATGACAGGTGACAGATGACATTTGACAGATGACATTTGACAGATGACAGATGACAGGTGACAGATGACAGATGACAGGTGACAGATGACGGATGACAGATGACATTTGACAGATGACAGATGACAGGTGACAGATGACAGATGACAGATGACAGATGACATTTGACAGATGACAGGTGACAGATGACAGATGACAGATGACAGGTGACAGATGACAGGTGACAGATGACATTTAACAGATGACAGGTGACAGATGACAGATGACAGATGACAGGTGACAGATGACAGGTGACAGATTACAGATTACAGATTAAATATGACAGATGACATGTGACAGATGACAGATGAAAGATGACAGATGATGGATGAAATTTGACAGATGACAGGTGACAGATGACAGGTGACAGATTACAGATTACAGATTAAATATGACAGATGACATGTGACAGATGACAGATGAAAGATGACAGATGATGGATGAAATTTGACAGATGACAGGTGACAGATGACATTTGCCAGGTGACAGATGACATTTGCCAGATGACAGGTGACAAATGACAGATGACCGATGACAAATGACAGATGACAGATGACAGGTGACAGGTGACAGATGACATTTGACAGATGACAGATGACAGATGACAGATGACATTTGACAGATGACAGATGACAGGTGACAGATAAAAGATGACATTTGACAGATGACAGATGACACGTAAAAGATGACAGTTGACAGATAACAGATGACAGATGACAGACGACAGATGACAGATGACATTTAACAGATGACAGATGACAGATGACATTTGACAGATGACGGATGACATTTGACAGATGAAAGGTGACAGATGACAGACGACAGATGACAGATGACAGATGACAGATGACCGAAGACAGGTGAATGATGACAGATGACATTTGACAGATGACATATGACGGATGACATTTGACAGATGACAGGTGACAGATGACAGATGACAGGTAACAGATGACATTTAACAGATGCCAGATGACATTTGACAGATGACAGGTGACAGATTACAGATGACAGAAGACAGATGACAGAAGACAGGTGACAGATGACATATGACATATGACAGTTGACAGATGACAGATGACAGATGACATTTGACAGATGACATTTGACAGATGACAGGTGACAGATGACAGGTGACAGATGAAAGGTGACAGATGACAGACGACAGATGACAGATGACAGATGACAGATGACAGATGACATATGACGGATGACATTTGACAGATGACAGGTGACAGATGACAGATGACAGGTGACAGATGACATATGACATTTGACAGATGACAGATGACAGGTGACAGATTACAAATGACATTTGACAGATGACAGAAGACAGGTGACAGATGACAGATGACATATGACATATGACAGTTGAAAGATGACAGATGACAGATGACAGATGATATTGACAGATGACATGTGACAGATGACAGGTGACAGATGACAGATGACATATGACAGATGACAGATGATATTTGACAGATGACAGGTGACGGATGACATTTGACAGATGACAGATGACAGATGACATTTGACAGATGACAGATGACCGATGACATTTGACAGATGAAAGGTGACAGATGACAGATGACAGGTGACAGATGACATATGACAGATGACAGGTGACAGATGACAGATGACAGGTGACGGATGACAGATGAAATATGACTGATGACATTTGACAGATGACAGTTGACAGATGACAGCTGGCAGTCTAGGCAGCTGTAAGCTGATAGTCCAGGCAGCTGACAGCTGTCAGTTCAGACAGATGACAGATGACAGATGACAGATGACAGACGACAGATAACAGATGACATATGACAGATGACAGATGACAGATGACAGCTGACAGTTGGAAGATGACAGATGACAGATGACATTTGACAGATGACAGATGACAGATGACAGATGATATTTGACGGATCACAGTTGACAGATGACAGATGACAGCTGGCAGTTGACAGGTGACAGATGACAGGTGACAGATGACAGATGACATTTTACAGATGACAGTTGACAGATGACAGTTGACAGATGACAGCTGGCAGTCTAGGCAGCTGTAAGCTGATAGTCCAGGCAGCTGACAGCTGTCAGTTCAGACAGATGACAGATGACATTTGACATTTGACAGATGACATTTGGCAGATGACATTTGACAGATGACAGCTGACAGATGACATTTGACAGGTGACAGATGACAGATGACAGATGACAGATGATGGATGACAGGTGACAGATGACAGTCGACAGATGACAGATGACAGATGACAGATGACAGATGACATTTGACAGATGACAGATGACATTTGACAGATGACATTTGACAGATGACAGGTGACAGATGACATTTGACAGATGACATTTGACAGATGACAGATGACAGATGACAGATGACATTTGACAGATGACATTTGACATATGACAGGTGACAGATGACATTTGACAGATGACATTTGACAGATGATATTTGACATTTGACAGATGACAAATGACAGATGACATTTGACAGATGACATTTGACATTTGACAGATGACAGATGACAGATGATAGATGACATATGTCAGATGACAGGTGATATTTGACAGATGACAGATGATAGATGACATATGACAGATGACAGATGACAGATGACAGGTGACAGGTGACAGGTGACAGATGACAGGTGACAAATGACAGATGACCGGTGACAAATGACAGTTGACAGATGACAGATGACAGGTGACAGATGACATTTGACATTTGACAGATGACATTTGGCAGATGACATTTGACAGATGACAGATGACCGATGACAGATGACAGATGACAGATGACAGACGACAGATAACAGATGACAGATGACAGATGACAGGTGACAGATGACAGATGACAGATGACAGCTGACAGTTGACAGATGACAGATGACAGATGACATTTGACAGATGACAGATGACAGATGACAGATGACAGATGACAGATGATATTTGACGGATCACAGTTGACAGATGACAGCTGGCAGTTGACAGATGACAGATGACAGTTGACATTTGACAGGTGACAGATGACAGATGACAGATGACAGATGATGGATGACAGGTGACAGATGACAGTCGACAGATGACAGATGACAGATGACAGATGACAGATGACATTTGACAGATGACAGATGACATTTGACAGATGACAGATGATAGATGACATATGACAGATGACAGATGACAGGTGACAGGTGACAGGTGACAGATGACAGGTGACAAATGACAGATGACCGGTGACAAATGACAGTTGACAGATGACAGATGACAGGTGACAGATGACAGGTGACAAATGACAGATGACCGGTGACAAATGACAGTTGACAGATGACAGATGACAGGTGACAGATGACAGATGACATTTGACAGATGACAGATGACAGGTGACAGATGACAGATGACAGATGACATTTGACAGATGACAGATGACATTTGACAGATGACAGATGACAGGTGACAGGTGACAGATGACAGATGACAGATGACAGATGACAGATGACAGACGACAGATGACAGGTGACAGATGACAGATGACAGATGACAGATGACATTTGACAGATGACATTTGACAGATGACATTTGACAGATGACATTTGACATATGACAGATGAAGATGACATTTGACATATGACAGATGAAGATGACATTTGACAGATGACAGATGACAGGTGACAGGTGACAGATGACATTTAACAGATGACAGGTGACAGATGACAGGTGACAGATGACAGATGACAGGTGACAGATGACAGATGACAGATTACATATGACAGATGACATGTGACAGATGACAGATGACAGATGACAGATGATGGATGACAGGTGACAGATGACAGTCGACAGATGACATTTGACAGATGACAGAAAGAAGATGACATTTGTTAGATGAAATTTGACAGATGACAGGTGACAGATGACATTTGCCAGGTGACAGATGACATTTGCCAGATGACATTTAACATCTGACATGTGACATTTGACAGATGACATTTGACAGATGACAGATGACAGATGACAGATGACAGATGACATATGACAGATGACACTGACAGATGACATTTGACAGATGACAGATGACAGGTGACAGATGAAAGATGACATTTGACAGATGACAGATGACACGTAAAAGATGACAGGTGACAGATAACAGATGACAGATGACAGGTGACAGACGACAGATGACAGATGATAGGTGACAGATGACAGATGACAGATGACATTTGACAGATGACATATGACGGATGACATTTGACAGATGACAGGTGACAGATGAAAGGTAACAGATGACAGACGACAGATGACAGATGACAGATGACAGATGACAGATGACATTTGACAGATGACAGGTGACAGATGAAAGGTGACAGATGACAGACGACAGATGACAGATGACAGATGACAGATGACCGAAGACAGGTGACAGATGACAGATGACATTTGAAATATGACATATGACGGATGACATTTGACAGATGACAGGTGACAGATGACATATGACATTTGACAGATGACAGATGACAGGTGACAGATTACAGATGACATTTGACAGATGACAGAAGACAGGTGACAGATGACAGATGACATATGACATATGACAGCTGACAGATGACAGATGACATTTGACAGATGACAGGTGACAGATGACAGATGACATATTAAAGATGACAGATGACAGATGACAGATGATATTTGACAGATGACAGGTGACGGATGACATTTGACAGATGACAGATGACATTTGACAGATGACAGATGACAGATGACCGATTACATTTGACAGATGAAAGGTGACAGATGACAGATGACAGGTGACAGATGACATATGACATTTGACAGATGACAGATGACAGGTGACAGATGACAGATGATGGATGACAGGTGACAGATGACAGTCGACAGATGACTGATGACAGATGACATTTGACAGATGACATTTGACAGATGACTGGTGACAGATGACATTTGACAGATGACATTTGACAGATGACATTTGACAGATGACATTTGACATCTGACAGATGACAGATGACAGATGACATTTGACATTTGACAGATGACAGGTGACAGATGATAGATGACATATGACAGATGACAGGTGATATTTGACAGATGACAGGTGACAGATGACATTTGACAGATGACATTTGACAGATGACAGATGACAGGTGTCAAATGACAGATGACCGGTGACAAATGACAATTGACAGATGACAGATGACAGGTGACAGATGACGGATGACAGATGACATTTGACAGATGACAGATGACAGGTGACAGATGACAGATGACAGATGACAGATGACATTTGACAGATGACAGATGACAGATGACAGGTGACAGATGACAGATGACAGATGACATTCGACAGATGACAGATGACAGATGACAGATGACAGATGATGGATGACAGGTGACAGATGACAGTCGACAGATGACAGATGACAGATGACAGATGACAGATGACATTTGACAGATGACAGATGACATTTGACAGATGACATTTGACAGATGACAGGTGACAGATGACATTTGACAGATGACATTTGACAGATGACATTTGACAGATGACAGATGACAGATGACAGATGACATTTGACAGATGACATTTGACATTTGACAGATGACAGGTGACAGATGATAGATGACATATGTCAGATGACAGGTGATATTTGACAGATGACAGATGATAGATGACATATGACAGATGACAGATGACAGGTGACAGGCGACAGGTGACAGATGACAGGTGACAAATGACAGATGACCGGTGACAAATGACAGTTGACAGATGACAGATGACAGGTGACAGATGACAGGTGACAAATGACAGATGACCGGTGACAAATGACAGTTGACAGATGACAGATGACAGGTGACAGATGACAGATGACATTTGACAGATGACAGATGACAGGTGACAGATAACAGATGACAGATGACATTTGACAGATGACAGATGACATTTGACAGATGACAGATGACAGGTGACAGGTGACAGATGACAGATGACAGATGACAGATGACAGATGACAGACGACAGATGACAGGTGACAGATGACAGATGACAGATGACAGATGACATTTGACAGATGACATTTGACAGATGACATTTGACAGATGACATTTGACATATGACAGATGAAGATGACATTTGACATATGACAGATGAAGATGACATTTGACAGATGACAGATGACAGGTGACAGGTGACAGATGACATTTAACAGATGACAGGTGACAGATGACAGGTGACAGATGACAGATGACAGGTGACAGATGACAGATGACAGATTACATATGACAGATGACATGTGACAGATGACAGATGACAGATGACAGATGATGGATGACAGGTGACAGATGACAGTCGACAGATGACATTTGACAGATGACAGAAAGAAGATGACATTTGTTAGATGAAATTTGACAGATGACAGGTGACAGATGACATTTGCCAGGTGACAGATGACATTTGCCAGATGACATTTTACATCTGACATGTGACATTTGACAGATGACATTTGACAGATGACAGATGACAGATGACAGATGACAGATGACATATGACAGATGACACTGACAGATGACATTTGACAGATGACAGATGACAGGTGACAGATGAAAGATGACATTTGACAGATGACAGATGACACGTAAAAGATGACAGGTGACAGATAACAGATGACAGATGACAGGTGACAGACGACAGATGACAGTTGATAGGTGACAGATGACAGATGACAGATGACATTTGACAGATGACATTTGACAGATGACAGGTGACAGATGAAAGGTGACAGATGACATATGACATTTGACAGATGACAGATGACAGGTGACAGATTACAGATGACATTTGACAGATGACAGAAGACAGGTGACAGATGACAGATGACATATGACATATGACAGTTGACAGATGACAGATGACATTTGACAGATGACAGGTGACAGATGACAGATGACATATTAAAGATGACAGATGACAGATGACAGATGATATTTGACAGATGACAGGTGACGGATGACATTTGACAGATGACAGATGACATTTGACAGATGACAGATGACAGATGACCGATTACATTTGACAGATGAAAGGTGACAGATGACAGATGACAGGTGACAGATGACATATGACATTTGACAGATGACAGATGACAGGTGACAGATGACAGATGATGGATGACAGGTGACAGATGACAGTCGACAGATGACTGATGACAGATGACATTTGACAGATGACTGGTGACAGATGACATTTGACAGATGACATTTGACAGATGACATTTGACAGATGACATTTGACATCTGACAGATGACAGATGACAGATGACATTTGACATTTGACAGATGACAGGTGACAGATGATAGATGACATATGACAGATGACAGGTGATATTTGACAGATGACAGGTGACAGATGACATTTGACAGATGACATTTGACAGATGACAGATGACAGGTGTCAAATGACAGATGACCGGTGACAAATGACAGTTGACAGATGACAGATGACAGGTGACAGATGACGGATGACAGATGACATTTGACAGATGACAGATGACAGGTGACAGATGACAGATGACAGATGACAGATGACATTTGACAGATGACAGATGACAGATGACAGGTGACAGATGACAGATGACAGATGACATTCGACAGATGACAGATGACAGATGACATTTGACAGATGACAGATGACAGATGACACACGACAGATGACAGGTGACAGATGACAGATGACATTTGACAAATGACATTTGACAGATGACAGATGACAGATGACAGGTGACAGATGACAGATGACAGATGACATTCGACAGATGACAGATGACATTTGACAGATGACAGATGACAGATGACAGACGACAGATGACAGACGACAGATAACAGATGACATATGACAGATGACATTTGACAGATGACAGATGACATTTGACGAATGACATTTGACGGATGACATTTAACCTATGACAGATGAAGATGACATTTGACAGATGACAGATGACAGACGACAGATGACATTTGACATTTGACAGATGACAGGTGACAGATGATAGATGACATATGACAGATGACAGGTGATATTTGACAGATGACAGGTGACAGATGACATTTGACAGATGACATATGACAGATGACAGATGACAGGTGACAAATGACAGTTGACAGATGACAGATGACAGGTGACAGATGACGGATGACAGATGACATTTGACAGATGACAGGTGACAGATGACAGATGACAGATGACAGATGACAGATGACATTTGACAGATGACAGGTGACAGATGACAGATGACAGATGACAGGTGACAGATGACAGATGACAGATGACATTTAACAGATGACAGGTGACAGATGACAGATGACAGATGACAGGTGACAGATGACAGGTGACAGATTACAGATTACAGATTAAATATGACAGATGACATGTGACAGATGACAGATGAAAGATGACAGATGATGGATGAAATTTGACAGATGACAGGTGACAGATGACATTTGCCAGGTGACAGATGACATTTGCCAGATGACATTTGACATCTGACAGGTGACAGATCACAGATGACAGATGACATATGACAGATGACACTGACAGATGACAGATGATATTCGACAGATGACATTTGACAGATGACAGATGACAGGTGACAAATGACAGATGACCGATGACAAATGACAGATGACAGATGACAGATGACAGGTGACAGATGACATTTGACAGATGACAGATGACAGATGACATTTGACAGATGACATTTGACAGATGACAGATGACAGGTGACAGATAAAAGATGACATTTGACAGATGACAGATGACACGTAAAAGATGACAGTTGACAGATAACAGATGACAGATGACAGACGACAGATGACAGATGACATTTAACAGATGACAGATGACAGATGACATTTGACAGATGACATATGACGGATGACATTTGACAGATGAAAGGTGACAGATGACAGACGACAGATGACAGATGACAGATGACAGATGACCGAAGACAGGTGACAGATGACAGATGACATTTGACAGATGACATATGACGGATGACATTTGACAGATGACAGGTGACAGATGACAGATGACAGGTAACAGATGACATTTAACAGATGCCAGATGACATTTGACAGATGACAGGTGACAGATTACAGATGACATTTGACAGATGACAGAAGACAGGTGACAGATGACATATGACATATGACAGTTGACAGATGACAGATGACATTTGACAGATGACATTTGACAGATGACAGGTGACAGATGACAGGTGACAGGTGACAGATGACCGATGACATTTGACAGATGAAATATGACTGATGACATTTGACAGATGAAAGGTGACAGATGACAGGTGACAGGTGACAGATGACATATGACATTTGACAGATGACAGATGACAGGTGACAGATGACAGATGACATTTGACAGATGACAGAAGACAGTTGACAGATGACTGATGACATTTGACAGGTGACAGATGACAGATGACAGGTGACAGATGACATTTGACAGATGACAGATGACAGTTGACATTTGACAGATGACAGTGGCAGATGACAGGTGACAGATGCCAATGACAGATAACAGATGACAGGTGACAGATGACAGGTGACAGATGATAGACGACATATGACAGATGACAGGTGACAGGTGACAGGTGACAGATGACAGGTGACAAATGACAGATGACCGGTGACAAATGACAGTTGACAGATGACAGATGACAGGTGACAGATGACAGATGACAGATGACATTTGACAGATGACAGATGACAGGTGACAGATGACAGATGACAGATGACATTTGACAGATGACAGATGACAGGTGACAGATGACTGATGACAGATGACATTTGACAGATGACAGATGACATTTGACAGATGACAGATGACAGATGACAGGTGACAGATGACAGATGACAGATGACATTTGACATTTGACAGATGACATTTGACAGATGACATTTGACAGATGACATTTGACATATGACAGATGACAGATGACAGGTGACAGATGACAGGTGACAGATGACATTTGACAGATGACAGATGACATTTGCCAGATGACATTTGACATCTGACAGGTGACAGGTGACAGATGACAGGTGACAGATGACATTTGACAGATGACAGATGACATTTGCCAGATGACATTTGACATCTGACAGGTGACATTTGACAGATGACATTTGACAGATGACAGGTGACAGATGACAGATGATAGATGACATATGACAGATGACAGATGACATATGACAGATGACATTTGACAGATGACAGATGACAGGTGACAAATGACCGATGACAAATGACAAATGACATTTGACAGATGACAGGTGACAGATGCCAGATGACAGATGACATATGACAGATGACATTTGACAGATGACAGGTGACAAATGACAGATGACCGATGACAAATGACAGATGACAGAAGACAGATGACATTTGACAGATGACAGATGACAGATGACATTTGACAGATGACAGATGACAGGTGACAGATGAAAGATGACATTTGACAGATGACAGATGACACGTAAAAGATGACTGGTGACAGATAACAGTTGACAGATGACAGGTGACAGATGACAGATGACATTTGACAGATGACAGATGAAATTTGACAGATGACATTTGACAGATGACAGGTGACAGATGACATTTGACAGATGACATTTGACAGATGACAGATGACAGATGACAGATGACATTTGACAGATGAAATTTGACATTTGACAGATGACGGGTGACAGATGATAGATGACATATGACAGATGACAGGTGATATTTGACAGATGACAGGTGACAGATGACATTTGACAGATGACATTTGACAGATGACAGGTGACAGATGACAGATGACATATGACAGATGACAGATGATATTTGACAGATGACAGGTGACGGATGACATTTGACAGATGACAGATGACAGATGACATTTGACAGATGACAGATGACCGATGACATTTGACAGATGAAAGGTGACAGATGACAGATGACAGGTGACAGATGACATATGACTGATGAGAGATGACAGGTGACAGATGACAGATGACAGGTGACGGATGACAGATGAAATATGACTGATGACATTTGACAGATGACAGTTGACAGATGACAGCTGGCAGTCTAGGCAGCTGTAAGCTGATAGTCCAGGCAGCTGACAGCTGTCAGTTCAGACAGCTGACAGATGACATTTGACATTTGACAGATGACATTTGGCAGATGACATTTGACAGATGACAGCTGACAGATGACAGATGACCGATGACAGATGACAGATGACAGATGACAGACGACAGATAACAGATGACATATGACAGATTACAGATGACAGATGACAGATGACAGCTGACAGTTGGAAGATGACAGATGACATTTGACAGATGACAGATGACAGATGACAGATGATATTTGACGGATCACAGTTGACAGATGACAGATGACAGCTGGCAGTTGACAGGTGACAGATGACATGTGACAGATGACAGATGACAGATGACAGATGACAGATGACAGATGACAGGTGACAGATGACAGTCGACAGATGACATTTGACAGATGACAGAAAGAAGATGACATTTGTTAGATGAAATTTGACAGATGACAGGTGACAGATGACATTTGCCAGGTGACAGATGACATTTGCCAGATGACATTTAACATCTGACATGTGACATTTGACAGATGACATTTGACAGATGACAGATGACAGATGACAGATGACAGATGACATATGACAGATGACACTGACAGATGACATTTGACAGATGACAGATGACAGGTGACAGATGAAAGATGACATTTGACAGATGACAGATGACACGTAAAAGATGACAGGTGACAGATAACAGATGACAGATGACAGGTGACAGACGACAGATGACAGATGATAGGTGACAGATGACAGATGACAGATGACATTTGACAGATGACATATGACGGATGACATTTGACAGATGACAGGTGACAGATGAAAGGTAACAGATGACAGACGACAGATGACAGATGACAGATGACAGATGACAGATGACATTTGACAGATGACAGGTGACAGATGAAAGGTGACAGATGACAGACGACAGATGACAGATGACAGATGACATATGACATATGACAGTTGACAGATGACAGATGACATTTGACAGATGACAGGTGACAGATGACAGATGACATATTAAAGATGACAGATGACAGATGACAGATGATATTTGACAGATGACAGGTGACGGATGACATTTGACAGATGACAGATGACATTTGACAGATGACAGATGACAGATGACCGATTACATTTGACAGATGAAAGGTGACAGATGACAGATGACAGGTGACAGATGACATATGACATTTGACAGATGACAGATGACAGGTGACAGATGACAGATGATGGATGACAGGTGACAGATGACAGTCGACAGATGACTGATGACAGATGACATTTGACAGATGACATTTGACAGATGACATTTGACAGATGACTGGTGACAGATGACATTTGACAGATGACATTTGACAGATGACATTTGACAGATGACATTTGACATCTGACAGATGACAGATGACAGATGACATTTGACATTTGACAGATGACAGGTGACAGATGATAGATGACATATGACAGATGACAGGTGATATTTGACAGATGACAGGTGACAGATGACATTTGACAGATGACATTTGACAGATGACAGATGACAGGTGTCAAATGACAGATGACCGGTGACAAATGACAGTTGACAGATGACAGATGACAGGTGACAGATGACGGATGACAGATGACATTTGACAGATGACAGATGACAGGTGACAGATGACAGATGACAGATGACAGATGACATTTGACAGATGACAGATGACAGATGACAGGTGACAGATGACAGATGACAGATGACATTCGACAGATGACAGATGACAGATGACAGATGACAGATGATGGATGACAGGTGACAGATGACAGTCGACAGATGACAGATGACAGATGACAGATGACAGATGACATTTGACAGATGACAGATGACATTTGACAGATGACATTTGACAGATGACAGGTGACAGATGACATTTGACAGATGACATTTGACAGATGACATTTGACATTTGACAGATGACAGATGACAGATGACATTTGACAGATGACATTTGACATTTGACAGATGACAGGTGACAGATGATAGATGACATATGTCAGATGACAGGTGATATTTGACAGATGACAGATGATAGATGACATATGACAGATGACAGATGACAGGTGACAGGTGACAGGTGACAGATGACAGGTGACAAATGACAGATGACCGGTGACAAATGACAGTTGACAGATGACAGATGACAGGTGACAGATGACAGGTGACAAATGACAGATGACCGGTGACAAATGACAGTTGACAGATGACAGATGACAGGTGACAGATGACAGATGACATTTGACAGATGACAGATGACAGGTGACAGATGACAGATGACAGATGACATTTGACAGATGACAGATGACATTTGACAGATGACAGATGACAGGTGACAGGTGACAGATGACAGATGACAGATGACAGATGACAGATGACAGACGACAGATGACAGGTGACAGATGACAGATGACAGATGACAGATGACATTTGACAGATGACATTTGACAGATGACATTTGACAGATGACATTTGACATATGACAGATGAAGATGACATTTGACATATGACAGATGAATATGACATTTGACAGATGACAGATGACAGGTGACAGGTGACAGATGACATTTAACAGATGACAGGTGACAGATGACAGGTGACAGATGACAGATGACAGGTGACAGATGACAGATGACAGATTACATATGACAGATGACATGTGACAGATGACAGATGACAGATGACAGATGATGGATGACAGGTGACAGATGACAGTCGACAGATGACATTTGACAGATGACAGAAAGAAGATGACATTTGTTAGATGAAATTTGACAGATGACAGGTGACAGATGACATTTGCCAGGTGACAGATGACATTTGCCAGATGACATTTAACATCTGACATGTGACATTTGACAGATGACATTTGACAGATGACAGATGACAGATGACAGATGACAGATGACATATGACAGATGACACTGACAGATGACATTTGACAGATGACAGATGACAGGTGACAGATGAAAGATGACATTTGACAGATGACAGATGACACGTAAAAGATGACAGGTGACAGATAACAGATGACAGATGACAGGTGACAGACGACAGATGACAGATGATAGGTGACAGATGACAGATGACAGATGACATTTGACAGATGACATATGACGGATGACATTTGACAGATGACAGGTGACAGATGAAAGGTAACAGATGACAGACGACAGATGACAGATGACAGATGACAGATGACAGATGACATTTGACAGATGACAGGTGACAGATGAAAGGTGACAGATGACAGACGACAGATGACAGATGACAGATGACAGATGACCGAAGACAGGTGACAGATGACAGATGACATTTGAAATATGACATATGACGGATGACATTTGACAGATGACAGGTGACAGATGACATATGACATTTGACAGATGACAGATGACAGGTGACAGATTACAGATGACATTTGACAGATGACAGAAGACAGGTGACAGATGACAGATGACATATGACATATGACAGTTGACAGATGACAGATGACATTTGACAGATGACAGGTGACAGATGACAGATGACATATTAAAGATGACAGATGACAGATGACAGATGATATTTGACAGATGACAGGTGACGGATGACATTTGACAGATGACAGATGACATTTGACAGATGACAGATGACAGATGACCGATTACATTTGACAGATGAAAGGTGACAGATGACAGATGACAGGTGACAGATGACATATGACATTTGACAGATGACAGATGACAGGTGACAGATGACAGATGATGGATGACAGGTGACAGATGACAGTCGACAGATGACTGATGACAGATGACATTTGACAGATGACATTTGACAGATGACTGGTGACAGATGACATTTGACAGATGACATTTGACAGATGACATTTGACAGATGACATTTGACATCTGACAGATGACAGATGACAGATGACAGATGACAGGTGACAGATGAAAGATGACATTTGACAGATGACAGATGACACGTAAAAGATGACAGGTGACATATAACAGATGACAGATGACAGGTGACAGACGACAGATGACAGATGATAGGTGACAGATGACAGATGACAGATGACATTTGACAGATGACATATGACGGATGACATTTGACAGATGACAGGTGACAGATGAAAGGTAACAGATGACAGACGACAGATGACAGATGACAGATGACAGATGACAGATGACATTTGACAGATGACAGGTGACAGATGAAAGGTGACAGATGACAGACGACAGATGACAGATGACAGATGACAGATGACCGAAAACAGGTGACAGATGACAGATGACATTTGAAATATGACATATGACGGATGACATTTGACAGATGACAGGTGACAGATGACATATGACATTTGACAGATGACAGATGACAGGTGACAGATTACAGAAGACATTTGACAGATGACAGAAGACAGGTGACAGATGACAGATGACATATGACATATGACAGTTGACAGATGACAGATGACAGATGACAGATGACATTTGACAGATGACATTTGACAGATGACAGGTGACAGATGACAGATGACATATTAAAGATGACAGATGACAGATGACAGATGATATTTGACAGATGACAGGTGACGGATGACATTTGACAGATGACAGATGACATTTGACAGATGACAGATGACAGATGACCGATTACATTTGACAGATGAAAGGTGACAGATGACAGATGACAGGTGACAGATGACATATGACATTTGACAGATGACAGATGACAGGTGACAGATGACAGATGATGGATGACAGGTGACAGATGACAGTCGACAGATGACTGATGACAGATGACATTTGACAGATGACATTTGACAGATGACATTTGACAGATGACTGGTGACAGATGACATTTGACAGATGACATTTGACAGATGACATTTGACAGATGACATTTGACATCTGACAGATGACAGATGACAGATGACATTTGACATTTGACAGATGACAGGTGACAGATGATAGATGACATATGACAGATGACAGGTGATATTTGACAGATGACAGGTGACAGATGACATTTGACAGATGACATTTGACAGATGACAGATGACAGGTGTCAAATGACAGATGACCGGTGACAAATGACAGTTGACAGATGACAGATGACAGGTGACAGATGACGGATGACAGATGACATTTGACAGATGACAGATGACAGGTGACAGATGACAGATGACAGATGACAGATGACATTTGACAGATGACAGATGACAGATGACAGGTGACAGATGACAGATGACAGATGACATTCGACAGATGACAGATGACAGATGACAGATGACAGATGATGGATGACAGGTGACAGATGACAGTCGACAGATGACAGATGACAGATGACAGATGACAGATGACATTTGACAGATGACAGATGACATTTGACAGATGACATTTGACAGATGACAGGTGACAGATGACATTTGACAGATGACATTTGACAGATGACATTTGACATTTGACAGATGACAGATGACAGATGACATTTGACAGATGACATTTGACATTTGACAGATGACAGGTGACAGATGATAGATGACATATGTCAGATGACAGGTGATATTTGACAGATGACAGATGATAGATGACATATGACAGATGACAGATGACAGGTGACAGGTGACAGGTGACAGATGACAGGTGACAAATGACAGATGACCGGTGACAAATGACAGTTGACAGATGACAGATGACAGGTGACAGATGACAGGTGACAAATGACAGATGACCGGTGACAAATGACAGTTGACAGATGACAGATGACAGGTGACAGATGACAGATGACATTTGACAGATGACAGATGACAGGTGACAGATGACAGATGACAGATGACATTTGACAGATGACAGATGACATTTGACAGATGACAGATGACAGGTGACAGGTGACAGATGACAGATGACAGATGACAGATGACAGATGACAGACGACAGATGACAGGTGACAGATGACAGATGACAGATGACAGATGACATTTGACAGATGACATTTGACAGATGACATTTGACAGATGACATTTGACATATGACAGATGAAGATGACATTTGACATATGACAGATGAATATGACATTTGACAGATGACAGATGACAGGTGACAGGTGACAGATGACATTTAACAGATGACAGGTGACAGATGACAGGTGACAGATGACAGATGACAGGTGACAGATGACAGATGACAGATTACATATGACAGATGACATGTGACAGATGACAGATGACAGATGACAGATGATGGATGACAGGTGACAGATGACAGTCGACAGATGACATTTGACAGATGACAGAAAGAAGATGACATTTGTTAGATGAAATTTGACAGATGACAGGTGACAGATGACATTTGCCAGGTGACAGATGACATTTGCCAGATGACATTTAACATCTGACATGTGACATTTGACAGATGACATTTGACAGATGACAGATGACAGATGACAGATGACAGATGACATATGACAGATGACACTGACAGATGACATTTGACAGATGACAGATGACAGGTGACAGATGAAAGATGACATTTGACAGATGACAGATGACACGTAAAAGATGACAGGTGACAGATAACAGATGACAGATGACAGGTGACAGACGACAGATGACAGATGATAGGTGACAGATGACAGATGACAGATGACATTTGACAGATGACATATGACGGATGACATTTGACAGATGACAGGTGACAGATGAAAGGTAACAGATGACAGACGACAGATGACAGATGACAGATGACAGATGACAGATGACATTTGACAGATGACAGGTGACAGATGAAAGGTGACAGATGACAGACGACAGATGACAGATGACAGATGACAGATGACCGAAGACAGGTGACAGATGACAGATGACATTTGAAATATGACATATGACGGATGACATTTGACAGATGACAGGTGACAGATGACATATGACATTTGACAGATGACAGATGACAGGTGACAGATTACAGATGACATTTGACAGATGACAGAAGACAGGTGACAGATGACAGATGACATATGACATATGACAGTTGACAGATGACAGATGACATTTGACAGATGACAGGTGACAGATGACAGATGACATATTAAAGATGACAGATGACAGATGACAGATGATATTTGACAGATGACAGGTGACGGATGACATTTGACAGATGACAGATGACATTTGACAGATGACAGATGACAGATGACCGATTACATTTGACAGATGAAAGGTGACAGATGACAGATGACAGGTGACAGATGACATATGACATTTGACAGATGACAGATGACAGGTGACAGATGACAGATGATGGATGACAGGTGACAGATGACAGTCGACAGATGACTGATGACAGATGACATTTGACAGATGACATTTGACAGATGACTGGTGACAGATGACATTTGACAGATGACATTTGACAGATGACATTTGACAGATGACATTTGACATCTGACAGATGACAGATGACAGATGACAGATGACAGGTGACAGATGAAAGATGACATTTGACAGATGACAGATGACACGTAAAAGATGACAGGTGACATATAACAGATGACAGATGACAGGTGACAGACGACAGATGACAGATGATAGGTGACAGATGACAGATGACAGATGACATTTGACAGATGACATATGACGGATGACATTTGACAGATGACAGGTGACAGATGAAAGGTAACAGATGACAGACGACAGATGACAGATGACAGATGACAGATGACAGATGACATTTGACAGATGACAGGTGACAGATGAAAGGTGACAGATGACAGACGACAGATGACAGATGACAGATGACAGATGACCGAAAACAGGTGACAGATGACAGATGACATTTGAAATATGACATATGACGGATGACATTTGACAGATGACAGGTGACAGATGACATATGACATTTGACAGATGACAGATGACAGGTGACAGATTACAGAAGACATTTGACAGATGACAGAAGACAGGTGACAGATGACAGATGACATATGACATATGACAGTTGACAGATGACAGATGACAGATGACAGATGACATTTGACAGATGACATTTGACAGATGACAGGTGACAGATGACAGATGACATATTAAAGATGACAGATGACAGATGACAGATGATATTTGACAGATGACAGGTGACGGATGACATTTGACAGATGACAGATGACATTTGACAGATGACAGATGACAGATGACCGATGACATTTGACAGATGAAAGGTGACAGATGACAGATGACAGGTGACAGATGACATATGACATTTGACAGATGACAGATGACAGGTGACAGATGACAGATGATGGATGACAGGTGACAGATGACAGTCGACAGATGACTGATGACAGATGACATTTGACAGATGACATTTGACAGATGACATTTGACATCTGACAGATGACAGATGACAGATGACATTTGACATTTGACAGATGACAGGTGACAGATGATAGATGACATATGACAGATGACAGGTGATATTTGACAGATGACAGGTGACAGGTGACAGATGACATTTGACAGATGACATTTGACAGATGACAGATGACAGGTGACAAATGACAGATGACCGGTGACAAATGACAGTTGACAGATGACAGATGACAGGTGACAGATGACGGATGACAGATGACATTTGACAGATGACAGGTGACAGATGACAGATGACAGATGACAGATGACATTTGACAGATGACAGATGACAGATGACATTCGACAGATGACAGATGACAGATGACATTTGACAGATGACAGATGACAGATGACAGACGACAGGTGACAGATGACAGATGACATTTGACAAATGACATTTGACAGATGACAGATGACAGATGACAGGTGACAGATGACAGATGACAGATGACATTCGACAGATGACAGATGTCAGATGACATTTGACAGATGACAGATGACAGATGACCGACGACAGATGACAGACGACAGATAACAGATGACATATGACAGATGACATTTGACAGATGACAGATGACATTTGACAAATGACATTTGACGGATGACATTTGACCTATGACAGATGAAGATGACATTTGACAGATGACAGATGACAGACGACAGATGACATTTGACATTTGACAGATGACAGGTGACAGATGATAGATGACATATGACAGATGACAGGTGATATTTGACAGATGACAGGTGACAGATGACATTTGACAGATGACATTTGACAGATGACAGATGACAGGTGACAAATGACAGTTGACAGATGACAGATGACAGGTGACAGATGACGGATGACAGATGACATTTGACAGGTGACAGATGACAGATGACAGATGACAGATGACATTTGACAGATGACAGGTGACAGATGACAGATGACAGGTGACAGATGACAGATGACAGATGACATTTAACAGATGACAGGTGACAGATGACAGATGACAGATGACAGGTGACAGATGACAGGTGACAGATTACAGATTACAGATTAAATATGACAGATGACATGTGACAGATGACAGATGAAAGATGACAGATGATGGATGAAATTTGACAGATGACAGGTGACAGATGACATTTGCCAGGTGACAGATGACATTTGCCAGATGACATTTGACATCTGACAGGTGACAGATCACAGATGACATATGACATATGACAGATGACACTGACAGATGACAGATGATATTCGACAGATGACATTTGACAGATGACAGATGACAGGTGACAAATGACAGATGACCGATGACAAATGACAGATGACAGATGACAGATGACAGGTGACAGATGACATTTGACAGATGACAGATGACAGATGACAGATGACATTTGACAGATGACAGATGACAGGTGACAGATAAAAGATGACATTTGACAGATGACAGATGACACGTAAAAGATGACAGTTGACAGATAACAGATGACAGATGACAGACGACAGATGACAGATGACATTTAACAGATGACAGATGACAGATGACATTTGACAGATGACATATGACGGATGACATTTGACAGATGAAAGGTGACAGATGACAGACGACAGATGACAGATGACAGATGACAGATGACCGAAGACAGGTGACAGATGACAGATGACATTTGACAGATGACATATGACGGATGACATTTGACAGATGACAGGTGACAGATGACAGATGACAGGTAACAGATGACATTTAACAGATGCCAGATGACATTTGACAGATGACAGATGACAGGTGACAGATTACAGATGACATTTGACAGATGACAGAAGACAGGTGACAGATGACATATGACATATGACAGTTGACAGATGACAGATGACAGATTACATTTGACAGATGACATTTGACAGATGACAGGTGACAGATGACAGGTGACAGGTGACAGATGACCGATGACATTTGACAGATGAAATATGACTGATGACATTTGACAGATGAAAGGTGACAGATGACAGGTGACAGGTGACAGATGACATATGACATTTGACAGATGACAGGTGACAGATGACAGATGACATTTGACAGATGACAGAAGACAGTTGACAGATGACTGATGACATTTGACAGGTGACAGATGACAGATGACAGGTGACAGATGACATTTGACAGATGACAGATGACAGTTGACATTTGACAGATGACAGTGGCAGATGACAGGTGACAGATGACAATGACAGATAACAGATGACAGGTGACAGATGACAGGTGACAGATGATAGATGACATATGACAGATGACAGGTGACAGGTGACAGGTGACAGATGACAGGTGTCAAATGACAGATGACCGGTGACAGTTGACAGATGACAGGTGACAGATGACAGATGACAGATGACATTTGACAGATGACAGATGACAGGTGACAGATGACTGATGACAGATGACATTTGACAGATGACAGATGACATTTGACAGATGACAGATGACAGGTGACAGATGACAGATGACAGATGACATTTGACATTTGACAGATGACATTTGACAGATGACATTTGACAGATGACATTTGACATATGACAGATGACAGATGACAGGTGACAGATGACAGGTGACAGATGACATTTGACAGATGACAGATGACATTTGCCAGATGACATTTGACATCTGACAGGTGACAGGTGACAGATGACAGGTGACAGATGACATTTGACAGATGACAGATGACATTTGCCAGATGACATTTGACATCTGACAGGTGACATTTGACAGAAGACATTTGACAGATGACAGGTGACAGATGACAGATGATAGATGACATATGACAGATGACAGATGACATATGACAGATGACATTTGACAGATGACAGATGACCGATGACAAATGACATTTGACAGATGACAGATGACAGATGACAGACGACAGATGACAGACGACAGATAACAGATGACATATGACAGATGACATTTGACAGATGACAGATGACATTTGACAAATGACATTTGACGGATGACATTTGACCTATGACAGATGAAGATGACATTTGACAGATGACAGATGACAGACGACAGATGACATTTGACATTTGACAGATGACAGGTGACAGATGATAGATGACATATGACAGATGACAGGTGATATTTGACAGATGACAGGTGACAGATGACATTTGACAGATGACATTTGACAGATGACAGATGACAGGTGACAAATGACAGTTGACAGATGACAGATGACAGGTGACAGATGACGGATGACAGATGACATTTGACAGATGACAGATGACAGGTGACAGATGACAGATGACAGATGACAGATGACATTTGACAGATGACAGGTGACAGATGACAGATGACAGATGACAGGTGACAGATGACAGATGACAGATGACATTTAACAGATGACAGGTGACAGATGACAGATGACAGGTGACAGATGACAGGTGACAGATTACAGATTACAGATTAAATATGACAGATGACATGTGACAGATGACAGATGAAAGATGACAGATGATGGATGAAATTTGACAGATGACAGGTGACAGATGACATTTGCCAGGTGACAGATGACATTTGCCAGATGACATTTGACATCTGACAGGTGACAGATCACAGATGACAGATGACATATGACAGATGACACTGACAGATGACAGATGATATTCGACAGATGACATTTGACAGATGACAGATGACAGGTGACAAATGACAGATGACCGATGACAAATGACAGATGACAGATGACAGATGACAGGTGACAGATGACATTTGACAGATGACAGATGACAGATGACAGATGACATTTGACAGATGACAGATGACAGGTGACAGATAAAAGATGACATTTGACAGATGACAGATGACACGTAAAAGATGACAGTTGACAGATAACAGATGACAGATGACAGACGACAGATGACAGATGACATTTAACAGATGACAGATGACAGATGACATTTGACAGATGACATATGACGGATGACATTTGACAGATGAAAGGTGACAGATGACAGACGACAGATGACAGATGACAGATGACAGATGACCGAAGACAGGTGACAGATGACAGATGACATTTGACAGATGACATATGACGGATGACATTTGACAGATGACAGGTGACAGATGACAGATGACAGGTAACAGATGACATTTAACAGATGCCAGATGACATTTGACAGATGACAGATGACAGGTGACAGATTACAGATGACATTTGACAGATGACAGAAGACAGGTGACAGATGACATATGACATATGACAGTTGACAGATGACAGATGACAGATTACATTTGACAGATGACATTTGACAGATGACAGGTGACAGATGACAGGTGACAGGTGACAGATGACCGATGACATTTGACAGATGAAATATGACTGATGACATTTGACAGATGAAAGGTGACAGATGACAGGTGACAGGTGACAGATGACATATGACATTTGACAGATGACAGGTGACAGATGACAGATGACATTTGACAGATGACAGAAGACAGTTGACAGATGACTGATGACATTTGACAGGTGACAGATGACAGATGACAGGTGACAGATGACATTTGACAGATGACAGATGACAGTTGACATTTGACAGATGACAGTGGCAGATGACAGATGACAGATGACACTGACAGATGACAGATGATATTCGACAGATGACATTTGACATCTGACAGATGACAGATGACAGATGACAGATGACAGGTGACAGATGAAAGATGACATTTGACAGATGACAGATGACACGTAAAAGATGACAGGTGACATATAACAGATGACAGATGACAGGTGACAGACGACAGATGACAGATGATAGGTGACAGATGACAGATGACAGATGACATTTGACAGATGACATATGACGGATGACATTTGACAGATGACAGGTGACAGATGAAAGGTAACAGATGACAGACGACAGATGACAGATGACAGATGACAGATGACAGATGACATTTGACAGATGACAGGTGACAGATGAAAGGTGACAGATGACAGACGACAGATGACAGATGACAGATGACAGATGACCGAAGACAGGTGACAGATGACAGATGACATTTGAAATATGACATATGACGGATGACATTTGACAGATGACAGGTGACAGATGACATATGACATTTGACAGATGACAGATGACAGGTGACAGATTACAGATGACATTTGACAGATGACAGAAGACAGGTGACAGATGACAGATGACATATGACATATGACAGTTGACAGATGACAGATGACAGATGACAGATGACATTTGACAGATGACATTTGACAGATGACAGGTGACAGATGACAGATGACATATTAAAGATGACAGATGACAGATGACAGATGATATTTGACAGATGACAGGTGACGGATGACATTTGACAGATGACAGATGACATTTGACAGATGACAGATGACAGATGACCGATGACATTTGACAGATGAAAGGTGACAGATGACAGATGACAGGTGACAGATGACATATGACATTTGACAGATGACAGATGACAGGTGACAGATGACAGATGATGGATGACAGGTGACAGATGACAGTCGACAGATGACTGATGACAGATGACATTTGACAGATGACATTTGACAGATGACATTTGACATCTGACAGATGACAGATGACAGATGACATTTGACATTTGACAGATGACAGGTGACAGATGATAGATGACATATGACAGATGACAGGTGATATTTGACAGATGACAGGTGACAGGTGACAGATGACATTTGACAGATGACATTTGACAGATGACAGATGACAGGTGACAAATGACAGATGACCGGTGACAAATGACAGTTGACAGATGACAGATGACAGGTGACAGATGACGGATGACAGATGACATTTGACAGATGACAGGTGACAGATGACAGATGACAGATGACAGATGACATTTGACAGATGACAGATGACAGATGACATTCGACAGATGACAGATGACATTTGACAGATGACAGATGACAGATGACAGACGACAGATGACAGGTGACAGATGACAGATGACATTTGACAAATGACATTTGACAGATGACAGATGACAGATGACAGGTGACAGATGACAGATGACAGATGACATTCGACAGATGACAGATGTCAGATGACATTTGACAGATGACAGATGACAGATGACCGACGACAGATGACAGACGACAGATAACAGATGACATATGACAGATGACATTTGACAGATGACAGATGACATTTGACAAATGACATTTGACGGATGACATTTGACCTATGACAGATGAAGATGACATTTGACAGATGACAGATGACAGACGACAGATGACATTTGACATTTGACAGATGACAGGTGACAGATGATAGATGACATATGACAGATGACAGGTGATATTTGACAGATGACAGGTGACAGATGACATTTGACAGATGACATTTGACAGATGACAGATGACAGGTGACAAATGACAGTTGACAGATGACAGATGACAGGTGACAGATGACGGATGACAGATGACATTTGACAGGTGACAGATGACAGATGACAGATGACAGATGACATTTGACAGATGACAGGTGACAGATGACAGATGACAGGTGACAGATGACAGATGACAGATGACATTTAACAGATGACAGGTGACAGATGACAGATGACAGATGACAGGTGACAGATGACAGGTGACAGATTACAGATTACAGATTAAATATGACAGATGACATGTGACAGATGACAGATGAAAGATGACAGATGATGGATGAAATTTGACAGATGACAGGTGACAGATGACATTTGCCAGGTGACAGATGACATTTGCCAGATGACATTTGACATCTGACAGGTGACAGATCACAGATGACATATGACATATGACAGATGACACTGACAGATGACAGATGATATTCGACAGATGACATTTGACAGATGACAGATGACAGGTGACAAATGACAGATGACCGATGACAAATGACAGATGACAGATGACAGATGACAGGTGACAGATGACATTTGACAGATGACAGATGACAGATGACAGATGACATTTGACAGATGACAGATGACAGGTGACAGATAAAAGATGACATTTGACAGATGACAGATGACACGTAAAAGATGACAGTTGACAGATAACAGATGACAGATGACAGACGACAGATGACAGATGACATTTAACAGATGACAGATGACAGATGACATTTGACAGATGACATATGACGGATGACATTTGACAGATGAAAGGTGACAGATGACAGACGACAGATGACAGATGACAGATGACAGATGACCGAAGACAGGTGACAGATGACAGATGACATTTGACAGATGACATATGACGGATGACATTTGACAGATGACAGGTGACAGATGACAGATGACAGGTAACAGATGACATTTAACAGATGCCAGATGACATTTGACAGATGACAGATGACAGGTGACAGATTACAGATGACATTTGACAGATGACAGAAGACAGGTGACAGATGACATATGACATATGACAGTTGACAGATGACAGATGACAGATTACATTTGACAGATGACATTTGACAGATGACAGGTGACAGATGACAGGTGACAGGTGACAGATGACCGATGACATTTGACAGATGAAATATGACTGATGACATTTGACAGATGAAAGGTGACAGATGACAGGTGACAGGTGACAGATGACATATGACATTTGACAGATGACAGGTGACAGATGACAGATGACATTTGACAGATGACAGAAGACAGTTGACAGATGACTGATGACATTTGACAGGTGACAGATGACAGATGACAGGTGACAGATGACATTTGACAGATGACAGATGACAGTTGACATTTGACAGATGACAGTGGCAGATGACAGGTGACAGATGACAATGACAGATAACAGATGACAGGTGACAGATGACAGGTGACAGATGATAGATGACATATGACAGATGACAGGTGACAGGTGACAGGTGACAGATGACAGGTGACAAATGACAGATGACCGGTGACAAATGACAGTTGACAGATGACAGGTGACAGATGACAGATGACAGATGACATTTGACAGATGACAGATGACAGGTGACAGATGACTGATGACAGATGACATTTGACAGATGACAGATGACATTTGACAGATGACAGATGACAGGTGACAGATGACAGATGACAGATGACATTTGACATTTGACAGATGACATTTGACAGATGACATTTGACAGATGACATTTGACATATGACAGATGACAGATGACAGGTGACAGATGACAGGTGACAGATGACATTTGACAGATGACAGATGACATTTGCCAGATGACATTTGACATCTGACAGGTGACAGGTGACAGATGACAGGTGACAGATGACATTTGACAGATGACAGATGACATTTGCCAGATGACATTTGACATCTGACAGGTGACATTTGACAGAAGACATTTGACAGATGACAGGTGACAGATGACAGATGATAGATGACATATGACAGATGACAGATGACATATGACAGATGACATTTGACAGATGACAGATGACCGATGACAAATGACATTTGACAGATGACAGATGACAGATGACAGACGACAGATGACAGACGACAGATAACAGATGACATATGACAGATGACATTTGACAGATGACAGATGACATTTGACAAATGACATTTGACGGATGACATTTGACCTATGACAGATGAAGATGACATTTGACATTTGACAGATGACAGACGACAGATGACATTTGACATTTGACAGATGACAGGTGACAGATGATAGATGACATATGACAGATGACAGGTGATATTTGACAGATGACAGGTGACAGATGACATTTGACAGATGACATTTGACAGATGACAGATGACAGGTGACAAATGACAGTTGACAGATGACAGATGACAGGTGACAGATGACGGATGACAGATGACATTTGACAGATGACAGATGACAGGTGACAGATGACAGATGACAGATGACAGATGACATTTGACAGATGACAGGTGACAGATGACAGATGACAGATGACAGGTGACAGATGACAGATGACAGATGACATTTAACAGATGACAGGTGACAGATGACAGATGACAGGTGACAGATGACAGGTGACAGATTACAGATTACAGATTAAATATGACAGATGACATGTGACAGATGACAGATGAAAGATGACAGATGATGGATGAAATTTGACAGATGACAGGTGACAGATGACATTTGCCAGGTGACAGATGACATTTGCCAGATGACATTTGACATCTGACAGGTGACAGATCACAGATGACAGATGACATATGACAGATGACACTGACAGATGACAGATGATATTCGACAGATGACATTTGACAGATGACAGATGACAGGTGACAAATGACAGATGACCGATGACAAATGACAGATGACAGATGACAGATGACAGGTGACAGATGACATTTGACAGATGACAGATGACAGATGACAGATGACATTTGACAGATGACAGATGACAGGTGACAGATAAAAGATGACATTTGACAGATGACAGATGACACGTAAAAGATGACAGTTGACAGATAACAGATGACAGATGACAGACGACAGATGACAGATGACATTTAACAGATGACAGATGACAGATGACATTTGACAGATGACATATGACGGATGACATTTGACAGATGACAGACGACAGATGACAGATGACAGATGACAGATGACCGAAGACAGGTGACAGATGACAGATGACATTTGACAGATGACATATGACGGATGACATTTGACAGATGACAGGTGACAGATGACAGATGACAGGTAACAGATGACATTTAACAGATGCCAGATGACATTTGACAGATGACAGATGACAGGTGACAGATTACAGATGACATTTGACAGATGACAGAAGACAGGTGACAGATGACATATGACATATGACAGTTGACAGATGACAGATGACAGATGACATTTGACAGATGACATTTCACAGATGACAGGTGACAGATGACAGGTGACAGGTGACAGATGACCGATGACATTTGACAGATGAAATATGACTGATGACATTTGACAGATGAAAGGTGACAGATGACAGGTGACAGGTGACAGATGACATATGACATTTGACAGATGACAGATGACAGGTGACAGATGACAGATGACATTTGACAGATGACAGAAGACAGTTGACAGATGACTGATGACATTTGACAGGTGACAGATGACAGTTGACATTTGACAGATGACAGTGGCAGATGACAGGTGACAGATGACAATGACAGATAACAGATGACAGGTGACAGATGACAGGTGACAGATGATAGATGACATATGGCTGATGACAGGTGACAGGTGACAGGTGACAGATGACAGGTGACAAATGACAGATGACCGGTGACAAATGACATTTGACAGATGACAGATGACAGGTGACAGATGACTGATGACAGATGACATTTGACAGATGACAGATGACATTTGACAGATGACAGGTGACAGATGACAGATGACAGATGACATTTGACATTTGACAGATGACATTTGACAGATGACATTTGACAGATGACATTTGACATATGACAGATGACAGATGACAGGTGACAGATGACAGGTGACAGATGACATTTGACAGATGACAGATGACATTTGCCAGATGACATTTGACATCTGACAGGTGACAGGTGACAGATGACAGGTGACAGATGACATTTGACAGATGACAGATGACATTTGCCAGATGACATTTGACATCTGACAGGTGACATTTGACAGATGACATTTGACAGATGACAGGTGACAGATGACAGATGACAGATGAAATTTGACATTTGACAGATGACGGGTGACAGATGATAGATGACATATGACAGATGACAGGTGATATTTGACAGATGACAGGTGACAGATGACATTTGACAGATGACATTTGACAGATGACAGGTGACAGATGACATATGACAGATGACAGATGATATTTGACAGATGACAGGTGACGGATGACATATGACAGATGACACTGACAGATGACAGATGATATTCGACAGATGACATTTGACAGATGACAGATGACAGGTGACAAATGACAGATGACCGATGACAAATGACAGATGACAGATGACAGATGACATTTGACAGATGACAGATGAAAGATGACAGATGACATTTGACAGATGACAGATGACAGGTGACAGATAAAAGATGACATTTGACAGATGACAGATGACACGTAAAAGATGACAGTTGACAGATAACAGATGACAGATGACAGACGACAGATGACAGATGACATTTAACAGATGACAGATGACAGATGACATTTGACAGATGACATATGACGGATGACATTTGACAGATGACAGACGACAGATGACAGATGACAGATGACAGATGACCGAAGACAGGTGACAGATGACAGATGACATTTGACAGATGACATATGACGGATGACATTTGACAGATGACAGGTGACAGATGACAGATGACAGGTAACAGATGACATTTAACAGATGCCAGATGACATTTGACAGATGACAGATGACAGGTGACAGATTACAGATGACATTTGACAGATGACAGAAGACAGGTGACAGATGACATATGACATATGACAGTTGACAGATGACAGATGACAGATGACATTTGACAGATGACATTTCACAGATGACAGGTGACAGATGACAGGTGACAGGTGACAGATGACCGATGACATTTGACAGATGAAATATGACTGATGACATTTGACAGATGAAAGGTGACAGATGACAGGTGACAGGTGACAGATGACATATGACATTTGACAGATGACAGATGACAGGTGACAGATGACAGATGACATTTGACAGATGACAGAAGACAGTTGACAGATGACTGATGACATTTGACAGGTGACAGATGACAGTTGACATTTGACAGATGACAGTGGCAGATGACATGTGACAGATGACAATGACAGATAACAGATGACAGGTGACAGATGACAGGTGACAGATGATAGATGACATATGGCAGATGACAGGTGACAGGTGACAGGTGACAGATGACAGGTGACAAATGACAGATGACCGGTGACAAATGACATTTGACAGATGACAGATGACAGGTGACAGATGACTGATGACAGATGACATTTGACAGATGACAGATGACATTTGACAGATGACAGATGACAGATGACAGGTGACAGATGACAGATGACATTTGACATTTGACAGATGACATTTGACAGATGACATTTGACAGATGACATTTGACATATGACAGATGACAGATGACAGGTGACAGATGACAGGTGACAGATGACATTTGACAGATGACAGATGACATTTGCCAGATGACATTTGACATCTGACAGGTGACAGGTGACAGATGACAGGTGACAGATGACATTTGACAGATGACAGATGACATTTGCCAGATGACATTTGACATCTGACAGGTGACATTTGACAGATGACATTTGACAGATGACAGGTGACAGATGACAGATGACATTTGACAGATGAAATTTGACATTTGACAGATGACGGGTGACAGATGATAGATGACATATGACAGATGACAGGTGATATTTGACAGATGACAGGTGACAGATGACATTTGACAGATGACAGGTGACAGATGACAGATGACATATGACAGATGACAGATGATATTTGACAGATGACAGGTGACGGATGACATTTGACAGATGACAGATGACAGATGACATTTGACAGATGACAGATGACCGATGACATTTGACAGATGAAAGGTGACAGATGACAGATGACAGGTGACAGATGACATATGACTGATGAGAGATGACAGGTGACAGATGACAGATGACAGGTGACGGATGACAGATGAAATATGACTGATGACATTTGACAGATGACAGTTGACAGATGACAGCTGGCAGTCTAGGCAGCTGTAAGCTGATAGTCCAGGCAGCTGACAGCTGTCAGTTCAGACAGCTGACAGATGACATTTGACATTTGACAGATGACATTTGGCAGATGACATTTGACAGATGACAGCTGACAGATGACAGATGACCGATGACAGATGACAGATGACAGATGACAGACGACAGATAACAGATGACATATGACAGATTACAGATGACAGATGACAGATGACAGCTGACAGTTGGAAGATGACAGATGACATTTGACAGATGACAGATGACAGATGACAGATGATATTTGACGGATCACAGTTGACAGATGACAGATGACAGCTGGCAGTTGACAGGTGACAGATGACAGGTGACAGATGACAGATGACATTTTACAGATGACAGTTGACAGATGACAGTTGACAGATGACAGCTGGCAGTCTAGGCAGCTGTAAGCTGATAGTCCAGGCAGCTGACAGCTGTCAGTTCAGACAGCTGACAGATGACAGATGACATTTGACATTTGACAGATGACATTTGGCAGATGACATTTGACAGATGACAGCTGACAGATGACAGATGACCGATGACAGATGACAGATGACAGATGACAGACGACAGATAACAGATGACATATGACAGATGACAGATGACAGGTGACAGATGACAGATGACAGATGACAGCTGGCAGTTGACAGATGACAGATGACAGATGACATTTGACAGATGACAGATGATATTTGACGGATCACAGTTGACAGATGACAGCTGGCAGATGACAGATGACAGATGACATTTGACAGGTGACAGATGACAGATGACAGATGATGGATGACAGATGACAGATGACAGTCGACAGATGACAGATGACAGATGACAGATGACAGATGACATTTGACAGATGACAGATGACATTTGACAGATGACAGGTGACAGATGACATTTGACAGATGACATTTGACAGATGACATTTGACATTTGACAGATGACAGATGACAGATGACATTTGACAGATGACATTTGACATTTGACAGATGACAGGTGACAGATGATAGATGACATATGTCAGATGACAGGTGATATTTGACAGATGACAGATGATAGATGACATATGACAGATGACAGATGACAGGTGACAGGTGACAGGTTACAGATGACAGGTGACAAATGACAGATGACCGGTGACAAATGACAGTTGACAGATGACAGATGACAGATGACAGGTGACAGATGACAGATGACAGATGACATTTGACAGATGACAGATGACAGGTGACAGATGACAGATGACAGATGACATTTGACAGATGACAGATGACATTTGACAGATGACAGATGACAGATGACAGGTGACAGATGACAGATGACAGATGACAGATGACAGATGACATTTGACAGATGACAGATGACAGATGACTGATGACAGATGACAGATGACAGACGACAGATGACAGGTGACAGATGACAGATGACAGATGACATTTGACATTTGACAGATGACATTTGACAGATGACATTTGACAGATGACAGATGACAGACGACAGATGACATTTGACATATGACAGATGAAGATGACATTTGACAGATGACAGATGACAGGTGACAGATGACAGGTGACAGATGACATTTAACAGATGACAGGTGACAGATGACAGGTGACAGATGACAGGTGACAGATGACAGATGACAGGTGACAGATGACAGATGACAGATTACATATGACAGATGACATGTGACAGGTGACAGATGACAGTCGACAGATGACATTTGACAGATGACAGAAAGAAGATGACATTTGTTAGATGAAATTTGACAGATGACAGGTGACAGATGACATTTGCCAGGTGACAGATGACATTTGCCAGATGACATTTAACATCTGACAGGTGACATTTGACAGATGACATTTGACAGATGACAGGTGACAGATGACAGATGACAGATGACAGATGACATATGACAGATGACACTGACAGATGACATTTGACAGATGACAGATGACAGATGACAGGTGACTGATGAAAGATGACATTTGACAGATGACAGATGACACGTAAAAGATGACAGGTGACAGATAACAGATGACAGATGACAGGTGACAGACGACAGATGACAGATGATAGGTGACAGATGACAGATGACAGATGACATTTGACAGATGACATATGACGGATGACATTTGACAGATGACAGGTGACAGATGAAAGGTAACAGATGACAGACGACAGATGACAGATGACAGATGACAGATGACATTTGACAGATGACAGGTGACAGATGAAAGGTGACAGATGACAGACGACAGATGACAGATGACAGATGACAGATGACCGAAGACAGGTGACAGATGACAGATGACATTTGACAGATGACATATGACGGATGACATTTGACAGATGACAGGTGACAGATGACATATGACATTTGACAGATGACAGGTGACAGATTACAGATGACAGAAGACAGGTGACAGATGACAGATGACATATGACATATGACAGTTGACAGATGACAGATGACAGATGACAGATGACATTTGACAGATGACATTTGACAGATGACAGGTGACAGATGACAGATGACATATTACAGATGACAGATGACAGATGACAGATGATATTTGACAGATGACAGGTGACGGATGACATTTGACAGATGACAGATGACATTTGACAGATGACAGATGACATTTGACAGATGACAGATGACAGATGACCGATGACATATGACAGATGATGGATGACAGGTGACAGATGACAGTCGACAGATGACTGGTGACAGATGACATTTGACAGATGACATTTGACAGATGACATTTGACATCTGACAGATGACAGATGACATATGACATTTGACAGATGACAGGTGACAGATGATAGATGACATATGACAGATGACAGGTGATATTTGACAGATGACAGGTGACAGATGACATTTGACATTTGACAGATGACAGATGACAGGTGACAAATGACAGATGACCGGTGACAAATGACAGGTGACAAATGACAGATGACCGGTGACAAATGACAGTTGACAGATGACAGATGACAGATGACAGATGACCAAAGACAGGTGACAGATGACAGATGACATTTGACAGATGACATATGACGGATGACATTTGACAGATGACAGGTGACAGATGACATATGACATTTGACAGATGACAGATGACAGGTGACAGATTACAGATGACATTTGACAGATGACAGAAGACAGGTGACAGATGACAGATGACATATGACATATGACAGTCGACAGATGACATTTGACAGATGACATTTGACAGATGACAGGTGACAGATGACAGATGACATATTACAGATGACAGATGACAGATGATATTTGACAGATGACAGGTGACGGATGACATTTGACAGATGACAGATGACATTTGACAGATGACAGATGACAGATGACCGATGACATTTGACAGATGAAAGGTGACAGATGACAGATGGCAGGTGACAGATGACATATGACATTTGACAGATGACAGATGACAGGTGACAGATGACAGATGATGGATGACAGGTGACAGATGACAGTCGACAGATGACTGATGACAGATGACATTTGACAGATGACTGGTGACAGATGACATTTGACAGATGACATTTGACAGATGACATTTGACATCTGACAGATGACAGATGACATTTGACATTTGACAGATGATAGATGACATATGACAGATGACAGGTGATATTTGACAGGTGACAGGTGACAGATGACATTTGACAGATGACATTTGACAGATGACAGATGACAGGTGACAAATGACAGATGACCGGTGACAAATGACAGTTGACAGATGACAGATGACAGGTGACAGATGACGGATGACATTTGACAGATGACAGATGACAGGTGACAGATGACAGATGACAGATGACAGATGACATTTGACAGATGACAGATGACAGATGACAGGTGACAGATGACAGATGACAGATGACATTCGACAGATGACAGATGACAGATGACAGATGACAGATGACAGACGACAGATGACAGGTGACAGATGACATATGACTGATGACATTTGACAGATGACAGATGACATTTGACAAATGACATTTGACGGATGACATTTGACCTATGACAGATGAAGATGACATTTGACAGATGACAGATGACAGACGACAGATGACATTTGACATTTGACAGATGACAGGTGACAGATGATAGATGACATATGACAGATGACAGGTGATATTTGACAGATGACAGGTGACAGATGACATTTGACAGATGACATTTGACAGATGACAGATGACAGGTGACAAATGACAGTTGACAGATGACAGATGACAGGTGACAGATGACGGATGACAGATGACATTTGACAGATGACAGAAGACAGTTGACAGATGACAGGTGACAGATGACATTTGACAGATGACAGATGACAGATGACAGATGACATTTGACAGATGACAGAAGACAGTTGACAGATGACATTTGACAGATGACATTTGACAGATGACAGGTGACAGATGACATTTGACAGATGACATTTGACATCTGACAGATGACAGATGACATTTGACATTTGACAGATGACAGGTGACAGATGATAGATGACATATGACAGATGACAGGTGATATTTGACAGATGACAGGTGACAGATGACATTTGACAGATGACATTTGACAGATGCCAGATGACATTTGACAGATGACAGATGACAGGTGACAGATTACAGATGACATTTGACAGATGTCAGAAGACAGGTGACAGATGACATATGACATATGACAGTTGACAGATGACAGATGACAGATGACATTTGACAGATGACATTTCACAGATGACAGGTGACAGATGACAGGTGACAGGTGACAGATGACCGATGACATTTGACAGATGAAATATGACTGATGACATTTGACAGATGAAAGGTGACAGATGACAGGTGACAGGTGACAGATGACATATGACATTTGACAGATGACAGATGACAGGTGACAGATGACAGATGACATTTGACAGATGACAGAAGACAGTTGACAGATGACTGATGACATTTGACAGGTGACAGATGACAGTTGACATTTGACAGATGACAGTGGCAGATGACAGGTGACAGATGACAATGACAGATAACAGATGACAGGTGACAGATGACAGGTGACAGATGATAGATGACATATGGCAGATGACAGGTGACAGGTGACAGGTGACAGATGACAGGTGACAAATGACAGATGACCGGTGACAAATGACATTTGACAGATGACAGATGACAGGTGACAGATGACTGATGACAGATGACATTTGACAGATGACAGATGACATTTGACAGATGACAGATGACAGATGACAGGTGACAGATGACAGATGACAGATGACATTTGACATTTGACAGATGACATTTGACAGATGACATTTGACAGATGACATTTGACATATGACAGATGACAGATGACAGGTGACAGATGACAGGTGACAGATGACATTTGACAGATGACAGATGACATTTGCCAGATGACATTTGACATCTGACAGGTGACAGGTGACAGATGACAGGTGACAGATGACATTTGACAGATGACAGATGACATTTGCCAGATGACATTTGACATCTGACAGGTGACATTTGACAGATGACATTTGACAGATGACAGGTGACAGATGACAGATGACATTTGACAGATGAAATTTGACATTTGACAGATGACGGGTGACAGATGATAGATGACATATGACAGATGACAGGTGATATTTGACAGATGACAGGTGACAGATGACATTTGACAGATGACATTTGACAGATGACAGGTGACAGATGACAGATGACATATGACAGATGACAGATGATATTTGACAGATGACAGGTGACGGATGACATTTGACAGATGACAGATGACAGATGACATTTGACAGATGACAGATGACCGATGACATTTGACAGATGAAAGGTGACAGATGACAGATGACAGGTGACAGATGACATATGACTGATGAGAGATGACAGGTGACAGATGACAGATGACAGGTGACGGATGACAGATGAAATATGACTGATGACATTTGACAGATGACAGTTGACAGATGACAGCTGGCAGTCTAGGCAGCTGTAAGCTGATAGTCCAGGCAGCTGACAGCTGTCAGTTCAGACAGCTGACAGATGACATTTGACATTTGACAGATGACATTTGACAGATGATATTTGACAGATGACAGATGACGGATGACAGGTGACATTTGACAGATGACAGTTGACAGATGACAGATGACAGCTGGCAGTTGACAGATGACAGATGACAGATGACAGATGACAGGTGACAGATGACAGATGACAGATGACAGGTGACAGATGACAGATGACAGATGACAGGTGACAGATGACATATGACTGATGAGAGATGACAGGTGACAGATGACAGATGACAGGTGACGGATGACAGATGAAATATGACTGATGACAGGTGACAGATGACAGTCGACAGATGACAGATGACAGATGACAGATGACAGATGACATTTGACAGATGACAGGTGACAGATGACATTTGACAGATGACATTTGACAGATGATATTTGACATCTGACAGACGACAGATGACAGATGACATTTGACAGATGACATTTGACATTTGACAGATGACAGGTAACAGATGATAGATGACATTTGACAGATGACAGATGACAGGTGACAAATGACAGATGACCGGTGACAAATGACAGTTGACAGATGACAGATGACAGGTGACAGATGACAGATGACAGATGACATTTGACTGATGACAGATGACATTTGACAGATGACATTTGACAGATGACAGGTGACAGATGACAGATGACATTTGACAGATGACAGATGACAGATGACATTTGACAGATGACAGATGGCAGATGACAGATAACAGATGACATATGACAGATGACAGGTGACGAAGGCAGATGACAGATGACAGATGACAGATGACAGCTGACAGTTGACAGATGACAGATGACGGCTGGCAGTTGACAGATGACAGATGACAGATGACATTTGACAGATGACAGATGACGGATGACATGTGACATTTGACAGATGACAGCTGACTGTTGACAGATGACAGTTGACAGATGACAGTTGACAGATGACAGTTGACAGGTGACAGATGACAGATGACAGATGACTTTTGACAGATGACAGATGACAGATGACAGATGACATTTGACAGATGACAGATGACATTTGACAGATGACAGATGACAGATGACAGATGACAGGTGACAGATGACAGATGACAGATGACAGATGACATTTGACAGATGACAGATGACAGATGACATTTGACAGATGACAGATGACAGATGACAGATGACAGATAACAGATGACATATGACATATGACAGATGACAGGTGACGAAGGCAGATGACAGATGACAGATGACAGATGACAGCTGACAGTTGACAGATGACAGATGACGGCTGGCAGTTGACAGATGACAGATGACAGATGACATTTGACAGATGACAGATGACGGATGACAGGTGACATTTGACAGATGACAGTTGACAGATGACAGATGACATTTGACAGATGACAGATGACAGATGACAGGTGACAGGTGACAAATGACATATGACAGATGACAGATGACAGATGACAGATGACAGGTGACAGGTGACAGGTGACAGATGACAGATGACAGAAGACAGGTGACAGGTGACAGATGACAGATGACAGGTGACAGATGACAGATGACAGATGACAGGTGACAGGTGACAGATGACAGGTGACAGATGACAGGTGACAGATGACAGATGACAGATGACAGATGACAGTTGACAGTTGACAGATGACAGATTACAGTTGACAGGTGACAGATGACAGCTGACGGATGACAGCTGACAGGTGACAGCTGACGGATGACAGCTGACGGATGACAGCTGACGGATGACAGCTGACGGATGACAGCTGACGGATGACAGCTGACGGATGACAGCTGACGGATGACAGCTGACGGATGACAGCTGACGGATGACAGCTGACAGGTGACAGCTGACGGATGACAGCTGACGGATGACAGCTGACGGATGACAGCTGACGGATGACAGCTGACGGATGACAGCTGACGGATGACAGCTGACGGATGACAGCTGACGGATGACAGCTGACGGATGACAGCTGACAGGTGACAGCTGACGGATGACAGCTGACGGATGACAGCTGACGGATGACAGCAGACGGATGACAGCTGACGGATGACAGCTGACTGAGGACAGCTGACATGAGACATCTGATAGGTGACAGCTGTCAATCCATTCGATGTAAGCCAAACAATGCCGGGCAAGATTTACACAAAGAGGAAATATTGACAGTTTCACAATTAATTATGTTTGATTTGACATAACACGGCCATCTTGAATTAATTCCAGATTGGAATTTGAGTTTCCAGTTTCGGTATTTGTGTGATAAATTTGTTAAACTCGAATAATTGACTCTGGTGTTAAAATTCCCGGTTCATTTGAAGCTCATTAATACATTTGAAAATATCATCAAATCAGTTAAACTTTCAGACGAAAGTGAAGCACGTTTAGTTGTACGTTATGACGTCAGAAGCTGTGACCAGTTCTCTCTGGAACTTGCTGTTCTTACTTGCCATGAGTTCACAAAGAGTTTCCCCCCTTTGATGGTTCTTAGACTCATGTCTACTTAATGTAAACTTAGCACTAGTTTTAACAAAAACTATTTCAACTGGGTTTTCAATGCTAAGTGAAGAACAACTGAATTTCCCAATGTTTCGTAACTTGTACCTGTTACTTTATCAAGGGTTAAAGCAGTCCTGACAATTTTCCAATAACAAAAGAACCACATAAAATTATAGCAATTACCAAGTTCAAGCTTCCTAAATGCATATAAATAAAATAATCAGAGTCAATAACTTAAAAACTAATGTATTTTGTATTTTCTGAAATACATATCATATGAAATTTTGTTATTGGAAAATTGTCAGGACTGCTCAAACCTCTGAAGAAGTAACTAGTATATGTTGCCATTACTTAGCATTCACAACCCAGTTGAAATAGTTTTTCTAAAGCTTCCCCCCCCCCCCCCCCCCCTCCACTCCCCACCCCTTCCCTTCACAAGATTAAATTATCCTAATAAGATGCTGTAATTACGCGTTGCAATGTGAGGAAGCTGGCGCCACCTGCTCCAAGGTATTCATGATGACGTCACAATGACGTCATTATGACGTCATTGTGACGTCACTTGATTAGCTCCGAGGCATGTCGAGTTACGAGTTACGAGTTACGAGTTACAATATCAGCTGATTTTACAGTCGCTCTTTAGACGCGCGAAAGAGAAATTGAGAAGAAAAGCGTGGAAATTGTTAGAAAAATGTTTTCACGACGCGAATTAAACTCGACCTTTTTTTGCGTCAACTTTCTGAATTCTAGATTTATTTATAAAAAAAAAAACGCTGAAAACAGCAACGACGCGTTGAGATCTTTTTATCAGGTCATTCCTTGTCAAATCAACCAACCAAATAACCGTCACCTTTCAGAAATCAACCAAACTTGGTAGGATGATGACGTCATCATTTCTCTTGTTGACTTATTTTTTTGTTTGCCTCTGAGTCAAATTGTTCGCCCGGTACGGCCCCGAAACTGTGGGACGGCACTGAATTTTTGGGTACACGCGTCTTTTTTCTTTCTCAAATTGCGTTGGCTGTAGATAAAATAGATTAATGAACAAAAAAAATTATGAAAGGTATTGAAATGTTGTTTCATAAAACATAAATTTCGTTTAAAAAAAATTTTTAAATCCCCCCTTCCCCCTTTTTATTTTTTCTACCCCTATTATCTTTTTAAGTACTATTTTGATTTTCTTAAAAAAAAATCTATTTGATAGCTATAAGTATAAACTCCATTTTCTGAAAGTTTCAGAGTGGGACATCGAAATTAAAAAGTATCGCCGTGTGAAAAAAATCGCATGTTTTTACATGTGTTTACAGTTGTTTCAGCCTAACCTTGCCACAGCCTGGTGGACTCTGACTACAGTTGTGTTAGCCTTACCTTGCCACAGCCTGGTGGACTCTGACTACAGTTGTGTTAGCCTTACCTTGCCACAGCCTGGTGGACTCTGACTACAGTTGTGTTAGCCTAACCTTGCCACAGCCTGGTGGACTCTGACTACAGTTGTGTTAGCCTAACCTTGCCACAGCCTGGTGGACTCTGACTACAGTTGTGTTAGCCTAACCTTGCCACAGCCTGGTGGACTCTGACTACAGTTGTGTCAGCCTAACCTTGCCACAGCCTGGTGGACTCTGACTACAGTTGTGTCAGCCTAACCTTGCCACAGCCTGGTGGACTCTGACTACAGTTGTGTTAGCCTAACCTTGCCACAGCCTGGTGGACTCTGACTACAGTTGTGTCAGCCTAACCTTGCCACAGCCTGGTGGACTCTGACTACAGTTGTGTTAGCCTAACCTTGCCACAGCCTGGTGGACTCTGACTACAGTTGTGTTAGCCTAACCTTGCCACAGCCTGGTGGACTCTGACTACAGTTGTGTTAGCCTAACCTTGCCACAGCCTGGTGGACTCTGACTACAGTTGTGTTAGCCTAACCTTGCCACAGCCTGGTGGACTCTGACTACAGTTGTGTTAGCCTAACCTTGCCACAGCCTGGTGGACTCTGACTACAGTTGTGTTAGCCTAACCTTGCCACAGCCTGGTGGACTCTGACTACAGTTGTGTTAGCCTAACCTTGCCACGGCCTGGTGGACTGTGACTACAGTTGTGTTAGCCTAACCTTGCCACAGCCTGGTGGACTCTGACTACAGTTGTGTTAGCCTAACCTTGCCACAGCCTGGTGGGCTCTGATTACAGTTGTGTTATCCTAACCTTGCCACAGCCTGGTGGACTCTGACTACAGTTGTGTTAGCCTTACCTTGCCACAGCCTGGTGGACTCTGACTACAGTTGTGTTAGCCTAACCTTGCCACAGCCTGGTGGACTCTGACTACAGTTGTGTTAGCCTAACCTTGCCACAGCCTGGTGGACTCTGACTACAGTTGTGTTAGCCTAACCTTGCCACAGCCTGGTGGACTCTGACTACAGTTGTGTTAGCCTAACCTTGCCACAACCTGGTGGACTCTGACTACAGTTGTGTTAGCCTCACCTTGCCACAGCCTGGTGGACTCTGACTACAGTTGTGTTAGCCTTACCTTGCCACAGCCTGGTGGACTCTGACTACAGTTGTGTTAGCCTAACCTTGCCACAGCCTGGTGGACTCTGACTACAGTTGTGTTAGCCTAACCTTGCCACAGCCTGGTGGACTCTGACTACAGTTGTGTTAGCCTAACCTTGCCACAGCCTGGTGGACTCTGACTACAGTTGTGTCAGCCTAACCTTGCCACAGCCTGGTGGACTCTGACTACAGTTGTGTTAGCCTAACCTTGCCACAGCCTGGTGGACTCTGACTACAGTTGTGTCAGCCTAACCTTGCCACAGCCTGGTGGACTCTGACTACAGTTGTGTTAGCCTTACCTTGCCACAGCCTGGTGGACTCTGACTACACATTGCCAACTTTAGAATGCAAAATAAAGCCAGTCTTCACCGGGGAGTGACCCCGGGGGTTATGACCAAACAATGTGTCATGCACTTAAATTCTTTGTGGATTTATCAGTTTATTTACGTGAAATTAATTCTCTTCAAAAATAAGAACTTAAATGCAAAACTAAAAGTCCTAATGACTTCTGCTAAATACCTACCGTACACTAGCGGATTCTAGCAATGGCTGCCAAAAACCAGTTTGCAAGCTTGGTTTCCTGCCAAAACCTGATAAAAGTTGAAAGTAATCCAAAATATATTAATTTTAACTTTGGTTGTTAAACATTAATTGTTTTTCATTAAATATTTTGTTTTCCTGAAATTATGAAATGTTTCAACCAAAGAAAAACATTATTTTGTTGCTTTTAAATCGGATAGTTAACAGTAGCATCATGGTGTCATGTTTTCTAGGTTGGTACAAGCAGCCCCAGAAAGTGGCAAACTCAAATTAATCCTAGTGTAACAGTAGCATCATGGTGTCATGTTTTCTAGGTTGGTACAAGCAGCCCAGAAAGTGGCAAACTCAAATTAATCCTAGTGTAACAGTAGCATCATGGTGTCATGTTTTCTAGGTTGGTACAAGCAGCCCAGAAAGTGGCAAACTCAAATTAATCCTAGTGTAACAGTAGCATCATGGTGTCATGTTTTCTAGGTTGGTACAAGCAGCCCAGAAAGTGGCAAACTCAAATTAATCCTAGTGTAACAGTAGCATCATGGTGTCATGTTTTCTAGGTTGGTACAAGCAGCCCAGAAAGTGGCAAACTCAAATTAATCCTAGTGTAACAGTAGCATCATGGTGTCATGTTTTCTAGGTTGGTACAAGCAGCCCAGAAAGTGGCAAACTCAAATTAATCCTAGTGTAACAGTAGCATCATAGTGTCATGTTTTCTAGGTTGGTACAAGCAGCCCAGAAAGTAGCAAACTCAAATTAATCCTAGTGTAACAGTAGCATCATGGTGTCATGTTTTCTAGGTTGGTACAAGCAGCCCAGAAAGTGGCAAACTCAAATTAATCCTAGTGTAACAGTAGCATCATGGTGTCATGTTTTCTAGGTTGGTACAAGCAGCCCAGAAAGTGGCAAACTCAAATTAATCCTAGTGTAACAGTAGCATCATGGTGTCATGTTTTCTAGGTTGGTACAAGCAGCCCAGAAAGTGGCAAACTCAAATTAATCCTAGTGTAACAGTAGCATCATAGTGTCATGTTTTCTAGGTTGGTACAAGCAGCCCAGAAAGTAGCAAACTCAAATTAATCCTAGTGTAACAGTAGCATCATGGTGTCATGTTTTCTAGGTTGGTACAAGCAGCCCAGAAAGTGGCAAACTCAAATTAATCCTAGTGTAACAGTAGCATCATGGTGTCATGTTTTCTAGGTTGGTACAAGCACCCCAGAAAGTGGCAAACTCAAATTAATCCTAGTGTAACAGTAGCATCATGGTGTCATGTTTTCTAGGTTGGTACAAGCAGCCCAGAAAGTGGCAAACTCAAATTAATCCTAGTGTAACAGTAGCATCATGGTGTCATGTTTTCTAGGTTGGTACAAGCAGCCCAGAAAGTAGCAAACTCAAATTAATCCTAGTGTAACAGTAGCATCATGGTGTCATGTTTTCTAGGTTGGTACAAGCAGCCCAGAAAGTAGCAAACTCAAATTAATCCTAGTGTAACAGTAGCATCATGGTATCATGTTTTCTAGGTTGGTACAAGCTCCCCAGAAAGTGGCAAACTCAAATTAATCCTGGTGTAACAGTAGCATCATGGTGTCATGTTTTCTAGGTTGGTACAAGCACCCCAGAAAGTAGCAAACTCAAATTAATCCTAGTGTAACAGTAGCATCATGGTGTCATGTTTTCTAGGTTGGTACAAGCAGCCCAGAAAGTGGCAAACTCAAATTAATCCTAGTGTAACAGTAGCATCATGGTGTCATGTTTTCTAGGTTGGTACAAGCACCCCAGAAAGTGGCAAACTCAAATTAATCCTAGTGTAACAGTAGCATCATAGTGTCATGTTTTCTAGGTTGGTACAAGCAGCCCAGAAAGTAGCAAACTCAAATTAATCCTAGTGTAACAGTAGCATCATGGTGTCATGTTTTCTAGGTTGGTACAAGCAGCCCAGAAAGTGGCAAACTCAAATTAATCCTAGTGTAACAGTAGCATCATGGTGTCATGTTTTCTAGGTTGGTACAAGCACCCCAGAAAGTGGCAAACTCAAATTAATCCTAGTGTAACAGTAGCATCATGGTGTCATGTTTTCTAGGTTGGTACAAGCAGCCCAGAAAGTGGCAAACTCAAATTAATCCTAGTGTAACAGTAGCATCATGGTGTCATGTTTTCTAGGTTGGTACAAGCAGCCCAGAAAGTAGCAAACTCAAATTAATCCTAGTGTAACAGTAGCATCATGGTGTCATGTTTTCTAGGTTGGTACAAGCAGCCCAGAAAGTAGCAAACTCAAATTAATCCTAGTGTAACAGTAGCATCATGGTATCATGTTTTCTAGGTTGGTACAAGCTCCCCAGAAAGTGGCAAACTCAAATTAATCCTGGTGTAACAGTAGCATCATGGTGTCATGTTTTCTAGGTTGGTACAAGCACCCCAGAAAGTAGCAAACTCAAATTAATCCTAGTGTAACAGTAGCATCATGGTGTCATGTTTTCTAGGTTGGTACAAGCAGCCCAGAAAGTGGCAAACTCAAATTAATCCTAGTGTAACAGTAGCATCATGGTGTCATGTTTTCTAGGTTGGTACAAGCACCCCAGAAAGTGGCAAACTCAAATTAATCCTAGTGTAACAGTAGCATCATAGTGTCATGTTTTCTAGGTTGGTACAAGCAGCCCAGAAAGTAGCAAACTCAAATTAATCCTAGTGTAACAGTAGCATCATGGTGTCATGTTTTCTAGGTTGGTACAAGCAGCCCAGAAAGTGGCAAACTCAAATTAATCCTAGTGTAACAGTAGCATCATGGTGTCATGTTTTCTAGGTTGGTACAAGCACCCCAGAAAGTGGCAAACTCAAATTAATCCTAGTGTAACAGTAGCATCATGGTGTCATGTTTTCTAGGTTGGTACAAGCACCCCAGAAAGTGGCAAACTCAAATTAATCCTAGTGTAACAGTAGCATCATAGTGTCATGTTTTCTAGGTTGGTACAAGCAGCCCAGAAAGTAGCAAACTCAAATTAATCCTAGTGTAACAGTAGCATCATGGTGTCATGTTTTCTAGGTTGGTACAAGCAGCCCAGAAAGTGGCAAACTCAAATTAATCCTAGTGTAACAGTAGCATCATGGTGTCATGTTTTCTAGGTTGGTACAAGCACCCCAGAAAGTGGCAAACTCAAATTAATCCTAGTGTAACAGTAGCATCATGGTGTCATGTTTTCTAGGTTGGTACAAGCAGCCCAGAAAGTGGCAAACTCAAATTAATCCTAGTGTAACAGTAGCATCATGGTGTCATGTTTTCTAGGTTGGTACAAGCAGCCCAGAAAGTAGCAAACTCAAATTAATCCTAGTGTAACAGTAGCATCATGGTATCATGTTTTCTAGGTTGGTACAAGCTCCCCAGAAAGTGGCAAACTCAAATTAATCCTGGTGTAACAGTAGCATCATGGTGTCATGTTTTCTAGGTTGGTACAAGCAGCCCAGAAAGTGGCAAACTCAAATTAATCCTAGTGTAACAGTAGCATCATGGTGTCATGTTTTCTAGGTTGGTACAAGCAGCCCAGAAAGTAGCAAACTCAAATTAATCCTAGTGTAACAGTAGCATCATGGTGTCATGTTTTCTAGGTTGGTACAAGCAGCCCAGAAAGTGGCAAACTCAAATTAATCCTAGTGTAACAGTAGCATCATGGTGTCATGTTTTCTAGGTTGGTACAAGCAGCCCAGAAAGTGGCAAACTCAAATTAATCCTAGTGTAACAGTAGCATCATGGTGTCATGTTTTCTAGGTTGGTACAAGCAGCCCAGAAAGTAGCAAACTCAAATTAATCCTAGTTTAACAGTAGCATCATGGTGTCATGTTTTCTAGGTTGGTACAAGCAGCCCAGAAAGTGGCAAACTCAAATTAATCCTAGTGTAACAGTAGCATCATGGTGTCATGTTTTCTAGGTTGGTACAAGCAGCCCAGAAAGTAGCAAACTCAAATTAATCCTAGTGTAACAGTAGCATCATGGTGTCATGTTTTCTAGGTTGGTACAAGCAGCCCAGAAAGTGGCAAACTCAAATTAATCCTAGTGTAACAGTAGCATCATGGTGTCATGTTTTCTAGGTTGGTACAAGCACCCCAGAAAGTAGCAAACTCAAATTAATCCTAGTGTAACAGTAGCATCATGGTGTCATGTTTTCTAGGTTGGTACAAGCAGCCCAGAAAGTAGCAAACTCAAATTAATCCTAGTGTAACAGTAGCATCATGGTGTCATGTTTTCTAGGTTGGTACAAGCAGCCCAGAAAGTAGCAAACTCAAATTAATCCTGGTGTACGTGTATATGGGATAGTTCACACAAAATCAACACATCATTTGGTTTCATTGGTTTCATTGGTTTCATTGGTTTCATTGGTTTCATTGGTCGGTTGATTTGACATGGAATGACCCAGTATTGTGTTTGAACTTTGATTAACAATTACAAAAAGCTCACTACTATTTTTCTAGTACCCTATGCCGATAGGACATATGCCGATAGGATAAATCATGACACATAGTATAGTTTTCAATGTTTATTCAAACCAAACATTTCTAAACAAAAAGTTAAACAAAACACAGCTTTTTTGCATTCTACACAGAAATCCATGTCAGAGTCGATTAAACAGCTGATGACGTCTCATCGTCAGAGTCGATAAAACAGCTGATAGCGTCTCATCGTCAGAGTCGATAAAACAGCTGATGACGTCTCATCGTCAGAGTCGATAAAACAGCTGATGACGTCTCATCGTCAGAGTCGATAAAACAGCTGATGACGTCTCATCGTCAGAGTCGATAAAACAGCTGATACGGTCTCATCGTCAGAGTCGATAAAACAGCTGATGACGTCTCATCGTCAGAGTCGATAAAACAGCTGATACGGTCTCATCGTCAGAGTCGATAAAACAGCTGATACGGTCTTGTCTAGGCTCGTATTTTGACATCGTTTCTGACTTACGTTTACACAAGATAAGCCAAGGTTAAGAAAGTCTAGTGACAATTTGATTGCTACTGATAAGATTCCATACGTTCTGAGTTTTATTGGGTATTTTATTGGGAAGGTTGGCACTGAAAATTTAGACGTTCTTTGGTGACGTTGTAGTCATTTAATTGACGTGGTTTTCAAGTCCTGTTTACCAGAGGAAAGGTGTTGAAGTGATGAAAGTAATGGTCTGGGTTCGAACCTTGCAGGGGACAGACAACTCTAATCTCTAATCACCCCCCAACCCCCTACTTGTCGTACGGAAACAACAACTGGTAAAGTTCCCCGTTAGGCGCCGGGTAACGGTAGCCGGTCGACGTCTTCCCGGGCGTCGCGACGCCTCCAAATGACGTCTCGACGGGCTCCTTGGAGTCGACGCTGTCGTCTGAGAGTTGGTTGGCGAGGAGGGCGTTCATGCTCGCTCGGAACTGAGGGGTTGGTGCTACGCGCTTGCCGAATCTGTAACAACAAGGAAGGGGCGTTTAAATACGGTTATTATTATTATTATTTGTGGTGTTTAACGACGCACTGTTATACATCTGGTCATGCGGCACTGGTCTAATGGCGTCGGTGAATGAGTGGATGATGATGAACCTAACCTAGCCTAGAAGGGAGGAGGTGAAACCCGGTGCCGGCACGTAGCCAACTTCTGTCGAAGACCAAGGGGACCACCGGCTTAACGTCCCTTTCGAATGACGGTACAACGCGAACAACAGGATTCCTCCACAAATCCATGCTGTCGAGAGGTTGATAAGCAAGGCGAGTGAAGTTGCTGTACTAACTTTCATCCCTCCAACCTCTCTCCCGAACAGAACTGGTCATGTGTATGATGGTCACCCATCCAATACCTAACCCAGCGCAGTGTTGCTTAACTTTCATCCCTCCAAGATCTCTCGCGAACAGAACTGGTCATGTGTATGATGGTCACCCATCCAATACCTGACACAGCGCAGTGTTGCTTAACTTTCATCCCTCCAAGATCTCTCGCGAACAGAACTGGTCATGTGTATGATGGTCACCCATCCAAAACCTGACCCAGCGCAGTGTTGCTTAACTTTCATCCCTCCAACCTCTCTCCCGAACAGAACTGGTCATGTGTATGATGGTCACCCATCCAATACCTGACCCAGTGCAGTGTTGCTTAACTTTCATCCCTCCAACCTCTCTCCCGAACAGAACTGGTCTTGTGTATGATGGTCACCCATTCAATACCTGACCCAGCGCAGTGTTGCTTAACTTTCATCCCTCCAACCTCTCTCCCGAACAGAACTGGTCATGTGTATGATGGTCACCCATCCAATACCTGACCCAGTGCAGTGTTGCTTAACTTTCATCCCTCCAACCTCTCTCCCGAACAGAACTGGTCTTGTGTATGATGGTCACCCATCCAATACCTGACCCATCGCATTGTTGCTTAACTTTCATCCCTCCAACATCTCTCCCAACAGAACTGGTCATGTGTATGATGGTATCCCTTCCAATACCTGACTCAGCGCAGTGTTGCTTAACTTTCATCTCTCCAACCTCTCTCCCAAACAGAACTGGTCATGTGTATGATGGTCACCCATCCAATACGGTGACCCAGTGCAGTGTTGCTTAACTTTCATCCCTCCAACCTCTCTCCCGAACAGAACTGGTCATGTGTATGATGGTCACCCATCCAATACGGTGACCCAGTGCAGTGTTGCTTAACTTTCATCCCTCCAACCTCTCTCCCGAACAGAACTGGTCATGTGTATGATGGTCACCCATCCAATACGGTGACCCAGTGCAGTGTTGCTTAACTTTCATCCCTCCAACCTCTCTCCCGAACAGAACTGGTCATGTGTATGATGGTCACCCATCCAATACGGTGACCCAGTGCAGTGTTGCTTAACTTTCATCCCTCCAACCTCTCTCCCGAACAGAACTGGTCATGTGTATGATGGTCACCCATCCAATACGGTGACCCAGTGCAGTGTTGCTTAACTTTCATCCCTCCAACCTCTCTCCCGAACAGAACTGGTCATGTGTATGATGGTCACCCATCCAATACGGTGACCCAGTGCAGTGTTGCTTAACTTTCATCCCTCCAACCTCTCTCCCGAACAGAACTGGTCATGTGTATGATGGTCACCCATCCAATACGGTGACCCAGTGCAGTGTTGCTTAACTTTCATCCCTCCAACCTCTCTCCCGAACAGAACTGGTCATGTGTATGATGGTCACCCATCCAATACCTGACCCAGCTCAGTGTTGCTTAACTTTCATCCCTCCAACCTCTCTCCCGAACAGAACTGGTCATGTGTATGATGGTCACCGATCCAATACCTGACCCAGCGCAGTGTTGCTTAACTTTCATCCCTCCAACCTCTCTCCCGAACAGAACTGGTCATGTGTATGATGGTCACCCATCCAATACCTGACCCAGCGCAGTGTTGCTTAACTTTCATCCCTCCAACCTCTCTCCCGAACAGAACTAGTCATGTGTATGATGGTCACCCATCCAATACCTGACCCAGCGCAGTGTTGCTTAACTTTCATCCCTCCAACCTCTCTCCCGAACAGAACTGGTCATGTGTATGATGGTAACCCATCCAATACCTGACCCAGCTCAGTGTTGCTTAACTTTCATCCCTCCAACCTCTCTCCCGAACAGAACTGGTCATGTGTATGATGGTCACCCATCCAATACCTGACCCAGCGCAGTGTTGCTTAACTTTCATCCCTCCAACCTCTCTCCCGAACAGAACTGGTCATGTGTATGATGGTCACCCATCCAATACCTGACCCAGCGCAGTGTTGCTTAACTTTCATCCCTCCAACCTCTCTCCCGAACAGAACTGGTCATGTGTATGATGGTCACCCATCCAATACCTGACCCAGCGCAGTGTTGCTTAACTTTCATCCCTCCAACCTCTCTCCCGAACAAAACTGGTCATGTTTTAATACGACTTCACTATCCTTCAGTACCAAGCTTTCCTGTTTTCAATCCAACCTCACAAAGATCCATGTTAAGTTGTCAACACTGCCGCCTGCCAGACGCGTACACGCACGTCACGTACACGCACAATTAGCATGCGTCACGCGTACAGAAGCCAGGGGGCGTGGCAAGGGGCGTGGCTTTGAAAGAAGCTGCAGACATGCGACGTCTAGCGGACAATGGGGGCAAATTACAGCGCGAAATGTCTTTTGAAAAAGCTTAACAACTCGATTAGCAAGACACTAAGAAGGCTGTGGAATTTAAAGACGCTGAAGTTGATTTCATTTAATTGTTTTGTCAGAATCTCGGCGCTAAAAGAGCCGATCCTGGGTTTGAGTTAAATACGTTATCTCTCGCCGATTACTTGAGTTTTAAAACTGATTTACACTCAATCAATGTTTGTTGAAGATAATCTCAACGATTGATAAACAAGTGTCGATATTATTAATGGTAATCATATCCTTGAAGAGATTTTTTAACGCGTTCGAGTGCAAGCGCCATATTGTGGGAACCACCCCCGCCATCTTGTGGAAACCACCGCCGCCATCTTGTAACATGGAGCTCTGACTCGTGTATTATGAATATTATAAATAAATATTTATAAAATTGCGACCAACCGTAGAACCAAGATCACCGGCTGATCACCAGCTGGTCACCAGATAGCCGTGTCAATGTTATCGTTACTGATTGTGTTTATTCTCGCCCAGATTAAAGGGGGGGGGGGGGGTGAAGCGGGCTCATTATAATATCTCACGAGATGATGCTGAGACGGGACTAATATTCTCTATCTAGGTTATTTGAGATCAGCTGGCTGGATCCTATGTTCTATCCAGGTTATTTGAGATCAGCTGGCTGGATCCTATGTTCTATCCAGGTTATTTGAGATCAGCTGGCTGGATCCTATGTTCTATCCACGTTATTTGAGATCAGCTGGCTGGATCCTATGCTCTATCCAGGTTATTTGAGATCAGCTGGCCGGATCCTATGCTCTATCCATGTTATTTGAGATCAGCTGGCTGGATCCTATGCTCTATCCAGGTTATTTGAGATCAGCTGACTGGATCCTATGTTCTATCCAGGTTATTTGAGATCAGCTGGCCGGACCCTATGCTCTATCCAGGTTATTTGAGATCAGCTGGCTGGATCCTATGTTCTATCCAGGTTATTTGAGATCAGCTGGCTGGATCCCATGTTCTATCTAGGTTATTTGAGATCAGCTGACAGGATCCTTTACGTAACTAACATTCCTACAATTTAATGTTTCGCAAACAAATGAACATGTGTATGATGATTTCTTTCCAGTTCCAGATTTGCTAGCACCGGTGTTTCCAACACGACAAACCGTTCGATGGTCACCCATCCTATGTTCTATCCAGGTTATTTGAGATCAGCTGGCCGGATCCTATGGTCTATCCATGTTATTTGAGATCAGCTGGCTGGATCCTATGTTCTATCCAGGTTATTTGAGATCAGCTGGCCGGATCCTATGGTCTATCCATGTTATTTGAGATCAGCTGACTGGATCCTATGCTCTATCCATGTTACTTGAGATCAGCTGGCTGGATCCTATGTTCTATCCAGGTTATTTGAGATCAGCTGGCTGGATCCTATGTTCTATCCAGGTTATTTGAGATCAGCTGACTGGATCCTATGCTCTATCCAGGTTATTTGAGATCAGCTGGCTGGATCCTATGCTCTATCCATGTTATTTGAGATCAGCTGGCTGGATCCTATGTTCTATCCAGGTTATTTGAGATCAGCTGGCTGGATCCTATGTTCTATCCAGGTTATTTGCGATCAGCTGACTGGATCCTATGCTCTATCCAGGTTATTTGAGATCAGCTGGCTGGATCCTATGCTCTATCCAGGTTATTTGAGATCAGCTGGAAGGTCGTGGTGCTCACCTCGGCCTGCTCGCGATGGCGAAGTAGTTGCTGACTTGCTTGAGGTAGTTGGTTAGTTCCTCAGGAGTGCTGAAGACTTGGGGTCTGGACGGGCGACCGATGCTGTTGACGCCTTCATCTCCTCCTCCTCCCATCGAGGGGTCGCCACTTCCCGGCCTCACCAGACCAAGCAAACACACGCAGCTCAGAGCCAACATGCTGAGAAGATGGCACTGCATTCTGGGGAGGAAACAAACAACTCAAGGTTGGTACATTTCAATTCGTCTCGACTCGACCATCTCGGCAGTGTTGCCAACTCACGTACCTACCCCCACCCCTTCCCATCAGGAGAGTCTTTGTTCGATTCATGACCATCTTGTCAGGTGTCAACATTTCAACCCGTCTCGACTCGACCATCTAAGCTGTGTTGCCAACTCACGTACCTGCCCCCACCCCTTCCCATCAGGAGGGTCTTTGTTCGATTCATGTCCATCTTGTCAGGTGTCAACATTTCAACCCGTCTCGACTCGACCATCTAAGCTGTGTTGCCAACTCACGTACCTACCCACACCCCTTCCCATCAGGAGGGTCTTTGTTCGATTCATGTCCATCTTGTCAGGTGTCAACATTTCAACCCGTCTCGACTCGACCATCTAAGCTGTGTTGCCAACTCACGTACCTACCCCCACCCCTTCCCATCAGGAGGGTCTTTGTTCGATTCATGTCCATCTTATCAGGTGTCAACATTTCAACCCGTCTCGGCTCGACCATCTAAGCTGTGTTGCCAACTCACGTACCTACCCCCACCCCTTCCCATCAGGAGGGTCTTTGTTCGATTCATGTCCATCTTGTCAGGTGTCAACATTTCAACCCGTCTCGACTCGACCATCTAAGCTGTGTTGCCAACTCACGTACCTACCCCCACCCCTTCCCATCAGGAGGGTCTTTGTTCGATTCATGTCCATCTTGTCAGGTGTCAACATTTCAACCCGTCTCGACTCGACCATCTAAGCTGTGTTGCCAACTCACGTACCTACCCCCACCCCTTCCCATCAGGAGGGTCTTTGTTCGATTCATGTCCATCTTATCAGGTGTCAACATTTCAACCCGTCTCGACTCGACCATCTAAGCTGTGTTGCCAACTCACGTACCTACCCCCACCCCTTCCCATCAGGAGGGTCTTTGTTCGATTCATGTCCATCTTGTCAGGTGTCAACATTTCAACCCGTCTCGACTCGACCATCTAAGCTGTGTTGCCAACTCACGTACCTACCCCCACCCCTTCCCATCAGGAGGGTCTTTGTTCGATTCATGTCCATCTTGTCAGGTGTCAACATTTCAACCCGTCTCGACTCGACCATCTAAGCAGTGTTGCCAACTCACGTACCTACCCTCACCCCTTCCCATCAGGAGGGTCTTTGTTCGATTCATGTCCATCTTGTCAGTTGTCAACATTTCAACCCGTCTCGGCTCGACCATCTAAGCTGTGTTGCCAACTCACGTACCTACCCACACCCCTTCCCATCAGGAGGGTCTTTGTTCGATTCATGTCCATCTTGTCAGGTGTCAACATTTCAACCCGTCTCGGCTCGACCATCTAAGCTGTGTTGCCAACTCACGTACCTACCCACACCCCTTCCCATCAGGAGGGTCTTTGTTTGATTCATGTCCATCTTGTCAGGTGTCAACATTTCAACCCGTCTCGACTCGACCATCTAAGCTGTGTTGCCAACTCACGTACCTACCCCCACCCCTTCCTATCAGGAGGGTCTTTGTTCGATTCATGTCCATCTTGTCAGGTGTCAACATTTCAACCCGTCTCGACTCGACCATCTAAGCTGTGTTGCCAACTCACTTACTTTAAGAACTATGTTAGTAACAGGAAATGTTCTCCCATATGTTTAACTATTTTGTGCCTTGTTGAATGAAATCACAGCCGCCTTAACGCTGAGCGGCGATTCTTTGACTCTGATTGTTTATAAATAGTGTCTTTGATTGTTGTTTTAAACAAAGGATCTTGAGAGCTCTGAACTCTTGGCACTCGTTCTTGAAAACCACAAACAAGCACAGAACGGAAAATAAAGCTTCACATTTTTCTTAGCATTTCCTTTAGAAAAAACGCGAAGAAAATAGTGAAATGTTTCGGGAAACGTGTTTTGAATTTAGATGGAATTTTCTCAGCTCGACTAAATCTTTTATCAAAGTTGAAATTGATATTACATGTGAACAACAGCTTTTGTTCTGGTTTTATAGCATCTTGTTGGGCGTGGTCGAGCTTGCTAAACAATACAAGCTATGTTACTAACCTCATAAATATCTCTTATATATGAAGCAACGCATGCGCACGTGCGTCTCAATGCGTCTCCATGCGTCTCCATATAAACCCACAATATTATTACTAGATTTACACCCGATTTTATTTCCGAAATGTTTACTGCACTCTTCGAAACATCTGGACAAAGTCACGAGACTCGAGTTGTTCATTTGTTTATTTGTTTAATATGTAGTATTTTTGTGGCCCGCGGTGCTAACGAACATTTGTCATAAAAAGTCAACATTAATTGTAACCAAGACTGCGATGAGATTAAATTACAAATACAAATAAATAATAATAACGGTATTTATTTCAACTAATTTACTTGCACCCGAGCATCGTTTGGTCGACAATAAGGCAAACAAACAAAATGGACGGGCTTTTTTTTTATCTAGAAGTCAAATTAAGTTTTCATCGCTCGCTAAGCTCATCCAATTAAATAGCAAATAAAAACAACTGTGTTCGATGCTATTTTCAAACAAGATTATCATAAGCAGAGGCCGTAATATAAGGGAACCCTCATCCCATCTCATCTCATCCCATCTCATCTCATCCCATCTCATCTCATCCCATCCCATCTCATCCCATCTCATCCCATCTCATCCCATCTCATCCCATCTCATCCCATCTCATCCCATCTCATCCCATCCCATCTCATCCCATCTCATCCCATCTCATCCCATCCCATCCCATCCCATCTCATCCCATCTCATCCCATCTCATACCATCCCATCTCATCCCATCTCATACCATCCCATCTCATCTCATCCCATCCCATCCCATCTCATCCCATCTCATCCCATCCCATCTCATCCCATCTCATCCCATCTCATCCCATCTCATCCCATCTCATCCCATCTCATCCCATCCCATCTCATCCCATCTCATCCCATCTCATCCCATCTCATCCCATCCCATCTCATCCCATCTCATCCCATCTCATCCCATCTCATCCCATCTCATCCCACCCCATACCATCCCATACCATCCCATCTCATCTCATCTCATCCCATCTCATACCATCCCATCCCATCTCATCCCATCCCATCTCATCCCATCTCATCCCATCTCATCCCATCCCATCCCATCTCATCTCATCTCATACCATCCCATCTCATCCCATCTCATCCCATCCCATCTCATCCCATCTCATCCCATCTCATCTCATCTCATCCCATCTCATCCCATCTCATCCCATCTCATCCCATCTCATCCCATCTCATCCCATCTCATCCCATCTCATCCCATCTCATCCCATCTCATCCCATCTCATCCCATCTCATCTCATCCCATCCCATCTCATCTCATCCCATCTCATCCCATCTCATCTCATCCCATCTCATCCCATCTCATCCCATCTCATCCCATCTCATCCCATCTCATCCCATCTCATCCCATCTCATCCCATCTCATCCCATCTCATCCCATCTCATCCCATCTCATCCCATCTCATCCCATCCCATCTCATCCCATCTCATCCCATCTCATCCCATCTCATCCCATCCCATCTCATCCCATCTCATCCCATCTCATCCCATCTCATCCCATCTCATCCCACCCCATACCATCCCATACCATCCCATCTCATCTCATCTCATCCCATCTCATACCATCCCATCCCATCTCATCCCATCCCATCTCATCCCATCTCATCCCATCTCATCCCATCCCATCCCATCTCATCTCATCTCATACCATCCCATCTCATCCCATCTCATCCCATCCCATCTCATCCCATCTCATCCCATCTCATCTCATCTCATCCCATCTCATCCCATCTCATCCCATCTCATCCCATCTCATCCCATCTCATCCCATCTCATCCCATCTCATCCCATCTCATCCCATCTCATCCCATCTCATCCCATCTCATCTCATCCCATCCCATCTCATCTCATCCCATCTCATCCCATCTCATCTCATCCCATCTCATCCCATCTCATCCCATCTCATCCCATCTCATCCCATCTCATCCCACCCCATACCATCCCATACCATCCCATCTCATCTCATCTCATCCCATCTCATACCATCCCATCCCATCTCATCCCATCCCATCTCATCCCATCTCATCCCATCTCATCCCATCCCATCCCATCTCATCTCATCTCATACCATCCCATCTCATCCCATCTCATCCCATCCCATCTCATCCCATCTCATCCCATCTCATCTCATCTCATCCCATCTCATCCCATCTCATCCCATCTCATCCCATCTCATCCCATCTCATCCCATCTCATCCCATCTCATCCCATCTCATCCCATCTCATCCCATCTCATCTCATCCCATCCCATCTCATCTCATCCCATCTCATCCCATCTCATCTCATCCCATCTCATCCCATCTCATCCCATCTCATCCCATCTCATCCCATCTCATCCCATCTCATCCCATCTCATACCATCCCATCTCATCTCATCCCATCTCATCTCATACCATCCCATCCCACCCCATACCATCCCATCTCATCTCATCCCATCTCATCCCATCTCATACCATCCCATCTCATCTCATCCCATCTCATCTCATACCATCCCATCCCACCCCATACCATCCCATCTCATCTCATCCCATCTCATCCCATCCCATCTCATCCCATCTCATCCCATCTCATCCCATCTCATCCCATCCCATCTCATCCCATCTCATCCCATCTCATCCCATCTCATCCCATCTCATCCCACCCCATACCATCCCATACCATCCCATCTCATCTCATCTCATCCCATCTCATACCATCCCATCCCATCTCATCCCATCCCATCTCATCCCATCTCATCCCATCCCATCCCATCTCATCTCATCTCATACCATCCCATCTCATCCCATCTCATCCCATCCCATCTCATCCCATCTCATCCCATCTCATCTCATCTCATCCCATCTCATCCCATCTCATCCCATCTCATCCCATCTCATCCCATCTCATCCCATCTCATCCCATCTCATCCCATCTCATCTCATCCCATCCCATCTTATCTCATCCCATCTCATCCAATCTCATCTCATCCCATCTCATCCCATCTCATCCCATCCCATCTCATCCCATCTCATCCCATCTCATCTCATCTCATCCCATCTCATCCCATCTCATCCCATCTCATCCCATCTCATCCCATCTCATCCCATCTCATCCCATCTCATCCCATCTCATCCCATCTCATCCCATCTCATCCCATCTCATCTCATCCCATCCCATCTCATCTCATCCCATCTCATCCCATCTCATCTCATCCCATCTCATCCCATCTCATCCCATCTCATCCCATCTCATCCCATCTCATCCCATCTCATCCCATCTCATACCATCCCATCTCATCTCATCCCATCTCATCTCATACCATCCCATCCCACCCCATACCATCCCATCTCATCTCATCCCATCTCATCCCATCTCATACCATCCCATCTCATCTCATCCCATCTCATCTCATACCATCCCATCCCATACCATCCCATACCATCCCATACCATACCATCCCATCCCATCTCATCCCATCCCATCTCATCCCATCTCATCCCATCCTACCCCATCCCATACCATCCCATACCATCCCATACCATACCATCCCATCCCATCTCATCCCATCCCATCTCATCCCATCTCATCCCATCCTACCCCATCCCATACCATCCCATACCATCCCATACCATACCATCCCATCCCATTTCATCCCATCCCATCTCATCCCATCTCATCCCATCCTACCCCATCCCATACCATCCCATCCCACCCCATACCATCCCATCCCATCTCATCTCATCCCATCCTACCCCATCCCATACCATCCCATCCCACCCCATACCATCCCATCCCATCTCATCCCTCCCACCCCATCCCATCCCATCCCATCTCACCCCATCCCATCTCATCCCATCCCTCTCCACGTTAACATAACCTGCCACAAAGCAGCAAAAGAAACTGCTCCTCGAGATCGTAAAAGTTTGCCCCTCGGTTTTATGTTACTGCGGTTAAATATCACATAAACACTGAATCATATTGCCGAGCTGTTATTTAATATTGTCGTGCTGCTCTCTAGCGGTTGACAAGCGAATCACGTGCACTTGAACAACCACCTGTTCGACCGACTAAACTCGATCCACCCAGCTTTGAAATTGTCACCGATGTTCGATTGTTTTGTCGTTATGGCAACGAACTTTTAACGGTTTTTTCCGTTTGTCGCGCGCTGATCTGCTTCGTTCTCGCGGTCGACACAAAAACCAGACAGATTCGAACTTGAATCTCATAAGTCGTGACTTATATTCACAATCTGTGTTTTTGTTTTCAACTGGAATTATCCTGTTTACGCGCCACCTAGATCAAGTTACACGACGTTTACAAGAAAGTTAATTGCGTTGTAATTTTCAAAGATCTCCACGTTGGGTTCTGTTCGTGCCTTGAATTGCAAGGCAGATGCTGGTACAGAGTAATTCGATATCGAGATGTAATACCATCTCGTTACTGCGCTGATATCGAGTCACAAGGTAAGTCAAAAAGTTGAAGTAATTCTGTCTTTGTAACAAAATAACATAGCGTTGTCCTGGCGACGCGGCCTTGTCTAATAGGATTACATTGTTAGCTATTTCACGTAGAAACAAACCGAGTTAATTAGATGCACTTCATAATGAACAATAATTAATATCAAGTCAAGCTTTGTTTGTCAGTAGTTAATTTGTTTCCTTCCAGAAAGCTTTACATTCAAAGACGGTCCTGATAATTTCTTGAAACATCTGCATGCGTTGTTTGAAAATCAAGCAAAACTTGAAATAATCTTGCAGCTTTTCTCGTAACAAGTACTTAAATTCAGCACGAGATATTTCTTAAATTATCGACTCTGCCTTTTCGTTAGATGTTGGTTAGATGCATCCAGGAAGCCTGTTACTATTTTAATTATTTTGTTGTGTTTAACTTAGCACTGTTTTGACAACTGGCCATGTGGCACTGGTCTAATGGCGTCGGTGAATGAGTGGGTGATGATGAACCTAACCTAGCCTAGAAGGGAGGAGGGGAAACCCGGTGCCGGCACGTAGCCTACTTCTGTCGAAGACCAAGGGGACCACCGGCTTAACGTCCCTTCCGAAGGACGGTACAACTCGAACAACAGGATTCCTCCACAAATCCATGCTGTCGAGAGGTTGATAAGCAAGGCGAGTGAAGTTGCTGTACTAACTTTCATCCCTCCAACCTCTCTCCCGAACAGAACTGGTCATGTGTATGATGGTCACCCATCCAATACCTGACCCAGCGCAGTGTTGCTTAACTTTCATCCCTCCAACCTCTCTCCCAAACAGAACTGGTCATGTGTATGATGGTCACCCATCCAATACCTGACCCAGCGCAGTGTTTCTTAACTTTCATCCCTCCAACCTCTCTCCCGAACAGAACTGGTCATGTGTATGATGGTCACCCATCCAATACCTGACCCAGCGCAGTGTTGCTTAACTTTCATCCCTCCAACCTCTCTCCCGAACAGAACTGGTCATGTGTATGATTGTCGCCCATCCAATACCTGACTCAGCGCAGCGTTGCTTAACTTTCATCCCTCCAACCTCTCTCCCAAACAGAACTGGTCATGTGTATGATGGTCACCCATCCAATACCTGACCCAGCGCAGTGTTGCTTAACTTTCATCCCTCCAACCTCTCTCCCGAACAGAACTGGTCATGTGTATGATTGTCGCCCATCCAATACCTGACCCAGCGCAGCGTTGCTTAACTTTCATCCCTCCAACCTCTCTCCCAAACAGAACTGGTCATGTGTATGATGGTCACCCATCCAATACCTGACTCAGCGCAGTGTTGCTTAACTTTCATCCCTCTAACCTCTCTCCCGAACAGAACTGGGTATGTGTATGATGGTCACCCATGCAATACCTGACCCAGCGCAGTGTTGCTTAACTTTCATCCCTCCAACCTCTCTCCCAACAGAACTGATCATGTGTATGATGGTCACCCAACCAATACCTGACTCAGCACAGTGTTGCTTAACTTTCATCCCTCCAACCTCTCTCCCAACAGAACTGATCATGTGTATGATGGTCACCCAACCAATACCTGACTCAGCACAGTGTTGCTTAACTTTCATCCCTCCAACCTCTCTCCCGAACAGAACTGGTCATAGTGTTGCTTAACTTCGGTGATCTAACGAGAACCGTTCGGTCAGGAAACCTGGGCAAGGTGGTTGTTAGATGCATCCAGGAAGCCTAACCTAACCTAACCTACCTTAACCTAACCTAACATAACCTAACCTAACCTAACCTAACCTAACCTAACCTAACCTAACCTAACCTAACCTAACCTAACCTAACCTAACCTAACCTAACCTAACCTAACCTAACCTAACCTAACCTAACCTAACCTAGCCTAACCAAACCTAACCTAACCTAACCTAACCTAACCTAACCTAACCTCACCTAACCTAACCTTACCTAACCTAACCTAACCTAACCTTACCTAACCTAACCTAACCTCACCTAACCTAACCTAACCTAACCTAACCTTACCTAACCTAACCTAACCTAACCTAACCTAACCTAACCTAACCTAACCTAACCTAACCTAACCTAACCTAACTTAACTTAACTTAACTTAACTTTACCTAACCTAACCTAACCTAACCTAACCTAACCTAACCTAACCTAACCTAACCTAACCTAACCTAACCTAACCTAACCTAACTTAACCTAACCTAACCTAACCTAACCTAACCTAACCTAACCTAACCTAACCCAACCCAACCCAACCCAACCCAACCCAACCCAACCCAACCCAACCCAACCCAACCCAACCCAACCCAACCCAACCCAACCCAACCCAACCCAACCCAACCCAACCCAACCCAACCCAACCCAACCCAACCCAACCCAACCCAACCCAACCCAACCCAACCCAACCCAACCCAACCCAACCTAACCTAACCTAACTTAACCTAACCTAACCTAACCCAACCCAACCCAACCTAACCTAACCTATCCTTACCTTACCTAACCTAACCTAACCTAACCTAACCTAACCTAACCTAACCTAACCTAACCAAACCTAACCTAACCTAACCTAACCTAACCTAACCTAACCTAACCTAACCTAACCAAACCTAACCTAACCTTGTGAAAATAGAATGAATAAAAAAATATTGACAGAAAGATATTTTGTGTGTTTCCAATTCTCTGAACGAACGGTAATTGTAAACCGCATTAACGTGGGTCGAGCAAGCATTGAGTAAAACATTTCAACTGAATTCTAAGCATGGGGTGCGGTGGGTAGGTCAGGGGGGGGGAGGAGGGGGGGAATTTCCTACCCTAATAAGCGGCCCATTTTATGACTGTAATCTCCTTTGAAGCTATCAATTAAGGTCGCCCTCGCTGCGAGTGGGACGCGTAACAGCGGCGTAATATTTTCAAATAAGCCTCGCATTACCTGCAATTACAAGCAGTGTAATTCCAAATAAGTACGCTATTTGCTGAGTGTGCGCACCTGAGTCTATCCAGCCCGAACCGGGACTCGAAACAAGCACCTTTTGTTTGAAAACGATTTCAAGATCGTTGAAAATAATTGTTATTTTTGCTATAAAAATTGTGTGAAAAATAAAAAGGCTTTAATGGTTATGACGTAATATAGCGTCACTAGAATCAGAGTGACTGTGAGTATTCACAGCCTCTTGGTTCTACTCCTTGGTGATCCGTCATTCTCATCAAATACACTGAAATCATCTCAAAAAGCCAGTGTCCAAGTAGCTCAATTGGTTAGAGCAACTCTAGCGACAGGTGGAGATCGGGGTCCAAGTAGCTCAATTGGTTAGAGCAACACCCGTGACAGGTGGAGATCGGGGTCCAAGTAGCTCAATTGGTAAGAGCAACACCCGTGACAGGTGGATATCGGGGTCCAAGTAGCTCAATTGGTTAGAGCAACACCCGTGACAGGTGGAGATCGGGGTCCATGTAGCTCAATTGGTTAGAGCAACACCCGTGACAGGTGGAGATCGGGGTCCAAGTAGCTCAATTGGTTCGAGCAACACCCGTGACAGGTGGAGATCGGGGTCCAAGTAGCTCAATTGGTTAGAGCAACACCCGTGACAGGTGGAGATCGGGGTCCAAGTAGCTCAATTGGTAAGAGCAACACCCGTGACAGGTGGATATCGGGGTCCAAGTAGCTCAATTGGTTAGAGCAACACCCGTGACAGGTGAAGATCGGGGTCCAAGTAGCTTAATTGGTTAGAGCAACACCCGTGACAGGTGGAGATCGGGGTCCATGTAGCTCAATTGGTTAGAGCAACACCCGTGACAGGTGGAGATCGGGGTCCAAGTAGCTCAATCGGTTAGAGCAACACCCGTGACAGGTGGAGATCGGGGTCCAAGTAGCTTAATTGGTTAGAGCAACACCCGTGACAGGTGGAGATCGGGGTCCAAGTAGCTCAATTGGTTAGAGCAACACCCGTGACAGGTGGAGATCGGGGTCCAAGTAGCTCAATTGGTTAGAGCAACACCCGTGACAGGTGGAGATCGGGATCCAAGTAGCTCAATTGGTTAGAGCAACACCCGCGACAGGTGGAGATCGGGGTCCAATTAGCTCAATTGGTTAGAGCAACACCCGTGACAGGTGGAGACGGGGTCCAAGTAGCTCAATTGGTTAGAGCAACACCCGTGACAGGTGGAGATCGGGGTCCAAGTAGCTCAATTGGTTAGAGCAACACCCGTGACAGGTGGAGATCGGGGTCCAAGTAGCTCAATTGGTTAGAGCAACACCCGTGACAGGTGGAGATCGGGGTCCAAGTAGCTCAATTGGTTAGAGCAACACCCGTGACAGGTGGAGATCGGGGTCCAAGTAGCTTAATTGGTTAGAGCAACACCCGTGACAGGTGGAAATCGGGGTCCAAGTAGCTCAATTGGTTAGAGCAACACCCGTGACAGGTGGAGATCGGGGTTCAAGTAGCTCAACTGGTTAGAGCAACACCCGTGACAGGTGGAGATCGGGGTCCAAGTAGCTCAATTGGTTAGAGCAACACCCGTGACAGGTGGAGATCGGGGTCCAAGTAGCTCAATTGGTTAGAGCAACACCCGTGACAGGTGGAGATCGGGGTCCAAGTAGCTCAATTGGTTAGAGCAACACCCGTGACAGGTGGAGATCGGGGTCCAAGTAGCTTAATTGGTTAGAGCAACACCCGTGACAGGTGGAGATCGGGGTCCAAGTAGCTCAATGGTTCAGAGCAACACCCGTGACAGGTGGAGATCGGGGTCCAAGTAGCTCAATTGGTTAGAGCAACACCCGCGACAGGTGGAGATCGGGGTCCAAGTAGCTCAATTGGTTAGATCAACACCCGTGACAGGTGGAGATCGGGGTCCAAGTAGCTCAATTGGTTAGAGCAACACCCGCGACAGGTGGAGATCGGGGTCCAAGTAGCTCAATTGGTTAGAGCAACACCTGCGACAGGTGGAGACAACGGCTTGTCTTGAGATTTCAAGTGTGTTTGACTCAAGACTTTGCAAGAATCATGCAACGAGGCAGAATCTTGCTTCTTAAAGTAATCTTCTTTATTAATCAAGTGATGGTCTTGAGATAATCTTCCCACTCGTTCATAGCATTCTCGACATATCGTCACGCGCCATCTTTGAGGTATTTCCTCTGTGACGTCACGACGTCACGACGCTCGGCATCGACGTCGCTAGGTTATTACTTTTAATATCGCATAAAAACAAAAGAATGTCGAATTTTTTTAATTTGCACTCCGTGTTTGTTTATGCGTTGCTATGCTATGGTTGCTATGGTTGCTATGCTATGGTTGCTATGCTATGGTTGCTATGCTATGGTTGCTATGCTATGGTTGCTATGCTATGGTTGCTATGCTATGGTTGCTATGCTATGGTTGCTATGCTATGGTTGCTATGCTATGGTTGCTATGGTTGCTATGCTATGGTTGCAATGCTATGGTTGCTATGCTATGGTTGCTATGGTTGCAATGGTTGCTATGCTATGGTTGCTATGCTATGGTTGCTATGGTTGCTATGCTATGGTTGCTATGCTATGGTTGCTATGCTATGGTTGCTATGCTATGGTTGCTATGCTATGGTTGCTATGGTTGCTATGCTATGGTTGCTATGCTATGGTTGCTATGCTATGGTTGCTATGGTTGCAATGGTTGCTATGCAATGGTTGCTATGCTATGGTTGCTATGCTATGGTTGCTATGCTATGGTTGCTATGGTTGCTATGCTATGGTTGCTATGCTATGGTTGCTATGCTATGGTTGCTATGGTTGCAATGGTTGCTATGCAATGGTTGCTATGCTATGGTTGCTATGCTATGGTTGCTATGCTATGGTTGCTATGCTATGTTTGCTATGGTTGCTATGCTATGGTTGCTATGCTATGGTTGCTATGCTATGGTTGCTATGCTATGGTTGCTATGGTTGCTATGCTATGGTTGCTATGCTTTGGTTGCTATGCTATGGTTGCTATGCTATGGTTGCTATGGTTGCTATGCTATGGTTGCTATGCTATGGTTGCTATGCTATGGTTGCTATGGTTGCTATGCTATGGTTGCTATGCTATGGTTGCTATGGTTGCTATGCTATGGTTGCTATGGTTGCTATGCTATGGTTGCTATGGTTGCTATGGTTGATATGCTATGGTTGCTATGTTTTGGTTGCTATGCTATGGTTGCTATGCTATGGTTGCTATGCTATGGTTGCTATGCTATGGTTGCTATGCTATGGTTGCTATGGTTGCTATGGTTGCTATGCTATGGTTGCTATGCTATGGTTGCTATGCTATGGTTGCTATGCTATGGTTGCTATGCTATGGTTGCTATGCTATGGTTGCTATGGTTGCTATGGTTGCTATGCTATGGTTGCTATGCTATGGTTGCTATGCTATGGTTGCTATGGTTGCTATGCTATGGTTGCTATGGTTGCTATGGTTGCTATGCTATGGTTGCTATGCTTTGGTTGCTATGGTTGCTATGCTATGGTTGCTATGGTTGCTATGGTTGCTATGCTATGGTTGCTATGCTTTGGTTGCTATGCTATGGTTGCTATGCTATGGTTGCTATGCTATGGTTGCTATGCTATGGTTGCTATGCTATGGTTGCTATGCTATGTTTGCTATGGTTGCTATGCTATGGTTGCTATGCTATGGTTGCTATGCTATGGTTGCTATGCTATGGTTGCTATGCTATGTTTGCTATGGTTGCTATGCTATGGTTGCTATGCTATGGTTGCTATAATATGGTTGCTATGCTATGGTTGCTATGCTATGTTTGCTATGGTTGCTATGCTATGGTTGCTATGGTTGCTATGGTTGCTATGCTATGGTTGCTATGCTTTGGTTGCTATGCTATGGTTGCTATGCTATGGTTGCTATGCTATGGTTGCTATGCTATGGTTGCTATGCTATGGTTGCTATGCTATGGTTGCTATGCTATGGTTGCTATGCTATGGTTGCTATGCTATGGTTGCTATGGTTGCTATGGTTGCTATGCTATGGTTGCTATGCTATGGTTGCTATGCTATGGTTGCTATGCTATGGTTGCTATGGTTGCTATGCTATGGTTGCTATGGTTGCTATGGTTGCTATGCTATGGTTGCTATGCTTTGGTTGCTATGCTATGGTTGCTATGCTATGGTTGCTATGCTATGGTTGCTATGCTATGGTTGCTATGCTATGGTTGCTATGCTATGGTTGCTATGGTTGCTATGCTATGGTTGCTATACTATGGTTGCTATGCTATGGTTGCTATGGTTGCTATGCTATGGTTGCTATGCTATGGTTGCTATGCTATGGTTGCTATGCTATGGTTGCTATGGTTGCTATGCTATGGTTGCTATGCTATGGTTGCTATGCTATGGTTGCTATGGTTGCAATGCTATGGTTGCTATGCTATGGTTGCTATGGTTGCTATGGTTGCTATGCTATAGTTGCTATGCTATGGTTGCTATGCTATGGTTGCTATGCTATGGTTGCTATGGTTGCTAAGGGTGGTTGTTTGGGTTGGTTGGTTGCTAAGGGTGGTTGCTAAGGGTGGTTGCTAAGGGTGGTTGCTAAGGGTGGTTGCTAGGGGTGGTTGCTTAGGGTGGTTGCTAGGGGTGGTTGCTAAGGGTGGTTGCTAGGGTTGGTTGCTAAGGGTGGTTGCTAAGGGTGGTTGCTAAGGGTGGTTGCTAAGGGTGGTTGCTAGGGTTGGTTGCTAAGGGTGGTTGCTAGGGGTGGTTGCTAGGGGTGGTTGCTAGGGGTGGTTGCTAAGGGTGGTTGCTAGGGGTGGTTGCTAAGGGTGGTTGCTAAGGGTGGTTGCTAAGGGTGGTTGCTAGGGTTGGTTGCTAAGGGTGGTTGCTAAGGGTGGTTGCTAAGGGTGGTTGCTAAGGGTGGTTGCTAAGGTTGGTTGCTAAGGGTGGTTGCTAGGGGTGGTTGCTAAGGGTGGTTGCTAGGGGTGGTTGCTAAGGGTGGTTGCTAAGGGTGGTTGCTAGGGGTGGTTGCTAGGGGTGGTTGCTAAGGGTGGTTGCTAGGGGTGGTTGCTAAGGGTGGTTGCTAAGGGTGGTTACTAGGGTTGGTTGCTAAGGTTGGTTGCTAGGGGTGGTTGCTAAGGGTGGTTGCTAAGGTTGGTTGCTAAGGTTGGTTGCTAAGGGTGGTTGCTAGGGGTGGTTGCTAAGGGTGGTTGCTAAGGGTGGTTGCTAGGGGTGGTTGCTAAGGGTGGTTGCTAGGGGTGGTTGCTAAGGGTGGTTGCTAGGGGTGGTTGCTAAGGGTGGTTGCTAAGGGTGGTTGCTAAGGGTGGTTGCTAAGGGTTGTTGCTAAGGGTGGTTGCTAGGGGTGGTTGCTAAGGGTGGTTGCTAGGGGTGGTTGCTAAGGGTGGTTGCTAGGGGTGGTTGCTAAGGGTGGTTGCTAAGGGTTGTTGCTAAGGGTGGTTGCTAGGGGTGGTTGCTAGGGGTGGTTGCTAGGGGTGGTTGCTAAGGGTGGTTGCTAAGGGTTGTTGCTAAGGGTGGTTGCTAGGGGTGGTTGCTAGGGGTGGTTGCTAAGGGTGGTTGCTAGGGGTGGTTGCTAGGGGTGGTTGCTAGGGGTGGTTGCTAGGGGTGGTTGCTAAGGGTGGTTGCTAAGGGTTGTTGCTAAGGGTGGTTGCTAGGGGTGGTTGCTAAGGGTGGTTGCTAGGGTTGGTTGCTAAGGGTGGTTGCTAAGGGTTGTTGCTAAGGGTGGTTGTGGGTCGGGTCTGGGTTGTTAACGCACCAGACTCCAGATGTCATGGTTCAAAGCACCAGGACATGGAAGGGGGGTGGGGGGTCCCAGTCGAACTCTTTGCAAATATTATCAAGATTATCGGCAAGATCATTCGAGGGGGAAATTGAGAACTGAGTTCCTCGTCTTGTAGCGAATGTTTTCACAGAGTGGAATGGTTGGTGGTTGGGGGGGGGGGGGGGGGGGTGGCGTTTGCTCGCGTTTGTTTAAAACATGTTTACACGGCTGAGATGTTGGGCTTACTTCACGTTCAAGAGGAATTATATGAAAGACACAAGACAATAAGACGCGGCATTTGAAGAGTACACATTTGTTTGTAAGTTCTTTGAAAGAGAGAAAAGAGAAATAATCAGGCGTAATTACATCAAGTTCTGCCATTCGTTAATAATACATCTTTGTTCAAATTCCCGGTAAAACACGCTTTGATGTAATTATTGAAAATAAAACACGTCAGGTTTTCACAGCCTCTTTGTTTCAACCGACGAGACGAATATTTTCCATCTTCAAGTCAATTTGGTAGCCATGGAGATGCTGAGATCGCCTGACAGAGCTTCTCAATTCTGCTATCTTATGTTACCACGGGTATATCATGACCTAGCATAGGAGGTTCAATGTTAGCACGGGTATATCATGGCCTAGCATAGGAGGTTCAATGGTAGATTCAACGTTTGGTAGCCATGGAGATGCTGAGATCGCCTGACAGAGCTTCTCAATTCTGCTATCTTATGTTACCACGGGTATATCATGGCCTAGCATAGGAGGTTCAATGGTAGATTCAACGTTTGGTAGCCATGGAGATGCTGAGATCGCCTGACAGAGCTTCTCAATTCTGCTATCTTATGTTACCACGGGTATATCATGGCCTAGCATAGGAGGTTCAATGGTAGATTCAACGTTTGGTAGCCATGGAGATGCTGAGATCGCCTGACAGAGCTTCTCAATTCTGCTATCTTATGTTACCACGGGTATATCATGGCCTAGCATAGGAGGTTCAATGTTAGCACGGGTATATCATGGCCTAGCATAGGAGGTTCAATGGTAGATTCAACGTTTGGTAGCCATGGAGATGCTGAGATCGCCTGACAGAGCTTCTCAATTCTGCTATCTTATGTTACCACGGGTATATCATGGCCTAGCATAGGAGGTTCAATGGTAGATTCAACGTTTGGTAGCCATGGAGATGCTGAGATCGCCTGACAGAGCTTCTCAATTCTGCTATCTTATGTTACCACGGGTATATCATGGCCTAGCATAGGAGGTTCAATGGTAGATTCAACGTTTGGTAGCCATGGAGATGCTGAGATCGCCTGACAGAGCTTCTCAATTCTGCTATCTTATGTTACCACGGGTATATCATGGCCTAGCATAGGAGGTTCAATGGTAGATTCAACGTTTGGTAGCCATGGAGATGCTGAGATCGCCTGACAGAGCTTCTCAATTCTGCTATCTTATGTTACCACGGGTATATCATGGCCTAGCATAGGAGGTTCAATGTTACCACGGGTATATCATGGCCTAGCATAGGAGGTTCAATGTTAGCACGGGTATATCATGGCCTAGCATAGGAGGTTCAATGTTAGCACTGGTATATCATGGCCCAGCATAGGAGGTTCAATGTTAGCACGGGTATATCATGGCCTAGCATAGGAGGTTCAATGTTACCACGGGTATATCATGGCCTAGCATAGGAGGTTCAATGTTACCACGGGTATATCATGGCCCAGCATAGGAGGTTCAATGTTACCACGGGTATATCATGGCCTGGCATAGGAGGTTCAATGTTAGCACGGGTATATCATGGCCTAGCATAGGAGGTTCAATGTTAGCACGGGTATATCATGGCCTAGCATAGGAGGTTCAATGTTACCACGGGTATATCATGGCCTAGCATAGGAGGTTCAATGTTAGCACGGGTATATCATGGCCTAGCATAGGAGGTTCAATGTTAGCACTGGTATATCATGGCCCAGCATAGGAGGTTCAATGTTAGCACGGGTATATCATGGCCTAGCATAGGAGGTTCAATGTTACCACGGGTATATCATGGCCTAGCATAGGAGGTTCAATGTTACCACGGGTATATCATGACCTAGCATAGGAGGTTCAATGTTAGCACGGGTATATCATGGCCTGGCATAGGAGGTTCAATGTTAGCACGGGTATATCATGGCCTAGCATAGGAGGTTCAATGTTAGCACGGGTATATCATGGCCTAGCATAGGAGGTTCAATGTTAGCACGGGTATATCATGGCCCAGCATAGGAGGTTCAATGTTAGCACGGGTATATCATGGCCTAGCATAGGAGGTTCAATGTTAGCACGGGTATATCATGACCCAGCATAGGAGGTTCAATGTTCGCACGGGTACATCATGGCCTGGCATAGGAGGTTCAATGTTAGCACGGGTATATCATGGCCTAGCATAGGAGGTTCAATGTTACCACGGGTATATCATGGCCTAGCATAGGAGGTTCAATGTTAGCACGGGTATATCATGGCCTAGCATAGGAGGTTCAATGTTAGCACGGGTATATCATGGCCTGGCATAGGAGGTTCAATGTTAGTACGGGTATATCATGGCCTAGCATAGGAGGTTCAATGTTACCACGGGTATATCATGGCCCAGCATAGGAGGTTCAATGTTAGCTCGGGTATATCATGGTCTAGCATAGGAGGTTCAATGTTAGCACGGGTATATCATGGCCCAGCATAGGAGGTTCAATGTTACCACGGGTATATCATGACCTAGCATAGGAGGTTCAATGTTAGCACGGGTATATCATGGTCTAGCATAGGAGGTTCAATGGTAGATTCAACGTTTGGGAGCCATGGAGATGCTATTTTAATACCACGGGTGAATGGAGTCCCCATGTATTCAACTGTAATCAAACCAAAATCTTTTTATGGTCATATTTGAAAAAAAATTTAAAATAAAACCCTTGAGAAGTGTTTGAATGTCGCTCGACTCGCTCATCCAAACATTGTTCGCTTGAAAGACAATTATCAGTCGAACCAAAGAAATTCTTTCAAGATTCAACAGCGGCAGTCGAGCTCAGCTCGCCACGTTGGCATCCCTGGGGGTCGCGGTGACCACTAGGGCTGCAGCGGGAAGAACTGAACTGTAGGCTAGGTTTACCCTCCATCCGCCCCACCCATATCTCAACCACAACCACACACGGCGGAAAAGTGGTCGATCCTCGGCGGTTCAAACGCAGACCCAGGTTCGATTTCCCGAGAGGGCTGTAGTTCTGCACTGTAGCCATAATACGCGCGTGCATTGACCACTACATCACTGGGTGGACTGCGTACACCCGCGTGCATTGACCACTACATCACTGGGTGGACTGCGTACACCCGCGTGCATTGACCACTACATCACTGGGTGGACTGCGTACACCCGCGTGCATTGACCACTACATCACTAGGTGGACTGCGTACACCCGCGTGCATTGACCACCACATCACTGGGTGGACTGCGTACACCCGCGTGCATTGACCACTACATCACTGGGTGGACTGCGTACACCCGCGTGCATTGACCACTACATCACTGTATGGACTGCGTACACCCGCGTGCATTGACCACTACATCACTGGATGGACTGCGTACACCTGCGTGCACTGACCACTACATCACTGGGTGGACTGCGTACACCCGCGTGCATTGACCACTACATCACTGGATGGACTGCGTACACCTGCGTGCACTGACCACTACATCACTGGGTGGACTGCGTACACCCGCGTGCATTGACCACTACATCACTGGGTGGACTGCGTACACCCGCGTGCATTGACCACCACATCACTGGGTGGACTGCGTACACCCGCGTGCATTGACCACTACATCACTGGGTGGACTGCGTACACCCGAGTGCATTGACCACTACATCACTGAGTGGACTGCGTACACCCGCGTGCATTGACCACTACCCCTCTCCCCCCTCCCCCCCTTTATTTGCGCCACACGATAAACGTGTAGACATATTGTTGTTGACTCTCCTACTCATCAACATGGTCATGAGGGCCCTCCCCCCCCCCCCCTCCCCCCCCCCCCCCCCCCAATCCTGCAACCACCGCCCTGTGGTGGAACCAATTACGCGCTAGAGAACAAATCTGGGACGATTTCCCCGATTGTCGAATGTCATCATTCCAGCGCCTTGTTTGTTCATGTTAAGCCAAGATTCACAAGGCGGTGACGTCATGATCTTACATTCTCAAGTTAACCTGGTGACAGTTCTCTGATTGATTGATTATTTTGTGTGTGACATCACTCCATGTGGCACTGGTCTAATGGCGTCGGTGAATGAGTGGATGATGATGAACCTAACCTAGTCTAGAAGGAAGGAGGTGAAACCCGGTGCCGGCACGTAGCCTACTCCTGTCGAAGACCAAGGGGACCACCGGCTTAACGTCCCTTCCGAAGGACGGTACAACGCGAACAACAGGATTCCTCCACAAATCCATGCTGTCGAGAGGTTGATAAGCAAGGCAAGTGAAGTTGCCTGTACTAACTTTCATCCCTCCAACCTCTCTCCCGAACAGAACTGATCATGTGTATGATGGTCACCCATTCAATACCTGACCCAGCGCAGTGTTGCTTAACTTTCATCCCTCCAACCTCTCTCCCGAACAGAACTGGTCATGTGTATGATGGTCACCCATCCAATACCTGACCCAGCGCAGTGTTGCTTAACTTTCATCCCTCCAACCTCTCTCCCGAACAGAACTGGTCATGTGTATGATAGTCACCCATCCAATACCTGACCCAGCGCAGTGTTGCTTAACTTTCATCCCTCCAACCTCTCTCCCGAACAGAACTGGTCATGTGTATAATTATCTATTTCCTATGCTCTATCCAGGTTATTTGAGATCAGCTGGCTGGATCCTATGCTCTATCCAGGTTATTTGAGATCAGCTGGCTGGATCCTATGCTCTATCCAGGTTATTTGAGATCAGCTAGCTGGATCTTATGATCTATCCAGGTTATTTGAGATCAGCTGACTGGATCCTATGCTCTATCCAGGTTATTTGAGATCAGCTGGCTGGATCCTATGCCCTATCCAGGTTATTTGAGATCAGCTGGTTGGATCCTATGCTCTATCCAGGTTATTTGAGATCAGCTGGCTGGATCCTATGCTCTATCCAGGTTATTTGAGATCAGCTGGCTGGATCCTATGCTCTATCCAGGTTATTTGAGATCAGCTGGCTGGATCCTATGCTCTATCCAGGTTATTTGAGATCAGCTGGCTGGATCCTATGCTCTATCCAGGTTACTTGAGATCAGCTGGCTGGATCCTATGTTCTATCCATGTTATTTGAGATCAGCTGGCTGGATCCTATGTTCTATCCAGGTTATTTGAGATCAGCTGGCTGGATCCTATGTTCTATCCAGGTTATTTAAGATCAGCTGACTGGATCCTATGTTCTATCCAGGTTATTTGAGATCAGCTGACTGGATCCTATGCTCTATCCAGGTTATTTGAGATCAGCTGACTGGATCCTATGCTCTATCCAGGTTATTTGAGATCAGCACAACTTGGCTAACGAGGTTTTAATGAACTACATTCTAGATTTAATTTAATTCTGTTATGTCCCGCAATTAACGTCATATCCCTGTACTTTTCACGCTTAACGTGTAATAAGTTTCGTTGCACTGTTTTGATTGAGTTGCCGTCGGGTGGCCATCGTCGGGTCAATTGAATTATTGTTCGGCCAGGTTCGATCCCCGGTCAGGTGATGTCCGGTCATCAGCTGATTGACGTCATTAACACAGGTTAGATGGTTGAAATGTTGACACCTGATAAGATGGACATGAATCGAACAAAGACCCGCCTGATGGGAAGGGGTGGGGGTAGGTACGTGAGTTGGCAACACAGCTTAGATGGTCGAGTCGAGACGGGTTGAAATGATGACACCTGACAAGATGGACAAGAATCGAACAAAGACCCTCCTGATGGGAAGGGGTGGGGAAAGTTTCATTAAAATATCGTGGCTATAGTTTTGTGATTTCGCCAACTTTTCCTGACGTCATCAGTGCTCACGTTGTCTTTGATGTTCAAGCTGCAGGTGAAAGCCCCGGCTTCAAGCCCCGGCTTCATTCATTTCAAAGCGAGCAGCTATATCAGTCCTTGCCGCGGTCTAATTAACTAAATCCCGAATATTAACTCAACTAATGACCAATTTCATCTTTTACTTTCATGAATAAGAAGCCTTTGCTGGCAGCAGATTATAAGCTTCATAACCATTAGTTCAGTCCGAGAGAGTTAAGCAACACTGCGCTGGGTCAGGTATTAGATGGGTGACCATCATACACATGACCAGTTCTGTTCGGGAGAGAGGTTGGAGGGATGAAAGTTAAGCAACACTGCGCTGGGTCAGGTATTGGATGGGTGACCATCATACACATGACCAGTTCTGTTCGGGAGAGGTTGGAGGGATGAAAGTTAAGCAACACTGCGCTGGGTCAGGTATTGGATGGGTGACCATCATACACATGACCAGTTCTCTTCGGGAGAGAGGTTGGAGGGATGAAAGTTCAGCAACACTGCACTGGGTCAGGTATTGGATGGGTGACCATCATACACATGACCAGTTCTATTTGGGAGAGAGGTTGGAGGGATGAAAGTTAAGCAACACTGCGCTGGGTCAGGTATTGGATGGGTGACCATCATACACATGACCAGTTCTCTTCGGGAGAGAGGTTGGAGGGATGAAAGTTCAGCAACACTGCACTGGGTCAGGTATTGGATGGGTGACCATCATACACATGACCAGTTCTATTTGGGAGAGAGGTTGGAGGGATGAAAGTTAAGCAACACTGCACTGGGTCAGGTATTGGATGGGTGACCATCGTACACATGACCAGTTCTGTTCGGGAGAGAGGTTGGAGGGATGAAAGTTAAGCAACACTGCGCTGGGTCAGGTATTGGATGGGTGACCATCATACACATGACCAGTTCTGTTTGGGAGAGAGGTTGGAGGGATGAAAGTTAAGCAACACTGCGCTGAGTCAGGTATTGGATGGGTGACCATCATACACATGACCAGTTCTGTTCGGGAGAGAGGTTGGAGGGATGAAAGTTAAGCAACACTGCACTGGGTCAGGTATTGGATGGGTGACCATCGTACACATGACCAGTTCTGTTCGGGAGAGAGGTTGGAGGGATGAAAGTTAAGCAACACTGCACTGGGTCAGGTATTGGATGGGTGACCATCATACACATGACCAGTTCTGTTCGGGAGAGAGATTGGAGGGATGAAAGTTAGTTCAGCAACTTCACTCGCCTTGCTTATCAACCTCTCGACAGGATGGATTTGTGAAGGAATCCTGTTGTTCGCGTTGTACCGTCCTTCGGAAGGGACGTTAAGCCGGTGGTCCCCTTGGTCTTCGACAGGAGTAGGCTACGTGCCAGCACCGGGTTTCCCCTCCTCACTTCTAGGCTAGGTTAGGTTCATCATCACAATTTCCACCTCGGTGACAATTAGACGAGTGGCACGTTGTAAAAACAGTGCTAAGTTAAACACCAGCTCCAGTCATCGAAACACAATCGTTCAATTAACTGTCGATTTCTGAAGAATATTATTGACATTCCTGAGTATTTAACATTGAATTGGGACCCAATTAATTCAAAACAAATTATACAAGCATTTTATTGCTTCTAGACTCATGACTACTTGATGTAAACTTAGCACTAGTTTTAACAAAAACTATTTCAACTGGGTTTTCAATGCTAAGTGAAGAACAACTAAATTTCCCAACGTTTCGTAACTTGTACCTGTTACTTTATCAAGGGTTAGAGCAGTCCTGACAATTTTCCAATAACAAAAGAACCACATAAAATTATAACAATTACCAAGTTCAAGCTTCCTAAATGCATCTAAATAAAATAATCAGAGTCAATAACTCAAAGACTAATGTATTTTGTATTTTCTGAAATAAAATCCATTAAAAATTGTCAGGACTGCTCTTACCCTTGATAAAGTAACAGGTACAAGTTACGAAACGTTGGGAAATTCAGTTGTTCTTCACTTAGCATTCAAAACCCAGTTGAAATAGTTTTTGTTGAGGAAAATATCAACTTTTCGTTGTCACAAGAAAGAGGGAATCTAGGTTCGAGTCCCGGTTTGGGCAACAAAGCAGCCACGAGTAATAAAAGCCACCCACCTGTATGAGTAAGTCGTTCGTTTCGTCGCGGAAGCAACTCGAGGGCGTCGGTAGAACTGCTGGACGTCGCGACGCTGTTGCTATTGCCGGCGTCGCGACGCCAGGCGCCGTCTTATAGGCGTCGCTGCGTGGAGCGACGTCGCTTATTGGTCGGCCCTGGCCCACACCAAGCGACGCAACGCGAGCAGCGCCGTACAAGTTAAGCAACACTGCGCTGAGTCACCGTATTGGATGGGTGACCACCGAACGGTTTGTCGTGTTGGAAACACCGGTGCTAGCAAATCTGGAACTGGAAAGAAATCATCATACACATGTTCATTTGTTTGCGAAACATTGAATTGTAGGAATGTTAGTTACGTAAAGGATCCTGTCAGCTGATCTCAAATAACCTAGATAGAACATGGGATCCAGCCAGCTGATCTCAAATAACCTGGATAGAACATAGGATCCAGCCAGCTGATCTCAAATAACATGGATAGAGCATACGATCCAGCCAGCTGATCTCAAATAACCTGGATAGAGCATAGGATCCAGCCAGCTGATCTCAAATAACCTAGATAGAACATAGGATCCAGTCAGCTGATCTCAAATAACGTGGATAGAACATAGGATCCAGCCAGCTGATCTCAAATAACCTAGATAGAACATAGGATCCAGCCAGCTGATCTCAAATAACCTGGATAGGGCATAGGATCCAGCCAGCTGATCTCAAATAACATGGATAGAGCATAGGGTCCGGCCAGCTGATCTCAAATAACCTGGATGGAACATAGGATCCAGCCAGCTAATCTCAAATAACCTGGATAGAACATAGGATCCAGCCAGCTGATCTCAAATAACCTGGATAGAGCATAGGATCCAGCCAGCTGACCTCAAATAACATGGATAGAGCATAGGATCCAGTCAGCTGATCTCAAATAACCTGGATAGAGCATAGGATCCAGCCAGCTGATCTCAAATAACCTGGATAGAGCATAGGATCCAGCCAGCTGATCTCAAATAACATGGATAGAGCATAGGATCCAGCCAGCTGATCTCAAATAACCTGGATAGAGCATAGGATCCAGCCAGCTGATCTCAAATAACCTGGATAGAGCATAGGATCCAGCCAGCTGATCTCAAATAACCTGGAATGAGCAAAGGATCCAGCCAGCTGATCTCAAATAACATGGATAGAGCATAGGATCCAGCCAGCTGATCTCAAATAACCTGGATAGAGCATAGGATCCAGCCAGCTGATCTCAAATAACCTGGATAGAGCATAGGATCCAGCCAGCTGATCTCAAATAACCTGGATAGAGCATAGGATCCAGCCAGCTGATCTCAAATAACCTGGATAGAGCATAGGATCCAGCCAGCTGATCTCAAATAACCTGGATAGAGCATAGGATCCAGCCAGCTGATCTCAAATAACCTGGAATGAGCAAAGGATCCAGCCAGCTGATCTCAAATAACATGGATAGAGCATAGGATCCAGCCAGCTGATCTCAAATAACATGGATAGAACATAGGATCCAGCCAGCTGATCTCAAATAACCTGGATAGAACATAGGATCCAGTCAGCTGATCTCAAATAACCTGGATAGAGCATAGGATCCAGCCAGCTGATCTCAAATAACCTGGATAGAGCATAGGATCCAGCCAGCTGATCTCAAATAACCTAAATAGAGCATAGGATCCAGCCAGCTGATCTCAAATAACCTGGATAGAGCATAGGATCCAGCCAGCTGATCTCAAATAACCTGGATAGAGCATAGGATCCAGCCAGCTGATCTCAAATAACCTGGATAGAGCATAGGATCCAGCCAGCTGATCTCAAATAACCTGGATAGAGCATAGGATCCAGCCAGCTGATCTCAAATAACATGGATAGAGCATAGGATCCAGCCAGCTGATCTCAAATAACCTGGATAGAACATAGGATCCAGTCAGCTGATCTCAAATAACCTGGATAGAACATAGGATCCAGTCAGCTGATCTCAAATAACATGGATAGAGTATAGGACCCAGCCAGCTGATCTCAAATAACCTGGATAGAGCATAGGACCCAGCCAGCTGATCTCAAATAACATGGATAGAGCATAGGATCCAGCCAGCTGATCTCAAATAACCTGGATAGAACATAGGATCCAGTCAGCTGATCTCAAATAACCTGGATAGAACATAGGATCCAGTCAGCTGATCTCAAATAACATGGATAGAGTATAGGACCCAGCCAGCTGATCTCAAATAACCTGGATAGAACATAGGATCCAGTCAGCTGATCTCAAATAACCTGGATAGAACATAGGATCCAGTCAGCTGATCTCAAATAACCTGGATAGAACATAGGATCCAGTCAGCTGATCTCAAATAACATGGATAGAGCATAGGATCCAGCCAGCTGATCTCATATAACCTGGATAGAACATAGGATCCAGCCAGCTGATCTCAAATAACCTGGATAGAGCATAGGATCCAGCCAGCTGATCTTAAATAACCTGGAGAGAGCATAGGACCCAGCCAGCTGATCTCAAATAACCTGGATAGAGCATAGGATCCAGCCAGCTGATCTCAAATAACCTGGATAGAGCATAGGATCCAGCCAGCTGATCTTAAATAACCTGGAGAGAGCATAGGACCCAGCCAGCTGATCTCAAATAACCTGGATAGAGCATAGGATCCAGTCAGCTGATCTCAAATAACCTGGATAGAGCATAGGATCCAGCCAGCTGATCTTAAATAACCTGGAGAGAGCATAGGATCCAGTCAGCTGATCTCAAATAACCTGGATAGAACATAGGATTCAGCCAGCTGATCTCAAATAACCTGGATAGAGCATATGATCCAGCCAGCTGATCTCAAACAACCAGGATAAAGCAATGGCCTAGACTTGAACGTGTCTCTATGGTAACCACAAGCAGTGAAGTAAAGTCAGGTGAGTTTTGTTTCTATTTGTTTGCTCATCATGGGTCTATGTACAATGTCTCGGTACAATGTTTACCAATTAAACATCAATTGCAATGAGATTACCGCTTTGATCGTCTCTATGTTTGAGTCAATTACGTCGTTAAACACGCTTTGTTTGACGACGCATCACTGCTGTTCGATTTGTTGAAATCCTCGGGATATATTGATTCTGTTTCGATGTTTAACATACGTCGCGTTGACGCTGCAATTTCATGTGGAAATTAGATTATTTGAAATAATAAAGCCGCACAATTTTAGAAAATTCACTAAAAATTGGGCGAAAAGACGTTTTATTCATAAATGAAATGTGATTTAAATTGCAAACGCTTGCAATGCGCGGGGTATTTTATTGTAATTAATAATGTTTTTCACTGTTTTATATAAATGTTTTTAAACATCAATTTTCGAGACGTTTTTCGTGTTCAGAACAAAAACAAAAGTCGTTTTGTGAAATCGCGGTCTTCCAGATTCAAATATTAAACAATGATTTGCACGAAGAGCAAATAATGACAGCTGATCAATTCAATTTCTTTTATTTGACAAAACAAAGCCTTCCTTAATCATCAACAAATTCAAATTCATATCTTTTTACTGTAAATTCTTCGTCAAACTATTTTATAATTTCATTGCTGTCTTTTCCTGCTCACGTTAAGTACTTAACGCTCCGTTAGTACTTAACGCTCCGTTAGTACTTAACGCTCCGTTAGTACACTCAGCCAATCAGAAGATGTGTTTTGTTCCATGATGTTGTTCCAAGAAGCCTGGATAAAGTTGGTCCATGTAACGATACGTTGGTTAGAGTCAACTTTAGCATCAGCAAATAAAAAGGGATGCGAACCCAGAACTTGCCCGGACCGGGACCACTGATGACGTCACATCATCTGTGCGTGGGTCGTTAGCACTTGTTTAACGACGCACTGTGTTTGCTCGTTAGTACAACGTCGCCAGCTTGGATTGGGGCTTGGGAGATCCGTCATTCTCATCAAATACACTAAAATCACCTCAAAAAGCCAGTGTCCAAGTAGCTCAATTGGTTAGAGCAACTCTAGCGACAGGTGGAGATCGGGGTCCAAGTAGCTCAATTGGTTAGAGCAACACCCGCGACAGGCGGAGATCGGGGTCCAAGTAGCTCAATTGGTTAGAGCAACACCCGCGACAGGTTAAGATCGGGGTCCAAGTAGCTCAATTGGTTAGAGCAACACACGCGACAGGTGGAGATCGGGGTTCAAGTAGTTCAATTGGTTAGAGCAACACCCGCGACAGGTGGAGATCGGGGTCCAAGTAGCTCAATTGGTTAGAGCAACACCCGCGACAGGTGAGATCGGGGTCCAAGTAGCTCAATTGGTTAGAGCAACACCCGCGACAGGTGGAGATCGGGGTCCAAGTAGCTCAATTGGTTAGAGCAACACCCGCGACAGGTGGAGATCGGGGTCCAAGTAGCTCAATTGGTTAGAGCAACACCCGCGACAGGTGGAGATCGGGGTCCAAGTAGTTCAATTGGTTAGAGCAACACCCGCGACAGGTGGAGATCGGGGTCCAAGTAGCTCAATTGGTTAGAGCAACACCCGCGACAGGTGGAGATCGGGGTCCAAGTAGCTCAATTGGTTAGAGCAACACCCGCGACAGGTGGAGATCGGGGGCCAAGTAGCTCAATTAGTTAGAGCAACACCCGTGACAGGTGGAGATCGGGGTCCAAGTAGCTCAATTGGTTAGAGCAACACCCGCGACAGGTGGAGATCGGGGGCCAAGTAGCTCAATTGGTTAGAGCAACACCCGCGACAGGTGGAGATCGGGGTCCAAGTAGCTCAATTGGTTAGAGCAACACCCGCGACAGGTGGAGATCGGGGTCCAAATAGCTCAATGGTTCAGAGCAACAGACGCGACAGGTGGAGATCGGGGTCCAAGTAGCTCAATTGGTTAGAACAACACCCGCGACAGGTGGAGATCGGGGTCCAAGTAGCTCAATTGGTTAGAGCAACACCCGTGACAGGTGGAGATCGGGGTCCAAGTAGCTCAATTGGTTAGAGCAACACCCGCGACAGGTTAAGATCGGGGTCCAAGTAGCTCAATTGGTTAGAGCAACACACGCGACAGGTGGAGATCGGGGTTCAAGTAGCTCAAATGGTTAGAACAACACCCGCGACAGGTGGAGATCGGGGTTCAAGTAGCTCAATTGGTTAGAGCAACACCCGCGACAGGTGGAGATCGGGGTCCAAGTAGCTCAATTGGTTAGAGCAACACCCGCGACAGGTGGAGATCGGGGTCCAAGTAGCTCAATTGGTTAGAGCAACACCCGCGACAGGTGGAGATCGGGGTCCAAGTAGCTCAATTGGTTAGAGCAACTCTAGCGACAGGTGGAGATCGGGGTCAAAGTAGCTCAATTGGTTAGAGCAACACCCGCGACAGGTGGAGATCGGGGTCCAAGTAGCTCAATTGGTTAGAGCAACACCCGCGACAGGTGGAGATCGGGGTCCAAGTAGCTCAATTGGTTAGAGCAACACCCGCGACAGGTGGAGATCGGGGTCCAAGTAGCTCAATTGGTTAGAGCAACACCCGCGACAGGTGGAGATCGGGGTCCAAGTAGCTCAATTGGTTAGAGCAACACCCGCGAAAGGTGGAGATCGGGGTCCAAATAGCTCAATGGTTCAGAGCAACAGACGCGACAGGTGGAGATCGGGGTCCAAGTAGCTCAATTGGTTAGAACAACACCCGCGACAGGTGGAGATCGGGGTCCAAGTAGCTCAATTGGTTAGAGCAACACCCGTGACAGGTGGAGATCGGGGTCCAAGTAGCTCAATTGGTTAGAGCAACACCCGCGACAGGTTAAGATCGGGGTCCAAGTAGCTCAATTGGTTAGAGCAACACACGCGACAGGTGGAGATCGGGGTTCAAGTAGCTCAATTGGTTAGAACAACACCCGCGACAGGTGGAGATCGGGGTTCAAGTAGCTCAATTGGTTAGAGCAACACCCGCGACAGGTGGAGATCGGGGTCCAAGTAGCTCAATTGGTTAGAGCAACACCCGCAACAGGTGGAGATCGGGGTCCAAGTAGTTCAATTGGTTAGAGCAACACCCGCGACAGGTGGAGATCGGGGTCCAAGTAGCTCAATTGGTTAGAGCAACACCCGCGACAGGTGGAGATCGGGGTCCAAGTAGTTCAATTGGTTAGAGCAACACCCGCGACAGGTGGAGATCGGGGTCCAAGTAGCTCAATTGGTTAGAGCAACACCCGCGACAGGTGAGATCGGGGTCCAAGTAGCTCAATTGGTTAGAGCAACACCCGCGACAGGTGGAGATCGGGGTCCAAGTAGCTCAATTGGTTAGAGCAACACCCGCGACATGTGGAGATCGGGGTTCGAGTAGCTCAATTGGTTAGAGCAACACCCGCGACAGGTGGAGATTGGGGTCCAAGTAGCTCAATTGGTTAGAGCAACACCCGCGACAGGTGGAGATCGGGGTCCAAGTAGCTCAATTGGTTAGAGCAACACCCGCGACAGGTGGAGATCGGGGTCCAAGTAGTTCAATTGGTTAGAGCAACACCCGCGACAGGTGGAGATTGGGGTCCAAGTAGCTCAATTGGTTAGAGCAACACCCGCGACAGGTGGAGATCGGGGTCCAAGTAGCTCAATTGGTTAGAGCAACACCCGCGACAGGTGGAGATCGGGTTCCAAGTAGCTCAATTGGTTAGAGCAACACCCGCGAAAGGTAGAGATCGGGGTCCAAATAGCTCAATGGTTCAGAGCAACAGACGCGACAGGTGGAGATCGGGGTCCAAGTAGCTCAATTGGTTAGAACAACACCCGCGACAGGTGGAGATCGGGGTCCAAGTAGCTCAATTGGTTAGAGCAACACCCGTGACAGGTGGAGATCGGGGTCCAAGTAGCTCAATTGGTTAGAGCAACACCCGCGACAGGTTAAGATCGGGGTCCAAGTAGCTCAATTGGTTAGAGCAACACACGCGACAGGTGGAGATCGGGGTTCAAGTAGCTCAATTGGTTAGAACAACACCCGCGACAGGTGGAGATCGGGGTTCAAGTAGCTCAATTGGTTAGAGCAACACCCGCGACAGGTGGAGATCGGGGTCCAAGTAGCTCAATTGGTTAGAGCAACACCCGCAACAGGTGGAGATCGGGGTCCAAGTAGTTCAATTGGTTAGAGCAACACCCGCGACAGGTGGAGATCGGGGTCCAAGTAGCTCAATTGGTTAGAGCAACACCCGCGACAGGTGGAGATCGGGGTTCGAGTCCAGCTCAATTTTTGAGACGTGTATTTTGTTGATAATAATAAAATATCAAAGTTGTTTCTACCTTGACGAAGACGGGTTTTCAATCGTCACAGGATCATACGACGTGGTTACACCTGACGCACCTGACGCATTATTATCACTGGGGACTGAACGGTTTGTCGTGTTGGGAACATTGGTCCTCGTTAGATCACTGAAGTTAAGCAACACTGCGCTGAGTCAGGTATTGAATGGGTGACCATCATACACATGACCAGTTCTGTTCGGAAAAGAGGTTGGAGGGATGAAAGTTAAGCAACACTGTGCTGAGTCAGGTATTGGATGGGTGACCATCATACACATGACCAGTTCTGTTCGGGAGAGAGGTTGGAGGGATGAAAGTTAAGCAACACTGCGCTGGGTCAGGTATTGGATGGGTGACCATCATACACATGACCAGTTCTGTTCGGGAGAGAGGTTGGAGGGATGAAAGTTAAGCAACACTGCGCTGGGTCAGGTATTGGATGGGTGACCATCATACACATGACCAGTTCTGTTCGGGAGAGAGGTTGGAGGGATGAAAGTTAGTACAGCAACTTCACTCGCCTTGCTTATCAACCTCTCGACAGCATGGATTTGTGGAGGAATCCTGTTGTTCGCGTTGTACCGTCCTTCGGAAGGGACGTTAAGCCGGTGGTCGCCTTGGTCTTCGACAGGAGTAGGCTACGTGCCGGCACTGGGTTTCCCCTCCTCCCTTCTAGGCTAGGTTAGGTTCATCATCATCCACTCATTCACCGACGCCATTAGACCAGTGCCACATAGACAGATGTCAAAACAGTGCTAAGTTAAACACAACAAATAATAATATCACTGGCGTTGAAAAGTGCGTTGAGTGCGACCTCTTGAACGCAAGTCAATGAACCTCATTGCACGCACGCACGCATAAATTCCAGTAAAAATGTGCGTGTATTGAACAGCTGTCTCCATTACGCTTTAAGTACCAACCTAGGTGTGGCTTGAAGATAATCCCAGGTAATCTCTGTGTTAATTTCCCAACCGTTTTTATACACCGAGTTATTTCATGTCGTAAATCATTTAATATTGTGTAAGTGTAGGACATTATTTCATCATGGCTGCGTCTGGTGTTGGCAATGCAATTAGCAGATAGAAATCTTAATCCCAGACAAGTGCATTGCGTCAAATGGAGCTTTGTTTTGCCAGAAAATGCATTGCATTATGCGTTCTAATTAAATCACCAAGGTTAAGCAACTCTACGCTGAGTCAGGTATTGGATGGGTGACCATCAAACACATGACCAGTTCTGTTTGGGAGAGAGGTTGGAGAGATGAAAGTTAAGCAACACTGCGCTGGGTTACCGTATTGGATGGGTGACCATTATACACATGACCAGTTCTGTTTGGGAGAGAGGTTGGAGGGATGAAAGTTAAGCAACACTGTGCTGGGTCAGGTATTGGATGGGTGACCATCATACACATGACCAGTTCTCTTCGGGAGAGAGTTTGTAGGGATGAAAGTTAAGCAACACTGTGCTGGGTCAGGTATTGGATGGGTGACCATCATACACATGACCAGTTCTGTTTGGGAGAGAGGTTGGAGGGATGAAAGTTAAGCAACACTGTGCTGGGTCAGGTATTGGATGGGTGACCATCATACACATGACCAGTTCTGTTCGGGAGAGAGTTTGTAGGGATGAAAGTTAAGCAGCACTGCGCTGAGTTAGGTATTGGTTGGGTGACCACCGAACAATGCGGCGTGCTGGTCACGTGGGTTGCTACATCCGGTACGCTATGTCACGGCCAATAATAGCCAGGAAGCGCGCGTGGAATGCGGCTGAAGAAGGCGTTGAAGTGAAACGCAGTGCTGAGTCATGAGATGCCCTCACGTGGGATCGAACCACGAGCGTAAACAAACGAGATTTGTGAGTGTTACACGTTTGTTTATTTTGCCGCTGCGAGCGCTGGAAGTGACGGAAATTGCAGTTCAAGGTCATGCGTTTACAAAGAAACCACGTCATACTAATGCACATTTTGTTCCTAAATAAAACACCGCCCCCCCCCCCCCCCCCCAACTCCCCCCCAACCCCATCAAACTCATTGTCCTTACCCCATGTTATTCCCCTATCCCTGACTACCCCATGTTATTCCCCTATCCCTGACTACCCCTTGTTATTCCCCTATCCCTGGCTACCCCATGTTATTCCCCTATCCCTGACTACCCCATGTTATTCCCCTATCCCTGGCTACCCCATGTTATTCCCCTATCCCTGACTACCCCATGTTATTCCCCTATCCCTGACTACCCCATGTTATTCCCCTATCCCTGGCTACCCCATGTTATTCCCCTATCCCTGACTACCCCATGTTATTCCCCTATCCCTGACTACCCCATGTTATTCCCCTATCCCTGACTACCCCATGTTATTCCCCTATCCCTGGCTACCCCATGTTATTCCCCTATCCCTGACTACCCCATGTTATTCCCCTATCCCTGACTACCCCATGTTATTCCCCTATCCCTGACTACCCCATGTTATTCCCCTATCCCTGGCTACCCCATGTTATTCCCCTATCCCTGGCTACCCCATGTTATTCCCCTATCCCTGACTACCCCATGTTATTCCCCTATCCCTGACTACCCCATGTTATTCCCCTATCCCTGACTACCCCATGTTATTTCCCTATCCCTGACTACCCCATGTTATTCCCCTACCCCTGGCTACCCCATGTTATTCCCCTATCCCTGACTACCGCATGTTATTCCCCTATCCCTGACTACCCCATGTTATTCCCCTGTCCCTGACTACCCCTTTGCTAGCGCTATCTAGTGGCACCTACCGTTACCACGTGTTGCCGGCCTCGTTTGCTCAGCAGCAAGCGCCATCGGGTGGCACCTACCGTTACCACGTGTTGCCGGCCTCGTTTGCTCAGCAGCAAGCGCCATCGGGTGGCACCTACCGTTACCACGTGTTGCCGGCCTCGTTTGCTCAGCACCAAGCGCCATCGGGTGGCACCTACCGTTACCACGTGTTGCCGGCCTCGTTTGCTCAGCAGCAAGCGCCATCTGGTGGCACCTACCGTTACCACGTGTTGCCGGCCTCGTTTGCTCAGCAGCAAGCGCCATCGGGTGGCACCTACCGTTACCACGTGTTGCCGGCCTCGTTTGCTCAGCACCAAGCGCCATCGGGTGGCACCTACCGTTACCACGTGTTGCCGGCCTCGTTTGCTCAGCAGGCAGTTCAACGCTGGTGATATTAATTTGATTCTATCGAAGTTGTAAATTAATAAGCATCTCGTCCCTTGTTAATGACGTCATACATTTTGTTGCCAGATTTCGATTTATTTAAATGTATTGCCGCCTCGCAGGCAATAGCACACGCAGCGCCGTGTCGATCTCGTGAACTAGCCAATTGAAGACTCATGACAAACGTGCGTTAATTTAGAACCCAGCTTTACATGAGTTTATGTTGCCATGGCGACAGATCAAGGGTGGGGCGGGGTTGAAAAGGGGAGGGGGGAGCTCTTCTCATCTCCTCAATATTTCACATTTAAAGCGACTTTCAACGCCCACGTGATTCCCGAACAGAGACAGTTCCTTTATTTGCCACCAAACCGAGCTGGGATCGCCCACGCTTTAGTTCTGTTCGGGAGAGAGGTTGGAGGGATGAAAGTTAAGCAACACTGCGCTGGGTCAGGTATTGGATGGGTGACCATCATACACATGACCAGTTCTGTTCGGGAGAGAGGTTGGAGGGATGAAAGTTAAGCAACACTGCGCTGGGTCAGGTATTGGATGGGTGACCATCATACACATGACCAGTTCTGTTCGGGAGAGAGGTTGGAGGGATGAAAGTTAAGCAACACTGCGCTGAGTCAGGTATTAGATTGGTGATCATCATACACATGACCAGTTCTGTTCGGGAGAGAGGTTGGAGGGATGAAAGTTAAGCAACACTGCGCTGGGTCAGGTATTGAATGGGTGACCATCATACACATGACCAGTTCTGTTCGGGAGAGAGGTTGGAGGGATGAAAGTTAGTACAGCAACTTCACTCGCCTTGCTTATCAACCTCTCGACAGCATGGATTTGTGGAGGAATCCTGTTGTTCGCGTTGTACCGTCCTTCGGAAGGGACGTTAAGCCGGTGGTCCCCTTGGTCTTCGACAGGAGTAGGCTACGTGCCAGCACCGGGTTTCCCCTCCTCCCTTCTAGGCTAGGTTAGGCTCATTATCATCCACTCATTCACCGACGCCATTAGACCAGTGCCACATAGACAGATGTCAAAACAGTGCTAAGTTAAACACCACAAATGAAACAAAGCCTAGCCTTGCTACGGCAAGTTGCAATGTCCAGTGACTCGTGATTGGACCGCACTCTGGTGGTGAATAATTAACTATCAGCCTGGGAAACTCCCACGTGACTTGTTTTGTTAAGTTAGCAGCCAGAAAGTGCTTAGCGGGACACAAGTCGTTCAAGTGTTGCCACGAATTCCTTTCAATATCAAAGTGACGTTAGTTTTTACTCGTGAGAGCTTCGAAGTAAAGACCCTCACACCGTTGCACGGAGTTGCAGCTTAGTGCAGTCTTGCATTCACTTGGACTACAGCTGACTGGATCATATGCTTTATCCAGGTTATTTGAGATCAGCTGACTGGATCCGATGCTCTATCCAGGTTATTTGAGATCAGCTGGCTGGATCCTATGTTCTATCCAGGTTATTTGAGATCAGCTGGCTGGATCCTATGCTCTATCCAGGTTATTTGAGATCAGCTGGCTGGATCCTATGTTCTATCCAGGTTATTTGAGATCAGCTGGCTGGATCCTATGCTCTATCCAGGTTATTTGAGATCAGCTGGCTGGATCCTTTGCTCTATCCAGGTTATTTGAGATCAGCTGGCTGGATCCTATGCTCTATCCAGGTTATTTGAGATCAGCTGGCTGGATCCTTTGCTCTATCCAGGTTATTTGAGATCAGCTGGCTGTATCCTATGCTCTATCCAGGTTATTTGAGATCAGCTGGCTGGATCCTATGTTCTATCCAGGTTATTTGAGATCAGCTGGCTGGATCCTATGCTCTATCCAGGTTATTTGAGATCAGCTGGCTGGATCCTATGCTCTATCCAGGTTATTTGAGATCAGCTGGCTGAATCCTATGCTCTATCCAGGTTACTTGAGATCAGCTGGCTGGATCCTATGCTCTATCCAGGTTATTTGAGATCAGCTGGCTGGATCCTATGCTCTATCCAGGTTATTTGAGATCAGCTGGCTGGATCCTATGCTCTATCTAGGTTATTTGAGATCAGCTGGCTGGATCCTATGCTCTATCCAGGTTATTTGAGATCAGCTGGCTGAATCCTATGCTCTATCCAGGTTACTTGAGATCAGCTGGCTGGATCCTATGCTCTATCCAGGTTTTTTGAGATCAGCTGGCTGGATCCTATGCTCTATCCAGGTTATTTGAGATCAGCTGACTGGACCCTATGCTCTATCCAGGTTATTTGAGATCAGCTGGCTGGATCCTATGCTCTATCCAGGTTATTTGAGATCAGCTGGCTGGATCCTATGCTCTATCTAGGTTATTTGAGATCAGCTGGCTGGATCCTATGCTCTATCTAGGTTATTTGAGATCAGCTGGCTGGATCCTATGCTCTATCCAGGTTATTTGAGATCAGCTGGCTGGATCCAATGTTCGATCCATGTTATTTGAGATCAGCTGGCTGGATCCTTTGCTCTATCCAGGTTATTTGAGATCAGCTGGCTGGATCCTATGCTCTGTCCAGGTTATTTGAGATCAGCTGGCTGGATCCTATGCTCTATCCAGGTTATTTGAGATCAGCTGGCTGGATCCTATGCTCTACACAGGTTATTAGAGATCAGCTGGCTGGATCCTATGCTCTATACAGGTTATTAGAGATCAGCTAGCTGGATCCTATGCTCTGTCCAGGTTATTTGAGATCAGCTGGCTGGATCCTATACTCTGTCCAGGTTATTTGAGATCAGCTGGCTGGATCCTATGCTCTATCCAGGTTATTTGAGATCAGCTGGCTGGATCCTATGCTCTATACAGGTTATTAGAGATCAGCTGGCTGGATCCTATGCTCTATACAGGTTATTAGAGATCAGCTAGCTGGATCCTATGCTCTGTCCAGGTTATTTGAGATCAGCTGGCTGGATCCTATGCTCTATCCAGGTTATTTGAGATCAGCTGGCTGGATCCTATGCTCTATCCAGGTTATTTGAGATCAGCTGGCTGAATCCTATGCTCTATCCAGGTTACTTGAGATCAGCTGGCTGGATCCTATGCTCTATTCAGGTTATTTGAGATCAGCTGGCTGGATCCTATGCTCTATCCAGGTTATTTGAGATCAGCTGGCTGGATCCTATGCTCTATCTAGGTTATTTGAGATCAGCTGGCTGGATCCTATGCTCTATCCAGGTTATTTGAGATCAGCTGGCTGAATCCTATGCTCTATCCAGGTTACTTGAGATCAGCTGGCTGGATCCTATGCTCTATCCAGGTTATTTGAGATCAGCTGGCTGGATCCTATGCTCTATCCAGGTTATTTGAGATCAGCTGACTGGACCCTATGCTCTATCCAGGTTATTTGAGATCAGCTGGCTGGATCCTATGCTCTATCCAGGTTATTTGAGATCAGCTGGCTGGATCCTATGCTCTATCTAGGTTATTTGAGATCAGCTGGCTGGATCCTATGCTCTTTCTAGGTTATTTGAGATCAGCTGGCTGGATCCTATGCTCTATCCAGGTTATTTGAGATCAGCTGGCTGGATCCAATGTTCGATCCATGTTATTTGAGATCAGCTGGCTGGATCCTATGCTCTATCCAGGTTATTTGAGATCAGCTGGCTGGATCCTATGCTCTATCCAGGTTATTTGAGATCAGCTGGCTGGATCCTATGCTCTATCCAGGTTATTTGAGATCAGCTGGCTGGATCCTATGCTCTACACAGGTTATTAGAGATCAGCTGGCTGGATCCTATGCTCTATACAGGTTATTAGAGATCAGCTAGCTGGATCCTATGCTCTGTCCAGGTTATTTGAGATCAGCTGGCTGGATCCTATGCTCTGTCCAGGTTATTTGAGATCAGCTGGCTGGATCCTATGCTCTATCCAGGTTATTTGAGATCAGCTGGCTGGATCCTATGCTCTATACAGGTTATTAGAGATCAGCTGGCTGGATCCTATGCTCTATACAGGTTATTAGAGATCAGCTAGCTGGATCCTATGCTCTGTCCAGGTTATTTGAGATCAGCTGGCTGGATCCTATGCTCTGTCCAGGTTATTTGAGATCAGCTGGCTGGATCCTATGCTCTGTCCAGGTTATTTAAGTGGTTATATGATATGGTCCGACTATGTTTTATGTCCAAGCAGTCCTGGATGCAGCCAGACGTAATGGCGGATGTTTCGACGCGACATCTGGCGCCGGGCTGTCGATGCAATCTCCCTCATCACCGCACACAGGAACACAATTAAAAGAGAACTTGTCAAACAGTTGATGACGTCACGTCAAGCTGTCAGCTGTCTTTATTTTGATGTCTGGCTTGAGTTAATTGGGGGGAAAAAATGCCAGTAATTGAGGAATTTTGTTGAAAAAACATGGCGGTGTTTTGTAGCTTAAATTTATTATAATTAAGACGTGATGTTGTATTTTTTAAAGCTTTGAAAAGTTGTTTAGCTTTAGTACATCTCCCATCTCACTCCAATCGGCAGAGACAGTTGACTTTTTTCACTCCATCTTACTGAATAAGAAGTCAATGAAACAAAAGATGCCGACATTTCATCGGGCCGCTGCTAATGAATCGCTCATTTCACGCTGGTAATTAATTCGTTGTTTTTCTTTCCCTGTCAACCAGCTTTACTATAAACTCGAAGCTTTAGTAGAACGTGAACCCACGCTGTTACCAGATGTTGCAACGCCCCCACGTCACCAGCGTCTACCCCTCCTTCCCGCCCGCCCCCCCCAAACATCATCGCGTACATTAGCTAGGATTTACGATGCCCCCTGCAGCGCTACCTGTCGAATGAAACTGATATTACAAGAATAAATATCCCGTGGTGATACTGCGAACTGCCACTAGATGTCGTGGTCAGCGTTTGATGAATCTTTGTGTTGATATTAAAGAGACCGTGCGTGGGAAGAAGCTGTTTCCTTTTCATCCCATGCGTTGTAAAGGCAGCCTCGTTTGGGTGGTGGCCGCTAGGGGCCGCTAGAGGGTGCTAGAGGGTGCTAGGAGGTAGGGCAGGTTTTGATGGGCGCTTTGGCCTGGAATGCTTGACCTACGGCCCATCGTTACTCGAAGGGAGGCACCAACACATTGACATTCCTTCACCGGTGAAAATCACTTCTTATTTTTCTCTATTATTTTCTCAATGCGTAGAAAACATCCGCCGAGCTTTCTCTTGTCTATTCTGTAGATTAAAGTATCAACAAACTCCAATCACAGCCGAGTTGACCTTACTTTGCACCTAAAGCACTAAAAAGAAAAGCTTTAATAATTTAAAGATCCTCCCTTCTAGGCTAGGTTTGGTTCATAGTCATTCTCATCATCATCTACTGATTCACCGGCGCCATTAGACCAGAGACGCATGGCCAGTTGTCAAAACAGTGCGTCGTTAAACACCACAAATCAATCAATCTAACATTCAACCAACCCCTGCTTAACTTTCATCCCTCCAACCTCTCTCCCGAACAGAACTGGTCATGTGTATGATGGTCACCCATCCAATACCTGACCCAGCGCAGTGTTGCTTAACTTTCATCCCTCCAACCTCTCCCGAACAGAACTGGTCATGTGTATGATGGTCACCCATCCAATACCTAACTCAGCGCAGTGTTGCTTAACTTTCATCCCTCCAATCTCTCCCCAAACAGAACTGGTCTTGTGTATGATGGTCACCCATTCAATACCTGACTCAGCGCAGTGTTGCTTAACTTTCATCCCTCCAACCTCTCTCCCGAACAGAACTGGTCATGTGTGTGATGATCACCCATCCAATACTTGACCCAGCGCAGTGTTGCTTAACTTTCATCCCTCCAACCTCTCTCCCGAACAGAACTGGTCATGTGTATGATGGTCACCCATCCAATACCTGACCCAGCGCAGTGTTGCTTAACTTTCATCCCTCCAACCTCTCTCCCGAACAGAACTGGTCATGTGTATGATGGTCACCCATTCAATACCTGACTCAGCGCAGTGTTGCTTAACTTTCATCCCTCCAACCTCTCTCCCGAACAGAACTGGTCATGTGTATGATGGTCACCCATCCAATACCTGACTCAGTGCAGTGTTGCTTAACTTTCATCCCTCCAACCTCTCCCGAACAGAACTGGTCATGTGTATGATGGTCACCCATCCAATACCTGACCCAGCGCAGTGTTGCCTAACTTTCATCCCTCCAACCTCTCTCCCGAACAGAACTGGTCATGTGTATGATGGTCACCCATCCAATACCTGACCCAGCGCAGTTTTGCCTAACTTTCATCCCTCCAACCTCTCTCCCGAACAGAACTGGTCATGTGTATGATGGTCACCCATCCAATACCTGACCCAGCGCAGTGTTGCTTAACTTTCATCCCTCCAACCTCTCTCCCGAACAGAACTGGTCATGTGTATGATGGTCACCCATCCAATACCTGACCCAGCGCAGTGTTGCTTAACTTTCATCCCTCCAACCTCTCTCCCGAACAGAACTGGTCATGTGTATGATGGTCACCCATCCAATACCTGACCCAGCGCAGTGTTGCTTAACTTTCATCCCTCCAACCTCTCTCCCGAACAGAACTGGTCATGTGTATGATGGTCACCCATCCAATACCTGACCCAGCGCAGTGTTGCTTAACTTTCATCCCTCCAACCTCTCTCCCGAACAGAACTGCCTAGTTTTAATACAGTTACCCAAACAGTTTATTGCCCTGTGTTATGTTGCTTATTTTTGGTGAGCTCACTGAAACCGTATGTTTCTAGAATCGGTCTCGTCAACTAGATACAATTACAGAAAAAGTGAAACCCTAAACTCAAACATAAACTTACCAGAGACAATTTGCAGCAATTTAGCTGGAGATCACATTTATAATTTGATGTTCAATTGAATGTCAAATGTTCGCTATGCATCAGTTCCCTTTGAAGTGATTGTCACGACCTTGCACTGGTTCCCAGTTTGGACACGCTCTGCAGCACGTGCTATCCACCGCCAGCTACGCTGAAGTCTCGAGGCTTTCCAACATCGAGTGGGACGCCGTCGAGGTCTGCGCTCACTTCATGACCCACTGGTGAGTAATAGCTGTATACATCCATGCTTGCACCATGCCCTATACCTTGACACACATGTCCCTGGCTCCCATTGAAGATGCCAACCCAGCTGTACACATCCATGCTTGCACCATGCCCTATACCTTGACACACGTCCCTGGCTCCCATTGAAGATGGCAACCCAGCTGTACACATCCATGCTTGCACCATGCCCTATACCTTGGCACACATGTCCCTGGCTCCCATTAAAGATGCCAACCCAGCTGTACACATCCATGCTTGCACCATGCCCTATACCTTGACACACATGTCCCTGGCTCCCATTGAAGATGCCAACCCAGCTGTACACATCCATGCTTGCACCATGCCCTATACCTTGACACACATGTCCCTGGCTCCCATTGAAGATGCCAACCCAGCTGTACACATCCATGCTTGCACCATGCCCTATACCTTGACACACATGTCCCTGGCTCCCATTGAAGATGCCAACCCAGCTGTACACATCCATGCTTGCACCATGCCCTATACCTTGACACACATGTCCCTGGCTCCCATTGAAGATGCCAACCCAGCTGTACACATCCATGCTTGCACCAAGCCCTATACCTTGGCACACATGTCCCTGGCTCCCATTGAAGATGCCAACCCAGCTGTACACATCCATGCTTGCACCATGCCCTATACCTTGACACACATGTCCCTGACTCCCATTGAAGATGCCAACCCAGCTGTACACATCCATGCTTGCACCATGCCCTATACCTTGACACACATGTCCCTGGCTCCCATTGAAGATGCCAACCCAGCTGTACACATCCATGCTTGCACCATGCCCTATACCTTGACACACATGTCCCTGACTCCCATTGAAGATGCCAACCCAGCTGTACACATCCATGCTTGCACCATGCCCTATACCTTGACACACATGTCCCTGGCTCCCATTGAAGATGCCAACCCAGCTGTACACATCCATGCTTGCACCATGCCCTATACCTTGACACACATGTCCCTGGCTCCCATTGAAGATGCCAACCCAGCTGTACACATCCATGCTTGCACCATGCCCTATACCTTGACACACATGTCCCTGGCTCCCATTGAAGATGCCAACCCAGCTGTACACATCCATGCTTGCACCATGCCCTATACCTTGACACACGTCCCTGGCTCCCATTGAAGATGCCAACCCAGCTGTACACATCCATGCTTGCACCATGCCCTATACCTTGACACACATGTCCCTGGCTCCCATTGAAGATGCCAACCCAGCTGTACACATCCATGCTTGCACCATGCCCTATACCTTGACACACATGTCCCTGGCTCCCATTGAAGATGCCAACCTAGCTAAAACCTAACTTAACTTTGCAGGCTCTACGACGAGGCCACGATGGCTAGCATTGGCTGCCACTACGAGAGTGGCGAGCCAATCCCGGCGGAGACGCTGGCCAAGCTGGGCAAAGTTCGCTCGCACATGGCAGGGTACGACCTGTGCCGGGAGCTGTACCTGGCCAGCCTCGACCTTGAGCTGCATTCATCGTGTCTTGCTTACAAGCGTCTTACAAGCACAGGGGTCAGGGGGGGGGGGGGGCAATGCCCCCCCCCCTCCCCCCCTCCAACTTTTAGGCATAGGGGGGCAACTGGGGGGCAAATTTTATAGTTGCAATCATTCATATAGTCTGCTGCTCAGAGTTGAGTATCTCTACCTAGTGTTTCTGCTTAGATGATGTTGAACGAAATCTTTTGACTCGTAAAAATAAATCACTCCCAGGAATATAAGTATAACTATAGCAGTAGAAGAAATGCAGACTCACACTGTTTATGTTATAATCTGAGTCATACTTGCACCCAGACTGGGAGAGGGAAAGGAAAGGATTTTTGTATTGCTAGTGTAGAGCTGGAATTCGCCACGGCAAGACGCTCTGCTGTATTCGATGTGATATATTTACAAACATCACAGAAAACGTGATAGTAATTTTCGGATTGAAAATCTTGAAATTAAGTATTCTAAATGTTCCCATGTACCCCCATGTTCCCAGGCTGCAATTTTATCTGAAACCCTCAGATTTGCTTTAAAAAATAAAGCCCCCCCCCCCCCCCCCCCAAACCAGTCCGGGTTTCACCACTGTCTGTCTTGCAGCTTGCCCCCCCCCCCCCCCCCCCAACTAGAAAAGCGTTCCTACGCGCCTGGACGTCATCGTCCGTATTCCTCGAGGAATCACAACCAAGACTGTTTGTGGAAGTCACGGCTCTGTCCCGTCATTGTCGACAGGTTCCGTGAGACGTACCTGTCACTGGGCGGAAGCTGCCACCCGAGCAAGGTTTTCCGTCGGTTCCGCGGTAGAGACCCGTCGCCCAACGCATTGTTCAACACCCTCGGCTTCCGTCCGCTAAAGATTTAGACACATGTACGGAAGATTGGGGCATTCCAATGGTCGCTGGAAGTTTTTAAGGAATGAGGGACAATTGATGCTGGAGCTCTTTCATTGGTTGAAAGATATTGAGATTCATTTCTGATCGCAGGCTTGTCTTTTATTTTGTTAAATTTCACGTGCAGTGTCACCTGCCTGCTCGCCTGTGCCTTGCACTTGGTTTAATGTTAGACCCAAAACAAGCAGACATTTCAAACATCGTTCCAAGCTAGGCTATCAAAAGAGTAACACAATTGAGTCAGATGGGCATTGAGTTAGCTTTGTAAATGCTTGGGTTCCCGTGAGATTGTGTGAAGGCGGCACCGAAATAAGGCAGTTAGTGTCCCCTTCTATGCAGGAAGCAAAATAAATTCCCATTTAAACTGCCCAATTGTTCACATTCTTGATTGCTGGCTCAATTCGAAAGTCAAACAGTATTTGAAGTTATATTATTTTACCTAATGTGGAAGAGTCCCAGCTGTGATTGTGAAAAATCAGGTGGGAAATGTTTAAAGTTAACCTGTGATGTGCCACTCAAACCATTTACAAAGTCAGAGCTGAACTTGGAAGGCGCTTTGGTGAACGTGAATATATTTGAATTGTGTAGAGCATTAATAGCACTCAGAGTGAGTGGTGTCCCAGCACCTAATTTCAGATGCATTCACAGGCAAAAGTCCATTTGTTAATAGTAGATGTTATTTATTATTGAATATTAAACTATGTTTTTACTAATTGTGTTGTTTGTTTTAATGATTGATAACGTTTCAGAAGTAAGGTCAGATTGTTGAGGTCGCTTTCGATTTATACGTAATAACAAATCTGATATTTTTATAAGCTGTCACTGTCAGAAGAAACACAGACTTGAATGAGCATTAACTCTGTATAATTGTCTAAAGAAGACAGTGGAATTTTTTACCTTCAAACCTGTACCTGTGCAAACAAAAGAGATATTGGTATTTGAAACATGGATATTTACTTTGTGGAAGTGTTTCTCTTAAAATTCTTCCCCTATTTACAACCCTCTCGGGGCAAAATACGTCGTTTTTATTAACTTCTTTCGTCTGGAAAACATCGTTTATACATCGGTTATTTGAATATTTTTTTGGAATTGGTAGCTCTGCGTGGATGTTGCCAGCAAAGTGCTAATTTCACACCAGTTCCGTTTTCGATGAAATTATTCAATATGTCAAATATTCTTTCTAATTCCGTTGCTATATTATTTAGAATATTGCTAGTTTAGTTCTTCAAGTTTTCTCAGCCTACGAGATGGATAATTTTTTCATTGTTTGCCCCTTAGACCAAAGTATGGGCGAATCTTCAAAAATCAAGTAAAAACGTAAGGGGTTCATCCATTGATTTTTTCAATATTTTTTGAGTGGGAATTCAAGTGACTGATTTTGACCCGTGAGGGGTGTCAACAGGGGTAGAATTTCAAGGAGAGTTGAATGCAACCCCCTATTTGAACCTGCGATGGAAACTTAACACGTTTTTCTTGATTTCCTTTTGAGAATTCCCCGAGTTCCTTGACTCCCAACGCCTGGACTGTAGACATAACGTAAGCGCACACGTGTACGATGGGTGGCCTACCCATCAGGATTTACTGCTACATGTGATTTATTAATATCATGAAAGTGGAACGGATGAGAAACGGGGCCGGGTTCATATCCCGCTTGGTGCACTATTTTTAACTAAGAAACAATCACCTACCAAGATTGTTAGAATATTGTCTTGCAACTCTCGCCGGTCTTCGTAGCGTTCATTCGGCGGCGAGTGAAGATCGCTCTCGTGCCCAGCGCCAGGATGCAGAGGGTCGCTGGTTCGAAGCTGGTAAGTCACATGTGTGTAAAACTGCTGGATATGTATTAATCTTTACAGAGACAACTTACATCTCTTCTCGATGGTGTACCGTGATCCCCGCCAGCTGCTATTCAAGTACAAGGTAGTTACTCCACAAGTAGCATTACGGAGATGTTACTTTATCAGCAGGCGCCTTCCAACAGGCCTGCGTTCGAATCCTGACCGGTCCGCGTTTTTGTTCTTCAACAAGTGGCGAATCATTGAAACTCTCAGAGTATTATTTTCATTGCTCTGAAGTCGTCTCCTGCAATTTTCCAGGACGGGTTAGTTACAGCCTGGCTACCAGGTAGCGCCGACATCGACGTCACAGATCATGTTTTGAAAATGAAATTAATTGATGATTTCTCAGCTGATAATGACGTCATCGAAGACTCGCGGCTGTCAGTTCGAGAAACAAATTGCAGAATAAATTGGCTACATATGCAACAGTTGTTCATTCGATTGGTGGCCAAGTTGGTAAAGTCGTTGCCTTCCATCGAGAGGAGCCTGGGTTCGCATCCCGGTGACGGAGTACTTTTTTCTTTTGGAAAAAATGCTAATCGTGATCTATTAAGCAACTGTGTTGCTAAGACATATTTAAAATGTAAGAATTATTGATGTAAATATCTTCCTTGGTTGCTAAACAATAAACAGATCGGTTGCATTAGCTTCCTTATGTACTTGTGCATGTATTATCATACTTGAAGTAGAGGACGTCGTAGCTCTGTGGATAGCGAGCTCACATGTGATGTGAACGGCTTGCGATCGATTCCCAACCGGGTAGCATTTTGGCTACGTCAAGCTCGAGTCGCTCTGGTGGCAAATCGTCGAACTAAGTTGCTGTGAGTGCCAGATTCTGCCGACAGGTTGCGCTGCTCTTAGCACGACTGCGCGTTCGGTGAAACCTTACAGATAAGAGTCATATTTCAAATCTCTGTCAGTGTGGGCGTTTCCCTCCATGCAGCTGATGTCTGTGTGGTGAAGTGCAGTGATGTGCTTCGCTGCTGACGTCAGCGGCAAGATTCGTATCACCGGTCAAAGGCTGGGACTCAAATGAGTTGGCCAATGCGACCAGTTCGAATCCCGTCCATTGTTTGGATGCATGGTTGTGTTGAATGGCAGTTGGTTCATCCATGGCGAAATATCCAGGATGAATTAACTGAACAAGACTTGGGAAATATTTCCGATGATGGGAATACATATTTGATGAAGTCTACTGGCGCATTCAAAATATATTTTGTATGAAAATTATCGATGCAGTGGTCGAGATTTGTTGGGAATAATCACCGTTGTTCAACAGCTTATGTATCCCAAATAACGATCAGTCTGTATAGCGGCTCGAATGGTCGAGCGGTTAGAGAGCCTGTCTACCATCAAGCAGGTACCGAGTTCGCTCCCCGTCACCAGCAGATTTTTTGTTTATCAATCAACACCAGCCTACATTCTCCAGAGCAAAATTCGTTTTCAGAAAATTTTCTAGGAAGGTTTTCCAGCCGAGCTCCCAGGTGGCGCCATCGTCAACGTGACATTTCAAGATTTGAATATTTTCGATTACGTTCCCGGCGGCAATTCTCAGCGAACGACAAAAAGAAGATATTGAAGTTGCTTAAGGCGTGACGTCATTTGTCAAGTGCATGTGTAATTCAAATGCACATTACATCTTCACCAATCCCTGCACTGAGTGCAAGGAGAGGGAAGAGTCCGTACAAGACTGGACCCAGCCTCCAGCGAGGGGTGGGAGTAGCTTGCAGCCACTCCAAGAAAAAAAGATTCCATCGCTTGCCAAGATCCGAACGTGGACCAGCAAAACGATGGAGGCCGACTGGTGCGGAACCAGTAACTTAATCACGTACTCGACCCCCTAGACATGTGCCAAGTATCACCGAACATGCGCTAGAGTGTGCCTTTTTGATGCTAGCGCTACCTGTTGGGCATCAAACGAACTTGATCAATTAGTATTGGGTCGGTAACAGGTGACTACTTGGTCGGCTGTCGCAGGCTGATATTGTCACGTACCAATTAGTAGGCAAAAAATACAGCAACGATCAATTGCTTGGTGACCAAGTTGGTTGAGTCGTCGCTTCTAAATGCAGTGGGTCTGCGTTCGCTTCCCGGTGCAGGAGCATTTTTTGGTTTTGGAATTATTACAAACCGTGGTCCTGTAGGCGACTAACTGTTGCTTAGACATATATGAATTGTAAGAAATTATGTTGTGAAAATCTTCTTCGAATACTAAGCATCAAGCAGATCGGTTGCATTAGCTTCCTTATGTACTTTTGCCTAAATTAACACAGTAATCACAGAAGAGCCCGTGGCCCTGCGGTTAGCGAGCTTGCTAGTAATGCGAACGGGTTGCGTTCGATTCCCGGCCTCGTAGCTTTTTGGCTATGTCGAGCTCGAGTCGCTCTGGTGGCAAATCGTCGAACTAAGTTGCTGTGAGTGCCAGATTCTGCCGACAGGTTGCGCTGCTCTTAGCACGACTGCGCGTTCGGTGAAACCTTACAGATAAGATTCTTATTTCAAATCTCTGTCAGTGTGGGCGTTTCCCTCCATGCAGTTGATGTCTGTGTGGTGAAGTGCAGTGATGTGCTTCGCTGCTGACGTCAGCGGCAAGATTCGTATCACCGGTCAAAGGCTGGGACTCAAATGAGTTGGCCAATGCGACCAGTTCGAATCCCGTCCATTGTTTGGATGCATGGTTGTGTTGGATGGCAGTTGGTTCATCCATGGCGATATATTCAGGATGAATTAACTGAACAAGACTTGGGAAATATTTCCGATGATGGGCATTCATATTTGATGAAGTCTACTGATGCATTCGAAAAATATTTTGATTAAATTTCATCGATGCAGTGGTTGACAATTTGTTCGGAGTCTTCGCTGCTGGCGTCACAGTTCAACAGTTTATTACTTCCAAAAAACCATCAATCTATGTAGCGGCTCGAGTGGTCGAGCGGTTAGAATGGCTGACTGGTGTGCAGAGGGTACCGAGTTCGATTCTCGTCGTGGACTACTTTTTGTTTATACTTTTGTTGGCCACAATAATTTTTGCCTTTCTACGATTTTTTTTTTTTTTTTCAAATAATTTTTCCAGTCCTGGTTAGTTCCAGCCTGGCTCACAGGTGGCGCCACCGTCGACGTCGCGACGTAGTTTGAAAAATTTATTTTCGATTGCAGATTTGAGTACAGATGGTGATGACGTTATTACCTCGCTCCACCTGTGAGCTCCACCTCCACCTGCTTACCTTACGGCCAGGCTGTAATGGCCCAAGGCGCTATGTCACAAATACATGACATGTGACGTCAGCTACACCTGGCATCTTCACCAATCCCTGCACTGAGTGCAAGAGAGGGAAGAATCCGTACAAGACTGGACCCAGCCTCCAGCGAGGGGTGGGAGAGGCAATTAGCCACTCCAAGAAAAAGAGCTTCCATCGCTTGCCAAGATCCGACGTGGACCAGCAAGACGATGGAGGCCGACTGGTGCGGGACCAGTAACATTATCACGCACTCGACCCCCTAGACATGTACCAAGTATCACCGAACATGCGCTAGTGTGTGCTTTTTTGATGCTAGCGCTACCTGTTGGGTATCAAACGAACTTGATCAATTAGTATTGGGTCGGTAACAGGTGACTACTTGGTCGGCTGTCGCAGGCTGATATTGTCACGTACCAATTAGTAGGCAAAAAATACAGCAACGATCAATTGCTTGGTGACCAAGTTGGTTGAGTCGTCGCTTCTAAATGCACTGGGTTTGCGTTCGCTTCCCGGTGCAGGAGCATTTTTTGGTTTTGGAATTATTACAAACCGTGGTCCTGTAGGCGACTAACTGTTGCTTAGACATATATGAATTGTAAGAAATTATGTTGTGAAAATCTTCTTCGAATACTAAGCATCAAGCAGATCGGTTGCATTAGCTTCCTTATGTACTTTTGCCTAAATTAACACAGTAATCACAGAAGAGCCCGTGGCCCTGCGGTTAGCGAGCTTGCTAGTAATTCGAACGGGTTGCGTTCGATTCCCGGCCTCGTAGCTTTTTGGCTATGTCGAGCTCGAGTCGCTCTGGTGGCAAATCGTCGAACTAAGTTGCTGTGAGTGCCAGATTCTGCCGACAGGTTGCGCTGCTCTTAGCACGACTGCGCGTTCGGTGAAACCTTACAGATAAGAGTCTTATTTCAAATCTCTATCAGTGGGGGCGTTTCCCTCCATGCAGCTGATGTCTGTGTGGTGAAGTGCAGTGATGTGCTTCGCTGCTGACGTCAGCGGCAAGATTCGTATCACCGGTCAAAGGCTGGGACTCAAATGAGTTGGCCAATGCGACCAGTTCGAATCCCGTCCATTATTTGGACGCATGGTTGTGTTGGATGGCAGTTGGTTCATCCATGGCGAAATATTCAGGATGAATTAACTGAACAAGACTTGGGAAATATTTCCGATGATGGGCATTCATATTTGATGAAGTCTACTGATGCATTCGAAAAATATTTTGATTAAATTTCATCGATGCAGTGGTTGACAATTTGTTCGGAGTCTTCGCTGCTGGCGTCACAGTTCAACAGTTTATTACTTCCAAAAAACCATCAATCTATGTAGCGGCTCGAGTGGTCGAGCGGTTAGAATGGCTGACTGGTGTGCAGAGGGTACCGAGTTCGATTCTCGTCGTGGACTACTTTTTGTTTATACTTTTGTTGGCCACAATAATTTTTGCCTTTCTACGATTTTTTTTTTTTTTTTCAAATAATTTTTCCAGTCCTGGTTAGTTCCAGCCTGGCTCACAGGTGGCGGCACCGTCGACGTCGCGACGTAGTTTGAAAAATTTATTTTCGATTGCAGATTTGAGTACAGATGGTGATGACGTTATTACCTCGCTCCACCTGTGAGCTCCACCTCCACCTGCTTACCTTACGGCCAGGCTGTAATGGCCCAAGGCGCTATGTCACAAATACATGACATGTGACGTCAGCTACACCTGGCATCTTCACCAATCCCTGCACTGAGTGCAAGAGAGGGAAGAATCCGTACAAGACTGGACCCAGCCTCCAGCGAGGGGTGGGAGAGGCAATTAGCCACTCCAAGAAAAAGAGCTTCCATCGCTTGCCAAGATCCGACGTGGACCAGCAAGACGATGGAGGCCGACTGGTGCGGGACCAGTAACATTATCACGCACTCGACCCCCTAGACATGTACCAAGTATCACCGAACATGCGCTAGTGTGTGCTTTTTTGATGCTAGCGATACCTGTTGGGTATCAAACGAACTTGATCAATTAGTATTGGGTCGGTAACAGGTGACTACTCGATCGGCTGTCAAAGGCTGGCATTGTCACATGGTAAATTAAAGGCAATCGGAATCATCAAGGTCGTGGTGGCTAAGTTGGCAGAGTCGTTGCTTCCGATCGCGCTGATCCTGGGTTCGTAACCCGGTGCACGAGCAATTTTTGGTTTTGGAAAAAATTACTAAACGACTAAAACACTAACGAATTACTAAAACAGACGAGAGTCGTTGAGAGTCGTTGAATTACATTTTTTGAATTACATTTTCAAAACATGATCTGTGACGTCGATGTCGGCGCTCCCTGGTGGCCAGGCTGGAACTAACCCCTCCTGGAAAATTAACTGATAACAAAATTCTTCATGTGTGATTGATAAACAAAAAGATTCCTACGATGACGAGGATCGAACTCGGTACGACTACCATAGCAGACAACAAGTCTAACCGCTCGACCATCCGAGCTGATCGAGAATAAGTGGATTTTTTGGGATTAATAAACTGTTGAACTGTGACGTCGGCAGCGAAGAATCTGAACAAATTCTCAGCCACTGCATCGAAGATTTTCAATTAAAAAATGTTTCGAAACTTCAATATTGCCCATCGTCGTGAAACGCCTGTACATGAACTGATCTGGAATTATCTTCTCTTTGCAACGAAAGTTTCTAGAAGACGGGAATTGTTCACATTTTACTTACCTTGTCCTGACAACCTGGGAGCTGCACGACCCGGCATCGAACCAGCGACCCTCGCTTCCAGACACTTTCCTGATCTGGGAGATTTTATTTATTTATTACCATACATTTTATTGCACTTAGGTGCAAGGCATTTGCGTAATTACAATATTGTTGTTAGCACAAGCAATAAAAATTGTCTAGTGATAAAAATCATCTCAATTTAGTTTGGTTTTTAAACATTCCTCGCATTTACATTCATATTCTTTAAAATTTAAAAATTCGTCAGTATTATAAAAACAATGCGTAATCATAAAATTCTTTACGTCATATTTAAAACTATCTCTGCTTGCATGTACTTTTTTCAGCCGTAAGGGCAACCTATTATCTGGGAGATCGGGGAGACCTGGGAGAGCTGGGAGACCGG